>OX421499.1:30774689-31414689 GCA_949126835.1 Anisus vortex
TAAAAAGTGTTCGCTGTAAAGATAGATTTGAAAAGTGTTTGCAGTAAAGATAGATTTGACAATTATAAGGTGTTAAAAATAGATTTGAAAAGTGTTTGCCGTAAAAAAAGATTTGAAAATTGTTATGTTTAAAAAATAAATAATTTATTAAAAACAATTGTTTTATAAATAAATTTCAAAATGGCATGTTTAAAAGTTTGATGCGGCTTACCATTGCAGTTGTTACAAGACTTCTTACAATAGATGAGATTATAGCGTGGATTACTGTCACAGAATCCATCTATGGCCCACCTGGCACATGTAGCATGCATGTCCTCACACTGGTCACCGGTAATTACAGAGACTGTGTATTTTAAGACAATATGAAATTAATATGATAGCACACAAAACAATACGGAGATGAAAACCAATAAAGAAAATACATGTGGAAATTTAATCATTAAAAGACGATTAATAATGTATCCCTGTTTCCAAATGAGGCAGTGTTCACAGGTTTCCATATTCATGTTATGCAAGGGGATTGTGTGGCCAGCACAATTCCTAACCATCACTGGAAAAACCCTGGCTTTAACGTGGAATCGATTTCGGGGAATGACAATCCGAATAGTGAAAATGACCACACAATATAAAACACTCAAATAACAATGTCTTATATTATAGAATGGCCTAAAGAAAGAATAATACTGTTATGATGTAAGGTTAACATTTTGTTATATATTTAAACAGTTGTAGATTGAAGGATACGTTTCCCTGTTTATTGAGAAATACACATATTTTACAACAATAACATAACGCTATTCACAAACAAAAAGATAAGCTCAAATAATAACATAATGTTATAATGCAAACAAGAAGATAAACTCAAACACAATGTTATTCACAAACAAAAAGATAAGCTCAACACATTGTTACTCACAAACAAAAAGATAAGCTCAAATAATAACATAATGTTATAATGCAAACAAGAAGATAAACTCAAACACAATGTTATTCACAAACAAAAAGATAAGCTCAAACACAATGTTACTCACAAACAAAAAGATAAGCTCAAATAATAACATAATGTTATTCACAAACAAAAAGATAAGCTCAAACAATAGTATAATGTTATTTGCAAACAAAAAGATAAGCTCAAACACAATGTTATTCACAAACAAAAAGATAAGCTCAAACAATAGTACAATGTTATTCACAAACAAAAAGATAAGCTCAAACACAATGTTACTCACAAACAAAAGGATAAGCTCAAATAATAACATAATGTTATAATGCAAACAAGAAGATAAACTCAAACACAATGTTATTCACAAACAAAAAGATAAGCTCAAACACAATGTTACTCCCAAACAAAAAGATAAGCTCAAATAATAACATAATGTTATTCACAAACAAAAAGATAAGCTCAAATAATAACATAATGTTATTCACAAACAAAAAGATAAGCTCAAACAATAGTATAATGTTATTTGCAAACAAAAAGATAAGCTCAAACACAATGTTATTCACAAACAAAAAGATAAGCTCAAACAATAGTATAATGTTATTTGCAAACAAAAAGATAAACCCAAACACAATGTTATTCACAAACAAAAAGATAAGCTCAAACACAATGTTACTCACAAACAAAAAGATAAGCTCAAATAATAACATAATGTTATTCACAAACAAAAAGATAAGCTCAAACAATAGTATAATGTTATTTGCAAACAAAAAGATAAGCTCAAACACAATGTTATTCACAAACAAAAAGATAAGCTCAAACAATAGTATAATGTTATTTGCAAACAAAAAGATAAACCCAAACACAATGTTATTCACAAACAAAAAGATAAGCTCAAACACAATGTTACTCACAAACAAAAAGATAAGCTCAAATAATAACATAATGTTATTCACAAACAAAAAGATAAGCTCAAACAATAGTATAATGTTATTTGCAAACAAAAAGATAAGCTCAAACACAATGTTATTCACAAACAAAAAGATAAGCTCAAACAATAGTATAATGTTATTTGCAAACAAAAAGATAAACCCAAACACAATGTTATTCACAAACAAAAAGATAAGCTCAAACACAATGTTATTCACAAACAAAAAGATAAGCTCAAACAATAGTATAATGTTATTTGCAAACAAAAAGATAAACCCAAACACAATGTTATTTACAAACAAAAAGATAAGCTCAAACAATAACACAATGTTTTTCACCAACAAAAAGATACGCTCAAACAATAAATAATGTTTTTCACTAACCTGTTCCCGTTACAAGCGATTGTGTTGTTGTCGCTAGAGTGGCAGCGCCTCCGCACCCCGAGCACGCCATGAAGCAGTTCTTGTTCATCCAGTGCGGGTTGATGTTGCAGTGGTCATTTTTGGCCCAGATCTGGCACTCGGTGTCCGAGGAGTGTATGTTTTTACAGGTGGCTGTGCGCACAACAAACAAAATATGGTGAAAATCTCGTTACAGTGTACGGGTATTCGATAGACAGTTCACTCAGATGATATACAATAGGTTTCATATGTTTAACACAGTTATACATAGAACTACTTATAATACACCCGATATAATACATGATATGCAAATAATGTAATAAATACACGAATAGCACACATATAATACATATGATAAATGTAGGCGTATGCAGTGTATTACTGCATAACTAGACACCCCTTCATTCTGAAATTACTAAATTACTAACTGGTATTATGACAATAAAAATGTGAACAAATACTGCTATAACAGTACACGCTAAGGGTTTAATTTTGGCCCAATGTTCTGCCAGTATTTAAATATTGGCTAAATGTTGGCGTCAATATTGTGTGCTGTTAAGAACTTAAGAAGCTAAATGACCGCAACAAAAAAAGGCCTATTTATGCTATGACACTGACTTTTTTTTTATAGAGATAGTTTTAAGGGGAGTAACTAACAGTATTAAAACCATATAGTTCTATGCTAGCCTCAATGTTTTAGTATAATTTATTCTTATCCAAACTAAGTATACAATATAGGTAAATAAAAGGGTTTGTTAATGCGCATTTCTAATCGGCGTTAAGGGGCCGTCCATAAATGACGTCAATCGATTTTAGTTAATTAGTCATTCGTGGTCATCCCCTAATAATCGTATATAGCTTAATATAGCCCAGACAGCTCTTCACTTACCGGAAGTCACCGTGACCACTGGCCTCTGCGTGACCTTTGTTGGTCCAGTGACCGGAGTCCTAGTCGTCGGAACCATGCTCACCTCGCCCTCACAGGTACCCAAACCGCAGGCCTTTGCGCAGTGCTTGGTCATCCACTCAGCGTTGCGCAGGCATTCCAGCTTCTGCGACCAGATCTCGCATTGGACATCGTCGTAGAGATTTTTGCACGATTCTATTAGAGATATATACATATAGAGAGAGAGAATGAGAGCGAGAGAAAGAGCGAGTGAGCGAGAGAGAGAGAATAAGAGAGTAAGAGCGAGTTAATGTGGAGAGTTCATGAGGAGAAATAATGTGGAGAGTTAATCTGGAGAGATAATGTGGAGAGTTGATGTGGGGGCATAATGAAACTGACCATCTTCACATTTTTGACAAGCCTTTCGACAGTTGTTGATCATCCATCCAGGGTTGGCATTGCATTCACCGCTACTGGCCCAGGTCTCGCAGTTCTCGTGGGTGTTGTCACAGTCCACTGAAATACATGGCCGCCAATGAAAGCTAGCATTATACAATGAAACGTCTATTTAATACGTCTATTTAAAACGGTATAAATAACATTGAAAGTACGAAAGTAAATTTTAAACTAACACCGTCTCATGAACTGTTGGGACTTCGTTCTACAAATGTTTCGGTTTACGAATGATCTATCTAGCTGTCTATCTATGTATCTATGTATCTATTTATCTATGTATATATCTATCAATCTATCAATCTATCTATCTATCTGTCTGTCTGTCTATTTGTCTGTCTGTCTGTTTGTCTATCTATCGATCTATCGATCTATCGATCTATCGATCTATCGATCTATCGATCTATCGATCTATCGATCTATCGATCTATCGATCTATCTGTCTATCTATCTATCTGTCTGTCTATCTATCTAGCCACTATCTATCGATCTATCTGTCTGTCTGTCTGTCCGTCTTTCTATTAATCTTCTTATTTGTCAGTCTACGAATGCCTCAGTTTACGAATTACTCGAGTTAGGAAAGATTTGGTTTAGGAATATATTTTAAGATCAACAAAAGCGTCCTAGAACTGGACTAGACTAGTTATACAAACGCCGATAACACAATATAGGCCTATCAATTCAATGTCTCCCCAGAATTGTATTTTTTCGTGACCCGGTCGTTGATGTACGTTTACTCAGGGGCACACTAACAGCCAACTTGTAACATTTTATAAATATTAGGCCTAATTTTTCACACAATTTTCATGAAGTCTATACTGGACTGTAGCATTAATCTGGTTACAATATAAAAAATGTTCGTTTAGAGCGAAATATATGCCTACAGTTATTAGTCTATCACAATATTCACCCTTAGATTTTTAGCTTTTGCGACCCAGTAATTTCGGTCTCTTGTGGTCGAGTGGCAGCGCGTTCGACTGGCGTACCAAAGGTCCTGGGTTCGAATCCTGGTACAGGCAATAATTTTTTCCCGGGTCTGGAGGGTGTCCCTGAGTCTACCCAGCTATGATGGGTACCTGACCTTAGTTGGGGTAAAATAGAGGCGGCTGTGCATAGTGCTGGCCGCACAGTCACCTAGTAGGCCGTGGCCACAGAAACTGGTGAACGCTGCTTCACCGGCCCTATGAATCAATTGGGTCCGACTAGATACTTTACTTTCTACTTTTAATTTCGGTCTCTTGGACCGGGTCGTGACTCTGTATTTGGGAAACGTTGCAGTTAAGACTCTAAGTAAATTGCAAAGTGAAATGCTAACAGTATGTTTCGGTAACTAGTCGATGTTCTTTCCCACAGTGTGGGTTATTGTCTTTGTACATTGTGGGATTGGGGCTGCTAAAAAGCCAGTGCTTTTTTTTGTGACTGTACGCACCGGTACGGCGTACCGGCACCTTTTTCAAAGTGGGGAAAATTTTTTTTTACTTTTCTTGTATTTTAACGTTTATTATTAATTTATTATATTATTAATTTGTTTAAATTGAATTAGTTTAAAATTGCGCGCTAAAAGAATTTAAATATAAAATGCGAAACTGCTTTAAAAGTTAGGCAATTCATCACTGCGTACCGGCACCTATTTTTTTTTAACAAAAAAAGCACTGCTAAAGGCTATTGGAAAGATACGCTTTTATAAAGCGTCAGTAAGGCACAGCATAAACATAAAGATAGTTTCTTCAATATTTAATTCGTTTACTGCAACATTTTCTGGAGATAAAACGTTATGAATGGATAACTCAAGTCTAGGACCGGCGAGCCAGGTGAAAACACGGACACACACACACACAAGTGGTCACTTACACCTGTCCTCGTCCACGCTGTTGTCCGTTTCACCGTCGGTCACCTTAGTTTCCAGGCACATGGAGCAAGATTTCTTGCAGTTGTTGAACATCCACTCGGGGTTGACGGAGCACTCGCCAGTCATGGCCCACTCCTCGCACTTGGCTTTGTCAGCGTGGGTGTTGCTACAGTTATCTGGACAGAGTTTGGGGGAAAAGAAGTTATTGCAGTTTTCCGAGGATAGTTTAAAGGAAAGTAATTGGAAGCCGATAGAGTTATCTATGGAGGAAACATTTCAGTGCAGATGGAGGGTCAAGCAAGGCACACAAAATCTGAAGAGAAAGGTCTTTAAACATTAGTTTAAAGCAGCGGTTCCCAACCTGTTGGCCGCAACGCCTTTGGGGGGTCGAAGGACCTTTTGACGGGGGTCGCCTAAAACCATTAAAAATGTAATTAATATATTTTCGTTAGTCGTATGTACCGAGACACTGTTCATCTATCCGTGTATAAGTTTATCATCCCACATGCAGATAAATTCACATATATCATGTGAATAACAAGCCTGATGACATCATCGCGACAAACCACACGACATACTTCCCGTACAAATACAGGTGAACACATGTAGTAATGAACATAAATTCTGCATGTCAGATTTTGACATTACAATTCATAAACAGTAGCAAAGTACAGTTATAAGGTAACGACGAAAATAATTTTGTGTAGAGCAACTTACTTTCAGGACGAATGGAGGCGTCTCCACAAAAGCCACATGTGGCTCGACAGTTGTTGGTCATCCATCCTACGTTGGTCAAGCAGTCGCCTCTGTCTTTCCACAGGCTGCACTTATGGCTGGTGTAAAAATCTTTACATTGGCCTGCTGGATATATTAGAATGTAAGTAAATATTGATATTCTATCCAACTATCTGTCTATCTGTTTATCTGTCTATCTGTCTATCTGTCTATCTGTCTATCTGTCTATCTGTCTATCTGTCTATCTGTCTATCTGTCTATCTGTCTATCTGTCTATCTGTCTATCTGTCTATCTGTCTATATGTCTATCTGTCTATCTGTCTATCTGTCTATCTGTCTATCTGTCTATCTGTCTATCTGTCTATCTGTCTATCTGTCTGTCTGTCTATCTGTCTATCTGTCTATCTGTCTATCTGTCTATCTGTCTATCTGTCTATCTGTCTATCTGTCTATCTGTCTATCTGTCTATCTGTCTATCTGTCTATCTGTCTATCTGTCTAATTGTCTATCTGTCTATCTGTCTATCTGTCTATCTGTCTATCTGTCTATCTGTCTATCTGTCTAATTGTCTATCTGTCTATCTGTCTGTCTGTTTGCCTATCTATCTATCTATCTATCTATCTATCTATCTATCTGTCTGTCTGTGGGTCTGTTTATCTATCTAGCTATTCATCCATCCATCCATCTATCTATCTATCTATCCATCTATCTATCTATCTATCTATCTATATATATATATATCTGTCTATCTGTCTGTCCATCTATATATAAATATATGTCAGTCTGTCAATCTATATATCTATCTATCATTAAATCTATCTCATCTGTATATTTTTATATTTATAAAATAAATTGAAAGAAAAAAAAATTTAAATCATTTATCAAAATTGATTTGTGGCATACATTAATTGCAACGTAGAGATAGGTAGCCGGCCACGATTTAAAATAAGTCTTGTTTTTATAATAAAAATCTTTAATGAAACCGTAATCGTTTTAACTTGTGCACCATGGTGCCTCTGTAATTTTTTTTTTTCAACGACGGTGATTTTGATAAGCTCTTACAGTTTTTTAAATGAAAATGTATATAGGCCTACATATTATTTAGATTTGTTCATATAGTATATTATCAAATTAAGTAAAGTTAGTTCAGGGAAATCAATATTTTTTAGTGATTATGTATTGCAAATGCAAGAAGGCTACTTTTTTTTTCTTAAATCAAAGGACACCTTGACAAAAAAAAAGAACAGACACAGTAACTATTGGTGAGTTTTTTGTTTTTTTTCTGTCAAGGTATTTTGGTGTCAATTTGACATTATGGGCCATGACCCAGAACTATGTACGAGGGCCTCGTTAATTAACGGCCCGGCCTTGACAACACAAATGCATAAAGATTAAAAACAACAACAACATCAAAGAAAGATTGTTTTGTTAGTGATTGTTTGTATCACTTTACTTAGGTAGACATAGTGCACAGTTTATAGTCCAGGAAAGGGCAATGACTGGAGAAAATGTATTGAGCAATGTAAGAATTAAATTACAGCAATTCTAAGCAGGATCTACAACACTGATCTCTCTCTATATATATAGTATACAAATGAATGGGTGACCTTTATATAAAATCCTACAACACTGACCTAAAACATTTAGAGTTTGTTTTTCGACAAATGGATTCCTACATCCTGTTATAAAATGCTGAAAAAAAACAACAACTGATGATACGGATATTTTTGGCATTTATATGACTTAGAGAATTTCTTTCTTTATCTCTCACATGATTAAAAAAATAATTTATAAAGATATTTTGATTTTTAAAAATTCAACTAGATTATAAAATGTTGACTTGACGTGTATGTTTACAGACGTTCCTTCAGTTTGTAGAAGATTATTAGGTCGGCGGCAGGGCTAGAACCCGGGTCGTTTTGTTGTCGGTCCGGTGAACTAACCATAGGACCAGCCGGCCTTACAATAATTGGTAAAGGAACTTGTATGGCTTTTTATATTTTTTGGGGGCTCCACTAAAAGTTAAAGGTCAGTCCATCCAAGTATATATGTATATAGATCAGTGTCTGCCACAGAATAAATATACCTATTCTGTGGTGTCTACAAGCACAAAAAGAAAATAAACTTTACGCACATCTTTATTTAATTGTTAATACCATAAGCGCTGCGTGTTAAAATAGCAATTAACATCAAAACAAAACAACTGCATAAAATAAGCGAATACTGATACATAAAGAGAAAAAAAAAACTACTTCAATGCATCCAGTGTTATTGAAATTATTATAAAAAAAATAAAAACAACATCTACACTAATTATTATTGTTAATATTCCAGGGGCTGTAACTCTTTAGATGCCATGCACTAAAACTAAAACACCCAAAAGACCAGTAACTCACGACAGATATTTAAACAGATAACCTAGTCACCTATGTTTCTCATTTTTTTAGGCACAACTTTAGCCATTAATGGGAACCACATCCATGACCATAACATGGATTTTTTATCTGGATAGAAAATGCAGTTTTAATAATATTTACATTATCATATTACACATCTATAACACATATATTTCAAGAATGTTTTTTTTAACAGTAAAATTGTTTTATGTAGCCCTGAAATGTTTCGTTTAAAAGGATTATGGGTAAAGTTAAACTTTTGCGTTTGTTTACTTGCTACTCACCTTGACCCCGGGTTCCTCCACCACACACGCCACAGGCCTTCTTGCAGTAAGCCTTCATATATTTTGGGTTTCTCTCACACTCTCCCTGGTTAGCCCAGATGTAGCAAGCCCAGCTGTTGTATTCGTTAACACACTGGGCTTTAAAGTAGAATAATAAAAGAAAAGAACAAACGTAGCTGGTTAAAAACCAAGCATTTAGAGATGTTTAGTATAATTTGATCGATTTATATAAACAACAAAAAATGGAATAAAGTGAACATTCTTTAAGACGTTGCCAATATTGACATATGCGTGCATTTTAGTGTGTCATCAGACTAAATAAAGTAACCTTCGGACCATAGAACTGGTGAAGCAGCGTTCCCCAGTTTCTGAGGCCACGGCAAACTAGGGGATGTGTGGCCAGCACAACGCCCAGCCGCCTTTACTTTACCCCGACTAGTGTGTCAGGTACCCATCAGAGCTGGATAGACTCAGCAGGAAGCAGAGTTTTGTGTGCAAGGGACGTAAGCCCTAAAAGACACACCACCAAGACTTGAGCGTCATAGCCAGCTTAAACATAATTGACAACTGCAGAAAAACTGTCATGGTCCCCTTTGGACATCAGCTAACTACCCTATGCCATTGCACACATTTATATTAAGCAATCACACTCTATAACATGTATACTGGACTCTAAAAAAGAAATTACCGTTTTTAGTTTTTGTTCTATCGCAGTCTGAACTTCCATCTTGGCAAATGCATTCACAGTTCTGGTCCAAGTGTCCATCAGAGCCACATTTGTTTTTGTCAGGGCAGTTACCTTTAACGATATAATTGAAAAAGAAATTCGATACTAAAAATTTATACAATATATACATACAATTAATACTTTCGCGATAAGTTGTACATTATATATTACTACTCAAGGAGAGGCCAACTGAAGTGGATTTTTTCAAAGTGAATAGATTTGGATAGGCCTCCTACCGATGTGACGTTTTGCAAGGGGCACATAATAAACAAAGTATGACCAACTAATTTCATATTTAACCATTTTGTTAACAAATAAGAACCGGATTAGGATTCAAATCACGTGGCAATATGAATTTTTTTCCATAAGAATTAACAAGTAATAATGTCACGTCCGTTAGTTGCCGGAAATAAAACATCTCTGAGATATTCATCTTTCCCCCCACACCCCCATAAACAACAACAACAACAACATAAATTAAAGCGCTAATATTAAACTAGAGTCTAATTATTTGATAGTTATGTTTACTTCCTTGACAATCTTGTACAGAAGACTATGCGTCTTAGTAATACAAAGCTGTACATCAAACTAATCTTGGCGGGAACATGTGAACAGATAAACGAATACTCACGGGAACAGTTGTACATAAAATTCACAATCTCCACGTCAGTATAAGACAACTCCTTCAGGTAAACTTCACCAATTTCTTCTTGTCTCGATTGATCCAAAGCTCTTATGGTCTGTTGTGTGCCATCAATTGAAAAAGCCTGGGAAAAAAATACAGATTTATTGGTCAAAGTTTTAGGATAAGATTACTTTATTGGTCCAAATAAATGGAAATTTGACTTGATTACATAAATTCCGTCTTTCAGCATACCGGTACTCAAAACAATATTAAAGAACCATTTGTATCCAAGTTCCAAGCACAAAACACAATAAACATTGGCGCACACGATCATTCGCAGACAATATCATACCATTTATCATACAAGAAAAAGTATTATTTTGAGTCAACTATTGAGCCATTGTATTTGCTGGCTGAATGATGATTCTTTTGAAACATTCTAAATGATAGTGGAACAAAAGAGTTCCTAAATCTCTCAGTTCCTGCCCGTATTGAAAGAAGCCGACCACTTCGACTAGATTTGATGTAACTACCGTGAAGAGGATATGCATGATCTTGAAGGATTTTATCATGTGCAATGTGCAATTTATTTTGATTATTATACGATATGTACAAACGATAACATTTTGGTGTTTGCAAAATGGCCACACGTGTTTTGTACAATGGCTTCGTAATGTATCCACAATAGCCACAAAGGAAAAGTCACAGTTGCGTTTGCACAAATCATAGCCACAGATGTATCATGCACAAAATCACACAGCTATTTACACAATCACACTGGCTGACAATTGTATGAATTATTGTTTATATGCACCAGAGCCACACATGTATGGACACATAAGCCAAAGAATATGAGACTCTACAGAATTCACGGTTCTTTATTTTATACATTAAATTAGGAATTGTTTCTTCATACAAATAAAATAATGTGTACTAATCACTATATAAACATTTGCTACGAATAACAACTTCATACATATGTAATAATACGTTTTACAAAACACTTATTGATTCATCAAATAGGTATTTCACTGATCTATAAAAAGACTGGATTGCGCCTTCTAAATAAATTGGTCTGAGAAATGTGAAGAAATGCACTGATCTATAGAAGAAAGGGAAAACTCAAAATTTCCACTGCACTTACAGATATAAACAAAATTGTGTTAAAAACTTACTGCGCCACTGATCTATAAATAGATCGGAACGGAATCTATGTTGCAGCCATTTTACACAATATGCATATGAATTGTTGCTGTCAAACTTCCCACTTCTAAATAATAATATAAAACTAACAATAATACGATCAAAAGAAAAAACAAACACCAAAAGCTAAAAAAAGTTAATAATAAAAAAAGTGTACAGCAATATTTCGCAGTACGAGAAAACCCGGTCCCGAAACACACAAAATTGGAACGCATTTCAAATGAACATCATTTGGAAACAGCGCACATTGTATAACCTTAACATACGGTGATTAATTATAGGTCTAAGTTTATTTTAACAAATAAATTAACGAATTAGGCAATATTGTTGAAAAAAAACACACTTTATTTTGGCGGACGTTTCCAATTTATACATTTAACTTTTAACCCGATTAGTCAAACGGCTTAGGAGACTGTAGAGCAGAAACAATAAATAAATCTAAATAAATAAACAAACTCACGGTAATTGTATATATTGATCAGTGCAGTGGAAACAAAATGACGGAAATTTCCTCAAAAATTTCACTTCCGAGCCTAATCCATTCTTTTTAGAGATCAGTGAGGTATTTTGACTTTTAACGATAAAACTAAATACATTTTTATCGAAGAAATTTTGTTTTATATGAAAACGCACGTATTTCCGGTTTCAATTTCAAAACGAGTCAGTGCGTTCTATACGAAGTTTTTTCTGTGTGGCGGAAGTTAAACAACGTATAGTTGACATCTTATGTCTAATTTATTTGGGTTACGGTTAGACCACCGTGTGCTGCCCATTGACTTACAGTTATTCCGTAATGCATGACCGATGAGTACTCGTACGGAACTTTCATCTGGTCCACGACTTCCGGTGTGTACTTGTTGAACCACACCCTCATCTGTGGCTGGACATTCTGGTACAGGATGCTGATGTATCCGTCCCTGTCTGGCAGCTGGTGTTCGTGGACCAGGCCGATGGCGTGGCCGACCTCATGAAGGTAGAGACCTTTCTGTGGAGTTAGATTACAAAAAACAAAAGTAATCTATCTATCTATCTATCTATCTATCTATCTATCTATCTATCTATCTATCTATCTATCTATCTATCTATCTATCTATCTATCTATCTATCTATCTATCTATCTATCTATCTATCTATCTATCTATCTATCTATCTATCATCTATCTATCTATCTATCTATCTATCTATCATCTATCTATCTATCTATCTATCTATCATCTATCTATCTATCTACCTATCTATCTATCTATCATCTATCTATCTATCTATCTATCTATCTATCTATCTATCTATCTATCATCTATCTATCTATCTACCTATCTATCTATCTATCCTCTATCTATCTATCTATCTATCTATTATCTATCTATCTATCTATCTACCTATCTATCTACCTATCTATCATCTATCTATCTATCTATCTATCTACCTATCTACCTATCTACCTATCTACCTATCTATCTATCATCTATCTATCTATCTATCTACCTATCTACCTATCTATCTATCATCTATCTATTTATCTATCTATTTATCTATCTATTTATCTATCTATTTATCTATCTATTTATCTATCTATTTATCTATCTATCTGTCTATCTATATGTAGTTACCAAATCGGTACGTGACGTTTTGGCGCAGCCGTTTTGGCGCGACCGTTTTGGCGCAGCCGTTTTGGCGCGACCGTTTTGGCGCAGCCGTTTTGGCGCGGGACGTATTGGCGCGAGCCGTTTTGGCGCGGGACGTTTTGGCGCATGGAAATAATTGAGGAAAACATTTATTTTTGTTGTTGAATAATAAATGAAACTAATAATAGGCCTAAATAATAATACTTTAAAACGATGTACTTAAATGCATTTATAGGACTATTAAACTTTAAAAACTTTGTTTTTTTTATATATGCATAAAGACTTATGTATCTTTTTATGGGCATAAAATACTTATCTATATATTTAGGCCGATCTATTTATATATATGTCGGCTTAATAAGGAAGTTGTTTGTTGTTGTTTTTTATTCAACCCCTAGATTGTTAGGCCTAAGCTTATATGCGAAAGTTACTTGTGCTAGTCACAAAATTTTAATAACAACTGTATGTATATAAGCCACTAAGAAAGGTTTAGTCCTCATATCAATAAATATATTGTCAGTTGCCAAGCACACATTAAGTGATTTTGCAAATTCATTGGATTACTGTTACCCGTTCAATATTTATTCAAGTGTTACTGTGCATTTATTATACAAAACATATTGTTTTCCTCAAATAAAGTAATTAAGTTAATTTGATTAAATGATGGGATGTATTTTTAGTCCGTCGCGCCAAAACGTCCTGCGCCAAAACGGCTGCGCCAAAACGGTCGCGCCAAAGCGGCTGCGCCCAAACGTCCTGCTTCGTACCAAATTATTTAGTAGTTTCCCTATTTCAGTGTTGGTTTGTCTTTTTGTTAACAGTCTGCCTGTCTATTGGTTCATAATCTCACTAAACCATTTACCTATTCCGCTATTATATTCATCCATCGATCCATCCATTCATCTATCCTTCTTTCTATCAATCCATTCAACCCACCCACACAATCATCTGCAAAAAAAAAAACACCCATTCATTCAACCAATTATCCAACCATCCTTACAAAACCATCTATGGATACACTCATACATTTAACCACACATCCATTGTATCCATTTATTATCCTGTAGGTCTAAAATCCGTGTTCAGCCCAGCTTGACCTTTGGTCTTCCTCGTTTTCGGCCAATTTATTACCCCCCCCCCCCTCCCTTACCATTCACCCACCCCTTGTTCGGATAAATACTCTTACAAAAGATGAAAAATCTAAACAAAGAACAAAACAACAAAACAATTAGAAACACAAAAATGGTGTCAACACTTAGCACTTGTGAATATAGCACTTGAGAACTGTTGTTAAGTGCTTAAGGAACTGACCTAGAAAATCGCTGCAGCAAAACATTTTGCTTTCCATTCATGTCATAGGTGGATTCTTCCTTTTTAAAAAGACACTTCCTACTTCTATCTATGCTGCCTTCAGTTCCGCTATATAGGCGCCCGAGACTGTAAGGGTTAAGAAGATTATTACGTCCTACGTTCATCCGTGGTACGAGTCCAGTCTTGCATTTTAATTAATGTTTTAAGTGATGTTAAGTTACTGGTTTTCCTGGTTTGTTTCAGGCAACCCATTCCATGCCCGAATGCTACTCGAGAAGAAAGAGTACTTATATGCATTTGTTCTCGCATAAGGGATAAGGAAGGTTTTTTTGTCTTTATGTTTATCTGAGCCATTTATCATTGGCCTAAGTTACGCGTGGATGGTCAAGATATGACTTGTTCCGGATGTAAGAATACTTACATATCTACACCCTGGAGCCTGTAAGTTCAAATCCTGGACACCACCAACCATCCCCAGCTGTGAGTTGCACCTGGTTAAATACGAGAATTATCAGCTGGTAAAACAAAAAACAAATCTGCATCTTGTTTTGTTTCTTTGTGTGTTTGTCAGTTCATTTGTTTAGGCCCGTAATGAGGACAGTAAAGATCAGGTTAGTCAATTCAATGGGACAGTGCGATAAGGGGATTGTGTGGCCAGCAGGGTGCACAAACTTCTGCGCGTCCACTCGGTTCGTCTTGCCCTGGAATGTGGAACTCTTCCTATCTAAGGACACTCTATGCCCACCAAACACTGGCTTGTCTATCTAGAGAATATGACGGCAGAACTTTGTACTTTGGTCTTTGTCGGAATTGTGGCACAATATTTATATTTACTGGATGCAGACAGCTTCCTTCACTTACCCAGGACGTAGACACGTAGAGACAATAATGCACTTAGTACATCTTTTTAGTAAAATGGATGACTTTGTTTATTTAAATAATACAAGTTCTATATATTTAAAACAAATGTATCTCACTCCAGGTTTCTTGAATTATTTCTACTACAATGGGACAGCAAAGGCTTTCAGACCACGTTGATCAATGGGGGCCGTACAGTAACGTGTTCACCAGTCTCCGTGGGCCACTTCATACCAGAAGATTGTGACGCCTTTACTACGCCCCCCCCCCCCCCCAATAAATTTTAGGCCCACATCAGAGCTGGGTAGACTCTGGGACTCCCTCCAGACCAGAACAAAAAAAAACGATGGTGTTTAACCCGGGATTGGAATTTGGAATCCGAGTTGCCCGGAACGGCAAAGTCAGACGCGGCGCAGTCGCTGATCGACGATGTCCCATTCTTTTGGTCTTTGAAATTAAATATCTATTAAGGGAAAACAAGAACAAATGACGGCAGTTACCCAACTCCATTCTGGAATCTGACGCTGTTCTTGTCCTGGTTGGTGGCTGGCTTGAACTGGACACACGTATATCTCTCCCACTCTGTCAAGGACCGCCGCATCATGTACTGCTCTTTACTATCTAAAAAAAAACAAGGGGGAGTTAGTTTATATTTCAGCTGGGCCGCACTGGCAGCTAGAGAGTAAGAACCTTGGTGCTAAATGGAAAACGGCTAATGTACGAAGTGGGGAGATAGAAGGGCGTAGTTCCAGCCCTACCCCAAAAAAATAGTATCAATATTTCGTGCCTCGCAACAAAACGCATGTTTTTTTTTGCCAACGATCCTTTTTCTTCAAATCATAGATCTATCACCTCGACCTTTGACCTTTGAGCGTCATTAGGTGAGCAACATTGGGAGGGTCGGCACCAGTCTACTGGCTACTGCCAACCCCTTTGATAGGGCACTCAACATATTTTGTCAAAGCCTACTGATCGATGACATGCAAGTCTGTTCTTTTACTCTTAGTAAGCCTTCACATAATAAAAAAGATGTAAAATTCAATAAACTAGTTAAATTATTTATGCTATGTTGAATAGATTATTATTTGCATTTTACTCAAGTAATTTAAAACAAAAAAATGGTAGCTATAAATGAATACATTTTTAAATACGCTTTAAATGGCATATTTTTTCTTCTTATCTAGCTGGTTATACATATAATAACTAATAAGTCGATAAATAGTAATATAAGTCGATTTTATTTTATATTAGCATTGCCAATTTATTAACGTAAATAGATTAGTGGTAAGTACCTAAATTTTACACAACTGCTAATAAAGTCTACATGTATATACACTATGCCATGCCACTGTATGTGCAAAATATAAGATTGGAGTACAACCATAGGCCAATGACTATTCTATTCAATTTTTATTTTTTTCAGTTGACTTCTGTGGCCCTTTAAATAAAAGCCAATACCAAAACTTAGAAATACCCACCGAAGTGACCGCTAGCAAAAGAATACGGAATAATCCCATTGGTCCAACGAAGAGTCGTACTCCTGGTAGCTTTCCTCTTCTGTCTGGAAGTCTTTTCCTGGGTCTTCTCCTGGGTGTAGTCGGAGAAGTACTTCTCGTCCAGCACCACGCCCACTGGGGCGGGCATTAAATCCATCTTGTACATTTCCCTGCAGAGGTAGAAAGCCACCTCAAAATATTAGGAAACATAAAATGGACATGGCTAAACCCTACTTGTACATTTCCCTTGCACAGACAGAAAGCCACCTCAGGATAGTAAGATCTACGTTTGTAAATATAAGTAAACCCATGTCGGATAATAATTGTCTTGAGCAAAGGGTAGTTCATTACGATGGACACAGGCGTCCTCACTACGAGATGGTAGTGCAGAGACGTTCGTTTACATTATTTTTTCTAAGGCCAGGCGTGTCCTATATTTTTTTTTTAGGGTGAGAGTAGACAAAATTCAATTTGAATAGTTGTGCGACAATTGGTAATGGCCGTAAAAAATATTGTTTGAAACTTTTAAAATTGTATTATAATGTTGGTTTTATACATTAAAGACGTTATCAACTCTGTACATTTATATATATAATAAACAACAACAAGTAATTTTGATAAGGTCATAATAGGGAAGAGCTAAAAATCAAAGTTAGCTGAAGATATGCTCAATTTGTTTCAATAGCCGTTCATGGAAATAAGTCTAAGTACGATCTATCAATGATCTACCGATGATCTAGAGCTTTAACGCAAATTTTGAACTACTGCAAGTAAAATTGACTAAAAGTTTATTATTTGTGAAAAAAATAGGAAAATATGTTTCCAATTAGTAATTCTTGTTTTTTTTAATGTTTGTTTTTGATAAAACCCACTAGAAATATGTTATACACCAATTACCTGTTTATTAAATACATTAGTCATTTAAACTTTTTTTTTAAAGAGTATTTTTACATGTGTTGGAAAAACTTTTTTTTTTTTTAGAAAAGCAGATTGAAATATTTAATAAGGACGATAATTATTATTTTTTCAATGTCCATAGGCCTGTGTGAAAATGCCTGTGTGAAAATGCCTGTGTGAAAATGCCTGTGTGAAAATGCCTGTGTGAAAATGCCTGTGTGAAAATGCCTGTGTGAAAATGCCTGTGTGAAAATGCCTGTGTGAAAATGCCTGTGTGAAAATGCCTGTGTGAAAATGCCTGTGTGAAAATGCCTGTGTGAAAATGCCTGTGTGAAAATGCCTGTGTGAAAATGCCTGTGTGAAAATGCCTGTGTGAAAATGCCTGTGTGAAAATGCCTGTGTGAAAATGCCTGTGTATAAATGTAATAGTATCTGTCTGTGAGTATTAAACTGTCGTCTGGATATTGTTATAAGTTTGTAGTTTTCTGTTTCTTTTTGTGTGTCTTACTCTGCACTGGGTGGCTGATACATGTGTAGAAACTGGTCACGTGATAGATACATGTCAAGCTCTGCCAGGATCTTCCCGTCGTCTGCTAGGATCATGTTGGATGCAACTGAAAGTGGACAGCGATTAGGTTTGGGGTTTTAAATTAAACATACATTTTAATGTATTTATATACATAAACATTGCTTCTTAAATTATTCTTACACGCACAAGAGTAAAGACTAGGAAACACATTTCGTATAAACTTACGTACATAAACAAACAGACTTACACATAAGTATACACCTCTACCGGTACAACAAAAAACGTAGTTCACACGTACAAAAGGTAGCAATATAATTATAAACTTTAAAAAAAGAGTATCTTGTCGGACCCTAGGGCAGGTAAAGCAGCGTTCAAGAGTTTCTGTGGCCACGGCATACAAGGGGATTGTGTGACCAGCACAGAGCCCAGTCGCCTTAACTTTTACCCCAACTAAAGTCAGGCACACATCAGAGCTGGGTAGACTCAGGAAGACCCTCCAGACGCGTGGAACGAATCCAAGCCTTCACCAGGATTCGAATCCAGGACTCTCGGTACACTCAGCCGAACGTCACCGTGGCCCGTAATTACACACATCCTTACACTTACAGACATACGCACATGAACGTACCCTAACAAACGCCTAGAAGCGTACAAACTAATTAGAAACTAACACGCATACACTCATATATACGCACATAGTTACACATATACATCTATTCTATCTACAAGGGTTTCTATGGAAACCAACACAATTAGCCAATCGTTCTACTCACTGTCCATTCCTCCGAGCATGTCGGAAATGACCTGGTCTATCGTTTTGCTGGTTTTGTTCTCATAAGGGTTGTTGAAGTTCGGCCGTGGAGCCTTGCCTTCACTTCGCGCCACTGTCAGGCTCAGAAGTGCCACCTAATGATGACATGACATGACACTTCTACTGACATCACACACTGAACCACACTAAGTTTATTTTTACAACGGCATAAGTAAAGATAAAATACATTAGTGTGTCATAAAATATCCCTGACCTATATGTGCAGTGAATAGAGTTGATCTTAACAAATGTTTGTTTGTAAAAACAAAATTATAAACAATACAACGATAAGAAGATGCAAACAACAATCAGTATACAAACTGAAGTTGTCAGTTTCAGCATTAAAATACAAATAGCCTGATCTGTTTTGTCTATATTATATCCTTGTATAATATCATTTATGCCAAAATAATTTAAACTAGTAGTGGTGCTAAGTTTCAGAAAAAAAACACGGGGAAACATCACACACACCTACAGACATGTAAACATTCCAACTGTTAAAGTTTTATTATAATTCTTTGCAAAAAAAAAAAATATATATATATATAGGGCCTATATATAAGACTTATATATATATATATATATATATATAGAGAGAGAGAGAGAGCGAGAGAGAGAGAGAGATAGAGAAAGACAGAAAGAGAAAACGAGAGAGAGAGAGGTCTATATATATATACATAGGCCTACATATTATATATATATATATATACATATATATATATATATATATATATATATATATATATATATATATATATATATATTTACATCATAACATCTTTACAAGCGAAACACTACAACACAACTTGGGGAGAAAATTATAGGTGGATGAGCATTGTGTCTGCCACGCAATCACTTTGTATGCCGTGCGTGCCCATTGCCCATTGCCCATTAAATGATCACTTCGCCAACCCTACTTAGGCCTAAAAGAATGCTTTTACTTTGACTATAATAATAATAACCCCCACAAGGATCACTTAATCATTAGACAATTATTAAGTTTAAAAATTGTGTTAGTTCCAGCTTAAACACGTAACTTTAACTCAGCACATCAAGGAATTGTGTTAGATAAATACACACTATTCAATCTATAAAAGTAAATTGTGCACAGAGAACTAACCTACCGTAAACGGTGTCAAACTGAAAAAGATACACATCTTTTATAGTCCTAAAAGAAGAGCAACACAATTGCACGTGCAAATATCAGCACATGTTCAGTAGTAATAGTTAGGCCTACGTTGTTTGTTATAGACTCTTCAGAAACAGAGATGATAACATGTCTTGTCTCTCTCTCTCTATCAGTTTCTTAACCTTATATTTTTCTTTCTTTCTCTTTCGCTCACTTTCTTTCTTTCTTTTTTCTTCTAGCTACCTCTTCTATCGTGTGCTCATTATTTTTCTTTTTGCCAAGCCTTTGTGCTAAATTTAGTACACCCGCTCTCGATAAATGATACAGAGAGAAATATATTCGTTTCTAGTAAATATAGCCATATATTATATTTTGTTTATCCATACAGGTATTTTTAAATGTGTTTGGGCGGGGGATACAGTACGCCAGTTATAATGTCTGGAGATTGATAGAATGGGGGAAATGTATACGTTCATCTACTATGAGAAGCATCTGGGATGTCCATGTATTTAAAATATGAATAACCAATGGTTGGCTTTCAGTTATCAGTTTAATCAATAACCCAATGGCTGGATATCACTCCATAATAACAAGTGTCTAGGATGATTACTATTCAATACGATAGTTCTTTATCAGTCACACAAAGTAACAGGCAGTATTTAGATAACAGCACCCCCCCTCCCTCTTTCTCACATTTCTACAGTCCGACCTGCCAAATTTCCGATAGAATTGTAACAACTCGATTCCGCACCTCTAGAGCACTAGAACAACCCGCTTTACATTATTAGATCTACAGGTAACATCTATCGACATGCCATTACCGAGTTTATTGAACCATTCTGATAATATAAGTTTTCCCTAGACTCATCCTTAACATGTTCATTTTATGTCTGAACTCCGTGGCACTTAGTCCACTCCTCAAAATTGAACTTGTATTTTTGTAGCTCATGAAACCTTGATTATAATTAATATACGTGTAATGACATACTATGTTATTATATTGACTATTTATGAGAATAAATTGACCCACCAAGGTATTATATTGACTTTTTTTGCGAATCTATTCACCCACCAAGGTAGTATATTGGCATACTATCGTAATACATTTACCTACAATAGTGAATTGTTAATCTATTAATATACTGTTAAAAAAGTATGCCATACAATATTAATATACTGGCATACTTTTATTAATATTTTTTTTACTATCATAATATATTAACCTTTTTGTTTGTAAAGAAGTAGATGAACTTTATGCAGTCATGTTAAATGTAAATAAAATATTGTAGAAACTCTACTCACCATTATAAAAGATGACGTAGGGAACATTTCAAGTTGTCACGTCAGGAGATGTTCTAGGATGGATGTTCTATGATGGATGTTATATGATGGATGTTCTATGAGTTCCAAAATAAATTGTTCCTTTGTTTGTTACATTAGATATGGATTCGTGTTTTTGTTTCGGCTTTGATTCTATGATTATAACAGAAGGAAACAAATAAACGAGTTTGTATGCCCAACTTCTTTAACTATGCATAGATATAACTATTTCTATAACAAAATTGTATTTGGTTTATTATTTAAATATATATATAATATGCTTTTATACTAGCAGTCTATTATATAAGTGTTATAATTTAAAATGTTTTAAAAAAAAACTTCTGAGCCTGAATAAACAACGCAAGAAAAGTTTATTCATTTAACGTAAAATAATTGTATACCTAATATTAGATCTTTTAACGAATACCATAATACTGGATTTGTATGAAGAAGTAATAATTAATACGTAATATTTATATTACAAGATATACATTTTTTGGTATCAATAAAATCAAATATGTAACCTTTAATTATTGATGAAGTAATTAAAAAATCAAAGAAAACATTCGGATTCATAAAAAGGAACTTTTTCAAATGTAATAAGAATATAAAACTAAAATGCTATCTCACATTAGTTAGACCTATACTATAGTATGCAGCATATGTATGGGACCCATCAACTAAAGAATACATTAAAAAATTAGAACAAATTCAAAAAAGAGCTGCAAGGTTCATAACTAGTGAATATTCCCAATTAACAAGAGTTACACCATTAGTCAAATCACTAAACCTAGAAACACTACAGGACAGAAGGGCAAAGGGTAAAGTAGTAATAATACACAAGGTATTAAACTCTAATTTAGAAATACAACCCAATAACAACCTGTTGCAAAGCCGAGATAAACAAAGACTAAAAGACTTTCCTCATCTCTTATGCGAGAACAAAGGCATATAAGTACTCTTTCTTCCCGAGTGGCATTCGGGCATGGAATTTGTTGCCTGAACAAACCAAGAAAACCAGTAACTTAACATCATTTAAAACATTAATAAAAATGCAAGACTAGACTCGGACCACCGATGAGCGTAGGACGCAATAATCTTCTTTATTGAAGGAGCGTCTGTAATGTATAAGATAAGATAATTTAATTAAAGGAAGATAATTAATACGTTTTCTTTTGCGTTCTAAAATGTTTGTTTTTAATTTATAAAATAATAAATAGCATACAAATTATAACTTTAGATATAATAAATTACTAAAAGATATTAAAAATGATATAAATAGAATGTAACTGAACTTTTTATTTGTATACATTTAAACATCAGATTAACTACCGAGATTGTATGATTACATGCGCAGCTGTTCTCTAATTGATACAGTAACATCGAGTTCAAATAGTAAGTAAAAACTGTAAATATATCTCAGATAAACTGAGATCGAAATATGATAAGGTCATATCAGGCCCTTCATTATTTCATACCACTTCTACGCGGATGATGCGCAGTTACATGATTCTGCTGTTCCCGCTGAAGCTTCCCGTATAGCCACCAACCTTGGTCCTGCTATTGCTAGTGTCTGCTCCAAGATGATGGAAAACAGACATAAAATGAATGAAGATAAGACGGAGGCAATTCTAATTGGAACTCAAAGTAAAATCGTCAAAGTTGAGGGTTTGGAATCATTGGTGGTCTTGAAATGCCATAATCCCCTTTGCAGAAAATGTAAAAAAAACCTGGGTGTCATCCTCGATTCACACTTGTCTTTCGATGCCCACATTAGAAACCTTGTGCAGATGCCCCCATTTACAGCTGCGTAGACTTGGTCAGATACGACCTTATTTGTCATTTGACTCAGCAAGGAAACTTGTTGATGCCTTTGTACTCTCACGCCTCGACTACTGTAATGCTCTGCTAATCGGGATACCTGGCGATAAGGTCGCCAAATTACAGAGTATTCAAAACAGTGCCGCCCGCCTGGTCATGCGTAAGTCAAGGCGCGATTCTGTGACAGTTCTTCTGCGTCGTCTCCCTTTGCTCTTTTGAAAGCCAGAATTGAATATAAAGTGGCGCTACTTTGCCATCAGTGCCTTTATAACAATGAGATGCCGTCCTATCTCAAGGAACTAATTAAACCATATATTCCGCAAAGAACAATTCGTTCTGCCGACTCCTCGCTTCTGGAAGTGTCCCGTTTCACTCTGACGACCATTGGCCTTCGAGCCTTCACAATATCCTGGTCGAAGAAGTGAAATCTACTTCCCATTCAACTCAGACGAACAAGCTCTATTGATACTTTCAAAAAGAACTTAAAAACGCATTATTTCAATATTTACCTTAGTTAATATGCTTTAGACCCCTACTGTCTTACTTGTATGTTAGGTCGGTTAATGCTTCATTTATTTGATTTGTCCTATGTTTGTAAAGTTATAAATCATCAATTAGCTTTATATTTCTTAGCCCAGAGTTTATATCAGTGTTCTTGGTTGCATGTTAAATGCGTTCTGAGCTTACATTATGTTTGTTGGCAGCGCTATACAAATATTATTATTATTTTAACTGTTGATTGAATACAATCTTGACAATTATAATAAAGTTTTTTTGTTGGAGTTTGACCAAAATAAAATGTGAAAGTTCAGAGCCGGTTTAATACACTTTTTAAGTTGCTATAAAATGCAAAATAAAAAAAAATTATTTAAAAAAAAACTAACCCATAAAAAAAGTTTTTATTGTACTCCCTTCCTTTGTAAACTAAGTTTATATTTAATTTATATTTTGATAGATTGAAATAAATATAAAAGATATCATACCTTATGAATTTCCACACTAACATTTTGCGCATCCTTTTTGTTTTCTAGCTTTGGCCCGCAAAAACCATAAAAAGATAACTCGCTTTTTTTCGGCTACATTGTGTCGTTTTCATTCTATTTTTTTTCGTAAAAACGAACATATCCGAAAAGTTTATTTACTTCCGTCTCTTCCGGTAGAGGCAGCCTTGTTTTACGTAAAATATTTTCTTCGATTCGCAAATTGGTCGAAGGAATTCCGACTATTCCAAAGGCTATGATGCTGAAAATTTGATAGAATGTATTGTTAGCTCGATTGGACGACGGGAAGTGGTCGAGAAATCGATGCAAAGTTTTGCTAACAAGCAACCAATTAAGCAGACCGACAGACAGACAGTACGAGTTCAAATAAAGGGAGTAAAAAGGAAAATAAAAAGACGATAACCACAAACACGTTCAGTTCATTTTTTAAAATATATAACACACATTAAGACTTTTCTTCAATATTGTTTTTTTGTTTGATATATTTTCATTGAGAATCGAAAGAAATCTAGCTTTTTAGCTATTCTGAAATTTAAGATGAATATTAACGCCATTTATATTAAACACATTTAATTCATAGATTCTTTTTTATTAAGCCAGGTTTTTTTTCCTTCAAAATGTTTGCTGAAAAACTCGGATTCCACAAATGGAACCGGGTTTTATGATCGTATCAGAATCGTGTTTCGATACCCGCGTATCCGATTCTCAAGTACCTGGTTTAGGGAAGCCTTAGGTAAAAGTATTTTTTTTTTATTATCGAAATATCTTTGTGTTGACTTCTGGAAGGTTTCTCTGTAAAGTTTTCCCTTACTCTGTCTGCAATCTTGTCTGTGAGCCCTCTTTGTATTTGGCCTTGGTCCTGCTACTGGGCTACTGCAGGGCACAGTGCAGGGTGGAAGAAAGAGAGGGAGGCAGAAGATACGATGGGATGATGACATCACGGAGTGGACCGGTTGTTTCGTGAAGATTCCCAGAGGGCGGCGCATGACCGAGATGAATGGCATAAAATAATCCAACTGTCGAAAAATGGTGCCCCAACGACCCTCACTCGTGTTATGGGCATGGGAAGGACTGCTTTATATAAATTGTCTCATAAACTAATACTAATAAAAATATGATAGCGCCTGTCGACTTTTAGTGTGTTGGCACTCTGAATATAAACCTTACTTTGGCACTCTGAAAATAAATCTTACTTTGGCACTCTGAAAATAAATCTTACTTTGGCACTCTGAAAATAAATCTTACTTTGGCACTCTGAAAATAAATCTTACTTTGGCACTCGGAAAATAAATCTTACTTTGGCACTCTGAAAATAAATCTTACTTTGGCACTCTGAATATAAATCTTACTTTGGCACTCTGAATATAAATCTTACTTTGGCACTCTGAATATAAATCTTACTTTGGCTCTCTGAAAATAAATCTTTTTTTGGCACTCAGAAAATAAATCTTACTTTGGCACTCTGAAAATAAATCTTACTTTGGCATTCGGAAAATAAATCTTACTTTGGCACTCTGAAAATAAATCTTACTTTGGCACTCTGAATATAAATCTTACTTTGGCACTCTGAATATAAATCTTACTTTGGCACTCTGAATATAAATCTTACTTTGGCTCTCTGAAAATAAATCTTTTTTTGGCACTCTGAAAATAAATCTTACTTTGGCACTCTGAAAATAAATCTTACTTTGGCACTCTGAAAATAAATCTTACTTTGGCACTCTGAAAATAAATCTTACTTTGGCACTCTGAATATAAATCTTACTTTGGCACTCTGAATATAAATCTTACTTTGGCACTCTGAATATAAATCTTACTTTGGCTCTCTGAAAATAAATCTTTTTTTGGCACTCTGAAAATAAATCTTACTTTGGCACTCTGAAAATAAATCTTACTTTGGCACTCTGAAAATAAATATTACTTTGGCACTCTGAATATACATCTTACTTTGGCACTCTGAAAATAAATCTTACTTTGGCACTCTGAAAATAAATCTTACTTTGGCACTCTGAATATACAGCTTACTTTGGCACTCTGAAAATAAATCTTACTTTGGCACTCTGAAAATAAATCTTACTTTGGCACTCTGAATATACATCTTACTTTGGCACTCTGAAAATAAATCTTACTTTGGCACTCTGAAAATAAATCTTACTTTGGCACTCTGAAAATATATCTTACTTTGGCACTCTGAATATAAATCTTACTTTGGCACTCTGCTGTCAAAAGGTTGCCAACTCCTGATCTAGAAAATCGGTTCCCAAACGTTCTATTTTTCACAACCTTTTTTTTAAATACTACTTCGTAATCTACTTGTATTTGTATCATTATTACTAGGTCTATCTTATATTAAACATTACAAAGAATATTATTGCGTCTTTCGCCCATCCAGGGTCCGAGTCAAGTCTTGCATTTTTTATTAATGTTTTAAATGATGTTAACTTACTGGTTTCCCTGGTTTGTTCAGGCAACCCATTCCATGCCCGAATGCCACTCGAGAAGAAAGAGTACTTATATCCATTTGTTATCGCATAAGGGATAAGGAAAGTGGTTTTGTCCATATGTTTATCTGAGCATTGTAACAGGTTGTTATTGTGTTGTATTTCTAAATTAATTAGAGTTTAATGCCTTATGTATTATAACTACTTTACTCTTCACCATTCTGTCTGAAGTGTTTCTAAGTTTAGTGATTTATTATTGGGGTTACTCTTGTTACTCCGGGCGCGTATATAGCGGAACTGAAGGCAGCATAGATAGAAGTAGGTCGGTACGGGAAGGGTTAATTGTACGTCATTATTCCTGCTTTCTGGTGCGGTTTATTGAAAAACGTGGTAAAAAGTTTGATTGAGATAATTATGCAACTCAGCGGAAGACTCGGATAGAAATGGTTTAATATAATAAATATACGAAAATAAGGAAATATATAATATGAAGTTGATTTACTTACCGTTTATAAAATAGAATATGTCACACACAAATACACACAAAATAGATATTTGTTAGTTAACAATAAAATATAACGGCAAAATGTTGACATTAAGACAGACACATTTTGTTCCAATGTGTTATGTCGTCTTTATAAAAGTGAATGGGTGCAGATTATATTTGTATACACTTTATGACTGAGTAGCCACTTAACAAGCCATGCACCTCGTGCAGTCTTTTCCTTGCTGGTGTGTCATCAGGATATGACGGGGGAACGATCCTTTCGCTGTGTCATCATAATGTTGTTTTTGACAGCTCTTTACCTTGTGTCAAGTGAATGTCGATCATAGTGATTTCTTAGGGTCAACACTGACATCAAGATGCAATAATATTATATAATAATTATATAATACAGAGAGGCAGAGAAAGGCAGACCGACAGACAGACAGAGACACACACAGAACGAGTTAAAAAGCTTTTCAGTTCAGAAATGAACGGCGTGTTATTGGAATACTACTTTGCGTGTGTGATCAATATGTTATTAGAAAACTAAAAATTAAATTAAAAAAAACTCACTACAAAACACGCACGAAACACAACCACGAATTCCTTAACTCGTTAGTCATCGTACAGTGATTGGCCGTTTTTCGTCGTCTGCTACCTCATTTTTTTCGGCGGCCAAAATATCGATCAGACGTCTTGGTAGCGCTTGTGCCACTATAAGAGTTGTTTTTTTTTCCATAGAGCACAGATAGTGATGTTTCATAGAATTACAACCTGGCAGTATTGCACACAGACACACACACACAGACAAACACATTAGAGGCCGACCTAAATTCGGGTTCGGCGCCGAAAGTAGGCAAATGGTTTCTTTCGACGTGATTTCGGTTTCGGCCGAAGCCAAAAAGTTAGATTTCGGTTTCGGCCTCTAACTCATAAACACAGAAATGCACACTCTCTCAGTCTCTGTCTCTTTCTGACTCTCTATATCTGCCTATCTCACTGAATGTCTCTCTCTCTTTCTCTCGCTTTGTCTCTCTCTCTCTCTTCGTCTGTCTCTTTCTGTCTATCTCTAGCACTCTCTTTATATCTCTCTGTCTCTCTCTTTCTCGTCTCTTCTCAGTTTGTCTGTATTTTCTCTCTCTCTCTCTCTCTTGTCTCTCTCTTTCTCTCTCCTGTCTGTCATCACTCCTTTTCTCTGTATCTCTTTCGGCCACCACAGTCTCTCTCCCTTTCTCTCTCTCTCTCCCTTTCTCTCTCTTTCTCTCCTACATACTCAGCCAGGGCTAGTGGTGCAAGAAAACAATTGAACTTTATTTTAAACATCTTGTATTTGAATACTCATCCCCATTTATCACAATTAGAGATAACACCGTTATATTGTGGGGCACAGTGGGCGTCAGGCAGCGCTTTCGACTGGCGTACCGGAGGTCCTGGGTTCAAATCCTGGTGAAGGCTAGGATTTTTTCCCGGGACTTGAGGGTGTCCCAGAGTCTACCCAGCTCTGAACGGTAACTGGACATTAGTTGTGGTAAAGTAAAGGCGGTTGTTCATACAATCTCCTAGTATGCTTTAGCTACTCAAACTGGTAAACACTGCTTCACCCACCCTATGATCAATTTGGTGCGAAGGGTACTTTACTTTTTTTTTTACCATTATATTAGTTACTTTTACATAAGAAGGTATTGTTATGATATTGAAAAGAACAATAAGTTAAGAATTAAATTTATCCGATATTCTAACCTTTCCCTCCTCACTTACAGAGTGAACAATATATGCATACAAAATATTTGAAATTTTCCTCCCTAAGTCCAATATTTGTAGTAGGCCTACACGGTGGTAGGATGGTCATCACATTTGGATATCCATTGCGAAGTTTTTCGTTTTCGAATACACGTCAAGTCCCCATGTTTAGTAAAAAAGACGTATGGGCATTGTAATATCCACACAGTCCCAAAGTCCCCTTTTTATTCTTGTTTGTTTGTTGTTGTTTTTACCTTGGACACTGCAATGGATCAACATGGTCGCAAAGGGAAACTACACACAGCTACAAAGGCCATTCATTTCATAAATATATAAAAAAAATTGTTTACAAAGTTTTAAAACACTTTTCATTTATTTTATTATATTTACACATTATACATTAAAAAAAAAGTGTATTACAAATGTATTTATTCATTTTTGTATTAAACGAAAACACAAATTTTTTGTTTGTTTGTTCGTTTCGGAAACTTTTCAAATCGGGCTTACACATACTGTCTCTGTGAGGTCACCCACTTTATTATTGCTGTTTTTTTTTTTTTAAAAAGAAGTGTAACAGTTATGTTATTAAATTACACATAACGCGTGTATACTTTGTACTACAAATTAACAATGTAAGTGTAATCTGTGTATGTGTGTGTGCGTGTGTAAAGACTTTATACCCGAATGAGTGCATAACAGGCTAGAGATGTCGCGTGCCAGATATAACCCACTTAGCAGCCACTTAATCTCTTTGTGTGTGTGTGTGTGTGTGTGTGTTGTCTTTATAATGCACAATATAAGTATTAATATTTTTACACCTTTAAAAGATTTTGCATCTTCAACTTGATTTTGGTTACTACTTTAAGAAGCATAATAAACATTTGGCTGTCACAAAGTTTTTAAAAGGTGACATAAAGAAATGACAATCTGTCATTTATTTTAGCCCTTAAAGGCTTAAACTGACTTATAAATACTAAACGAATAACTGTATAAATCCCAAAAAAATTATCAAAGAAAAAGAAACAAATAAATACATTTAAAAACACGTAACCTTATTGCCTCGATCGGACTGCCATTGGGTCGACGCGGGCTCGATTTTCCAGTTAGTCTATACCTTTATATTCCAATTTTTTTTTTAAATTTCAATTAACATTACTTTTAAAAGAATTGTAAATCTACGGGTAACACCGGGCAATTTAGCTTTTTGTTAAATAAAAAGACTACATATAAGTTTAACCCGATTACACTATTTATTTTAAATTACTTCCCTAAATGTCTTCAGTAAAAAAATAATAATTGTTTAAAATTATTAGATCTATAGCTTTCTGTCCATGATAGTTTATAATTTTTGTTATCTGTAGCTTATACAGGCCTGTGACTTTTCCCCCCGGGCAACGTCGAGGAATTTGGCTTGTATATATATAGGCCTATATATATATATGAAGAACTGAGCAGTGGCGTAGCCAGGTTTTGACGCTAGGGGGAGCGAGCTTTTAGGAAAAAAACCCCGCTTTTATCAATTTTTCCTGATTAATAGAAGAACTAAGAATTTGTACATATCAAGTATTACACTAATATCATGTGCCTCGGGATATACACACTGTATAATGAATAGTGCTTCTATTGCTACAATCAAGCAAGCAGTGCAGTTCAACTAAAGGATCGTATGGGGGACATCTTCACGATATCGGTTGGAGTCCGACAAGGCTGCATCATATCGCCAGTTCTTTTTAATATCTTTCTAGAAAAAATCATGCAAGAAACACTAGATGATTACACTCCATCAATTGGGGGAAGACCCCTATGCAATCTAAGATTTGCTGATGATATCGACCTTTTGGCCGGGAGCAACAAAGAGTTACAAGAGCTCACAGACAAACTTGCAGATAGAGCAAAGGCGTACGGAATGGAAATCAGTTCAGAAAAGAGTAAAATAATGATCAACACCACAGATGCCAAAAGTGCAAACATCATTTGAACCAACAACAACTGGAAGAAGTAAATAATTTCAAATATATAGGAGCAATCATATCCGCAGACGGACGCTGTGAGCCAGAAATTCGAGCAAGGATTGGGACTGCAATGGCGGCAATGCCTCGCCTAAACAGAATCTGGACCAGTAAAAGCATTGTTCTCCCAGCAAAGCTCAGACTTTACAGAGCCCTTGTCAGAACTACTGTTCTGAATGGATGCGAGACAAGGACGCTGTTATCATCAACTGAAGGCTAGTTGCAGGATTTCGAAAATAAATGCATGAGAAAAATACTCCGAATCTCCTACGTAGAACACATGACTAATGCGTATGTGTGGGACATAATATCTCCAATTGCAGCCCCTCAAGAAAACATTCTGGCAACAATAAAACGGCGGAAACTGATATGGTTCGGTCATGTGTTGCGACACAATAGCCTGTCAAAAACAATCCTCCAGGGCCCGGTGGGAGGTGGGCGTATGAGAGGCCGTCTCGGAGATGCTGGTTCGACAATGTGAAGTGTTGGACAGGGCTGCAGTTGTCTCAACTATTGACAACCGCTCAAGATAGGCAAAAGTGGAGAAAATTGACTGCAGAAGTGTCCATTCGATCCCCCGAACGAGCACAACGGTCATGGGATTGATGATGATGATAATAGTGCAGTTTTTATTTAACCATCCACGATTCTTTTTCAGGAAACTATTTAATAGTGATAGGAATTTCTGCAGAATTGATTGCATAATTGATTGCATAATTGATTGCATAATTTATTGCATAATTGCTTGCATAAGTGATTGCATAACTGATTGCATAATTGATTGCATAATTGATTGCATAATTGATTGCATAATTGGTTGCATAATCGATTGCATAGTTGATTGCATCTACTGCGCATTACTGTGGAGTGGTTGTCCTGCTATCGGGCGCCTCCCCGGGTGGCGGATCGGGGAACGCTCGCCATATATGTATGGAGGGTACCAGGGAAATAAAATACCTGGGGCGGACCAAAGACAACAGCCGTGACCTCATAGGCTAAAAACAAGAGGGTTGGGCATGAGGCTAGCACCCTTATCCTATAGAAAACAACACGCTACAGTAGAGATGGGAATCGAACCCTCATTTAGCAGTTCGGGTTCGGTTCGGTGAGACCATAAGTTCGGGTTCGGTTCGGTTCGGTAGGACCCTAAGTTTGGGTTCGGTTCGGTTCGGTCGGATAAGTAAAAAACTAAGTTCGGGTTCGGTTCGGTTCGGTAATAATTTAAGTTCGCGTTCAGTTCGGTTCGACAACAACTGAACTCTTACAATGTTATAGCGTTTTAATAAAACTGTTTTTTATATAAATAAAAAATCTTAAAATAGTAGCCTAAAACTGGATTTTCTACTGATTTAAAATAATGTTTATCTTTTGCCACGACATGTTCAAAACTCACAATTAATTATGCATAGGTTGATGCAAATAAAAACAACAAAAAGTGTTATTTTGGGTCTTCTGTTATATAAAATGCAATTTACAGGCCGACCGAAACCAAATATTTGATTTCGGCCGAAAACGAAACCATACCGAAAGTTATAAATTAACTTTCGGCAGAAACCAAAGCCGAAACCAAAAGTTTAACAATACTTTGGGCCGAAACAGACAAATAAACCTAAATTTCCTAACAAAAGATTTTAAATATTAACTAGTTTATTGGTAGCCTACTCCATTTAATTAAACCATAGAACTTGTAATAAACTCTTGTAAGCTATAGTCCAGTATAGGCCTATAGGCCTACATGTAGGCCTCTAATATATCCTTTTATTCAGAATTAAATATTCTTAAAGATTTAATAACCAAAAAGACAATAGGCTACATACTTTACATACGATTTTTGTATCTAAATATTATGACAAAATTTGATAAAATTAGACAAAACAATTTTAAAAAATGACAAATGCAAGATATTCGGCTGATGACTAAATGTCAATATCACTTTCTGCCAAAACCGAAAACTAACTGAAAGCTAACTTTTTAACTTCGGCCGAAACAAAAACCACACCGAAAGAGGCCATTGGCCTACTTTTGGCATCGAAGCAGAAACCGAAACCGAAGTTCGGTCGGCCTCTAATAAAATTAGTATAGGCCTACGTATTTCTTGTGTAAGCAACGTATTTCTGGTGTAAGCGACGTATTTCTGGTGTAAGCGACGTATTTCTGGTGTAAGCGACGTATTTCTGGTGTAGGTAAGTAACGTGATAGAAATTTAAAAAAATTTGCCATTACAGAAAAAAATAATATTTTGATTTGAAAATGCTCATTGTTATCAGTGATAATGCTCTAAAATGTCATAAAAGACAAGTTGAGCTCTTAAAAAGTACGCTGAAATGCCAAATTATAACACTTTAGTCTCTGTGACCTATTGTTTGCCCCCCCCCTTTTTTTTTTTCTTTCTTTTTTTTTCAAAAACAAGGATTAAAAAAAAGTATATTAGAAATGTAATATTATTATCAATTGTTTACGTTTCAATTTTCCTACTTAAAAGAAATATTAGTATTTAATATGTTTAGAAAAAGCCTGCTATTTTATTGCTCCCTCCTACCAAAAACGTGCAAGATTTTCCCATTAAAATGTTATCTCCCTCCCCCTTTATATCATTAAATGTGCTATCACTTGCCCCTACCCACTCTACATTACACAATTTGTCCCTCCCCCACCCCGCAATGTTCTTTGTCTCACACTCTGCTAGATTATCATCTATAACATATAATCTGGATTTTTGTTTTTACTAACAATAAGCGGCCGGAGTGTTTACCATGATGTCTAGTCAATTTATCTTGTGTTTTCCAATGTGAGGTTAAATATACACCTCTTCATCCCCCCCTCTACCTCTAGTTGCAACGTAACTCATTCACTCAATTTTAGCCACAGCGCCGTTGCTGTAGTAATGCAGTTGACATACTTTTATGCTCATATACGACTTCCGGCTTCGGGCTAGTACGCTTTCATATCACGGATAAGTTTTTCAATATATTTTCTATATTTATATAACTAACACCCATTTAAACTTTATACTAACCTTTAATTAAGTTAATACTTAGTATATGTATATTGCAAATACTATTAAATAGAATAATTGCTCGTAACAGTGAGCTTAAAGTATTATTTATACTTGGCGCTTCGGAGGCCGCCATATTGACCCCGCCATATTCGAATTGTTTGTTTACAATTACTGGTCTAGGCCAGGTTTAAAATAATTACTTAAGCCCAATTATAATAAATAATAAAGAAACTCAGACAAATAAACACATATTATAGTAATAAAACATAATTAATTATATAAGAGACAAATAATAACATTCGTTTTATTAGTATTTAAACAATACAATCGCCACTAGACCTATACTATATAACTTTATATAAGAATATATAAGGTTACCAAATTATTAAACCTTAGCCTAAATCTAAATTCTAAGTAGTAACAGGCCTATAGCCTATAGTCCCTAGGCTATAGCCTATTTACAAAACAATAAACATCAATTAGAACTACTATATTTAATTATAAAATACACCAAACTATTAAATAAAAGTATTAAAAAAGGAAATGAAACTTGTAATCCTAGTCTTAGCCCTAGTTCTGGTAAGGGCACTAAAACTACCCAAACATGAATTTGTCCATAAGCAGATAATAATTAATCACCACAACATCAAAGATATTGACAACACTCATGCTTATATCCTCCTAAAAAAGATCTCCCTAAACCATTTTAAACACAAAATTTGCAGGTACAGACAAAATCATTTAGTACTATTGTTGCTCTTGGCTGGCGATGTAGAATCCAACCCAGGCCCAGTCAAGACAGTTAGAGATAGATGTAACATTTGCAGTAAGTCATGCACAGCAAAACAACGAGCCATTCAATGTGACACCTGTGATGAATGGTACCATGCTGCATGCTTGCATATGAACACCCCAATTTACATAGCATTAGGAAATAAAGATGCCTCTTGGCACTGTGTACAGTGTGGGTTGCCACAATTTAGTTCAGGTCTGTTTAATTCTCATGACCTGGATACCACAAACCCCTACAGTGCCTTGACAAGCCCAGAAGTTAATAATTTAGACCTAAATAAACCCTTAGCTAGATCAACACCAATAAAAAAAAGTAAAAAGACACTCTTTAACACTAAATCCCATAAAACCCCAAATCAGCATCACCTCAAAACTCTTACAATAAATTTCCAAAGCATTAAAAATAAAAAAGCTGATTTGGAACTTTTAATAAATAATGAAGAACCAGACATAATTGCAGGTTCCGAAACATGGCTTAGCCCAGATATTTACAACACAGAGATATTCAATAATAATTATGAAATTTTTAGGAAAGATAGGTCAGACAGGCATGGAGGAGTCTTACTAGCCATAAAATCTACCCTAATAGCTAAAGAAATTAAATTAGAACCTCAAAATAACATAGAGTCAGTATTTTGTAAAATAAGCAGACCTAATTCCAAACCACTAATTGTAGGCAGTGTTTACAGACCACCAAACTCAACATCAGAGTACATGTCTGATCTGTGTAATCAGCTGACAAGTATTGAAACTAAATATAAAAATGCTATAATTTGGATAATGGGGGACTTCAACCTCCCTGATATAAATTGGAATAGCTACTCTACAGAAAAGCACCAAAACACAAAAGAAATAAATGAAATGTTTATCAATACCATCCAAAATCTAAACTTAGACCAAATTAATAAAAAACCAACAAGAAACCATAATATACTAGATTTATTTTTAACGAACAGACCAGGACTAGTATTAGATTATGAAATAATCCCTGGACTTTCAGATCATGATATTGTCAGAGTAAATAACAAAATAAAAATCCAAATTAGCAAGAAACCTAAAAGAATAATTTATCTCTGGAATAAATGTAACACAACAGAACTACATCAAGCAGCAATAAAATTCCAAACCAATTTTCTTACTAAATACAATATAGATAGTCCAGTTGAAGATATTTGGCAATTTATAAAAACCAACTTAAAAGCAATAATGGCTGACTCTGTGCCAACAAAACAAACATCAAATAAAATTAACAAATGTTGGTTTAACACTAAACTAAAGAAACTGTGTAAACAAAAAGAAAATCTATTCAAAAAGTTTAAGGCAACTAATTCAATTAGACTAAATAAAAAATACCTAAAAATTAAACATTTAACTCAGAAACTAAGCAGACAGCTGCAAAATGAATATGTAAACAATGTAATTTCTAAAGATAATAATAAAAACTTATGGTCCTACATTAAATCAAGAAAAATGGACACTACAGGTATAGCTCCACTAAAAGGCCAAAACAACAAAACTTATAATGATAATGAAACTAAAGCTAATATCCTAAACACACACTTTGCATCATCTTTTTCAAATCCAGGTGACAAAGAAATATTCATAAATTTAAACAAACTAGAAGAGATAGGAAATATAAATGTAGATGAAAAAGGCATTAAACAACTCCTAACCAACTTAAAAGTAAACAAAGCTTCTGGTCCAGACGAAATACCAGCAAGACTGCTTAAAGAACTAACTAATGAAATATCTCCAATCTTTAAAATACTTTTTCAGGCCTCTCTAAACCAGGGCAAAGTGCCCAAAGATTGGAAATTAGCCAATGTAACCCCCCTTTTCAAAAAAGGAGATAAATCTGACCCCGGAAATTATAGACCTGTTTCTCTAACAAGCATAACATGTAAATTACTTGAACATATAATATATAGTAGTATAGTAAATCATCTAGACAAACTAAATGCACTGTGCCCACACCAACATGGCTTCAGGAAAAATAGATCATGTGAGACTCAATTGATAGGCTTAATAGATGACTTGTCTAAGGGATTAGATAATAACAACCAAATTGATGCTATATTACTAGATTTTTCAAAAGCATTTGATAAAGTTCATCATTCTAGTCTTCTTAAAAAACTTAAATACTTTGGCATCTCTGGTCCCTTACATCAGTGGATTCAGGACTTTCTTATAGGCAGAGAACAAACAGTGATAATAAATGGCTCTAAGTCATCACCAATAACAGTAAACTCAGGAGTTCCACAAGGAACTGTTCTAGGGCCCCTACTATTTCTAATTTACATTAATGATCTGCCAAATTGCATCAACACAGGCACAAAAGTAAGATTATTTGCTGATGATTGCATAATTTATAGAATAATAAAGACAGGAAAAGATAGTGAACTTTTACAAAAAGACCTAGATGAACTACAAAAATGGGAATCAAACTGGAGTATGTCCTTTCACCCAGAAAAATGCCAACTAATAAGGGTATCCAAGAAAAAGAAACAAATAATAACAAACTACTTCATTCATGGTAAAGAACTAACTCAAACTAGCAATGCTAAGTATCTAGGAGTAATAATAAATGATAAGTTATCTTGGAACCCTCACATTGATGAAGTAATTAAAAAATCAAACAAAACATTAGGATTCATAAAAAGGAACTTTTACAAATGTAATAAGAATATAAAACTAAAATGCTATCTCACATTAGTTAGGCCTATACTAGAATATGCAGGATCTGTATGGGACCCATCAACTAAAGAAAACATTAAAAAATTAGAACAAATTCAAAAAAGAGCTGCAAGGTTTATAACTAGTGAATATTCCCAATTGACAAGAGTAACACCATTAGTCAAATCACTAAACCTAGAAACACTAGAGGACAGAAGGGCAAAGAGTAAAGTAGTAATAATACATAAGGCATTAAACTCTAATTTAGAAATACAACCCAATAACAATCTGTTGCAAAGCTCAGATAAACATAAAGACAAAAACACCTTCCTTGTCCCTTATGCGAGAACAAATGCATATAAGTACTCTTTCTTCCCGAGTGGCATTCGGGCATGGAATGGGTTGCCTGAACAAACCAGGAAAACCAATAACCTAACATCATTTAAAACATTAATAAAAATGCAAGACTAGACTCGGACCACGGATGAGCGTAGGACGCAATAATCTTCTTTATAGAAGGAGCGTCTGTAATGTATAAGATAAGATGCTTCTTTTCGCTTCGCAAAATACATTTGGCCAATAATATACAAACAAATATTTTAATGTTTTCTTTAAAAAAACAACAACAACAAACAAGGTAAAATGCCTAGGTTCTCAAAAAAAAAAAACAACAACAAGCTCTTGGGAAAAAAAGTAAAGGCGTGTTATCACTGATTGTTATTAGAATAAACACGCTAATTATGTTTGGTGGGGGAAAGGCGGCTAGGAAGCGGGGTGAAGACAGGAGAGAAGATAAAAGCAGTATGACGTCGCAGAGGCGGGGAGAGCAATCATGCTTTTGTGATACATTTATCTAGCAGGTCACTTACGTTGACGGTCGGTCGATGTTTGTTTAAGCAATGTTTTCTTTTTCTTTTTCGCCGCGCATTTCTACGTATGTGTTGGGGGAGAGATGGTTATACAAAAATACTAAAAAAAATTATTACTATCAAAGCAAATGTTCTCATTACTGGCGAAAGCTTGCTAGTGACAAGATTAAAATATTTTGGTTTCTGTTACTTTTATATAAGTTCGTTCGGTTCGGTTCGGAGTCAGAAACTTTTAAGTTCGAGTTCGGTTCGGTTCGGTCACCGGCAGAGTTCGGGTTCAGTTCGGTTCGCTGGAAACCACAGTTCGAGTTCGGTGTGTTCGGTTCGGGTTCGACTCCCATCTCTACGCTACAGAAACCAATTCAACAGAATGAGAGGAGGAGATATGACATCCATCTTCTGGGCATCTGTGAGAGCCGCTGGAATGGATGTGGCATGAGAACACTCAACAGTGGAGAGAAAATTCTATATTCAGGTCATGTATAAGAAACCCATGGGCACTCTGAAGGTGTTGCCATCATGATGTCCCCACTAGCAGCAAAATCACTTATAGAATGGCAACCAGTCTCATCCAGAATCATGACAGCCAGATTCAATTCCTAGGGGAGAAAAGTCACCTTTACCCAATGTTACTCGCCTACCAATGACGCAGATGAAGAGACAAAACAGAACTTCTACGATTCCCTACAGACCACAGTAAATAATCTCCCTAAAAGAGATATTATGCTAGTGATGTGAGACTTCAACTCAAAATAGGAAAAGAAAACATAGCTAAAGAAACGATCATGGGGACCCACGCCCTGGGTATAATGAATGAAAACAAGGAACTCTTTACAGACTTCTGTGCCTTTAACGACCTGGTTATTGGTGGCAGCATATTCCAGCACAAAAACAAACACAAAGAAACCTGGATCTCTCCGGATAGCCGCACCAAAAACAAGATTGACTTTATCAATATCTCTAGAAAATGGAGAAGATCTCTACAAGACACAAGATCCAAAAGAGGGGCAGATGTAGCCTCAGACCACCATTTAGTGATGGGAACCCTCAAAGTCAAGCTTCGAGCCTATAGAGACACAGCAAATCGACCCCTCATAAAGTTTAATACCCAGCGGTTGAAAGAGAAAAATTCTAGAGACACTTTCTCAACTTCCCTAAACAACAGATTTGAAGCTCTTAGCCTAGTAACAGAAGAAACACCCCTAGAGGAACACTGGAGCGGCCTAAGAGACACACTGACTGACACATGCAAAGAAGTGCTGGCCAAAAGAGAGTGAATATCGAAGGAATGGCTTTCTGGTAAACATGGCAGATGATTAGAAGCAGAGGAGAAATAAAGCAAAGGATAAACTCCAGCGAGAATGAAGAGGCAAAGAAAGTCCTCCGAGATCAGTTTGCACAAACCAACAAAGAAATTAAGAAAAGTGCCAGGAAAGACAAAACCCTTTTTTTATGAAGTGCTTGCAACAGAGGCCAAACTAGCAACAGAAAAAAAGGACACTCTATACAAGGTTACCAGGACACTTTCGCAAAAGAAAACAAACACGGGCAAACTGGTTAAAGACAAAGAAGGAAACCCCATTAACAAAGACCAGCGACAAAGATGGGCTGAACACTTTAAGGAACCGCACCCCGCCTTTGGAAAAGCCTGACATCCCACCTGCTTAAAGTCAACACTAATCCTCCAACAAAGGCAGAAGTCTTAAAAGCCCTGAAGTGTCTGAAAAATGGGAAAGCAGCTGGCCCAGATGGAATCTTCCCAGAGGCGCATAAAGCAGACCCATCTACAACAGCCAATATGATGCTGTCTCTACTTCAGAAAATTTGGAGGGAAGGCAAAGTACCAGTAGACTGGAAAAAGGGCCACATTGTGAAACTCCTCAAGAAAGGAGACCTAGGATCCTGCAAAAACTGGCGTGGAATTATGCTGCTATCAGTACCTAGCAAAATACTGACCCGCATTATTCTCGACCGACTAAAGGATGCAGTGGAAGAAAAACTTAGACTCGAACAAGCCGGCTTCAGGAAAGATAAATCGTGCACAGATCAGATCACAGATTACAGATCCGAATCATTATCGAGCAATCGCCAGAGTGGCAGTCAACCCTATATTTAAATTAATTTCATCGACTTTCGCCAAGTCTTTGACAGTGTTGATAGAGATACAATCTGGCAGCTTCTCCACCACTATGGAATCCCTCATACACTGATCACCCCTAATACAAGAGCTTTATGAAGGGGCGACCTGTCAAGCTATTCATAACGGCAAATTGACAGAGACATTTGAGGTTAAAACAGGAGTCAGGCAAGGATGTATGCTTTCCCCAATGATCTTTCTTTTAGTGGTTGACTGGGTGATGCGCCAAACAACAAAAACGAGAAGTACTGGGATCCAGTGGACACTAAACCAGTTCCTTGAAGACCTGGACTTCGCGGATGACCTGTGCCTAATGTCCCAGAAGAACCAGCACATGCAACAAAAAACAGATAACCTGGCCCAAGAAGCATCCAAGACCGGACTGCAGATCAACTTGGAGAAGACAGAAACGATGGCCCTCTTTAAGAAACAAGAGAAGCCAATCAAGGTTGGAGACATTGAGTTGAAAGAAGTCACCTCTTTCACATGCCTGGGCAGTATAGTCTCAGTAACAGGTGGCTCGGACGAAGTCATCAAAGCCAGAATAGGGAAAGCGAGACATGCCTTCATCACCCTGAGACCAGTCTGGAGGTCAACAGCCCTGTCTATCCGAAACAAACCGCGAATCTTCAACACCAACGTAAAGGATCAGAAACCTGAAGAGTCAACAACACTCTGAGCAATAAGCTTCAAACCTTTGTTAATGGCTGCCTCCGCATCATATTAAAGATTCGGTGGACAGAAAAAGTAAAGAACACCGACTCGTGGCGACGAACAAATCAGGATTCCCTCGAACAGCAGATCGCCAGGAGAAAGTGGCGGTGGATTGGGCACACCTTACGGAAGCCCCCACAGGACATCACGCGACAGGCTCTGCAGTGGAATCCCCAGGGAAAAAGACGGGTTGGTCGCCCGAAGACCACCTGGAGACGCTCCTGCGAGGAGGAAATGGCAAGCTGCAACCTGTCATGGGTTGAACTAAAAAAGGCTGCCCAGAATGGAGTGCACTAGAGAGCTGATGCGGAGCTGAGTTGAGCTGTTCCACAAGGAACCAAAGGAATTAAACAAGTAAGCAAGCACTGCTCATTATCGGGATGAACACCTAGTATCGAAAACTATTTATTGAATCAACGCAAATGCTTGTATAGGTCTGCTCTTTTCTTCTTTAATTTAAAAGACGAGATAAATCGCTACTGTAGACATCAAAACACTGTCTCTATGATACGTTTTAGGAACGGTCTATTCTTTTCTAATGTTTTCCTCTCAGCTGGTAAAATACCACGCTCGACTGTCAAATCCTTAACAAATGGAAATTCGTTAAAATAAAACTATTTCTCTTCTTTTCTTTTCACTTATGTGGGTATCGTTAGTTGCGAAGTATCACGCACCACTGATAGCCTACATCATTGGTCGGCAACCTTTTGCTAATGGTGTGCCAAACAAGGATTTCTCAATCATTCAGCGTGGACATTTATTGAGGACATTTATTTGAGAAAATCGCTAAAGCGTTTTATATTTAATATTAAATTAACTTGTTTGTAATTATCATCCTTTTTATTTGCATTTATATGAAACATAATATTTTATTAATAAACTTTCATATTTATGGTAATTATTTTCTAAACATTATCATTTTGTTGTCAATATGAGGCTCTAACACCTGTTAATATTGATTATATTTTGATCTCAGTTTAACTGAGATGTCCTTATAATATAATTTTGTTCGCTTTAAGTACAAAAATGCAACACTATTGTTAAGTGGAATAGTTACGTTTTAATCATACAAAATGAGTAGTTAATGTAATGTTTTAAAATATACATATAAATTCTTAAGTCATTTAATAGTTATATAATTTTCAAATACTTTTTACAATTTCACCATTTGTAAGTTATAAATTGTAAGTCATTTATTCTTTTATAAAAGAAACATAGAAATATTAGCGCAAATAAAACTGGTTAATTATCTCCCTTCAAAAAAAAAAGTTTTCATATTTGATTCAATAGTGATGTCAAACAAGTTATGTTTTGTAATATAACAAATATTATTGACTAATTATTATTTCTTTATATAAATCCAACAATATGGTCTTCATTACTAGATTTAATTATTAGAGAATTAAAATTAATTTACGTTAAACAGTTGTAAATAAACATTTCTGGTGTGCATATCCTTCTTTTTGTAGTAATGATGTAGACATTGAAATATTGTTTGTTTCTATTTTATAGGGCCTAGATAGCCAGCCCGCCACCTTTAATTTTGCCACTAATGACGGGTCTCTTTGAGCGAAGCAGATAAAATGTTTCTAGGTCCACAGACGTATTCCTCCTCTACGGCCACATTTATTTCGACTTGTTCGTATTTTATTTCATATAAGATCAGAACTCAAATTATTATTAAGATTAAAATCGAAAGTTGTGTACACCGGAAGTCTTTTGGGCAGCGCTAAAAATAGAGCAAGCGGTCCATCTTATTTATAGTCTTTGAATACATTGAAAAATCACTAATCTTTAAATAGGATAGATTTTGTCTCTTTAATAAATGTTTATAGATCAGTGATATAGCCTCCATAATATTTTTTTTTATAGATCAGTGGAAAACAAAAAGGAAACCAAACATAAAATATGAAAAAGTTGAAAAGGTTTTTATATGGGAACGAATACATGCGACAAGGTAAGACTTTAAGATAAATATATACATTCACTCTAGAGTTACTGTTGTTTCTAAATTGACACACACACACATGCAAAATACAAGAATGAAATTAAAAAAAAACAGATAAATTCAACCTTACAATTACTGTGTTTTGTGAAATTGGCCTTAAATTAATGATATGATTATTTATATAAGATAAGATATTTTGGATATATAGGCTACATATTACATGTATACTAAATCTATAGGCATAGTATATAGGATAGCGATTAGGAAAAAAAAAGACTAAAAGTTTTAAATAACTTTCTCTTTGTCTGTACTCTGTGGCCTTATGATTCTGCTGATGCTTCTGTTTGTGTTATGGTCGTCTATTCTAAAGGGATTGTCATAAAGTTTAGGCTAGTTCTTTATTTATCAAATCTCGGAAGACACAAGACAGGTCGTGGCAGACAGATTCGGGACAAGCCAGGGGCAGACATACACAAAACCAGCCAGGGACAGACGGCAGACACACGACATGGACAGACAGACAGCAGTCATGGGTAGGCAGACACAAGTCGTGGGCAGAAGGCAGACACACGACATGGACAGGCAGACAGAAGTCATGGGTAGGCAGACACAAGTCATGGACAGGCATACACAAGTCATGGGCAGGCCAACACAAGTCATGTACAGGCATACACAAGTCATGGACAGGCAGACACAAGTCATGGACAGGCAGACACAAGTCAGGGGCAGACAGACACAAGAAAAGTCACGAGAGACACAAAACACACACACAGTCATAATGCACACACGGCATTTGACACTATCAAATATTTAACTTTTTTGGGGTTCACACTATCAGTGTCGACTTTCACAATTATTATCACTTTCTTTAATCAAGTCACACAAGAGGATTTTAGATAAACATATATCCACATTAAAGTTATCATCAACCAAGTGAGCCATTTTAATGTGTTGTTAAGGAAGGACTCTTTCACCCCCCCCCCCCAACTAATCTAACTGGACTTGAACGCATCAGCAGTTTAAAGCTTTTCAAAATGACCAACACCGCTATCATTTTATTTCATACTGTTAGGATTTAAAAGTATATAATATATAACAATATTATTGTTGTTTTAATTGAAAAAATGGCTTTTAATAAAAAGCAATAGGTGTTACACCTAACAACAAACTAGTAAAGTACCCTTCCGACCAAACTGATCATAGAGCGTTCACCAGTTTCTGTGGCCACGGCATACTAGGAGATGGCCAGCACAATGCCCAGCCTCCTTTATTTTACCCCAACTAGTGTCAGGTACCCGTCAATGTTGGGTAGACTCGTAGACATCCTCAAGTCCAGGGAAAAAATCCCAGCGTGCATCAGGATTCAAGCCCAGAATCTTCGGATCGCCAGTGTTGGCCACAACAAACTAGGGGACACCGTTATTCATAAAACAATCAAGGGGAAACAATAGATGTGTCCTTAATGCGTATAACAACATTATCACGGTTGCTTCCCTTCTACTGACCCGTAAATTATTTGCGGGTACAGCTCAACGTGTTCGCTTTGGCACGGCCATGGTGTCGCCTGGCATCATTGGCACAGTTTACTTCTTGCGCCAGGATCTAGGCCTAGGGTCTGTCGGGGTCGGGCGTCGGGCGAAAATAAAACAGTCTAAACAGTACCGACGCCCACCAAAATAACACCATTGATGATAGAAATTCACATTGCCACTACACATCATCAACACTTAACTAATTTATCAACAAATAATCAAAACTAAACTAATTTATCAACACTAAACTAATGTATGAACACTAAACTAATGTATCAACACTTAACTAATGAATCAACACTAAACTAATTTATCAACACTAAAATAATGTATCAACACTAAACTAATGTATCAACACTTAACTAATGAATCAACACTAAACTAATGTATCAACACTAAACTAATGTATCAACACTTAACTAATGAATCAAAACTAAACTAATTTATCAACACTAAAACAATGTATCAATAATAAACTAATGTATCAACACTAAACCAATTGATCAACCTTTAACTAATGTATCAACACTAATCTAATGTATCAACACTTAACTAATGTATTAACACTAAACTAATTGATCAACACTCAACTTCAGATAATCTGTGTACGTGCGAGGTTCCCAGCTGGCGATCCACTTCAAACACACACCTGGGCGAACACTGACCGGTAAATCACCATGTCTTCCCTAGCCGTGGCGGTCATCGGTGCAGGAATTGTGGGCCTGTCCACGGCCATCAACGTCCAGACGCTCATCCATGAGGTCAATGTGACCGTCATAGCTGATGCCTTCGGCAGGGACACCTCCTCCCCACTGGACCCTGGTATTTTCCTGCCGATCCCGTCCAAGGTCAGCATGGACTCTGTCATAGTCAAGTGAGTGGTATGCCGGGGGGTGATGGAGTGGTATGCCGGGGGTGATGGAGTGGTAAGCCGGGGGTGATGTGGTGGTATGCCGGGGTGATGGACTTGTATGCAGAGGTGATGTTTCACGTGCTGTCTGGTTTTTACCGATCTAGTGTATCTATTTTTAAATCCTAAATCATTTTTTTTTTAAATTAACTTCGTAAAATTTGTGTAGCTTTCAATGTTAATACCGGTTGACCTGACATCAGGACAGCGAATTGACCCACTATCTGTCCAGCTCTGGAGCTGGAACTTGGCGCATGGCGTGTTTTATTAGTCTAGCCCTCCGCCCCTCTCCGCAATCCCCCATCCCCAACCCTACAAATTAGTTTCTACCCGCAATCCCCCATCCCCAACCTACAAATTAGTTTCTACCCGCAATCCCCCATCCCCGACCTACAAATTAGTTTCTACCCGCAATCCCCCATCCCCAACCTACAAATTAGTTTCTACCCGCAATCCCCCATCCCCAACCTACAAATTAGTTTCTACCCGCAATCCCCCATCCCCAACCTACAAATTAGTTTCTACCCGCAATCCCCCATCCCCAACCTACAAATTAGTTTCTACCCGCAATCCCCCATCCCCAACCTACAAATTAGTTTCTACCCGCAATCCCCCATCCCCAACCTACAAATTAGTTTCTACCCGCATTTCTCATATACACTTTATGGTACGCATTTTAAAATCCTTACAAATCTATTAACCCTTACAGTCCCGGGCGCGTATATAGCGGAACTGAAGGCAGCATAGATAGAAGTAGGTCGGTACGTGAAGGTTAACTGAGCTTTTTTTTTCTTCTTTTGTGAGTACTAAAGAGCCACATCTTCGGCTCAGACATAACAAGAATGAATTTAAACGATTCATGCGACGAAGTTTGTTTTCATAGGTTGATATTAATTGATACTGAGTATGAGTATACTGCATAATGTGTTGTCATTTCAATCAAAATGATCTCGCTACTTATCGTTTAATGTACATAATGTATGTATGATACGAGGTGGCACGTTAGGCAGCTCGTTCGACTGGCGATCCGAAGGTCTTGGGTTCGAATCCTGATGCAGGCTAGGATTTTTTTTTTCCGGGACTTGAGTCTACCCAGCTCTGTCGGGTACTTGAAACTAATTGGGGTGAAGTAAAGGCGGATGGGCATTGTGCTGGCCACACATACCCTCGTATGCCGTGCCACAGAAACTGGTGAACGCTGCTTTACTAGCCCTATGATCAGTTTGGTCCGAAGTGTACTTTACTTTTTATTTTACAAGGTATCCATGGGTAAACTACTTTATGTATATACCATGTGTTAAAGTAAAAACCATTGACCTTACTTTCTGACCGCTGGCTATCTGGTCACCAGGGAGTGGCTGATAGACAACTGGAAGCATCATTTTGACATGGCCAACTCTCCAAAAGGGAAACTGTCTGGTCAAACGTTCATGTTCGGCCACTGCTTGTGGTCAAACGCCGAGGCTGGCGGCTACATCATGCCCAACCTTGTACTGGACTACAAGAACCTGTCCGCGGAAGAATTACAGCAGCTCAACTCAAGCCATAAGTATGTATATAGAGTTACAGCAGCTCAATTCAAACTATAAGTATCTATATAGAGTTACAGCAGCTCAATTCAAACTATAAGTATGTATATAGATTTACAGCAGCTGAACTCCAAACATAAGTATGTATATAGCGTTACAGCAGCTCAATTCAAACTATAAGTATCTATATAGAGTTACAGCAGCTCAATTCAAACTATAAGTATGTATATAGATTTACAGCAGCTGAACTCCAAACATAAGTATGTATTTAAAGTTATAGCAGATCAACTCCAACCATACGTATTTATATAGACCTTTTTTTTAAAACAAGACGATGGAGATATGACTACTTGATTGAACAAAGTGGATTCTTTTGTTATATATTCTATATTTTTACAAAGACCAACGGTTTAAGACGTGTAGCTCTATATTTGTATGTATATCACTCAATAAAGCTCTACAGGGCTGTATTAGTCCACATGGCTGTTTACATTTCACAAAGAAAGTCTACAAAACGGTATACATTTCCCAAAAGAAATCAATCTACAGGGCTGTATATATTTCTCAATGGAAGTTTAGGCCTAGACAGCCGTTTACATTTCCCAAAGGCAATCTATCTACAGGGCTGTATATTTTTAGAACGGAAATCTACCTTATTGAAAGGGCTTAAACCAGTAATTATTGTTTTAAAACTTATAATTGTGTCGATCAAGAAGTGTCAGGGCCGGCTCATCCATATAGGCGAACTAGGCGGTCGCCTAGGGCGCAAAATTTTTGGGGGCGCAAAATTGAGGATTCTTTTTAAATTTAAGAATTTAAAAATATAAACTATTTTAAAGTTTAGTGCTTCTGCGCTCTGCTAGCATAGACAGATGAATTACTAGGTAATGAAAGGCGAAGGGTATTTTGTTTAAGTTGTCTTAGAAAGTACTTAGTTTGGCAACCTTGCGGTGCGTAGCGGAGTTCAAATTGGCAACCCCTAACATCCACCGGCCACACCCTGGATGCGAAGAGTTTTTGGTTACAGCTACAATTGATTTAGAGTTCAAGAGAGTTCTTGATGATGCTAATGAAATAGCAGAAGAAGTTGGAATAGAACCAATATTTGAGAAAGAGAAGGTCCGAATACGAAAAAAAGAAGAACATGTTTGATTAGGAATCAACATATGAATCTGTAAATATCGCAGGTGACCCCTCAGAAAGTTTCAAGATCCACTTTTATTTCGCTGCTTTACTTTAGACACAGCTGCTAATGTGGTAAAAGAAAGATTTTCCCAGTTAACTAAAGTATCTGGTGTCTTTGGATTTTTGTACAACATTCCTTTCCTTAAAAACACGACTACATCAGAGGTTAAGTCGATGTGCAAAAACTTGGGAAAAGCATTAACAATCGAAAAAGATGAAGGTGAATCTGACATTGCTGCTGTAGGACTGTGTTCTGAACTAACAGCAATTTCTCATCATCTTCATGACACAGTATCAAAACCTGAAGAATTCCTAAACTACATTTACCCACATAATCTTGAAAATGGATTTCCTAACATTTGTGTAGCCCTTCATATTTTGCTTACGTTGCCACTTTCCGTGGCTAGTGCTGAACGTAGTTTTTCAAAACTTAAGCTAATTAAAAACTATCTGCGTAGTACAATGTGTCAAGAGAGACTTAGGGGTCTGGCGACAATTTAAATTGAAAGTGAGACTCAATAGCCAGCATATATGAATTTGCTATGAAAGAAAAGTACCATTAGGGTTTTAGTCTTTATGAGTATAAATGCCGTTAATCAGTATTCAAATGCGACTTTTGGACCGTAGTTAAGAAAACAATAATTCAATATCAAACAATATCACGTAGTCTTTATGTATTTTTTTTAAGTGTTATAAAAACAGAAAATCTATCAATCTGTAATCTGTTAGTTTCTGTTTGTTGTTAAGAGAACTGTACATAATGCGATTATAAAACCTATAAACCAAATGTAAAACTGTGTGTTATGTAACTTTGCTAATAATAATTTAGATTTCTAATTATTAATCTATAGGTCTAAGTTGTAAAAATAAAAGACTAGAATTAGTAGAATCTAAATTCAAATCCATTGTTACTTTTCATTCAACTGTTTTATTTACATATCCCAGTAATAAATCAAAGGTTATAAAATAAAATTCTTTGTTATAACAATTATTAACAAAAACACATTTCCGAAGCTCCTTACCCGGCAGATCCCGCCGAAGGCACTTTAATGTGGGCGCAGAATTTGTTTTCGCCCAGGGCGCACAAAACCCTAGAGCCGGCCCTGAGAAGTGTCTTAATTAACACGAATACCTTGCACTATGAATGTTTAGAGTAAGAATGATTGGTCTCGCCTAACGAAATCGAGTAAGTGGCCCTGAGAAAAAACATATTTCCTACTTGGTAGTTGGCATCTACTCCTCGCCCCCATTAAGAACCACACCCACTGTGAATTATTATAGAAAGTATTATGAAATATACCTCGTAGACGCCATGCCGGCATTCTCTAAACTTTATGCAACATAATGGAGCTTGATCAATTTTTTTTAAAAGACAGAATATTGGTCAAGTTACGCCCTTATACCACCACCCGCTCAACCGAATATATTATACGTTTTATCGTTTTAAAACGTTTGGCTTGACCTCGTAAAAAATCATCAATTTGTGTTGATGTAGTGTATTATTTGTTTCATTATTCGACTAGATACGGTGCCAGATTCCGGACAGTGGTCATCGATAGAAAAAAGTATCTGCCATGGCTGATGAAAGAGTAAGTATCTGACTTTCTAGCCATTCATTTATAGGCCCTACTTTGTTACGACTGGCTCTGTACTCTGAAACATTTTTCTATATAGTATAAAGCACCTTCCTTTTATCAATGCCTCGGGCATATGCGACTATAGGATTATCGCATTGGTTCCCAATTCTTTTACACGCTGGGCGCACTTGAAGTAAATTATTTTCATGATACCCCTTCCAAAGATTTTACCACAATAAATAGTTTTTGAGAAACAAAGAAAGCCTTTGCAATATGCCTAATCGACGCCTGTGAACAAGCCATGCCCCCCCCCCCCTTGTTCCTTGTTGCCGAGGCGCAAGCTTAGGGAACGATTTGCTCAGTTTATCATCAAATAAAGCAATACCTTTTGTATATAATATAACACAAAGTGTCTTATAACAAACATTTTTTGTGAATTTTGTTTTCTAAAACAGATTTCGAAGTCTTGGTGGTCACGTGATATTTGACACAGTTTACTCTGTCCAAGAAGTAAGTACAGGCTATCTCTATCTATCTATCTAACTATCTATCTATCTAACTATCTATCTATCTAACTATCTATCTATCTAACTATCTTTCTATCTAACAATCTATCTATCTATGTATATATCTATTTACCTGTTTATCTGTCTATCCATCTGTCTGTCTATCCGTCTGTTTATCTATCTATCTAACAATCTATCTATCTACAGTCTATCTATAAAATTGAATACACAGAAGAACACGTTTTTCTATGCTTCATACAAATAGCACTCCTTGTCTTATTTTGTTCTGTTTTTGTTTACAAACTTGAAAATGGTTTTCGTTGAATGGCGTTTAATGTTTTTGTTTACATTAAAGAACGTTTTAGATTTTTTTTTATAATGTTTTTGTTTACATTAAAGAACGTTATAGATTTTTTTTAAATAATGTTTTTGTTTGTCTTGATTGCTATAGCTCTACGGGACATATGACATCGTCGTCAACTGTACCGGGAAGAGAGCCCGGGAACTGGTGCATGACCCTCGGTTGTACCCGGTGAAATGTCACGCTGTGCAGGTCTGTTCGTCTTACACCCTCACCCCTTACCCGTACCAGAGAAAACGGCTTCGATTTGAGCTGGTGGTGACTTCAGCTGATAGCCTAGAAATAGATATAAAACTTTTAAAAAGTAATATAGATATTCTATTGCAGTACTACAGAGTACTGTACTTTCCCATTAGTTGCAGTACATGTTCATTGAGTACAGTACTTAACCTTTTGCATAACCTTTTGTTGAGTTCGTAATTGCCAAATGATTTCAGTTTTTTGGTTTATTCAGTAAAGTACTTCTAATTGGGCGCAGTGATGAAATCAAATAATAAGATTACTTTCGGTAGAGTACATTTACAAGAAAACATAATTTCTTGTTACAGTCATTTGGTTTGTTTTTTGGTTGGTGATGTAGGAGCTGGGTGGGTGTGAGTCCGGTGGAAGGGGGGGAGTTGTGCAATAGAATGTGTCTCTGCACGTGACCACTACGTCATCGTATGTGCAGAAGAAAGGCCAGACTTTCCCTTTCATTTCCCACACACATACCCTCCAACTCACACCCGCTGTTAATTTGCAATGCTACTATCCAACATCCTAAACGTCCCTTCGTTTGTTTGGACACCTGGGGCGTCACAGACGACCCTTAACACCACCCTCCTTCATTCCTCTCGCCTTTCTTGCCCTTCTCCTGGCATTGTCCAGCCTCATGCTCCCGTGCATTTCCCCCGATATCTTCTTCCCATTGGCCAGTATCCTGTCTCCACATCTTCTTTCTACCATTAAATTGGTTTGAAAGTTAAGAGAGATCTGATGTAGGCTATCAGACTTGACCTACGGCTACAAGACCTTTCCCTTAACAGTGTGTCGGTTAGGAGTGGGTGAGTAGAAGTGATATACACATAACATTTTTTAAAGAATGTATCCTTAATACCAAGATACTTTATCATGTCTTTAGATTTGTATCTTATATGTAGGCCACGCATCGTTACATACCGTTTATATTTATAAATGAAACAAGGGTCTGTACTGATGACTCACTAGATAATGTTTCGTAATTTCAGGTGATGCACGAATGGTATAAAGAGTTTCTGATTGCCGATCACAATATCTCACTTATACCTGAGTGAGTGCTTACTTTATTACAGCCGTAGTTACCTTAGCATATCATTATGTTACCCACACAAATATAAGCCCACGTACGTCAGGTATTAAACGAGGTGGCATAGAAGAAGAGTAATGAAGAACTATTTATGGAGGTCTTGGAGTCCGATCCATATTTTAAAAGAATCCTTAGGATTTTGTTTGTCCATGGGTGTCAGTCTGCTTATACTGGAAAATTAAGGAACTCATTTACTCATAGATATCTACGGTGCCTTTGCCGCAAAATCCACAATCTCTGAGTTAGTATCCAGCTCTATATAGGATGATCAATCTTAGCTCTCAGAGGAATGCAAGTTTTAACCTGATGGGCAGCTGACACTAGAAGTGCATTTTGTGATCACACAATACCCCTGTACACACTGCTCAATGCTCACACACTGCTCAAGTCAATGCTCCCACACGTCTCAATGCTCACACACTGCTCAATGCTCCCATACTTCTCAATTCTCACACACTGCTCAATGCTGACACACTGCTCAAGTCAATGCTCCCACACGTCTCAATGCTCACACACTGCTCAATGCTCCCATACTTCTCAATTCTCACACACTGCTCAATGCTCACACACTTCTCAATGCTCACATACTGCTCAATGCTCACACACTTCTCAATGCTCACACACTGCTCAATGCTCCCACACTGCTCATTGCCCATTTTACTAATCCAACAGCCCAGATTCTAACACTGTCAACGTGGGTTACTTCGTTGAACCCCACGAATACACCTCAGCAGTGGACGATGAGATTATAGAGTTGATGATGAACAAGATCAAAGCTTTTGTGCCTCGGCTTGCGGTAAAAAAGTTTTTTTGTATTTCATGTTTCAAATCCGTTTTAAGAAAACATACTAACAAACAGAGCCGAAGACAAACTTTATTGGTTGATATAGAAAAGAAAAACGTATCTCTTTAAAAAGTAGTAAATTATTCTCTAAATGGGATGTTGCTTTGTAAAAATTGTCCAAATTGTGCAAGCCTAGCTAAAATATGGTAGATCTAGATTTGATCTAAGCGTATTACTAGACTTAATGATACATACTATGTACTATGTACGTACGGATGTATAAATATCACTGTTTTTTTCCTATCTTCGAGAACTTATATCAAAACAAGAGCCATCAAGTGAACTGCTCTCTTCATCAAAGTCACTCCTTAAAACTTCCAGTGTGGCTGGTCACTAAAAGAAGTACCTAGGAGTGCGCCTATTTGAATCTGTGGGGCCTTCTTTATAGAACAGTTTTCCTCAGATACTGAGAGAATCTGAGACTAAACAGCTTAAAGCTGTTTGGCTAGTGGCCGTGTGCCTTACGTAGCAATACAAGTGCCACTACAATTCACACCAAGAGCCCACTGAGCATGTAGCATGGATAGAAGCGCTATAAAAATTTACATTATTATTATTACTCGTGTTGTTCATACAGTTGATTTTTTGTTTTTGTTTACTATTGCTCAAAGGGTTCTGAGGTTGTTCGGAAATGGGCCGAAAGAAGAACCCACAGAGAGCCTCCGCTGGTGGAAATTGAAATGGCCAGATGCTATGGCGGAACTGTATTACCGGTAAGTTTTTTTTTTTTTTTATGTCTCTCTATACATGTAGATCAAGCCCTCATTTCTTTTATACATAAAAAAAAAAAAAAACCTTTCTTTTTAAAATAAACTGTAGCAATAATTACAAACAGCCCACCATAATGTTACATTTGTTTAAAATTGGTTACAAATGGAAATAAATAAAAAAAAAACAGTTCAACAAATATGCCTTAGATCTATATTTCTATAATAATAACATTTTTGGAAGGAAATTGTGTTATCCTTTTTTTTTTTGATTTTAAACATGTAGCCTACACATTTTTAGATTTTCTCATAAGAGTAATAATACTGTCATCTGACAGTATACACTAAAGAGTTGTGTAAATTGAGTATTAATATAAAACATGGTTTAAGACTGACTAAGCTTTAAATTTTCTTTTTTTTTTTACTCCAGTGCCTTTATAATCTACATATTGTGTATTTTCTCGTGCATTATTCCACATGAAACTAAGATTTTATGCCCACTCACATTTCAGTCTCATCTTTCATTTAAAGCAGATCTTAACCAAAATAACATTTGCTAATTTTAAACTATGATAACTTAAGCAAATCGTAATAGACCCTTACCCACTGCCGCGCACCCACCACCCCCAATAACCCAAACCGCCAAGCCCTTGGGCATTGTACTGCCTGCACATTCCACTGCTGCGACACAGCGTTCCATCTCCGTTCTGCGTCACAGTATTACACATTCTTTCTGCGTCACAGTATTACACATCCTTTCTGCGCCACTTACACCTTCGTTCTGCGCCACAGCGTTACACCTCCGTTCTGCGTCACAGTATTACACATCCTTTCTGCGCCACTTACACCTTCGTTCTGCGCCACAGCGTTACACCTCCGTTCTGCGTCACAGTATTACACATCCTTTCTGCGCCACTTACACCTTCGTTCTGCGCCACAGCGTTACACCTCCGTTCTGCGTCACAGTATTACACATCCTTTCTGCGCCACTTACACCTCCGTTCTGCGCCACAGAATTACACCTCCGTTCTGCGCCATAGCGTTACACATCCTTTCTCCCGCAGTCATTCTCCCACTTAGCGAATATTTTAACATCTATGCACCGCCGTCCTGTCCAAGAGTAGCGTGTAAACAATTCACCTAATACATTCAATTTGATTGTTTTGGCTTTCTGTCAGGTCGTTCATCTCGTGGGTTTGGGCACTAGCACCTACAGCCTGGCGTGGGGCGCCGGGAGCCACGCCGCTCACCTGGTCCAGGATATGTCAAGGATGATCAAACCGTTCGCTTGGGTCTGGAGGCCTTTCATGACGCTAGGCTGAAGTTAAGGAGCCCTAGTTACGTTTAACCTCGACCTAAAGTCTTAGCTAAATATAAGTACCATCACATGCCATGGCGACATGTACGTACCATCAAAAGCACTGTCTACATGTACATTCCATCAAAAGCACTGGCTACAGGTACATACCTTAACCTATTGAGCATCTGTTCTAACATCTTTAATTGACACAACATCTTCAATATACTGGTATAACACGCAGACACGCCAATAATTGTATTTGATACATATATATAATAGTATATCAATGTAATAAAGAAGTAAGACATAAACAATAATAAAGTTCCAATACAGTTAAATTCAATATAACAAATATTGATCTTGATTGTCGTGTAGTTCTGATTGATTATTGTGTTGTTGTAGTCTGTTTATATTAAATGATTGGTTATTTAGTTGAAATTCAAACTCAACACCATTTTTCATTTTTGCATATACAGCAGATTGCTTTTAAAAATATTTTTTGGAGTGACTCTGACGTCTCTCTCTCTCTCTCTCTCAGCGATTGTTTCGTTTTAAGATTAATTGATCATAATATGTTTTGCTACTAATTTTAAATACCATAATTTGTTTCTGTGGCCAACTTTTATTTAATGGTCTGCTTCTTGAATCTGTGACCGGTTCTCGTTTCTATGGTCTACTTTTTGTTTCAATGACCACCATTATGATCTACATAGTTATACCAATCTACATAGTTATACCAATCTACATAGTTATACCAATCTACATAGTTATACCAATCTACATAGTTATACCAATCTACATAGTTATACCAATCTACATAGTTATACCAATCTACATAGTTATACCAATCTACATAGTTATACCAATCTACATAGTTATACCAATCTACATAGTTATACCAATCTACATAGTTATACCAATCTACATAGTTATACCAATCGTTTCCATTTTGAGGTTTCCTTTTTGTTTGGTCTATTTTTTTAGGTCCAATGGCCTACTTATTTGTTTTGAAAGCCTGTTACCATTGCCTACTTTTTTAAACTCATTATTTCAAAGGCGTTTTTTTTTCAGTGGCCTTGTTTTTTTTTTGGTTTAGCCTACTTTTTTTTATTTCTGAGGCAAACTTGATCGGCACAAATACGCATGCGAATACCAGGTTGCCATCGAGGCAATTAGGACAATTTTCAAGAAGAGCTGACAGCTCGAGCCGACGTCGTAGTCATCACTGATGCGCTTTCAGTGATCCAGGCCATCGACGGCCTGGGGTCATGGCCCGCCATACTTGTTCGACTGCCTGCTGGCATCTCCAAGGTAACGGTGACTTTGCAGTGGATACCTGGTCATGCAGGAATCCCTGGCAACGAGATGGCGGTCGCCTTGGCCAAGAAGAGGTCGGGTTCCTGGTACCCGCTCTGAGTAGTTCGTCCTCATTCGAGAGCGCCCGCAGATCAATACGTGCGTGGGAGTCAGAACAATGGTTTATGGACTGGGATGAATCTGACATGGGCCGACGTTTGTGGCAGCAAATAAATCGACTTAATTGAGCAGACCCGTGGTGATAACCCCGCTGAAGGGACCAGCTAACAGTAGCCCAGTTTCGTACAGGTCACTGTCCTATAGGTGCCTATTTCGAAAGGCTTAGGTCCAACCAGGACTCGAAGAGTAAAAATTGCAGGGAAGAAGAGGAGACGGTCGAGCACGTGATTTTAGACTGCCCTGCCTTACAGGAGCATAATGTGGATGGGAACTGTCAATTGTTGGCACCGAACCTATTTTGTGACTTGGCTACACTGCGTATCACAAGTGTGTTTGTCCTCCGAGCCCTAAGAGAGTAATCTCGGTTCGTATACTCACTCTGGTGAAGTGAGGTTCAAGTCTAGATTCCTAAAGGGAGAGGGGTAGTTATTAGATTCTACTGGGCATGTACTCTGAGTACACTACTATACGGCAGTGAGAACTGGTCAACCGACATGCGCCAGGGATACCAGTGGAACATTGTCCACGTGCGGTGTCTTCGTCAAATATTGGGCGTCACTTGGAAGGACCACATAGCCAACCATGAGATCCTGGACCAAGCAGATATTTCAAGCATTTACTTCCTGCTATCACAACGCAGATTGCGCTGGGTGGGAATGTCAGTCGGATGCAAGACGGCCGCATCCCTAAAGATATTTTGTATGGAGAGCTGGAGAATGACACAAGGGTCCCAGGGCGACCGATGCTATATTACAGGGAAGTCCTAAAACGTGACCTCAAGCCTACCAATATCGACCTACAAACCTGGGTGCGGTCTGCAGTGGACCATACAGCATGGAGACAGGCCGTACATGCTGGTGTATGGAGACAGGCCGTACATGCTGGTGTATGGAGACAGGCCGTACATGCTGGTGTATGGAGACAGGCCGTACATGCTGGTGTATGGAGACAGGCCGTACATGCTGGTGCATGGAGACAGGCCGTACATGCTGGTGTATGGAGACAGGCCGTACATGCTGGTGTATGGAGACAGGCCGTACATGCTGGTGTATGGAGACAGGCCGTACATGCTGGTGTATGGAGACAGGCCGTACATGCTGGTGTATGGAGACAGGCCGTACATGCTGGTGTATGGAGACAGGCCGTTCATGCTGGTGTATGGAGACAGGCCGTTCATGCTGGTGTATGGAGATAGGCCGTTCATGCTGGTGTATGGAGACAGGCCGTTCATGCTGGTGTATGGAGACAGGCCGTACATGCTGGTGTATGGAGACAGGCCGTACATGCTGGTGTATGGAGACAGGCCGTACATGCTGGTGTATGGAGACAGGCCGTTCATGCTGGTGTATGGAGACAGGCCGTTCATGCTGGTGTATGGAGACAGGCCGTTCATGCTGGTGTATGGAGACAGGCCGTACATGCTGGTGTATGGAGACAGGCCGTACATGCTGGTGTATGGAGATAGGCCGTTCATGCTGGTGTATGGAGACAGGCCGTTCATGCTGGTGTATGGAGACAGGCCGTTCATGCTGGTGTATGGAGACAGGCCGTTCATGCTGGTGTATGGAGACAGGCCGTTCATGCTGGTGTATGGAGACAGGCCGTACATGCTGGTGTATGGAGACAGGCCGTTCATGCTGGTGTATGGAGACAGGCCGTACATGCTGGTGTATGGAGACAGGCCGTACATGCTGGTGTATGGAGACAGGCCGTACATGCTGGTGTATGGAGACAGGCCGTTCATGCTGGTGTATGGAGACAGGCCGTACATGCTGGTGTATGGAGACAGGCCGTTCCTGCTGGTGTATGGAGACAGGCCGTTCATGCTGGTGTATGGAGATAGGCCGTACATGCTGGTGTATGGAGACAGGCCGTACATGCTGGTGTATGGAGACAGGCCGTACATGCTGGTGTATGGAGACAGGCCGTACATGCTGGTGTATGGAGACAGGCCGTACATGCTGGTGTATGGAGACAGGCCGTACATGCTGGTGTATGGAGACAGGCCGTACATGCTGGTGTATGGAGACAGGCCGTACATGCTGGTGTATGGAGACAGGCCGTACATGCTGGTGTATCTGCCTCTGAGGCAAAGAGAACCAACGAATCTCTGGAGAAAAGAATGAAGAGAAAAGACGTAAAAACCGCCAGATGGAACGACTGCTACTGAATACAGATGCCTCAGCTGTTCCAGTGATTGCCACTCAAGAATCGGACTGTTCAGCCAGCACAGAACCTGCATAAAGTAGCCGGGCCACACACCCAGTCGAAGTTGATGAGGCGCGCATCCATTGTCTCTCGAGACAGAAGGAGCCATTATAAAGGGAGGGGGTAGTTATAATATTCCTAAAGGGAGGGGGGGAGTTATTAGACTCCAAAAGGGAGGGTGGGAATATAGCAATGTTGGAAATTGAGTGGATTTCTTTTTAAATAGTGACTAATAACGTATCTTTTAAAGCAGAAAGTTGGCAACCGTTTGCTAATAGTGTGCCATACTAGGATTTCTAAATCATTCAGCGTGCCAACAGCCGAAAAGTTAACCTGCTATACTATATTATTTTTATAAGACAATTTTGTTAGGTCGTAGCAATGGAGCTTAATAGAGAAAATTAGTTGAAGCGTTTTATATTTAATTAAACCTTAACGTGTTTATGATATTTATTATTCATCTTTATTTATTTTTTTAATTATTTTTTTTTTTCATTTACAGTAAATACAAAATTGTATTTTACATATTTCACACTATAGGTTAGTACCTTATAATTTTCATATAAGTGAAAAGTCTTTCACCACCTGCTTTATGCTCATATTTTGATCTCAACCTGAGATTTCTTTGAATAATTGATAGACATGGTGAAGTTATGGAAGTAAAGTTCAGCGGAATTGATACTTGCTAATCATACAAACTGGGTAGTTAATGTAATGTTTAAAATGTATATATAAGTTATTTAGTCATAAAATTATTATATAAATTTCAGCTAATTTTTATAGTTTGATAATTTTAAAATACAATGTATATAGTAAACCATTACATTTCTTTTATAAAGAAAAAATTAGAAATAGATCATAAAAATTAAACAGTGAGAAAACGGGCTAATTATCTCCCTTTAAATTAAAGTTCCCAAACAAACTGTCATTTTTGTGATGACAAACAAGTAATGTTTTGTAATATAACTAATATTACTTTTTAGTTATTATTTTTTTATACAAATCCAACATTATGGTATTCATTACAAGATGCAATTAGAGGTAAAAATTAAATTACGTTAAATAGTTGTAAATAAATATTTCCTTCCTTAATTGTTTAAGTCGATTTAAGAAAATTATTTGTTTAACATTTATAACTACAACAATTGCATAATATAATTATAATGCTATTAGCCTAAAGTAAAGTGTCCTGTCACACCAAATTGATCCATAGGGCCGGTGGATCAGTGTTCAACAGTTTCTGTGGTTACATCATACTAGGGGATTGTGTGGCCAGCACAAAACTCAGCTTAACTACCCCAAACTAAAGGTACCCATCAGAGCTGGGTAGACTCAGGGACACCCTCTATACCCGGGAACAAAGCCTAGCCTCCAGGACCTCCGGTACGCCAGCCTAACGCACTGCCGCCCGGCCACTATGCTCCATAATGCTACTTTTAAAAGCCGCTTACATTGAATGAAATAATAAAACAAATTTCTTTTAGAATCAATTATTTTTATGCCTAATTAAAGAAGATGAGCTTAAAAACTCTTTTGAATGTAATTAGTCTGTACCAAAAGTTGAAAACTGACGTCGAATCGAAGCAAAAAAAAAACTCCTCGCATCTGGTTTGAATTTGATAAATTAAAAGAACCGGAAGTGGCATTCGCTCCCCCAACGACCACAACGGTCAAGTGTACTAACAAATGAACGTCATGTCCTTAAATGCTTTTGACTAATTGTTAAATGTCAGGTACATATTTTGTCACTCCTGAGTGGTCACGTGTAAATGACCTCTTTATATGCTTGAAACAGCTTTCATGTGCGACAAAATCTGTTTACAAGTGTAAGTTTAACCAAAAGCTGCAAGTAGAGTGAATGCCTATTAGTTGAAAATAGTAAATGACTTTCCTTAGCATATTCCTTCCTGATTTTTCCGCCCATTGTGATATTTGATACCCTTTTCTTAATGTTTCAAATTCAACTTGCTACATTTACAAATCACAAATATCTCTCCATTATCCAGATTGTATTAAGAGCAAGCCGGTCAGGCTAGTTGTATGAGACATGAAAACATGGGTCCATGAATTTAAAGTCTTGCCTTTGTTTAGAAAACTTTGCTTTGAGTACTTCAAAGTACTTAAGAAACATCGGCTTCAACAATCAGTTCTTATCATTCAATATCGGATTTTTTTTTAATTTAACCAAGAAACACATTAATTGCTCCCAGACAAGAAATGAATCTATCTAAGACTTAACCTCGTCTAAGCCTACGAACACTTTGTGCAACTACAGCAGATCTCTAGATCTATATATTCCGTATCACATTTTTGTAGAACAGCAGTAATTAATTATGCTGACGTAGCAGCACGTTGTTCTCTTTCTTGTGGAAGTCGCTCTGCCAAGTCTGTCACGCGTGCCCTAGGTTACGGACCCTGTGATTTATAAAGGGCCAGAAAGGATGGAGTGGAAATTATCAGGATGATTTTATTTAAAATAGAAGGGGAAAAATGGGCTAATTAATACTGTTTACTTCGTTTGTTATGCTCTCGAGAAATGTTGAAACTCTGCGGTGTTTTGTTTTCTTCTGAACAATAAAAAACCAAATACAAACACTGAACACAAACTAAAAACAAAAACTTAGACATACGAATGAAATAAACATAAAATAACTCATCCAGAAATTTCGTGGTAAATCTTTTTTTTATTTGACATGTTCCTAAGTTTAAAAGAAGGGAATCTAACGAACTGTATAATCCATGTATTAAATATCACAATTATTTATTCAAATTTATCCATTCTAAAAAAAAATAATTAAAACAACAGCAACAACAGCAATACCGTATTCAGTCTAATAAACAAGCCGGCCCCCAATGGCGTCAGCGGTACGGTAAGCTGAACGAGTAATACAACATACATAAGTACACAGATTGAACAACAACAGCAATACCGTATTCAGTCTAATAAACAAGCCGTCCCCCCAATGGCGTCAGCGGTACGGTAAGTTGAACGAGTAAATACAACATACATAAGTACACAGATTGAACAACAACTATTATCACATTGGATTTGTGTCTTTGTTCTACATAGCCACTCAAGGATCCTGTTGTTTGTCTTTTTGGTTCCATTTGTGTTTTGAAAATTGACCTTTGGGGATGGGGGGAGGGGCCGGGTAAAGGTTCACCATTTCGAAGTTCTAGGGTTTGAGTCCATATTTAGCGCCAGAGTGCGCCAGAGTGCCAGAGTTTTTTGTTTTTGTTCCAGTAATTGAAGCGTGTACCTGGGTCTGTTACCCCAGCGCTGTAGTGTCATTTACATTAAGTACTTTGGACAAAAAACAGCTTACTGTTGTGTTATTTATACTGGAGAGAGAGAGAGAGAGAGAGAGTGAGAGAGAGAGAGAGAGAGAGAAAGAGAAAGCGGAAATCAAGGGGTAGGCTGGTAGGGCAGGGGATCTTGAACATCTGGAGCCGCGTTGCAGTGTGGGGTAGTGTATGTAACCTCGGTACACAGTTATTAGGGGGATGTCGGTTTCTGAGCTCACGGGCATAAAGCAATTGAAAGTAAGTGGCTTTTTATGATGTGTTTTGAATAATGACTTAACTCTAATCCATCAATGCCGAAAAATCTAATTGGTATTCAATGCGAATTTCCATTAGCTTGGATAAATAAGAAAATCTTATATTGAAGCAATGTTCCTAAAAAAAAGAAAAAAAGATATATACGAATCAAAATTAACAATATTAAGAATTCTTTGTGATTCGAGCAAAGGACTACCCCAAAATGTGTACATTCGAATGAATCAGCTCTGGATTTGAAATAAGAGAATGATCTTTGAGTTATGGTGTCAAATAAATATGGGAATCGAACTCAGTTTAAAAGTTCGACTTCGGGTTTCTTTGAAAAGGATCGGGGTCGAGTTCGATGTGTTCGGTTCGTGTTCGGTTCGATTTCCATCTATTGTGTCAACGCAAACATTTCCCCAAAAGAAGTATATGGAAGTGGATTGGAGGCTGTGTTTATATATTTAAAACTTTAGTTTTCTCGTGGGCGGGATGTCTCCAAATGTTTGTTTTTTAAATAATGGATCCAACCTAAGTCGGTGAGGCAGTCTGTCTGGCAGTGGCGTAGCTAGGGTCATCTGTGCCTGGGGACATGACACAAAGTCTGCGCCCCCTCTCGGACTGACAGAGTCTGGGGGCTCATTGCGCCCCCAAGACAATTTTAAAATTTTACGGTTTATATGGTTCATTTTCGAAGCATCTGGTATTTTAATGAAACAGAATACAGACTACTAAGTCTCTATACGATTGTAAACAATTTATTTGAAAAAAATATATATTCTACTAATTATACATGACTGGAATAGACATAGTCTACAACAAATTGATCCTCCTTGATTTTACTGTCGCAAACTCGTCAATAAGGTTGTCAAAATTAATATTCTCAAGTGTTTCTCTTTCGATGCTAAGGAGTGCAAGATCACTCAGACCAGGGGTCGACAACCTTTTGCTAATTGTGTGCCAAACTAGGAGTTCTAAACCATTCAGCGCGCCAACAGCCTAAAAGTCAACCTGCTTTATCATACTTGTTTTTTTTATATAAGACAATTTAACTCCGTAGCAAGACCAAGGCCAAAAGCAAAGGAAAGTTATGGAAAAAAAACGGTTTAACAACAACAACAATTAACGCTTTCGTGATTATCTACCTTTTTTTGTTTACATTTATAAAAAAAATAATAATATTACCAAACTTTCACATTTTCGGTAATAATTTTGTAAACATTATTATTTGGTTGTCCAGAAAAGGATCTAGCAACTGAGAATAAACTAGCAACTGATAATATTGATAATAGTTTGTTCTCAGTTTAACTGAGATTGTCTTTAATTTGTTCAATACTAAACAAGACTACATTGTCTTTAATTTGCTCAATGCTAAATTGTGTCGGACATCCACTATAGTAGAGCGGAATTCATGGGTAGTAATCATGCAAACTGGGTAGTAAATGTAATGTTTAAAAAATGTGAATGAAATGTTTTAGTCATATAGATATAATATTTGTATAATTTTCAACTACCATTTTACAATTTGCTCATTATAACGTTATAAGTTGTAGGCCATTTAAATTTAGTCTATTATAAAAGAAAAATGAGAAACACAATATTATTAGAAATAATAGCATAAATAAAACGGGTTAATTATCTCCCTTTAATTCAAATAAAGTTTCTAATTTTGATTCAATATTAATGCCAAACAAGTTATGTTTTGTAATATAACAAATATTACTGACTAATTATTATTTCTTTTTATAAATCCAGCATTATGGTATTCATTAGAATATTTAATTATTAGAGGTATACAATTGATTTACGTTAAACGGTTGTAAATAAACATTTCCTGCATTAATTGTTTTTCCATTTAGGCTAACCCACTTGATTTAACCCGTCCTTGTAAATGCGTTCAACTAACTGAAATGTGTCACTCTGTCATTCAGAAACATCTTCTTCAACAGTCAGTTTTCCTCATTAAGAACTGGAAAACGTTAGTTTTTTCTTCAATAAAAAAACATCTTTTTTTCATTATTAAAAAAAAAAAAAACCTCTTGCAAGTCTCTCGAGTGCCAATGTAAATCGCTCTGCGTTCCAAATTTGGCACGCGTGCCCTATGATGCAGACCCCTGACTCAGACGATCTTGTCCCATTGAATTAAAGAAGACAAAATAAGTTTGCTGAAGGACCGCTCACAGCTTGCAAATGAAACAGCAATCGTTAGAAGTATTTGCAGTGAAATGCGCAGATTCGGAAATACGTCATCTCCATATGAAACAACAAAACCAAGAAGATCCAAAGTTTCCGGTAGAACTTTAGTCCTGGCACTGGGCAGCATTTTGCAGTCTCCGATTGCTGTGCACAATTCGTGACCATTGACGTCAGTGTCGTAGAAATTTTACAATTTTGACGAAGTGTATCGACATTTGTCTCAGCGAAAAGAGTTTTGACGTCTAGTAAAAATCCAAATTTGGTGTTTAGCTTTTTAGACGTTAAAACCGTATTGATATCTCCTGAGTCTATCAATTACGCTGTTCATAACACGTGCAATTTCTTCTTCTGCAGAAAGTCCTGCATCTCTTGCTAATTTTCCAGGCATCCTCCTTTGTCGTCTAATCCTTCTGTCAACCTCGACTCCCCAAGTTGTGCATCTTGTTTTTCCCTTGTCTATCGCAACCTGGCTCAAATTATCACGAATGTTGACAAGATCTTGCTCTAGCGATTCAAGATCAGATGCTTGCTGCTTCCTTGAAATTCATAGTAGGATACTGCAACCGTTTCTAGACACGATCAATTTTCTTAAGTATGATGTTCCAGAAATGTAACAAAACTAGGAAGTTAAAGTTTAATATACCTGCCAGCAAAGTTTCTGCATCACTTCTGGTGTCAGGCGTCATATTTGCATCTTCTGATAATTTTTCCAACAGCTCTACTAGTTCATCTAGTCCTTCATAAATAGCTTTAACAGCTTCTGATCGTGCACTCCAGCGTGTTTCAGACTCCCTCTTCACTGTGAATGGCACAACTCTTTTTAATTCTCCCCAGCGAGTTGTTGAACGAGAGAAAAACATACTTTTCAACTGTTCCAAAAAAATGTGATAACAATTTGATCCTGTTTAGCTGAGTGTACTCGTGCTAAGTATATTCGACTCGAAATTATTCAACCTGTATAATTGTTAAAACCAGATGCCACTTTCAGTATATGAAGAATAATATTTGAACCCGAACTGATCTTTGTTTAAAAAAAAAAACGTCATCAGCAATCCTACATTGTGGATGTGTCATTTGTTGTATGAGTAGAATGGCGCCCCTTTATGCTCAATGGGGGGCGCCAAAATCATGGTTGCCAACTGGTTTGTAATTAAGATATTTGTTGAGCTCCGAAATTCAATCTTGCAAACGTATTGGGATACATAGGTTTACATCAAAATAAAATTAAATAATTAGTTTTAATACTCATTTTGGCGCCCCCTAACGTGGCGCCCGGGGACATATGCCCCCCTGCCCCTCCCTAGCTACGCCACTGCAGTCTGGGTTTATAAGTGACACGATTTGCTTAAGAAGAGGTCGGTCCTAATGGCCATTGAAGTTTGTGGTCAGGAAAGTAAATACTGCAGTGTGTGTGTGTGGGGGGGGGGGGCGGTAGAGCATGTGGAAGTGAAGTAAAATATGAAATGGCTAATGAATTTAAGGTAAGGTGAATTGGAACGATTAAATCACTTGATATTTAAAATGTGTGCATATATATATATATATATATATATATATATATATATATATATATATATATATATATATATATATATATATATACACTAGAAACATCAAGAATGTGCAATACATTAAATTGAAATATCCATCATCCATTATGGATTTCTAGAGACTAGTTCACTAAGTCGGGATTATATAGATAGCCAGTGCCGCCTCTGAAACAAAATAATAAAAAAAATTGTCAGCATACAAATTCTAAGAATTTTCTACGAGAATAAATGTTTATATAAAAATTGACGATATTTTCTTCTACGTTATTTTATCATGAGGCACACTGGTGTAGGGGCAGCACGCTCAGATTGCTGTACTGAAAAGTCCCGCTGTTTGAGTTCTTGTAAACACTACGATCTCGAGTGTGTCTCTGTGTTGTTTGGCCAGCTCTCAAGGATACCTGGCAATGTTGGGGGAGGGGTGGGGAGTAAAAGTTTCTGGATCATTGTGCTGGCCACACAATCCTCTTTCGTGTGCCGTGTCCACGGAAACATGTGAATGCTGCTGCACTGGCCATATGGATTACCATGGTCTGAAAGTGCCCCTTACATTTGTAGAACTATTTATCAATCAAATTATTGAACTAGACTCGAAATTCTAAGTAAAATGTAAGAGCAGTTTAACTATCTTCTTCTTATACATTACAGACGCTCCTTCTATAAAGAAGATTATTGCGTCCTACGCTCATCCTTAGTTCGAGTCTAGTCTTGCATCTTTATTGATGTTTTACATAATGTTAAGTTACTAGTTTTCCTGGTTTGTTCAGGCAACACATTCCATTCCCGAATGCCACTCGGGAAGAAAGAGTACTTATATGCATTTGCTCTCGCATAAGAGATAAGGAAAGTAATTTTGTCCTTAGGTTTATCTGAGCATTGCAATATGTTATTGTGTTGTATTCTAAATTAGAGTACCTAGCCTATCGATGTCATATCGGGAAAAAGTGTGTGGGGGGGGGGGGTAAATTTTGCTGATATTGAGTGACGTCTTTATGGACGCCCCTAAGATAACAAATTGGGCGTTGGGAGGGGCGCGCCCGATTCATGCTGGGCACAGGGTTTGAAATTCACATTGATACAGCGCTAAAACATAAAGGTTTGTTAAAAATGTTTATTTTTTTCAAATTTCAAAAAGCTAATAAATCATAAGACAGCAGGGCGTGGTTTATTTAGTCTAACTGGTACAAAGTACAAAGTCGGTCTCTCTACCTGAAAGCGTTTGACGTAACCTTTCTGGATTATCTCCTCGTGCTCACGTAAGGGAGAGATTCCCAGCGCCAACCTCTGCAAGTAGATTGTGTAGTAGATCAGGTGATGACAAATACATTGGATAAAATATAATGATACAGACTACATTTTGATAAACGTCAGTGATTCTCAAACATATCATTCATCACACGACCCCGTTATGTTTATATAATGCGTCTTTAACCTTATGTAATGTACTACTATAAACACAAGAGATTCTACAAATATTACATAAGGTCGGTTAATGCTGCTTTTATTTGCTTTGTCCTATGCTTGTTAAGTTTTAAGATTATTAATTTAGCTTTATTTTTTTTTTAGCCTAGAGAGTTATATCCGTGTATTTGGTTGTTTGTTGCTCAATGTTAAATGCGCTCTGAGCTTACATTATGTTTGTTGGCAGCGCTATATAAATAGAATTGTTATTTTTTTTGCCGTTGAAAGGTTTTGTTGACTGGTCAATTGTTTTGCTAACATTTTTTATTTTTTTTAAATAAACTAGTCGCTCTTCAAATCACGTCCTTAATTTGAGACAGTTAATAATGCAGGCTCTTGTTAACTACACAGGTACGTGCAGAGAATTTTCGAGGCGATTTTCCTATTTGATGAACCCCAATATTGATTTGTTAAGACACAATAGCCTTTGCAACATTAGGCAACATTAGAAATCACTTGTCTTCATCGGATCCTGAGTAGGTTAAAAGATGTTTGGTTAAATATATTTATTTAATTAAGACTTAGACTTATAAGTTTACAGTAGGCACAAAATTCATGAAGGGCGGCAGGAATCGGTGGGCGGCAGGGGCATAACCCGGGGTGTTTTCTTGACAGTCTGATGAACTAACCGCAAGATCACCCGGCCTCACTTTAGTTAAGAGATAAGACAATGATATCCATTTGAGAACCTTTGCTCTATCAACCTTTTAATGATTTATCTAAACGTATTTAGTTTTGAGTAAACTCTTTCATTTAGACATTTTAAAATGTGGGGTGTTGTTTGAATACAACTGCGTGGGCGTTAACACTAGATAGGCCTACTGTAGACTGGGATAAATATAGTTCAAGATATTGCGTCGAATGTGGATTTTTTCTTCTCGTTGACAGGCAGGAATCTTTGGTAAGCTATTTTAAGTTGATGGTAAATAAAACGTACCTGGGACGTGTCCAATTTAATAAAGAATATCAACAAGAACATTGATGCATCTTTTTTAGTAGCCAAACGAAGTTTATAAACGTCTCACAACCTTATTAAATAAGGTTCTCTCTACCAAATGTAGTGGATTATTGCGTAATATAAAACTACGTATCTATTAGTATAAAGAACTATAAGCATTTTGCTTTTTTACTTTGAGTTTCGAGGTGTCAAACATGTGAAAGTTTTACCTTTTCTTCACCGCTTAGCTACATACATACCATTTCAAAGAAATAAATTAAAAAAACAATTAAGCTTTTTACTATAAGATTGGCATTTTTGTTTACAGAAATGGTTGAACTTATTTAAGTAAAACCTAAAAATCAGTACCCGAGTTGAATACACCTAAAATGGGGTGCAGTACCCAGATTTAAATCAGCCTGCTAGGCGGCATAAGAATAACATTTCAAAATCATAAACTATGGGAGACAATTCAGCCGTCTTTGTTTCTCGAAACATTTTACTGGTTACTTCCCTTTCCTCGGGAATTCATTTTAAAGATCCTTGTGTTTTAATTCGGAAACAATAACAAAACAATGTGTACCGTGGACTGGAGTGAGACTGACCTCTTTGCATGACCCCGGTAGCCTGAAGAACTTGTACACACAGTATCCCGGCACCAAGATCATAGAGGACGTGGCAATGGTCCAGCCAACAATGTTGGCGTAGTACGGGTACGTGTACGTCCCGCCTGACGTCCGGTACGTCAGCGGCTGGTAGGATATGACGCTTGAAGTGACAATGATCTGTGGCGGGGAACAAGAAAACAAAGATGATAACAACATAAGCTTAACGTTAAACTTAACCATTCACTAACGTGTTTCCAGCAAGTAAACTTTGTATACCCCCTCTTTCTTTTACATGTGTATATCAAACAATAATAAGAGAAAAACAATACATAGCCTATTTAGCATAGTCTCTAACAGAAAATCAATTTTTCGACTCACAACTCTAAGATACTAATCTAGTTGTTACGTCTGTCAATTTGACAGCTATAAGCATGACAAATATAACAATAATAAAAAAGATAAAACAAACAGACATAAAAAAACAACAATATGTAGTCTAGTGATAACGTTTTTTTTTCGGTTTTTAGTTTTTGTTCTTGTTTAGTGTTTCCGGTCGCCCTGGAATATGCATAAGAATTGATGCTGTAAAGCATCTGGTATTAAAAAGTAGGGAACGGCTGTGTTGACTTGACCCCTTATTAATTATATTTAATTAACACTAATACAATCAAAGCAAAAATATTATTAAAAATGTCCGTCTTTTCAGAACAAAACTTTTTTTTAAATTATTAAATGTCAGTCTTCGTGACGTTCAAGTATGCATGGTGAAGAAATCTAGGTGAACACTTTCCTTGTCTTTTTGTCTTAATTGTTGATTTTATCAGAATTCGCAACTTCTTTTTCTTTCGTATATAGACTAGAAAGAATTTACAGAAAAAAAAAAAAAAAAGAAAACAACAACATGTCTTACAATTAGAAGGAGAGGACAAATAAATTTCCAACAAATTCTCCAAAATATGCTCGGCCTCTCTCCGGTCATCTTCTGGACGTCATCACAGAACTGGGGCATTCCTGTAGAGTACACAAAGCAAAATAGCATAGTAAACCCAAGCATCTTATCAATGTAGTTATAACTCAATAGTTTCTCATCCATTGATTACTATAAGCCGGACAATATATTTGTAATGTAAATTGAATTATTATGAAAACAACAAAACCACATCACAGACTGCAGAAATAGTTATTTTTAGATGTCTAATTATTTTACTTTCACATTTAATGTGTTATTAAAATGATTTAATTAAGACATAACCCTAGAATGCATTTTCTTTGATATCAAAGCACTAACAAGTTGCATCCTAATCAACATATACAAAGACAAGTCTAACCAAGACAGATAAACACAAAGGCGAAAACGCTTTCCTTATCCCTTATGCCAGAACAAATGCATATAAGTACTATTTCTTTCCGAGTGGCATTCGGGCATGGAATGGGTTGCCTGAACAAACCAGGAAAACCACTAACTTAACATCATTTAAAACATAGGTTCTCAACCTTTTTCGGCTCACCGCCCCCTTTTACAATTTTTTTCCGCTCACCGTCCTCTCCCCCCCCCCCCGCCAACTTTCTTTTAGCGCCCACTCCCCCTCCCCCCTTTCCGCCTATCTGGACTATAGTTTCCGCGATTTTTTTAGGCGGCCTAGACTTTTTGTGTGATTAATTGTCTTTAACAAAACTGAAAAGGAAACATATTGTAAGAATTAATAGATAAAAAAATTGCCTAAACAAAAGGTTTAAATAAATCAATATTAATGTGAATCGTTTGCCTGGTGTGTTGCTAGCAATTTGTCAATTTTTGTTTCAATTTTGGTTGCAAAAGCCTTGGGTCAAATAATCAGTAATATTTGCTATATTACAAAACAACTTGTTCGTCATTACTGTTGAATCAAATGTGGAAATTTTTTTTTTATTAAAGGGAGATAAATAGCCCGTTTTATTTGAGCTAATATTTCTGTTCTTTTTTCTATTATTAAAAGTAAGTGGCTTACATTTTATAACTTTAAAATGATCAAACTGTAAAAAGTATTTGAAAATTATATAAATATTATATGACTAAAGAATTTATATGTATATTTTCAAGCATTACAGAAACTACCCAATTAGTATGATTACTACTTATCTATACCGCTTAACAATATTTTCACGGTCTATACGTCGGTTTGAAACACATTAAAGACATCTCGGTTAAACTGAGATCAAAATATTAATATTAGCAGATCTTAGGGCGACACTGATCGGTCAGCAGGGTTGACAGTCCGGTGAAGCAACCACAGGACCAGCCGGCCGCACAATATATTTGCCAAATACTGACCCCTACTTCATCGAAAAGAAACTGCGATTCCTTTTTCTTATTAATATAATAATATGCAGGCATACTGTCGGGGGACATCAGATATTTAGCAGCACATCACATTTCATTCAAAAACTAATCGATTCAAATAGCTGAGGTGTTAAAATATATCAGGTACGTTTGTACCGCCCACTTGCCCTTCACCGCCCCCCCAATCGCCCCCGGGAATGTCAGCGCCCCCCTAAAGCTTCTCACCGCCCCCCGGGGGGCGATATCGCCCCCGTTGAGAACCTATGATTTAAAACATTAATAAATATGCAAGACTAGACTCGGACCACTGATGAGTGTAGGACGTAATAATCTTATTTATAGAAGGAACATCTGTAATGTATAAGATAAGATAAGACGCAAGTAATATGGCCTTCTATGTTACAGGCATTTCTTGTGTATAGAAATTAGTGCAACCCTTTTTGTTTCGGGAGTTTGAGTCTAGGTTGTTTTTTAATAATGATCCCAGATAGTCATTATTTGCTGGCTTTCCTGACTAGTACAGGGAACCCAGTCCATGCCTGAATGCCGATCAGGAAGCAATAGAAGTTAAATAAAGAGAATACCCCATTGCACATTAATAATAAATACAATCACTGAAATCTTATAATATTATGGAAAATATTTGAACATCTGAAAAGATAATGAGGCTAATGGTTTTTCAAATCAGAATTGCTTTTTCTCCAGGGGCGTACCGTAGATCCAGGAGACGGCAAACACCTCGCACAAGACAATGAAGACGATGGAAGTTCCGGCAGCGAATGTGTCCAGCATTGTGAAGATGTACATCCCACCCTGAAACAAAGAATAAAAGAAAGAATGAATAAAGTTTGTCATGTATATTTAATATTTAGCTGTGGTACTTTTAATAAGCAGGACTGTTTTCGTGCACATGTCTTAGAACAATAAGTCACTTGGAGTTGTGTTGCTATGGAGATATGTACGTCTCTCGTTAACCCAGACTGTCGGTAAATCCAAAGACTATAATATTATAGTCTTTGGTAAATCATACTTTCACTTCAACTTCGAATGTGCACTGAGAAACATCGCAACAATAGCTTGAAGTTTTGGTTTGAAGTTCTACGTGAAGACTTGTATTGACAAGTCTTGACAATGCATTCCAACACTTCCGGTCCTATTCGTTAATTTACTATAAAAAAAATGCCTATATACTGCTGTCCTGGTTGGTCTGTGTGTAAAAATTATGTAGGGGATAAAATCATTTCCAAAAGATGTTGCCGAAAGAAAACGATTGATTTTGAATGTCGGACGTAAAGGATCACTTATTTTTAGTGTAAGATATTTAAAAAATTCATTTAACCGGAAGTAAACCGGAAGTACATGTATGCATTGATATCTTACCAAAATAGTTTAGTTTAGCGTATGCTAGTTGTAAACTAACAAGCTTTAATTAAACTTAACGCGACTAACACGTCGACTATTAATTATCGTATACTCACTTCAGGTATGTTTAGAATTACCAATGACAAATTTAAAAAGGGGGAATAACTAATGTATTAAGTTCTCTCATAATTCATTAGACTTTATAAATTTTAATATAATCTTATATTTATATCTTCTGGTTAATTTTCCAGACATCTCTCCTCAAGTTCTATAAGAAGTAATTGTATTCAACTGGACTGCAACAAACAATAGGACTATGTGTTCGAATCTACATATACTTTCAAATCTACCTATACTTTTCAAATCTACCTATACTTTTCAAATCTACCTATACTTTTCAAATCTACCTATACTTTTCAAATCTACATATACTTTCAAATCTACATATACTTTCAAATCTACCTATACTTTTCAAATCTACCTATACTTTTCAAATCTACCTATACTTTCAAATCTACATATACTTTCAAATCTACCTATACTTTCAAATTTACATATACTTTCAAATCTACATATACTTTCAAATCTACCTATACTTTTCAAATCTACCTATACTTTTCAAATCTACCTATACTTTCAAATCTACATATACTTTCAAATCTACCTATACTTTCAAATTTACATATACTTTCAAATCTACCTATACTTTCAAATCTACATATACTTTTCAAATCTACATATACTTTCAAATCTACCTATACTTTCAAATCTACATATACTTTCAAATCTACATATACTTTCAAATCTACCTATACTTTCAAATCTACATATACTTTCAAATTTACATATACTTTCAAATCTACCTATACTTTCAAATCTACATATACTTTCAAATTTACATATACTTTCAAATCTACCTATACTTTCAAAAGATCTGGTGCATAGCCTACTACTTTATTATTTTTATTTTTTGTACCTGGTTTTGGAAAGAAAAAGAGTCAAAATAAACATATTTGTAATTTTCTAAAGCAATAAAACTCACTTACCTGCATCAAACAGGGTATTGAGAAGAGAAAAGCTGACATGATGATGATTAACGTGAGAACCTCTCTGAAGTATCGATACTTCATAAACTGGGACAGTTCATCTCTGATCCCTGTTAAAGGCGATTCCAAGCCACCAAACTGTAACAACAACCACATAAAAACATTAGAATACAACAAGCACTTCAACACCCTACAAGGAGAAACCAAACATTAAAATACAACAAGCTATTCAACGCCTTACAGCGAGAAACCAAAATGAAATGTTGCAATTAAGATTATGTGTTTCTTCCACCCCAATACCCCACTGCGCCGAACCTATTTAGACATGATGCCCCGGATGTCAAAGCTGCCGACGCCCTTGCTATCCCCCATAAATAAAAAAAAAAACTCATCATTTGTGTTGAAAATTTATTAATTAGCAGTAGCAGGTGTTTGAGTCATTTCATTGTACATTAAGAGAATCGACCAGGAAATCTTCAAGGAAAAACACATTTTGCTGCAATCATTGCATCTGATGAATTCAGAGATGTCAAAGATGTTGTAATGTTTTTAGCCCTATCATTGCCTATTACACCTGCCTCCAAGAATTTGACATAAACTTATTAGTAAAACGTTTTTTTTATTATTTCTAAAAGCACTCGGTTTTTGTGTCAAATTATATTAATTGTTGTGTTTCCTCGTGATGTTTGTTAAGCTGTTCGGTATTTGCAATGTAAAGTTATAATATATTGTGAGCAGATGATAATTGCAGATAAACTACATACATACAGACCTACACTCCATCACAACTACACACCAACATACTTACATACCCACATAGCTAGACACCCACACTATTACACACCTACACACCCATTCATCTACACACCCACATATACACTCACACACCTACACATTCAAGCACCCACAGACAATTACACAGCTACACACCAACACACCTACACACCCACTTTCCCCAAAACACCCACACACCTACACACCTACACACCCACTTTCCCCAAAACACCTACACACCTACACGCCTACACACCCATACATTTACACACCCACATTCTCAAAAGACACACACACACCTACACAGACTAGGGCCGCAACACACCGCCAAGACACACATTAAAAAGGGCAATGTTTGCTTATAAAGGTTTGTTTATTCTTTCCTTACATCCTTAACACCTGCCTTAATGTTTGAATAGTACAATCATATTGAATTAATAAATGTATGCGTAGGTTAAAATATCAGAAGACATATAATACTTGGAATGTTTCTTATCTTTGATGTTATATTACACACTATGTTAGCCTATTTCGTGGATTTGTTTTTAAAAAAATAATTAAATAATTTTATCATTTTAATAATCCCTAAACAATACTGTCCACTTTAGATTTTTTTTTTGAAGTGTTTTGGTAAGGGGGAAGGCGTATTTCTCAAAGTGTACCCTCCATGTGCTTGCATCGTACCGAACAAACACTCTTACAATGTGCTAGTCTGTGAACGTGTCGAGACGTTTAATATAAAGCCATACATATAAATTGGCGGATATAGAACTGAGAAAGTGTTTGTGATGACAGAAATCAATAGTACTATTAACCCTTACAGTCCCAGGCGCGTATATAGCGGAACTGAAGGCAGCATAGGTAGAAGTAGGTCGGTACGGGAAGGGTTAATTGGTACATTTAACTACTTTAAGTAATTAAATTATTGTAGTTTTCATTTTGTTTTTTAAATACAGTTCTTCCTCCCCTCCCCTCCCCCCCCTTTCCACGGCGCATGCAATTAGTGAGGATGTCAAGAATTAACAGTTCTATCGACAGAAAGATGTAGTATATTAGATATACCTTAAGTCATGCTACTCTCTACAATAAATCTTCAACATTACAAACAAATAGAACACAAAAAAATCATTGTGGCCTGTAATTATGCTGAAAATGTCAGCCTGTTATTCACAGTTGTTTGTTCTCGTGTCTGAAGGGTGTCCCTGAGTCTACCCAGCTCTGATGGGTTCCTGACTTTAGCTGGAGTAAAGTAAAGGCGGCTGGGCATTGTGTGCTGGCCACACAATCCCCCATAGTATGCCGTGGCCACAGAAACTGCTGAACGCTGCTTCACCTGCTCCATGGATCAATTTGGTCCGTCGGGTAATACTTTACTTACTTATTCACAGTTAGTTCTAAAAGTCAGAAAATTTCACGTCTTCTTAAACTGCAGTCCGCCAGCCTGCCTGTCTCTAACCTTGAACGCCTTAACATACCCCAGCCTCCTCATTCATCCACAAGTCCACAACACTGACCAGTCCTTGTACTCTCCTTACACCACCCCTTTTCATAATTTTCAACAACTGCTACAATGTACCCTCTGACCCCAGCTGCATCTTCAAACATCAAAATCTGTCCACACACAAAAACAACGATTACAAAAAAAAAAAAAAAAAAAAAAAAAAAAAAAAAAAAAAAAAAAAAAAAAAAAAAGAAAGTTTAGATCACGTGTCGTCACTCAGCGCGTGAGCTCGCACAGGTAACGTCATTCGTGTAGTTACAAGGTCAGCGCGTAATAAGAAACAACAACATGCCCCCCCTCTCCCACCGGTAATTAAAGGACCAGGTTGTGGCCAGTACATCTTCGTTAACACTGTCTATATCATCCACCTTTTAGGGGAGAGAGTTTGCCAAGTGTCTGTTGGACTCTCCAGGGGGTCTCCCTCAGTTTTATCATAAAGATGTTTATTACCTAGCTCTATGTGTTAATTAAAGGTAGTTACTTCAATAAGGATTAGAGATTATTTGTGTTTAAAGAAAATGTTGTAATACTAGAATGTTGAAGAAGTATCTTATTTCAATGACGTCATTGTTGTTGCATTGTTTTGTATCGATGAAACTCTAGCAATTTTTACTTTAAATCACCTATATAAGGTCGCTCAAATTTTTAGTTTATTGTTGTTTTCATACATAGAATCTAATAGGCCTACAGTTTATCCAATGAATTAGGCCCTGAACATGTAGGCCCTATTTGTATGATACACAATTCCTATTCCTGAAACGTTTGATCTGCTGTCAGTGATTACCATTCGAAGTGATGCCAAGATAAAATTCAACCTTTGAACTCATGCCGTAATGTTTTATTGTTGTTAATGTTTTGCTCATACTCATTGTTGTCTTGATATTGATTTGATGCGCGTGCGCTAATAAGGTTTGAGATACACTGACATATAAAACATACCGCGCTGTCTAGTCCAAGGGAGAGCAGCATGAAGAAGAAGATTATTGACCAGCCCACTGATCCCGGAAGTGTTGCTATGGCTTCTGGATAAACAATGAACACTAGTCCAGGCCCTGAGCGTAAAGAGAGAAAGATTTCATTTAATTAATCACATAGATGATGAGTTAGTTTGCTTGAAAAATTACAAATTGATAATAAACATTTAGGATTACAACAAACAAATAAAAAACAAAAACAAAAAATTCGAGAAAAATGTTTAGAGTTTTAACAGCATGTTTCAATGTTGAATAAAATTCCGTATATTCTGTGTTTCAGTCACTTCTTAAAATTCCCAGCATGGCTGGACACAAAAAAAAGTACCATGTAGTATGCTCATTTGAACCTGTTGCACGTTCTATTGGAACAGCTTGCCTCAGAACCTGAGAGAATTTGAAAAAAAAAAGTCCGTTCTCTTTGGCTAGTGGCTGTGTGCCTTACATAGCCTACCAATGCAAGAGCCACTGCAATTTATTCTAAGAGCGCACTGAGCATGCTGAATTTAATAGCACGGATAGAAGCGCTATATAAATTACCATAGTATTATTATATATACAAAAATAAAAACAACAACAAAAAAAAAACAGTAATAACATATAAGTTCGTCGAAGGTGAGGTTGCAGGACAAGTTTTGACAAAATGTCCTCTATACCTGCTTAAAAGAATATATTCTCTTAATTCACCAGTGAAGGGGAGTGAACTGGCCTTCATTGAAGGGGAGTGAACTGACCTTCAGTGTATGGGAGTGAACTGACCTTCATTGAAGGGGAGTGAACTGATTTCTGTGAAGGGGAGTGAACTGACCTTCAGTAAAGGGGAGTGAACTGACCTTCATTGAAGGGGAGTGAACTGACCTTCAGTGAAGGGGAATGAACTGACCTTCAGTGAAGGGGAGTGAACTGACCTTCAGTGAAGGGGAGTGAACTGACCTTCAGTGGCCACTTTGTCGATATCTTTCTGTGTCTTCAGGGCCATGTAGCCCAGGTAGGAGAAGATAACGAAGCCACTAAACAAACTTGTGAATGAGTTGACGATGACCGTTATAATGCAATCCCTGTAAGTAAAAATGCAAGTACAAGCATAATTGTATTAGCGTGTCGGACATAGAATCATTATAAGTGTTTTATGTATGATCAAAACTTTTATTTTATTTATCACATCATTTTAAAACTTAATTGCTATGTTCAAAATATGCATGCGAACCATCTGTAAGGTTATTTCATTGTTCAGTCCACTTAAAGTTTCCCGTCAGAACAAATTGATCCATAGGGCCGGAGTAGGGCTTTCACCAGTTTCTGTGGCCACGGCATACTAGGAGATTGTGTGACCAGCACAAAGCCAGGCCGTCTTTACTTTACCTCAACTAAAGTCAGGTACCCATCAGAGCTGGTTCGAATCAAGGACACCCTCTACACCCGGAAACAAATTCTAGCCTTCACCAGGATTCGAACCCAGGACCTTCGGTACGCCAGCAGAACGCACCGCGCCCTCGTTTAGTCCAGTAGTGTAAACGAAATCTTGGCATGAATTAACACTGACGCATCAAACCCATTTCAGGATATGAACCATAAAGAGTTGTGTTATTGTTAGTTGTTTTGTTTTTTTTTGCAGAAAATACAGTTTTTATGTAGAGGGAACAGGTTTTACATATTGCATTTACCTTTATACCACAAAACGAAACACAATATCTATTAAACTTTCATTTATATTATTGTGCTATTAAATTCGGCCATCACATGTTGTTCCTAATTGTTAGAACTTTGGCACTCTATAGAAATGTTTTTGGAGCACGCTGTGCCACGTCTACCGAGTCAGTGCTGTATCTTTCTGAAGAAACGTATTCTTAATTATAATTACAAAGTTTGCTAGGGTAAAATATTTGTGTAGAAATGATAATGTAGGACTTTAACAAATTTATCAAATTTAACTTTCAATCCTGAAAAGATTATTCTTAACTTATTTACGACGAAAGCTGCACGTGTTCAGAATTTATTTGATATTGTCCTTGACTACACTATTCGACCCTACCTTGTACTATTTGCCCCCTCCACCCTGCACCAATCGCCCCACCCTCATCTGTCCATCTTGCACTATTTAACCACAAACCATCTGTCCATCTTGCACTATTTAACCACAAACCATCTGTCCATCTTGCACTATTTGCCTTCATCCCCATCCGTCCACCTTGCACAATTTGCACCCGCCCCACCCCATCCATCAACCTTACAATTTTCGCTCCCCCCCCCACTCCGCCCTATTTGCACTATTTGCCCCCGGCCCTCACAATGCAATCCTAGCTATGCCACTGTGAATAAATACAATTTGTTTAATCTGCTGTAAATGCTAAATGTTCCTTGTTATCTTGTTTGCTCGGCATTTTTATAACAGGAAGTGTTGTCTCTAAAAAAAAAAGTTTTAAGGCCAGTGATATACACCTGCTGTTGGGTGGCTGTCTACCTGTATTAAGACGCCTGGGTGCAGACGACTGCCGACCACCCTAACACTTGAAGATCCACATACAATATATAGGTCGTCCTCTTATATTGTGCTTAGGTAACACTTTATAAGGCAAAACTAAACTATCTTAGCACCAGCCAATATATTACACACACTAAACTATCTAAGCACCAGCCAATATATAGACAAACTAAACTATCTAAGCACCAGCCAATATATTACACAAACTGAACTATCTAAGCACCAGCCAATATATTAGACAAACTAAACTATCTAAGCACAAGCCAATATATTAGACAAACTAAATTATCTAAGCACAAGCCAATATATTAGACAACACTATTTAAATTACACAACATTTCAATTAAAGCAATCTATCTTATCGTAAATATTACAAACGCTCCTTCTGTAAAGAAGATATAAAAAGATGTATAGATTAATTTAGAATATTTAGATAAAAGTGAAAAGTTTCATTCACAGTTTTGTATTTATATTATCTAAACAATGTGTAGGAATTCTATAAATGTTTAAATTGAATCCCACTAATTTGTGACATGATCTTTGTCAAAGTTTATGTTAAAAATGTCCATCGCCGGCCCCTCTTTTATTTAGACATTTATAATTATTTTAGCGTGAAGTTCAGAATAATAAATCTGTAACTGAGACGCCCCCAGTCTCGTGCCCTGCAAGTCATTTACGGTTCAAGGTCGGTACAAATAGTAAGAAGGGAAAACGTGGTCTAGGCCAGACTTGGCACGCAGATCGATTTTCAATGGCGCGCAATAGATTCCCCAAAAGGCAATTCAAGTACCTTCTACAATAAGTTGACGGGTAAAGCAGGATGACTTTTAGGCTTTTGGCACGCTGAATGAATTAGAAATCCTACTTTGGCACTCTGTTATCAAAAGGTTGCCGACCCCTGGTCTAGGGTCTCGGGGATATCACTGATTCTACCTAATTCTGACATTAGCTGTTACGTGAAATGCGGTTACGCATTGTGCTGGGCACACAATCATCTTGTATGCAGTGGATTACAGAAGTCCATGAACGCTTTTTTACTTGTCCTATAAGCCAACATAGCACGAAAGTGTAAGCTGCACATTGAAAGACTTCTGCCACTTAAAGCTACATCTGTGTAAAAGGCGAGGTCATGTATTTCTATTGAAATCAACCCAACTGGTCAAAACAGTTCTTTTTACAATAAATAATTGCATGTCTATCTCTTTAGTGTTACAGTCAAAATCGGTTTAGCTTTTAGTGCTAGCCGGCTGCTGATCCTGCTGTTATAGCCCGCTGGTCCTGCTGTTATTGCCGGCTGGTCCTGCTGTTATAGCCGGCTGGTCCTGCTGTTATAGCCGGCTGGTCCTGCTGTTATAGCCGGCTGGTCCTGCTGTTATAGCCGGCTGGTCCTGCTGTTATAGCCGGCTGGTCCTGCTGTTATAGCCGGCTGGTCCTGCTGTTATAGCCGGCTGGTCCTGCTGTTATAGCAGGCTGGTCCTGCTGTTATAGCCGGCTGGTCCTGCTGTTATAGCCGGCTGGTACTGCTGTTATAGCCGGCTGGTCCTGCTGTTATAGCCGGCTGGTCCTGCTGCTATAGCCGGCTGGTCCTGCTGCTATAGCCGGCTGGTCCTGCTGCTATAGCCGGCTGGTCCTGCTGCTATAGCCGGCTGGTCCTGCTGCTATAGCCGGCTGGTCCTGCTGGTATAGCCGGCTGGTCCTGCTGGTATAGCCGGCTGGTCCTGCTGTTATTGCCGGCTGGTCCTGCTGTTATAGCCGGCTGGTCCTGCTGTTATAGCCGGCTGGTCCTGCTGTTATAGCCGGCTGGTCCTGCTGTTATAGCCGGCTGGTCCTGCTGTTATAGCCGGCTAGTCCTGCTGTTATAGCCGGCTGGTCCTGCTGTTACAGCCGGCTGGTCCTGCTGTTACAGCCGGCTGGTCCTGCTGTTACAGCCGGCTGGTCCTGCTGTTATAGCCGGCTGGTCCTGCTGTTATAGCCGGCTGGTCCTGCTGTTACAGCCGGCTGGTCCTGCTGTTACAGCCGGCTGGTCCTGCTGTTACAGCCGGCTGGTCCTGCTGTTACAGCCGGCTGGTCCTGCTGTTATAGCCGGCTGGTCCTGCTGTTATAGCCGGCTGGTCCTGCTGTTATAGCCGGCTGGTCCTGCTGTTATAGCCGGCTGGTCCTGCTGTTATAGCCGGCTGGTCCTGCTGTTACAGCCGGCTGGTCCTGCTGTTACAGCCGGCTGGTCCTGCTGTTACAGCCGGCTGGTCCTGCTGTTACAGCCGGCTGGTCCTGCTGTTACAGCCGGCTGGTCCTGCTGTTACAGCCGGCTGGTCCTGCTGTTACAGCCGGCTGGTCCTGCTGTTACAGCCGGCTGGTCCTGCTGTTATTGCCGGCTGGTCCTGCTGTTACAGCCGGCTGGTCCTGCTGTTACAGCCGGCTGGTCCTGCTGTTATAGCCGGCTGGTCCTGCTGTTACAGCCGGCTGGTCCTGCTGTTATAGCCGGCTGGTCCTGCTGTTATTTCACCGGACTGTCGACAAAACGGCCTGGGTTTTGGCCCTGCCGCCCAAAAATCCCTGCCGCCCTGCAGGAGTTTTGGACCTATGGGACGTAAAATCTTCTATCTAGACTTTAGACGGGACTTCTGTAAACTTATAAGTTTATGTCTACCAATAGACGCAGCCTTGTGGAAATATCATCATGGGACTCAGTTGGTGCAGTGGCGGTGCGTACGGATTACCGTTCAAAAGGCGTAGAGCTCGAAACCAAGTTTCTGTACTGGACGGTGTCCCTAAGTCTGATGGCTACGTGACACGAATCGGTGATATTAAATTAAATGCTCTGGGCGCACAATCCCCTGGCATGTGAGGCAACGGAAACAGCTGATAGCGTCTTCACTAGCATTAATGACACAAAATGGTTCGGAATAATATTGTTTTATCTTGCTAAAAAGAAAATAACCACATTGTTTGACGAGTCCACAATATTTCTACAGTAACTCTAAAACAATTTTGTGCTAACAACATCCTAAAACCAAAAATTAATGTTAGTATTTGGCCGTACCGCTTACAGTTGTTGTGGAACTTGTTGTAACTGGCATATGCGATGTGTGTTCCAAAACCAGAGCCGACGGAGAAGAAAATCTGGACAGCAGCGTCAATCCAAACCTAAAGAAGGAAACAATTGACATTATTTAAAAAAAGTGTAATTATAATGTGTACAAATAAATTATTGCAACGAGTAAGTCTATCCTTTAGACCACGGATCGGATACATACGGCACGGGTGCCAGACTTGGCACGCAAATCGACTGTCAATTCAAGTCTCATCCACAAGAAAAGGGCAAGATAACTTTGGGGTCTTTTGCACACTGAATGCGTTTGCGTTTTAAATTTTAGTCTGGCACGCTCTTATAAAAAGGTTGCCGACCCCTGATATAGACCATGGGTCGGCAACCTTTGGCTGATAGCCTGCCAAATTACAATGTTGAATTCATTCAGTTTGCCAAAAGCGTAAAAGTCAACCTGCGCCACCAATCATTTTCTCGTAGAAAATACTTGAAGTAAATGCTTTTTTTTTTTTTAGGGGGGGGGGGGCTATTCCGCGGGACATTGAATATCGATCTGCGTGCCACGTATGACACGCGTGCCGTAAGTTGCCGATCCCTTATATACGACTTTTTTTTCTTTGTTTCAGATGGCATAGAAGTTGTTGCTATTGTGAGTTAGCAGGAAGCGCTGCTTTTAGTTCATTTTTGGCCAATAAAAGCAAAATTAACGTATTTTTGAAGTAAAATAAAAGCAGAATCACAATAATTCTAACTATATAATTACATCTAAAATATCATCTATTGAAAGAACAGCAACAAGACCTTATTAAAATGTTATCGTTTTATAAATTTCTTGTTATTTTAACGACATTACTCATCACTCTTCATAAATTCTTTTGTTTTCAATAATGATTATAAATGTGTTAAATAAACTAAGATGTCTAATCTATTGAAATGTAGAAATACAATCTCAAGCACAAACGCACCTTCTGCCACCTCCGCATACATGTTAAAACACACCCTCACCACCAACAACACCTATTCACTTACTTTAGGGTTACCGAGGCGATCAATTTTCGGCGTGATGAAATATCGTATCCCATCCTCCGCCCCCGGCAGTAGGACGCCCCTGACCAGGAGTATGGTCATGATAAGATAAGGCAACGTAGCTGTGATGTACACAACCTAGGGATAGAGGATAAGATAAGGCAACGTAGCTGTGATGTACACAACCTAGGGATAGAGGATAAGATAAGGCAACGTAGCTGTGATGTACACAACCTAGGGATAGAGGATAAGATAAGGCAACGTAGCTGTGATGTACACAACTAAGGGATAGAGGATAAGATAAGGCAACGTAGCTGTGATGTACACAATTTAGGGATAGAGGATAAGACAAGGCAATATAGCTGTGATGTACACAACCTAGGGATAGAGGGTAAGACAAGGCAATATAGCTGTGATATACACAACCTAGGGATAGAGGGTAAGACAAGTCAATATAGCTGTGATGTACACAACCTAGGGATAGAGGGTAAGACAAGTCAATATAGCTGTGATGTACACAACCTAGTTCTAGGAAGATACGATAAGGCAAAACGCTGTGAAGTACACAACCTAGTTCTAGGAAGATACGATAAGGCAAAACGCTGTAAAGTACACAACCTAGTTCTAGGAAGATACGATAAGGCAAAACGCTGTGAAGTACACAACCTAGTTCTAGGAAGATACGATAAGGCAAAACGCTGTGAAGTACACAACCTAGTTCTAGGAAGATACGATAAGGCAAAAAGCTGTGAAGTACACAACCTAGTTCTAGGAAGATACGATAAGGCAAAACGCTGTGAAGTACACAACCTAGTTCTAGGAAGATACGATAAGGCAAAAAGCTGTGATGTACACAACCTAGAGATAGAGGTGGTAAAGGAAAGTAAGGTAGGTCAAATGTCAAAGGCAAACACTTTGATATAGAATCTTTATTGGTCATACAAATACAGTAGTTCCGTCGGGCGTTTCTTTAAAGTCCATTTCTATCACAGTACACGTAATATGTAATCATTTTAAGTGTAATATATTATAGGCAAATAATGAATTGCAGTTTTCTGAAGTTTAAAGGGTCAAGAGTTTCGACCAGCTTTAACGCAGAAGCCGCAGTCAGTTCTGATCGTATTTTATATGATAGTCTTCGCGGGCTTATTTCAACTGCGCGTGAGCCTTTTCTCATGCTGTAAACCTGGCCAGGCCACTAAAAGGGGTGATAACTTATAATGGCAATGTCTGAAACACCAATTATACTGCAGTTATAATATCAAAACTAATCAAACTGTATTTATATTTTTAAAAACAACAACTCCAAGAAACTTAATTTTCAAAGACAAGCGGTGCTAGTTGGGCACCGGTAGCTTCAACTTAAAGTCTCTTACTCCCCCGCCCCCCCCGCCCCACCCTCCACACACACACACACAGTCTTCCGCAATCTCGTTCCCCCATCGAAAAGGAAAAGGAAAGGGAGCCAAACTGTCAATTGTCATTTAAGTCTAGAAAGTCTAAGCTAGCTGAACGTGAGCGTTCCATCACTTCTAAAGGCTGCCCCGGGTCGGTACTCACCTTGCCCGTGCTCTTTACACCTTTCCACAAACAGAAATACAGGAGAGTGAAAGTTAGGAATGTGCACAGTGCCAGCTGCCACCGAATGATGCCGAGGTCGTCAAGGCCGGTGCTGTGGTGGAGTTCCAGCATACCGCGTCTTGTAGAGACAATTGAAACGTAAACAAATTTACATTAACATAATTTAGAGTATTACTGTTTTAGTTCATTGCTTTTGTTAAAAAGGTCATTTTGGTAAAAAAAAAAACATACTAGAAAGTTCAATGTATGTTTCTTTGAATGAAAACATATCTTTTTTGTATTTTGTATTTACTTTGTAAACTATGGTACTAGATATGTTACACACAACTCACAACAGTTTTAAATGTGTCAATTTTCTTTTAATATAGTCTAGATATATTATTAAAAAATTCGTCTTAACAGGCGTGTCCTTTCCGCTCTCCCTCCCACCCTCATTCACATCTCCCTTCTCGCCAACCAACCGGAGATACAGATAATAAGCTGGCGATGGATCACTTGAAAATTTCCCCCAAACTTGAGATTCTGTTCTCATATTATAGTATCATTCACGTCTGCCGTTTTTTTTCTTACAATTTTTCTTTTTCAAAACTGAATTTTTTTTTCGTTCTTACTTTTCTTTAAAAAAAAGAGAAGGTTTTAACGGATTATAGAGGGCGTGTAGGTGTCGGGTTTATTTTTAGCTACAGTGGTTTCATCATTTCATCCCATGAATCAATCTTTTTTTTTCTGTTTCTTGTTTTTTTGAATGTCAAGTATGACGTCAAAGAATGGGGAAAATTTTCTCATGACGTAATAAAGATAGTCTAGTCATGGGCTGATAACTGTTTATTTTTTTTTTATTGTTGAAACGTTCCATTTCTGTCTTAAAATAAGATTTTTAAAGAATGCCATTCAGTATAGATTATGGGTTATTCTTTTTTTTTTTTACCACAGGGATAACAAGTCAGCTATAATATATCTTGGTATGGCAAGTTCGACCACGTTAGATATTTTTAATCCAGTACGCCTATTAGGTTTTTGTTTAAGTTGACAACAAATGCATTCAAAAATGCAACGATTTAAAAGAAATATTTTCATCTCAGCCTCGTTCAGAATTCATCTCTTCCCTTCACATATGCAACTCCAGGATTCCAGACATTCTTTATACCAGTCTAGTTTGCACCCATTGGCCCATTATATAATTTTTTAAGAGTATCATAATGAAATGCAAATGTGTTGGCATTAAATTCGTGTTAATGTGCCCAGTTTAAGCTCGATATGATGACGGAAAGTGGGTTAATTATCAGTACCAAAATTTGCCATCTAGAGATCCGTACATACATACAAACAAAGACACAAAAATAAATATAAATTTAGTGTCCACTTACTCAAAATACTCCATGGTGGATGAAACGGACACGCTGGCGTTGTATGTCCGGTTGACCGGCCTCGTGTCCACGTCCACGGGACCGGAAGTAACGTTGGTGACGTTGGTGTCCCAGTCGATCTGCCAGCATTGGTCGCTGTTGAAGTCGTTGAAGCACGTGGTCCAGGGTAAGATGGAGGTGAAGGAGGCGAAGAGGTAGAAGAAGCTCCAGCCGATGATGACGTTGTAGTAGAAGGCCACGATGTAGGCCATGAAGCAGGATGCAATGCCGATGCCTAAACACATACACATGTAAACACAGATAAGATAAATGATGATAGTCAATGAGCCAATGGCTGACACCAGTGGCCTGTCAGAGGGGAGGGCAGAAGGGGCATATGCCCGGGGGCGACACTTCTAGGAGGCGGCAAATGTAACCTAAGTTCATACCAGAAATTTTAGGAGAGTTGAAACACAAATTGTGAACAAAAGGAATAATGAAAAAAGATGTTAACTTCTTATTTATTTATTCACACTCAAACTGTTTTATAAAAATGTTAAACTTTTAATAGGCTCACAAATGTTTCATAAAAGATTGGCTCAACTAATATTTTATAATCTGAAACTTGCCATTCATTTTAAAGAATATTCTTAGTAAAAAATTGCATTTTAACATTTCTTTAATTATAATAATTAACTAAGCGCAGGCACTAAACAAAGCAGTTACAGTATGCAAGGGGGCGTCGCTGATAATTAAGCTTGTGAAGGCCCTGGCTGACACACTTTCGTCTTGCCCTAGGCAAAAGAGCCAGAAGGGTCATAGGGTTTTTGAAGGACTTTTAAATTCGGTATTTAACAGCAGACACACCGAGGGGCAGTTACTGATATCAACTTTAAATGTGTGAAAATGGGGGTAAACTAAGTGGCGAAAAAGTAGAGATTGCTAGAGCACACCGTTACATAAAGGAAAACAAATATAACAACAGATTCAGAGATGGCTTTGTAATCAGATTTAGCAAAGGCATGAAGATGTAAAAAAAAACAAAAAAAAAAACAACAGTTTAAGCTGTTATGAAGGTGAACGAAGATGAAGATGCCAGGATAACAGGGAACAGCTGTGAATAGCCAACACAAAATTATTGGTTTCAGAATTCATAATGTGAGAAGCGACATGTGCTTCTAGTAGTCATCTGTGCCACAAGGAAACCCTACAAGGAACAGATGTGTAATTGAAAAATCTCTAGAGAACATTACGTCTATTAACCTTTATGCGTGTGTGCGAAAGCGAAGAAATTATCAGTAAAAGTAATGTCAGTAATTTGATTTTGAACAAGGAGACGAGTCGATAAGATGTCATAAGTTTCAGAGGAGGCATCATTTTCCACTTTGATGTTTCAAGTTTAAACACGTGACGTAACATTAATGTTTCAACTCTTCACCGACTTAACATATGACTCCAGATTTCATTTTTCAATGTACAACGTTAAAAAAAAACACGCTGCGAGAAAACATCTTTACAAAATGCTGCTAAGTGTCTCATTTTAGCTAACTGACTTCTTCGCCATCAATACATGATTACAGTATGTCTGATAGAGAGTTGGCATATTAGGATTTGATTCAGGGACGTTATAGAATTTGATGAACTAATTACCTGACTAGGCAAACATTATTAAACATATAGAATAAAGGTGTGATGGAGGTGTGAAGGGCGGTTACCTTTAAACATGGGAGCCATTTTGTCCCATACAGCGGTTGGTCCGCACCGGTTGAATTGGCCCAAGCACATTTCCATGAAAAACACGGGCATGGCTCCGAACACTAATGTTGTAAAGTATGGAATAAGAAACGCCCCTGAAACATAATATAAACAACAAAACAAAAATTATGAGGGATACTTTTTTAACTTATTGTCTGTATTGCCAAAGTGTTGCCTTAATTGCCCAAGTATTGTATGTATTGCCCAAGTGATTACTGTATTGCCCAAGTTGTGTATGTATTGCCCAAGTGTTACATGCATTGCCCGAGTAGTGTATGTGTTGCCCAAGTGTTTTCTGTTTTGCCAGGTGTTGCCTGTATTGCTCGAGTAGTGTATGTATTGCCCAAGTGTTTAATGTATTGCCCAGGTGCTGCCTGTATTGCCCGAGTAGTGTATGTATTGCCCAAGTGTTTACTGTATTGCCCAAGTGTTGCCTGTTGTGACGAATGGAAACGAATCGGTCGTCACATAGGCCGAATTTTATAACTGCCAATGTTTATAACAAATGTATTAGCATCACAACCATGTATGGATTAGGAATATATGTACATTATTTTGATTAAGCGTAAGAGAGAGAGAGAGAGAGAGAGAGAGAGAGTAGGTTTAGAAATATAAATGTTGTTTGTAAATGTTAGTATATTATTGTTTTCCCATATAGCGGGGTTTCCCGGCCAAGTAAAATGATACTATACCGCCCTAATCCCGTGTCACCTTTTCCACACGCGTTGTGGTTATCTCCCCTTACCTGTTAAGATAGGAATCATCTCCCTCCAACTTTGAATGGCGTACGAATTTAACGACCATTGTCCAGATTGCAATTAAGGGTCACATAGTCTCGTGAATATCGCGCCCTCTCGCCCCCCCCCCTTTTCCACCCAACTGGGTGACCATATATTTCCTACCTTATCTTGTCACTGTTTCAGGAAATGTAATTCCAGTTGATATCATTTTTTCTGATCGCCAACGGTGGACATTGACATTTTTATGCATAGCTCTGGCCTTCAGCAAATGGCCCATAATTGGGCGACTTTCTAAGGCCAGGGAGATCCCCCTGGTGATCTCAAAATTTAGAACCATGTGTCAAACCATTGGTATAGTTTACACTCCCCCTCTTCATGCCCGCTATATAAGTTGAAATTGTTCGCTGTAAATTTAGTCCTAGCGCCAGTCTCATAAGCAGACACACTTTCATTTTAGTTAGAAGTCAGATCTAACTATTGTAAATATTGTTCTACTCAGATTGTTTGATCCACCATTTTATATGCCACTTTAGTCACGAAATTTTGCATTTTGTTGATGAATTGCCTGCATCTGCTAATAGTTCACTTTCATCATTGTATTATTACTGCTAGCCATGTTCCGCTACCATTAAATAAAGTCATACAGTATTCTATCATAAGACAACAGCGTTGGTTACTGTTTTGTTAGAACGTGACATTGTTTGTTAGACTTAGACGTTTACGAAGCCACGTCTAAGGAAAGGTGTCAAATATTAATTTGCAAAAGTACAGTAGAGGCTGCCATCCGACTTCAAAAGATACCTCCAGACCAACGAAGCCAAGGGTGTGAGTTGAAACCTCCACCACACGTGTAACCGAGTCGAATCCACAACTACCGGGTTACACCTGTATTGCCAAGTGTTTCATCTATTGCCCAAATGTTGCCTGTATTACCAAGTGTTGCCTGTATTGTCCCGATGTTATACGTATTGCCTAAGTGTTGCCTGTATTGCCCACGTGTTTACTGTATTGCCGAAACGTTGGTTGCAATCTTGTCCATGATCTGTCAAGGTGTTGTCTATGTTGGTACTTTTTTTTTCGTTAGTTTTGTTTGTTTTTGTGATATCTTGCAGCTAATTTTTATGGGTGCTAATAGCGTAAGTTCTATTGTTGATTGTACTTGTCGGTGCTTTTAATTGCTCGTTACTTTCATTTATAGCTGAGATTTTACTTGAATTATCATGTATGCTTCGTTTGAGCAATGACTATAATAAGAGGGACCGCTTGCTATATTTTTAGAGCTGAATAGCTAGTTTGCGTATGCGCGGCCTTCAATACGTCCTCGAGTTTTCCGGTGCACATAAAAAACTATAAGGAGATGGACCGCTTGCTTTATTTTTAGAGCTTAACACTTGTTTTTTTTTTTCGTGCACACACTGTCTTTAATAACTCCTAAGCTTCACTAAAGACTTTCGCTGTATACAACTTTCAATTTTAATGTTAATTTTCCATTTAGAAAAGAATTACTAAACTAGAAGTCTAGAGGACCTAGTGCGATTGTAAATTTTCCGAAACTAAGTGTTTCAAGTTAACAAATAGCAGAAATTCTAAAGCAAGCGGTCCATCTTATAGCCTTTGGTTTGAGCAGAAAAAGAACACATTTTGTTGACTATGCAAATTATGCTTAAAAAATGAAACAGCATTAAAAGAAAAGTATTTAATCTTAGTAATTCTTAATGCATTCATCAATTAACTCGAGTGGCATCCGGGCATGGAATGGGTTGCATGAACAAACCAGGAAAACCAGTAACTTAACATCATTTTAAAACACTAATAGAAATGCAGGACTGTACTCAAATCACGTATGTGCGTAGGACGCAATAATCTTCTTCATAGAAGGAGCGTCTGTAATGTATAAAATAAGATAAGAAATAAGAACCTGATAGCATATATTTACAACCTAGTACTAAACCAACAGCACGGACGTGTAGTTTTCTACTAACCTCCTCCATTTTTATAGCACAGAAAGGGAAACCGCCACACATTGGACAAGTCAACAGCGTACCCGATGGTAGAGAGCAGGAACTGGAACCTGTTCTCCCAGTGTTCCCTCGGAGGTAGATTGAGCTCGGTGGAATCACGTGATTTGCTGTCTTCTTTTTGATTGGCTGCGTACAGTAGAAAGAAAACAGTATGGCGGATTATAATCTAATATCGTAGCAGAAAAGTTTAAAAGAAATACTCTTATAGAAAAAGACATCTGGTTGATGAACGGACTACTGCAATTGGCATAGAGACAAGCCAAAGGTAAGTTAAGTATCCCGTCGGACAAGATTGATCCATGGGGCCGGTGAAGCAGTGTTCACCAGTTTCTTTGACCACAACATACCAGGGGATTGTGTGGCCAGCACAATGCCCTGATGCCTTTACTTCACCCCAACTAAGTTCAGGTACCCATCAGGGCTGGGTAGACTCAGGGACACGGTCGGGACACCCTCGAGTCAAGTGAAAAAAATTCCTAGCCTTCAGCACAATTTGAACCCAGGCCCTTCGGTACGCTATATGATAGATACTACAAGATAAACATGATAATTGCTGTAGCTTGTAACATGATGTTCTGTGACTTTTATGGTTACTCCCGACCGCGAAATTAGAATTAGGAGCGTGTATTCCTTTTACATCCTCATTATAGTTAATGCATTACTGCAGGGGTCGGCAAACTTTTGCTATCAATGTGCAAAACTATTATTTCTAATTCATTAAGCGTGCCCACAGCCTAAAAGTCAACCTGCTCTATTATACTTAAAATTTTTTTTTTATAGAACAACTAATTGAACTCCGTAGCAAGACCTAGGCCAAAAACAAAGGAGATTATGTATTGAGAAAAAATCATTGAAGCGTTTTATATTTCATACAAAATTAACGGTACGTGACGTTTTGGCGCAGCCGTTTTGGCGCGACCGTTTTGGCGCAGCCGTTTTGGCGCGAGCCGTTTTGTCGCGGGACGTTTATGATTGGGCCTATCATCCTTTTCTTTTGCATTTATGACTAATGCAATAATTTAATGACTAAACTTTCACATATGGTAATTATTGTCTTAACATTATCATTTGTTAGCCAAGATGAAGATCTAACATCTGCTAACATCTCTCTCTCTATATATATATCCAACGGTTAGTGCACCGGACTGTCAACCAAAAACCAACTGACAGGTCGCGGGTTCTAGCCATGCCACCGACGGATCCCTGTCGCCCTGCAGGAGTTTTGGGCCTAGTGGACGTAATAATCTTCTATCTAGAAGGAACGTCTGTAAACTTATAAGACCTATAAGATCGTGTTTGTGTCCCCACGGATCCCCGTTGGTCAATTTGAAAACACGTGAGTTTGTGTCACTGACCTATTTAGGCTTAGGCCTATATACTGTCTAATAATTTTTCACATCGGACATGTGTCTTCGCTAGCTCAGTGGTTAACGTAGCGGACTGCTACGCGGGAGACACGGTTTCGATTCTCCAGTTAGACTATACCTTTTTTTTCTACAATTTGTTCCTAACTTTTAAAAACAAAAGACATTGTAAATCTACGGGCAATTTAGATTTTTGTTAAATAAAAATACTTGCCAATTTTTTTTTACCCGATTTCAATATTTATTTTAAATTACCTTCCTAATAGTCCTCAGTAAAAAAAATAATAATTTAAATATTAGATTTATAGCTTTCTTTTAATTTTAGTTTAACATTTTTATCTGCACCTTATACAGTCCTGTTTAATTTTCACCCGGGCAACGCCGGGCAATGTAGCTTGTTAATCATAATTAATTGCTCTCAGTTTAACTGAGATTCCTTTCATTTGTTTCCCAGGATTGAAAATATAGTGATGTTAAGTGAAATTGATACTTTGTAATCATACAAACTGGGTAGTTAATGTAATGTTTAAAAATATACATATAAATTCTTTAGTCATATAATATTTATATAATTTTCAATACTTTTTACAGCTCGATCATTACAAAGTTAGATTATATAATGTAAGCCATTTATTAAAAAAAAAAAAAAGAAACATATTAGAAATATTAGGGCAAAGAAAAGGGGCTCGTTATCTCCCTTTAATTAAAAAACTTGTTCACATTTGATTATATAGTGATGCCAAACAAGTTAAGTTTTGTAAATCAAATATAATGCTTTTCATTACAAGATTTTTATTATTAGAGGATTTAAATATTTTACGTTACACAGTTAGCTATTGTTAATATGCTTTTCCTGCATTAATTCTTTGTCCATTTAAGGAGTTTATATTTTAAACATTAATAATTTCAGAAATGACCTAATATAGTGCTATTAAATAGGTCTCTTATATCTATTAAATTAATAATACAAATAAATTTGTTTTGGAATTACTTATATTTATGTTTAATTAAAGAAGATGAGCATAAAAACTCTTTTAAATGTAATCAGTCTGTATCTAAAAATGAGTGGTCAGTGTAAGTGACCTTTTTGTATGCTTAAAAGAGCTTTCATGTGCGATAAAATCTGTTCACAAGTGTAAGTTGAACTAAAAGCTGAAAGTAAAAGAGCGAATGCCTTGCAGTTGAGAATAGCAGATGGATTCCTAATGAGCTTCCTTCCAGATTGTTCCACAAAATAAATGGGCACATTTCTGATTCCCATTTTTTTAAATGTTTAAAATTCAACTTGCTGCATTTAAATATCGCCAATATTTATCCACTTAAAAAAAAAATCTACATCTAAGAATGTTGTAGTAATATCAAAACTAGGCTTGATGTGGTATGAAAAAATGAGTCCATCAATTTGAAAGTCTTGCCTTTGATTAGAAAACTCCGCATTGAGTGCTTCGATGTACATCTGATAGAGCCCAACTATCTAACTTAATGGATGCCTTAATATAGGGATTTACATGCAGTTAAATGTATGAATTGATTTCACGGCAAGATATGTCCAGTTTCCATTTAAATCCTTTCCAATGGTACTTGTAAATGTAAATTTAACTCACTGAAATGTGTCGCAAAGTCATTCAGAAACATCGGCTTCAACAGTTAGTTTTCCTCATTCAAAACCGGAAAATGTTTTCTTTATCAATAAAAAAATCTCTTGGAGGTCTCTCGCGTGCCATTGAAAATAAGAAATGCTCTGCGTGCCAAGTTTGGCACGCGTGGCTTAGGTTGCCAACCCCTGCATTACTGTTTGTGGACTATGTTGTGCGCAAAACACGCACACATTGAAAACATCAAGGACTTTCTTAAGCTTATCTATCATTTTTTAAAGGCAACATTGAATGGGAATGTTCTTTATATTAGCGTGAACTACACAGCGGGCACACCAAGTCGTACCGACGGGAAAACAACGTGGAAACGACGGGAAAAACGTGGAAAAAATGTTTTTTTCCCGTTGATACTACGTGGAGTGCCCGCTAGGTAAAAGCTTGCTTACCAGTTTCATCCTGTTTTTGTTCGCTATCTTCCTTGTCAACAGGAATAGTTACATCGTCCTAAATGAAACACAACACCAATGTAAGTTATTCATCTACTACTTCAGAGGTTTCATATATTGTGTTCCTCCCGACCCGGGTCTTTTACTTACCATTACTCCGTGACCCACAGTAAGCATCCATTTTTTAAATATTTTTTTTATCCCTGAAGATTACGGGTTGTTGGGGGAAGCTATTGGACACTGGGTGTCCATTAGTCCTTTCAGTGGGCTTGGTAGACTTTGCGGCGCCCATCTCCTCTCCAAGTCAGATTTTTTAAAATTTCGGATTGTCTGCACAGTGGGTCGAATCCATGATGTCGAGCTTGTGAGTCAAGCTCACTGTCGACTTTACTATCCAGCATATTATATAATTCCACAGACTTTTTCCTTCTTTTTGGGACCCGGAATTTTTGTGTTTGTTGCCCGGTACCGAGTACCGACCCGGCATTTGGGAAACACTCGACGTACCGAGTGCATACACTAGTTACATGCATGAAAACTGAACAATAGATGATTATGAACGTGTACAGTGCTTTCTCAAAACCTGAACATAAAACCTTAACATAAACAACTTATTTGGCAATGAAGTACTAAAGATGCTGGTTCGCAAATTTTAGGAAATACTGTCAGTTTGTGGGAAATTTTTATTCCATTCACTCGGAAACAGATCTGATTATTCCATCAAACAACACATAGACTAGCTAAATACATCCATCTATCTCCGTGTTATAAAAGGGCGCTTGCCTTTAAACGCTGAAGCTTAAAAAAAGGAATTTGTTGAATTGAATCAATTACATTGTGATAGAAACGGCTTCCGTCGGAATTCCATCACGTGAAACAATAACTGATATTATTATTATTAAGATCTGTCATGGGCGTCATGGGCGTCTCTTAATCCAAAATCCTGGACTGTCTTAATCTATCTATATTTATGAATATATTGAAGGTAATATTTATGGCCATTTTTAATGTTAGCCCAAATGTGCCCAAACTATATAAACGTGTAGTTACGTAATGTATGTCTTGCCAAACTATACACATGTGTAATGTTTGTCCTAGTAAACTGACCTTTGCGCCCCAAACTATACACATGTGTAATGTTTGTCCTAGTAAACTGACCTTTGCGCCATAACTATACACATGTGTAATGTTTGTCCTAGTAAACTGACCTTTGCTAGATCTGGTCCATCACCAATGCTGTCCGGTAGATCTGATACCGGAGCGTTCTGGTTCATTTCGCCGTCATCCCTTTCATCCTGGAAACATACAACAAGCGCTAGCATCATTCGGCATATTTAAACAAAGAGTTGGGAAAAAATTATGAGCCAATAGTAAAGAACAAACATAGTAAACAAACACTCGTCTACAGCAGGAGTCTCCAAACTACGACCCGCGGGACGGATGCGGCCTCGTTGCCCTCTTATTCGGCCCGTAAGGCCCTTTTTATCTACGAAATGTGTTATTAAAAAAAAATGATAGAAAAATTTCTTTTAAATAAATAATTAAAACAACATCCATGTTTTGATTATTATTTATTTGAACCTTGGGTGTGCAGTCGCCCCCCCCCCCCCGAACTGCTGTTTGATAGTTCATGCAGCCCTCGGGCTGAAAAGTTTGGAGACCCCTGCTTCAACAGCATCGTGATGTTGGGCTCCTCGGATACTGATAGTTCTCCATTGACAACTCGATAATTCTATGGTGACAATAATTATCAATCTCTAATAGCAAATGAAACCGTGGTTATTGTACACTGACGAACTGTATCCAGATTATTGTAACAGATCATTGTATTTAGCACGGATCAATAATATATCCGTGGATTGTAACGCTATTCATCAAAGGTAGTGAATTTCTTTGCTTGCCAAAGATCGGGTGGACAACTCGTGCCTAAAACATTTACTTTTTTTTTCAAGAGAAGATTGTCTATTATGGGATGTCGATGAAACAAGACAACAAAGACCACGTGGCATTTATAGAACACGATGATTGTATTTTCTGAAAACAACTGTTTTAAAGTACCGGAACAAATAAATAAATAGTTTTCAAGTTTTTATAGGAATGAGAAGGTGTATAAATTAACCTTTTTATGTTTCACACACTTAAAGGGCAAGCAAATAAGTAATTATAGGTCAGTGGTTTTTTTAAATTATCAACTATTTAAATGTGTCTTAAGTCTGTCTTTGATGGACTGCGCACAATATGTTTGCTACAAGGATAGACGCACAAGAAAAGGAGTTAATGAGGATAATGATAATGATGGTCGTTTGTATAATGTGACTCTTCATGCTATCATATTTAGCAGGCTCAGTGCGCTCTTGTCTGCAGTAGTGGGTTCAATAGGAAAGTTAAATGAAATTCATGCAACTTTTCCCAAGGTGTTGCTGAACTCTTGCTTCCAGAAGTCTCGCTATGATAATAGACCACCGCTTTAGCTTCATTTCTCGACCATCTAGAAATTTAGACATTTCGTAACGCCCAGAGCTACTCGGCCAGATGGTCCTTACAATGTATTGATTGGTAACCCCAAAGACATTAGACCGTACAGAGTTCACGATATTTAACAATGTACTCAATATGGAACCAGAAAGGTTTGTTGTTTCATTCAAGAAAAAAAATGAAACAAACATGCCTGCAATATATTATATTTAATTATCTCAACATGTTCGTTAAAAGTAAGAAATCATACCAGCTGTTATTTCTCGCAGGAGACATTGAAAGAACTCATCGACCCAGACAGAAAGAAGACAAGAAGACATTTGCTACACCAGACATTTCAACCACAAGGTAGACTGTTGGCAGAAAAGATAAACCAAAACTTGACAATTGAAAGCTTTGTTCTAGCTCTTGTAGGAATGAAAAAAAACAAAACAACAACACCCCACAAACAAGTAAGAAAAGAAGGAAACGTTTTTGGATTTGTACTGAAGATGTTGAAATCAAACGCTGTCTGCTGCTTCAAACTAGAGTATTGACGCATGTTTAGTAATTCACCTTACATCTTGTTGGTTCATTTTCTTCCTCAAAAATTGAAACGCAGGCTGGCTGTTTTGTTTTTTAACCCTTTGTTTTTCTATTGTTTTTTTTTTAGTGTGCTTAATGCCAATTAAAAAATTTCATTTCTAGACTAGGGCCCGAATAATGTTTTGATCGTTTATAAAAGGAAAAATTTGTTTAGAAATATAAATGTTGCTGAAAACAAAACTTTAGTTCTCGTAACATGGTTCTGACACTAAAAAGTTCAATCCTCAGCTGTCGAGAGGCCGGCTGGTCGTGCGGTTAGCTCACCGGACTGTCAACCGACACGTCACGAGTTCTATTCCTGCCGCCGACCAATCCCTGCCGCCCTGCAGGATTTTTGGTCCCAGTGGACGTAATAATTTTCTATCTAGAAGGAACGTCTGTAAAACTTATAAGTAGAAAATAAACACATGCTGTTGTTGACTTAATTGGACGTTGTCTTGTTGGCCTAATTATGCAAGCAATACAACAAAAAACGTTAGTTGCATAAATTGCATTTTAATTGCATGTCCAAAAATGTGTGTTGTTTTTGTGTGTGTTACATAATCCAGTATGGTAAAATCACTAAGTAAAGTGGCTCTGGTGGTCGCGTAGTAAGGCGCGTTGCTATTTATCCGAAGGTCCTTGCCTGTGATTCAATAAATCTGCACTGAAATGGGGATAAGCATGGCGCTTGGAATCCGCAAGTATAAAAAAATGGATGGTGAAGGATTGACTGATGTAGCACTGGCATTGGATGCGGAGTTGAGACGGGAGCTGCTCTCTGTCATAGATATTTTGTAAAGTACCCTTCGAACCCAATTGGTCATCGGGCTAGTATGCAGCGTTCACCAGTACTATGAAATGTATGGCCAGCACAATGACCAGCCATCTTCACTTTACCTCAACTAATATCAGGTACCCGTCAGAGGTGGGTAGACTCAGGGACACCCTAGAGACTGGATATTACAGTATTTTGTTGTCAGCTTTATGAAACTACTAAATCAATGACCCCAATGCACTCCTCAGCTTCATGTAGGATACCACCTTGGGGGACTCCGCCCCTTAATATTGTGATCTTCTTCCCCCCCCCCCCCCGAGCTGTTAGCGTCGCCAGGTGCAAGCGCTCTTCTCGCAACTAAAAGTTCATAAAGAACTACATGCGTTCAACAATGAGCCAGACAAGTTTTACAGACCTGGCAATGGTCTCACCAGAGGGAACCTGTCGATGGACTGAATTTCTTACATAATATAAATAAATTAGCCCAAAAGAAAAGTGCGAAATGTTTTGTTTGTAAATTTTAGACAGACTCGGTACCTTGCGGCATTTTTCAATAGCCTCTAAAAAAAAAAATCACTGATCTGGCTCACAATTTTAAAGCGCCTAAGCCAAACGTGAGCGCCAGAGCGAACAGCTTACGACCACAACGGGCGTCAGAAACAGCTGCTGCGCCACTGGGCTAATCTACGACATAGATTACGTAGCCTCCGAAAACTTCATGAACTTTGCACTTTGAATAACTGTCTAGTTGTTGTTTATTTTTACACAGTTTTGTGTGAGTGAATATTTTTTTTTATGTTCGTTTTATGAGTTGTTTATTTATTTGTAAAATGTACTTTAAACTCAACCTCGTCTTCTGTAAAAATGAGTGTCACGTGATACAAACACACACCTACGTAATGTATACAATAGCACGTGCAAACTAGAGCACACACAGGGGCGCACACGTGGTCGCGTAAACTCACATATTGTAAACACACACACTCACGCACATTACACTAATAGTTTATTGTTCTCCACTGCTGCTAATGGATTTGAGTTATATATATATGTGTGCGTGTGTGTGTGTGTGTTTGTGTGTGTGTGAGAGAGAGAGAGAGAGAGAGAGGGAGAGATAGAGAAAGAGAGAGAGAGAGTCTTAAAATGATGTCCCCTTTGTTTCAGACATAAAAAAAATTTTCAGAACACAAAACATCAACACCTGAAAAAGACATGAAATTTCCAATGACTATGATTTAGGAGCATCCTCTGAAGAAGATTCTACACTTATTTGTGTAAAACACAATTCGAAACTTGAATAAGAAATGTAAAAATATACTCGTTTTACATTGCAAAAAAAAATTATTTAAAAATTCATTAACTCGTTAAACTAAGTAACTGTTAAATACAATGTCTATATATGCGTTAATGTCTGTTACAAAGTGCACGACAAATATAATTTATACTGGACAGGATGAGAGTCATTGAACTTAACATTGTTAACAAGGTTCTCATTAAAGTATACATTAACCAATGAAAGACGTAGACTTTGACAAATTTGTATAATCATGGAAACACTAACCAGGCTTTATATGCGCTAAATTTCGACCAATAATATAACTTACATTGTGATAATATATTATAGATTATAACAATGACTATAACCTAACCGAAATTCATCTCGTACATTGGTCTCGGTCAAATATCCCGTTTTTTATAAGCGCAAAATAGTTACAAATAGTTACAATTTAAAAAAAAAATAGTGTTATCAATATATTTTTAAGTTTTACATAGACTGGACTAGCTCGGTTTGGCTTAAGTCTTAACATTTGCTAATGTTGTAAGTAAGTGCGTAACGGGACATGAAGTGTAAGAGGGGGGGGTGGGGTGGACAACCAGACCAGTGCAGGGGAAAGACAATTTCACGGTTTATATGACACGGAACGGAAAAATTACCTTAAGTTTACAAACACACTTAACACAAAAAGAGACACCGTCCACCTGTCTAATAGCGAACCCAATTACCCCATTCATTAGCATCCGATAACTTCACCACAACATTAATACACTAGACATACATTCAAACATTGTTGTTGTTTTTAAAAGTCTCAATCTGGTTTCTGGAATCTGATGCCATGAGCAGCGACAATAAATGGCAATCAGATCGTTAGTGAAACTGTCAGAGGTGTATCCTGTGATAAAAAGGGGGAGTCGCGCTATGCGGTTACGGTAACTGTCAAGTGCAGCACCCCTTTGTTTATGAATGACCCGCGTCGAGAGTTTCATGACCTTGGTTACAAGGAAACTTTATTTAACGCTCCCTTGAAAACCAAAACGTCATAGAAACGCCCTTTAACTACTTCTTCGATGTTTAAATTACAGATTTAAATATCAATTTAAATGTTAAAATTTGACTTTAGACTTTTGGTTAAAGTCCAGAAATAAAATACTAAAACTCACAATTCAGACTAATAATTCTAAATTTCGATTATGTAGGCCCTAACAAAGAAATACTACCATCTAACACTGAGTGGTGGTCAACCCCTGGCACGCATGCCGATCTCAGTCAACTTTAGCCTCAATTTTTCCTGGCACCATAGCCTGTAACTGTCCATGAAACGACTTTCGATTTGGATTCCCAAACCTAGACATCTACCAAAAACAGACACAAATATGTATTAGACCGCAGGATACCAGACAAAACTAAGCCTACAAATGTTTTCATGAATTGACATGGTTGACAAGGAAGGTTGACTTTGAAATGCAGATGATATCATTTCAGAGAAGTTCATTATGGAAACAGAACTTAATTGACCTAAGAGTTGACTTGGAACATTGAAAAAAGCGGCTTGAGATCAGAGTACAAATGCATACAAGTAGAGTCTAATCTTTCTTCCCGAGAGGCAAACCAGGAAAACCAGTAACTTAACATCATTTAAAACATTTATAAAGATGCAAGACTAGACTCGGACCAGGGATGAGCTTAGGACGCTATAATATTCTTTATAGAAGGAGCGTCTGTAATATATAAGATAATATATGAGTAAATGGGGGACTTGAAATGCCATTCCAGAAAATTGTACGTTTTGGCACCCTTCCCTGTTTTCATCTAACATATGTTTAAAATTTTTGTTTCTCATTGATGATATTTATAAAGTCTCGTAATAGTAATAGCTTGATGAATGAAATTTCGTATATTTCTCTATAAAGGTTATGAAATATAAACCCGATGTAAAATCTCTGAGATCAGTGTTGCAGCATAAGTCACACCGATAATATATTAAAAGTAAGTAGTAAGTAAAATACCCTTTACTTACTTACTTACTTACAAACTGATCATAGGGCCGGTGAAGCAGCGTTCACCAGTTTCTGTGGCCACGGCATACTAGGGGATGTGTGGCCAGCACAGTGCCCTGTCGCCTTTTCTTTACCCCAAATAATGTCAGGTACCCATTAGAGCTGGGTAGACTCAGGGACACCCACACAGTCCTGGTAAAAAATCCTAGCCTGCACCAGGATTCGAACCCAGAACAGTCGAACGCTCTGCCGATCGACCACCGTGCCCCTTAAAAGTAAGTAGATGTCTTCTGTGGGGTCTCAGAAGTAAGTAGATGTCTTCTGTGGCGGTCTCAGAAGTAAGTAGATGTCTTCTGTGGCAGTCTCAGAAGTAAGTAGATGTCTTCTGTGGCGGTCTTAAAAGTAAGTAGATGTCTTCTGTGGCGGTCTCAAAAGTAAGTAGATGTCTTCTGTGGCGGTCTCAGAAGTAAGTAGATGTCTTCTGTGGCGGTCTCAGAAGTAAGTAGATGTCTTCTGTGGCGGTCTCAAAAGTAAGTAGATGTCTTTTGTGGCGGTCTCAGAAGTAAGTAGATGTCTTCTGTGGCGGTCTCAGAAGTAAGTAGATGTCTTCTGTGGCGGTCTCAAAAGTAAGTAGATGTCTTCTGTGGCGGTCTCAAAAGTAAGTAGATGTCTTCTGTGGCGGTCTCAAAAGTAAGTAGATGTCTTCTGTGGCGGTCTCAGAAGTAAGTAGATGTCTTCTGTGGCGGTCTCATATTTGTTTTTGTTACCGACATTCTATTTTAGAAATTGACATAATCCTAAGTGAAACATTGTTTGCGTAAGTTTTCTGCCGGATGAATATGTCTTCATTTGAAATTGGCAAACATTTATTGCTTTTTCAATGTTGTTTGTATCCGGTTCTTTTACGTGTTAAATTATTTTAATATGGTAAAACCTAACGCCTCTGGTTTCGTTGTAGTAAAATTAAATGATCGACTTTATATAACGCTATAACATAAGCAATATTCTTCTTTTCAAACATATATTATAAGAGTAATATGCCATAGACTATAATAAGATGGACCGCTGGCTCTAATTTTAGAACTTATATGTTATTTTTTTCGTGCGCGTCCAATCACTCTGTCTTAAATGACTTCTACGATCCTACGTTTGCCTAAATGTTTCCGTTATATACAACTTCCGATTTTACTTTAAATTTTTCATTGAGAAAATCAAAACGATTAAATAAAACGGAATTGCACAGTACAAAAGGGAATCGGGGATTCTGAAAAGAAGTCATTCGAGTCATCAAATAGCAGTAATATTAAAGCATATATAAGCGGTCCATCTTATTCTAGTCTTTGAATAAACATATACAAAAAATAATTGGATACAATTCTTAGCTATGTGATAGAACGTAATTACTACTTTAAAGGTTTATCTAGACAAAGTGTGTTCGCTATCTCTATTAAATAATTATAATTCTTATTAGGCGCATTCAGTTGTTATGCGCATTATAACGTGTGTGTTTTTTTAAAGTTAATTTAATGAAGTAAAAAATTAATAACGCAACAACACATTTCTGCCAATTATTTGTGTGTTGTAAAGTTGATTTTCGACCAAATGACCAAACACACCGGTCATCGTTTAAAAGTTAAAAACTTTAACAGTGCTAATTCTAGGACATAAATGTTATACGTGTCTAATTTCGCATCCTTCCGTCCAGTATTAAAAGATTTTGCGGTAGCCTATGTACGAATTCTGACTTATTTGTATAATAGTAACAGTTTAATGATATAACTTAAAGTCACCGAAGAGCAGATAATCAATCCTTACGGTACCAATCTAAGATTTACTTCCCTTTGCGTTGAATTGGTTTTGAAAAGAAAAAAAAATAGAATCTATATTTTTATATAGTTACAATTAAATGTTCAAATAAACACTGGCTTAAAAGTAAGAAGAAGCGAAAATACAAATAGCATCTTGACCGTTCTGTATTAGTAATTAGCATATCTTTTCAAGTATTTATCATTTTTCATTAGATCAATATTGTTGATGTTATTGTTTTTATATTAGGGTCCAAAATACTGCTTTACATTATAGTCGCTTTATAATATGTTACTCTGAAAACTAGAGGATAATGAAAAACAAAAAAATATTTCATTTTAAATATCCATCTATCTATCTATCTATCTATCTATCTATCTATCTATCTATCTATCTATCTATCTATCTATCTATCTATCTATCTATCCATCTATCTATCTATCTATCTATCTATCCATCTATCTATGTGTGTGTCTATCTGTCTTTTTTTTTCTATTTGTCAGTTTGTCTTTCTGTTTTATTTATATTATCTGTCGGTGTATCTAACTCTCTAAACTATTTGTCTATTAGCAATATCTATCTATCTATCTATCTATCTATGTGTGTGTCTATCTGTCTGTCTGTCTTTTTTCTTTGTCCGTCTGTCAATCTGTCTTTTTTTTTTCTATTTGTCAGTTTGTCTTTCTGTTTTATTTATATTATCTGTCGGTGTATCTAACTCTCTAAACTATTTGTCTATTAGCAATATCTATCTATCTATCTATCTATCTATGTGTGTGTCTATCTGTCTGTCTGTCTTTTTTCTTTGTCCGTCTGTCAATCTGTCTTTTTTTTTTCTATTTGTCAGTTTGTCTTTCTGTTTTATTTATATTATCTGTCGGTGTATCTAACTCTCTAAACTATTTGTCTATTAGCAATATCCATCTATCTATCTATCTATGTGAGTGTCTATCTGTCTGTCTGTCTTTTTTCTTTGTCCGTCTGTCAATCTGTCTTTTTTTTTCTATTTGTCAGTTTGTCTTTCTGTTTTATTTATATTATCTGTCGGTGTATCTAACTCTCTAAACTATTTGCCTATTAGCCCGGCGCAATAACAAGCAATACTGTCTTTTATAAGACAGTCAGAGCGAAAATTGCAAGTTGTTTTTTTTAATGTGAATCCTATCGCAGAGATTATGATAACAGATTTTATACTGAGTCTTTAAAAAAAATACATTTACAAAAAATATAAGTACAGTGTGTCTTCATGGCCGACTATCAGAAAGCGAATACAGTATGTCTTCATGGCCCACTACCAAACAAGTAAATACTGTATGCTTTCACGGCTAACTACCAGACAAGTGAATACATTATGTTTTCATGGCCCCCTACCAAGTACTCACAAAGAAATGCTCTCTCCACTGCCAACTCCTTAATTGTACTTAAGACTATCAATTAAGGTGAGACGGAGCAGCTGCGAGGCCCCCCCTCCCCCCAAGGGGAGCGCCACAGGTCACCTCTGTTCAATGTCAGGCTTACAAGGTAAACACGTTAAGCTGTCGTTTTCATCTTTTTGACTAAAAACGTTTCTTTTGTTCTTATTACAGGGAGGTAGAGAAGGAAGGGGGAGACAAAGAGGAGGAGAGAGGGAGACAGGAGGGGTGAAGAGGGAAGGGAAGAGAATAAAAGAGAGAGAGAAGAGAGAGGAGATAGAAAGAGCGAATGAGGGAGATGGATAGAAAGAGGGAAATTGGGAAAGAGATAGGGGAGATCAAGAAAGAGATGGCGGGAGAGATGGAGAGAGAGAGTGAAAGAGAAGGGAGGAAAGGGCGAATAGTGAGCTGAAAGAGGTATAGAGTGTATGACGGGGAGGGCATTGAGAGAAGTGTAGAGAAAGTGGGGGCATAGAGAGAAGTGTAGAGAAAGTGAGAGATATTGAAAAGAAGAGATTTGGGTGAAAGAATGTAAACAATGGATGTAGAGAGTAAAAAGTAAAGACAAAGAGAGAGAGAGAGAGACACACACAGAGAGGCGAAAATAATTATTACTTAGAATGTGTTTTTAGAGAAAGGGAGAGAATGAGAGATGGAGAGAGATGGAGAGAGAAGGAAATAAAAATAGAAAATGAAACTAAAATTAAACCAGGTAAACAAACAAACATAAATGCTTGTAGAATAGGAAAACATAGTTTGTTTCTTTTCTTTTATTAAATCTTTCTTTTTTTATATAAATTTCACTTTTTTATTCGTTAATTTAAAGTTGAACCTAAAACACCCTTAAATAAAATGATGATTTTTAAAAGATCTGTTTGTTTTCAATAAAATTGAATACCTGAAAAAAAGATCGAGAGCCTTGAGCATGGTTTGGACATTAAACATAAAAATTAACATAATGCTTTTTTTTAAAGAATCAATTCATTACCCTAAAGCTTTTTGTAATCGCATAAAGAACAAAATAATTGGCTTTGCACTTAAAATTTAGTTAACGGTATATCTTCTTTAGATATTCATTCATTCACTTGATGTAAGTTTGCGATTAAATTGCAATTACTAAGTCTAAACGTAAGCTAAAGGATATTTTTATTTTTCTATGGAAGATATATATAAATAAAAATAAATCTAGAGAAAGGCCGACGGAGAGCGAAATAAATGGATAATTTACTGATATAACGACTCATAGTATATGCACCGACAGACCTGTTGATTGACGACAGATAGACGACAGATGAAAATCGTGAAATCGACTATAGATAGATAGATGGATAGATGCACCGATTGACCGATACATAGTTAAGAACATGAACATGTAAAAAGAAAGAAAGATAGACAGATGAATCGATAGATAGATAAATAGACAGACAGATTAACCTAATAGAGCGAGAGATACATTCATAGATTAATAGATGCGTCCATATACAGTTAGATCGAAAGACAGATTCTGATATTTCGACAAACAGGAAAAATAGATTTCATTTAGTTAGTACGGCACAGAGCTAATGTACACAACCAAGTAGTTGGCCTATCCCGTCGGATCAAACTGATCATAGGGCCCGGTGAAGCAGCGTTCATCAGTTTCTGTGGCCACGGCATACTAAGGGACTGGTGGCCAGCACAACGCTCAGCCGCATTTACTTAACCCCAACTAAAGTCAGGTACCCATCAGAGCTGGGTAGACTCAGGGACACCCTTGAGTCCCGGAAAAAAATTCCTTGCCTTCACCAGGATTCGAACACAGGACTTTCTGTACGCTAGCCGAACGCGTTTTACTCCAGCTAAAAAGCTAATTTTAACTCTTTAATACCCAGAAACTTAGTATTCCAGATTGTGCATACAATGAACGCTTTTGCAAGTTAAACGTGTTTTTTTTTTAACTAAATAAAGCTACAGCAATCTCTACAAGATCTATGAGATGTTAAGGTAAAAAATGTATCGTTAGCGATACGCATTACTAAATGTAAATATCATTATGCAAATGATATTTACTATACATGAAATTGAAAAACCAAAGTTTACACAGATTTATAGAAATGTAAAAGGAAATAGTCCAATATAATGTCGAAAAAAAAAATTATGTCTTTTTGAAATGAAAAAACATCTTTTTTTAAAATAGTTTTAACAAATTGAAAACATGTAGAAATCAATATTAAGAATCTACTAGATCGTTATATGAATATATTTGTAGTTTTAAATGAAGGTTTCATTTTAAACTCATTATTAAATACTATTGTACTATATCGCTATGTCGTTATTACATTAATTTTTATTAAAGCATTAAACTGAATTTTTTTTAAATAAATATGCATGAATTAAACAATCAAATAGAAGGAAAAAAATATAATATTTGATATGGAAATACTTAATATCCTTAACTATACATTTTATAGTAGCTTATGAATGCTTTATCAAATCTATAACCAACCATCAAGAAACATACAACATATTCAACGTATGATGTACCTTACAGTTGTTCCATTCTTTATCTGACATAGTTTAGAATAAGCTGAGTGAAACCTCAAAAAGGAAAAACCCACACACCCACACAGCCGAGAAATAGTAGGGCATACACTTTCCGAAATCTTGCGCGAAAATCTCAACTTTGGCTTCAATGTCGTTGATTTTTTCTTTCAAAATCTTACGATGAAAACTCAACTTTATTTCAAATTCTACGGTTTCAAAATCCTTATTTTTAAACCTGGTGACGAGATAAGCTATTTGAATACAATTGTTCAATTGTATAGGATATCAAGGAGCTTAGAAAGATTTGAATACAAATACAACCCTGTTTGATGCATTTCACAATTTCTTGCATAATAACACAATTTTATATTTTACATTTTAATTCTTAAATCGAAACACACATTAAAAGTTTAATGCCACTTTATAAGATCACATTTTGCCAACAAATTACCACCATTCACTTTTGTCCACTCTCAACTGAATTTCCCTCCCCAAAAAACTTCCACTTTTCTCCATGCCAGATTTTTCAACTTTTCATAATGGAGGTCAAAGGGAAAAAAAGGAATTAAAAGAAATGTATTGCAAGGAGGTGATTGGGTTTGTGATGGCGGTTGGGGGGGGGGGGGGGGGAGAAAGGACATAGCCAGAGAACTTGACCAGACTCACTCACTGGTAAAAAGGGAAGTAAAAATGTTAAAAAAAAATTTCGAAAAAAAAAAAGGAGGAGCCGTTCATTAATATTCAAGTACTTTCTGGTGGGGTGAATCCAGATAGTTAGTACTTTCAAAAATATAACTGAAGGTAACCCTATTCTGATTCCTATGAATTTCTTGCATTTATTTGGGACAATCAGCTTCTTATTTAAATTTTGCAATTAACGCATCTGATAAGGATATTTTTGTAGATTTGTAAAAGACCCAATCCTTAATTATTTTTTTTTCACATCTGGTACATTTAGAGCCTGGTTCTGATTATTTTCTAAACGTGATATATTCTTATATTCTTCTGTGGCTAAAAACGTTTTTCCTAAATGTGACCATCATTGAAATGCTTGAAAATAATCTAAAAAGCCCCTTGAAAATTGGATAACCAGCAGTTTGATAATAATCTCTTCATATGTCAATTGAAATTTGGTAAATAATTATCAACTTTTACAAGTACTTCGATTGTCTTATTATATATTTTTCTCAGTCAGGATGCTGTATGAAACGTTAAGAGGGTGGGGTGAGGGTGGGAGGGAATGTCACAATAACATGCGTAGCGTAATCTTGTCGTCAAGGCAAGCTGCTGGGTTTAAATAACAAAACTTTCGCTATCACGACACACAAAATATGATATTTCGTAATGTTTTTTTTTAGACCGATCTTTTTGATTTTTATCTGTTTTTTTACAAGTCTAGCTACGTCCATTTAAGTAATGTCTTTTTTGTGATTTTGTTCTTTGTGTTCCCCTAGGTTCCACACATACACAAACACATAAGAACGTACACACATGTACACACCCATACTCTCACACAATTGATCACACATATACACACTCTTACATATACACATGCATATTATATATATATATATATATATATATATATATATATATATATATATATATATATATATATATATATATATATATATATATAGTCTATACAAAATCATATATAATATAAAAAAATATAAATAAAGTTTTTTTTTCTCATTGACCTAAATGAAAGATCTTAAATCATAATATTTATTATAATCTTCAAAACACTACTTTGTAGGCCTATTAAGGCTTTGAATGATGTTAAGTTGTTGGTCTTCCTGGTATGTTCAGGCAACCCATTCCATAACGGAGGCCACTTAGGAAGAGATAGAACTTACAGGTTTTAGCGTATGGAATATAAAAAAAATACTTTTATCCTTGTGTCCATCTATACATTGTAAAAGATGTAGGCCAAATGAATATATTTTGAGTTTTAATATATATAAATTATTATTTCATATAATCTCAAGTAATATATTTAAATTATACTGTATCTTTCAGTTTTAACAAAGATTTAAATTTTGTAACAAATATTGCGTACACGTTGAACTAAATATAACAGAAAGGAAAAAAATTCTTAAGATATGTTTGGGGGCAGATTTTCGTTTTTTTTTTCTTTTTTACATTAATTACGGTAAATGACAGACAGCTCAATGCTGGTAAATTATTCCACGTTTTTTCTCACTCTCTCTCTCTTTGAATTAAAACCGTATTTATTCCGTGAAACGCCCCACTCAGTAGATTTTAATGGTACACAACGATAAGATCTGTCACGTGACTATAAATAGAAATTAAGAGAAGTCAAAACGTAGAGAAAGGGATGATGCAGGGTGGTCTTGGGGAAGGGAGCGGTGTATGGGAGAAGGGGCGAATGGAGAGGTGGGGCGGGGTGGGGGGGGGGGGGTTAGAACTCTGGCGAATCTCTCACAAACACCGGAGACTGACTGCTTGATCGCCGGAAGTACAACAGCCATTCACAGGAAGTGGTATGGTGATGCGCATAAAGAAGGCGTCCTCAGGCATGGCTAAGCGAGATGTATAAAGCCAATTTTCTCGGACCGCGGGTGTAGATGGCGTTAAGGACCCTACACGTCCAGCGGTTGACCCCCCCTCCCCACCCCTACCATTTTGTCTTAACTTGGATGAGTGGAAAGGGTTGGTGGGAGGGAGTATGGATTTTTTTCTTCTGCTCACAATTCACTTTTTGTTGTTCTTGATCCAAAGAGGGTTGAAAAAAAATAAGGGGGAGGGGGCAATGTGATTTTTGACTGCGGACCAAAGTGGCTCCTGTTGTTGAACGGGATTATATATTATGTCTTTAGATGTGACATTCTTGTGCGAGGCCGACGGGGACATTTGTATAACTATGTTATAAAAACTTCATGGTGCAATACCATTGGAGTTTTCTTTCTATATATATCTCAATAAAACGTCTGCTATCTTCTCAAGGTCCACTAAATCAAGGTTTAATCATAATCTAAATTGTTCGTTTTTCTTTTAAAATCTGCAAAATGACTTTCTGAGACAAATGATTGGGATATATAAAAAAAACGGCGTGTGATCACTCTTGCCCTTCCACGCAAAGGCCAGATAAGACAAGAATGTTAGCTAGACATAAATTCTCGCAAGGCTACAAATAGATTTATATCTCGAAAAAAATATTAAGTCAAGAGATGCGAATACGTCAAATAGATTTATAATGTTTCAGCCTATACCGCTAATGTTAATGTTTTAGACAGGGAGATTATAAATGTAGGTTGTTGTATGATAAAGTTATACTACGAATTTATGATCTTGTCAACTCATACAGATATTACGGTAAAAGATCATACTGTATCAATTTGTGTTTTTTTTTCCGGTAGATTATTGAAGTTCTGGAGTATTTTTCCGCAGCTACTGAATTGAAGTTCTGCGTGTGGATTTTATGATAATGTATCATTTATTCTCACTCCTAAGTACTTTGCATCTTTAGTTTAAGTTAAATGTTTTCCATATTTCAATTAGATTCCCATTTAGATAATTCATCTAGGTTTTTTTTGTAATATTTATGTACGTTTTCTGTATTTTAGTCAGATTATGCAACGATCTGCAAAAAATAACAACAACAAAAAAAACTTACTTTTGCTTATGCAAAATATATGTATAGCATGCATAGTTTCTAAATATTTATTTTAATTGTTTCCCTAGTTCATTTAGAGTTATTTATTACATGTAATTTTGGTGTAGAGATTAATTGCGTAGATAGTTATTTATTATGACGTAATAACACCAATATTTTTTGCTCGCAGTCTCTACCACTTCCTAGTCAACCGTTTCTTTTCAATTCTGAAAACTTTGGGAAAATTCATTTCTGGTACTTTCTGCACAAAAATCTACACCGAGCACACATTAGTACAATTAGGATTGTTGTTGATTTTTACCATAGACTATAATATACATGGACCGCTTGCTTTAGTATTTCTGCTATATGATGACTTGAAACTGGTGATCGGAATTCCCGATTCTTAATAACGTAATTGCTATACAGGAAATAAAGTTATTGATATACAAGTTCCGTTTTATTTAATCGCTGTGATTTTCTCAATGAAAAATTAAAATCGAAAATAGTACAGAGCAGAAACATTTATAGATCAGTGTAGTGTGCGCACTGAAAAAGAACATAAGCTCTAAAAATAAAGCAGGCGGTACATCTTATTATAGTCAATGATATATTAATAGGCCTACAAGTATTCATTTAAAGTCGAACAAAATGCGATTTAATAAAACGGAACTTGTATGACAATTACTTCATTTAGAATCGGGAATTGCAAAAAAAAAAAAGAAGATAATAGCATAAAAAACTAAAGCAAGCGGTCCATGTATATTATAGTCTATGATTTTTACAAGGAAGCTACTTATTATTAACCAGTGAAGCTGAATATTATTATTGTACATAAATTCAAACATTAAATTCTTTTTGAAACATTCATCGAGTGGCTTGAGTTTATTATTTCATAGTGAACAATATTGTAGACAGAGAACAGAAGACCCGGATGTGTAACAATGCTATTGGGTAAATCATTTATAGAAATCAGAACTAAAGTGGTGAAAAAAAAAGAAAGACATAAACCGAAGGCCAGGATGTGTTCACCAGTCTCGAGGGTGATCCCTGGGTAAAAGGCGACTAGGAATCGTACTGGCCACACAACCCTCTAGTACGCCGAGGCCACAGAGACTGGTAAACGCTGCTTCACCGGCCCTGTGGATCCGACGGAATTACTTTACTTTTAACTTTGACCCCTGGTCCAAAAGAAAGTAGAGAGCAGACGTGAACGAGTCGATTGTCGGCTTCACTGGCATAAGTAAAAAAAACAAAAACAAAAGAGACCAATCAAATCATTAGTTTCCAACTTCTTACAACTAATTAATTTTTTTTACACGAAACTCCACCCAAAAATAGGGATAAATATTAGACATAATTGCTCCTTGCATTTGTATATTCCACATATTTTGCCAAAAAATTTAAACGCTTCCATGTTTCCAAACATATTCTGACACTGAATTTTCATTCTTAGCATTTTCTTTACACCGAAAAAAAACACACACATGTACACATTATGTACTTATACTTATACACACACGCTTGTACACACACACACACACACACACACACAATACATAAAGAGAAAGAATTCGCTTAAAGGTAATTGTGTTATTTCATTCTCTTGGATTTGTTTAAATAACAGGAAAAAAATAACAACCGGAAAAATTCTTTCTTTTTGGAGTACCCACGTCACCCGTACTTGTGATGTAAATGACGTCATTGAACGGTTAAGGAGCTGAGGATTCATACTATCATTTCTTTTTCTTATAAATGTATCAAAAATGTCAATATGCACGCTGAAAGTCTTTAGACCAATCAAAACGTTAGGAATCGAGATCACGTGTCTTTGTATCGGTAACTTTTTCCTAGAATGAACAAGAGATTTTTGTTTAAGTATGTGCGTGTGTGTTTGTAAAGTTGGGTGTGGGTGTAATATCATCCCCGGGCTGTGACTTGAGTTATTTGTTCAAACCAGTGAAACTCCTGTACTCGGGCCTCTGTGAAAACACGCCCCGGCGTTACGCTAAGTTCAACAACGCTTCAAAAAAGCAGGAAACGCAACAAAACACATCATCATCATAGAACTGAGACGGGCGTAACGGATTTTCCCCCAAACTACTGGTGAGGGAAAACCCTTTTTGTGTGTGTGTGTGTGTTTTGTTTCTTTCTTGTTGACCGGAGGGTGTAGCGCATATGTCAATTTGATCATTGTTTCAAAGAGTTGCACAAATAGACAAAATAAATATACTTAAAACACCGTGGAATTTCACCTCAGTATTTAGAAGGTAAAGCAGACAAGCGGTTTTGTCTTGTAACCTTCCTCTTTTTTTTTTTTAACTAGATTGAAAGTCAAAAGCGAAGTAAGTCAAGTTTACAAAAATAAACTTTTGGAAGACAGGAAAAATTTAGCCCAGAATGAAAAAAAGAAAATTGAAAATAAAAGCTATAAAAAATATGAAAAGGGCGATAAGCCCCGAAGGGGAAATAACTCATAACAATGAATGATGACAAATGCGATGATCAACAATTGGAAAAAAAACTACTAGAACTCGTTCCCACCGAATATTTAGCCTATCACTAAACTGTAGGGTCTAACCAAATAGACGACTGTCACCAAGTATTGAATCCGATGTTGTTGTTTTTGGACGTGCTTTTTGCAGACACCGGGTACGAAGTACGAACCAAATTGCAGCTACAAATCCCAAATCTCGCTATAATAATATTATGCAAAGATTATTCTCTTGAAAATCGCCACTTTTCGCCCCGCTCAATAGTTACGCGCCTTCTGACACAAATATAGCAGGAGATCAAGTCGGGACTAAATATTACAAAGTTTAATATTATTATAATCTAACATATTTTTTTTCTGATAGGCCAACGTCAATAAATTTTTGCGCGTATCATTCGCCGGGGCAAAAAATTGTGACGAGAAGCGAGATGTTCGGCCGAGGCAAAAGTCTAAGTCGATTTCCGATATCCGGTTAGGCATCAAGTATATATATATTATATGATGAAAACAACAGACACAGTTTCACTAAAGGTCCAAACAATAAAACCCATAAAAACAATGAAACCAAACCTAACATCCTTGACATATATTTTGCATTTTCATTTTTAGCCACAAGGATATCTCCAAACATTTTTAATAAATAGAAGATTTAGGATGAAAAAAAAGCATAAGAAAGAGGCATAAACAAACTCCTTACAAATTGAAAACCAAACAAATTTCTAATCTATATTGAATTCCAGCAAAACTGCTTAAAGAACTAAATAATGAACTGTCACCAATCTTTAGAATACGTTTATAAGGCCTCTCTAAAACCAGGGCACAGTGCCCGAAGATTGAAAATGTAACCCCGCTTTTCCACACAAAAAAAGGAGATATTTCTGACCCTGGAAAATTTTGGTCTCGATCCGTTTTTCCAAGAGCTTATTATTTACATGTTATATACATTATGGCATCCTTCCATCCTCAAGAAACGATGGTGCAGTCTCCCCTTCCCCTCGCCTTTCTCTTGGCTCGCTTCTCTTCACTCCTTTCTGTGATGGTGGCTTCTGTGGCTTGAGTGCCCTCGCGCACCTTGGACCGCCAGGAGGTGCGTTCCTCGGCAAGGCCCTTCCACGTTTTGTGGTATATAGTAATATGGTAATGACCTAGACCAGGGGTCGGCAACCTTTTGCTAATAGTGTGCCAAACTAGGATTTCTAAATGATTCAGCGTGCCAACAGCCTAAAAGTCAACCTGCCCTATCATACTTTTATAACAATTTTATAAGCGCCGTCGCAAGAGCAAGGTCACCAGCAAATGAGATGCATAGAAGAAATAGGCGAAGCGTGTTTAATATTTCATTTTTTTAAAATTAACGTTTTTGTGGTTATCATCCTTTTTATTTGCATTTATACCAAATGCAACATTTTATTACTAAACTTTCACAATTATGATTAATTATTGTCTTTCTCACATATGGTGAATAGTTGTCAAAAACTAAAATATGGGGGCAGCGCGTTCGGCTGGCGTACATAAGGTTCTGTGTTCGAATCCTGGTGAAGGCTAGCAGCATTGTTTCCCGGGACTTAAGGGTGTCACTGAGTCTACCCAGCTCTGGTGGGTACCTGACATTAGTTGGTAAAGTAAATGCGGCTAGGCACTGTGATGGCCACACTATCCCCTAGTATGTCGTTTTCACAGAAACTGGTGAACGCTGCTATACCGGCCCTATTATCAATTTGGCCCGACGGGAATTTTACTTACAAATTGTCTACACTCCTTATGCATTTATTATGTTTCGATCTCAGCTGTACTGAGAATTTTTTTTATTTGTTTTCATAACTGTTTATTCGTGAAAAAATTGCATTTACAGTTACTTAAGACCGCGTTTGTTGCTTGAAATAAAAATATGTATCCCAAAGGGATAGATCAAGTAAAATGAAGTGTACATAATTTCTATCAAACTATATTTTAGTTTTCTCCCTTTTATGTTGTTGTAAATATCTTACAATTATTAATGAATGTTTACGTCTCATATATGTTTAAATTAATTTAAATATGTATGGATGCTAAGCATGAATGCCAAATAAAAAGAATGAATGAATTTCAGTAGGCCTACCTATAGAGCGTTTGCAATAGGCGGAGCTTAAGTTTTTTAGTGACGTCATTTGTAAATAGAAGCTAATTGAGGAACAAATACGATGCCAAGTGATAGTGTTGGTGAATATCTAGTCAAGTCACTAAATAGGCTCACATCGTCTATGATCTATGTCTATGATAATAATAAAATAGCCTATTTTATTTAACAGACCTAATACAGCTCTAATCCTAATAAGACTTAAAACACAAAACATCAATTTAAAAAAGCGCGAGCCTATATGAAACTTTATTAATACATTTTTGTACTTGTACACAACTACACAAAGTAAACAAAAATCACGTGCTTTTTGTCACGTGATTGCAAACGCCCTATTATTATATACGAATGTTTTTTTTTTAAAATTTGATAGGTCTAATAAATAGTTTAATAACAAAAAAAAAGAAAAAAAAGAAGAGTAAATGTAGTGAAAGTTTAGATTATTTTAAGTATCTAAATATTCTCTGCTGTCGTCTATCTCTTTGGAATTGTAAAAATGCAATAAGTGTCTCCTATCCTTTTTTCTCTTTGTACTGAGATATTAATTTTAATATAATACCATATATTAATTATATACTGTACTATCGTTAAGCGGAATAGATACGTAGTAATAATTCACACTGGGTAGTTATTGTAATGTTAAAAAGTGTGCATATAAATTCTTTAGTCATGTAACATTTTTATGATTTTTAACCATCTTTAATAGTTTGATAATTTTATAGTTATAAATTGTAAGCCATTTATTCTTTAATAAAAGAAAAAATATGAAACATATCAGAAAAATTAGCTCAAATGGTTTAATTATCTCCCATTATCAAAATAATTTTTCAAATTAATTTGATTCTATTTGTTGATGCTATCTAATATTACATTTTTTAAAATCATTTCTTTATATAAATCAAGGATTTTGATTCCCATTTTTTTTTAAATTCAACTAGCTGCATTCTAGAATGGTTATTATCCCGCCACATAAAAAAAATGGTCCACATCTAAGAATTGTTGTAGTTTGATAAATCCACTCAGACTTTATGTGGTATGAAAACAAGAGTCCATGAAGTTGAAAGTCTTACCTTAGTTTATAAAACTCTGAAAAAAGCCCATCTATTTATCTTAATATATGCCATAAATTAGGGAAGTAAGTACATGTAGTTAAGTGTTTTGAAATGGAATTCACGGCAAGATATTCCAGTTTCAATGCAAATCCATTGTAGTGGTCTAATATTTCAAGAGCTGTTTGACGCGGTCTTTGTAATTGCAAGTTCAACCTACTGAAATATTCGCTGCCATTCAGAAACATAGGCTTCAACAGATAGTTCTCCTCATTCAATACCGGAAACAAAATTCAGCAAGAAACACCTTTTGGGGGTCTCTCGCGTGCCATTTAAAATCGCTCTGCGTACCATGTCTGTAACGATCTGTGTGCATATTATTGGCCGAGGCAAATAGTGATTAGAAAGGAATATTCGGGTGAGACAAATGCTAAAAACGATTTTCGGTTAGGTCCTAATTCTAAATCAACCTTATATTGCTCTTCCTATCTGAATTGCTGATCTAAGCAAGAACTGGGTAGAGAATAAAATGAAATAATTAATGTCTCCAAAATCAGCACCAATAACTGCCAACAATGGAGTTCCACAAGGAATGTGTCCTTGGGCACCATCTAAATTATATTGATTACCTACGCAATCAAGACAGGAACAAAAGTAATGTTAAATTTCATCTGATTGCATAACTTACTTGACAATAAATACAGATAAAGATACTGAAATCTTACAAAAAGACCTAGATGAATTACACAGACATTTAGAATAAGTCTTTCAACACAGACAAGTGTAAAAGGTAAAAAAATCAAAGAAAAAGAGACAAACAGAAAATCAACTTATTCATTCATGGAAAATGTTTTACTTGAACTAAAAACTGCAAAGTACTGAAGAGTAATAATAAATGGCCAATCATCGTGGAATCTATATGTTGATGAAGTAACAAAACATTAGGCTTTATAAAAAGGAACTTTTACAAATGCAGGGGCCTAATAAGATCTAAAATGCTATCTCATATTATAATTAGTTAGACGTATACTAGAATATGCATCTTCTGTATGGTACCCATCAACTAAATAAAAAAAATAAGAACAAATTTAGAAAAGAGCTGCAAGGCTCACTACTAGCTAATATTCACAACTAACACGAATAACACAAATAGTTAAATCACTAAACCTAGAGACACTAAAGTACAGAAGGACAAAGAGTTGAGTAGTAATAGTAAAGACGGCATTAAATTCTAACTTAGAAATACAACACAACAACAATCTATTACAATTATTTACAATGCTCATATAGACATAAGGATATTCTATGGTATTCACAAAACAAACTGCGCAAAAATTATTTTCTATCTTGAACGGCATCCAGGCATAGAATGTGCTGCCTAAACAAACCAGGAAATCCTACAATTTGGTTTCATTTAAAACCCCAAAATAAAATGCAAGACTTGACTCAAACCACGGATAAACGTAGGACGCAATAATCTTCTGTAAAGAATGGGCGTTTGTATCATAAAAGATAAGTAGAACTATGTAGCCGGTTCTTCGAACAGGTTCATTTGTATTTCAAAACAATCATGAGAGTAGCGTAAAAATCTATCTCTTCTGATTCTCTTATAATAAATTATTGACTCCTTAAAGTCCTGTGTGTTTCGATATAATCTACAGACTACATTTTTACACTAATACATACAAATATATAAACACAAATTTAAAATGTTTTAGACTAAAAATGCATACAAAAAAAGTGAATTGTTGATACAATTGTGAAGTCGGGCTGATTATGGTTTTAAAGTGTTTTACTGTCTTAAGATTAATTACTATACTTTTTTGTCGAGTATCTGAGGTTGAGTTTCCAATCTTAAAGCACCTTAAAACTACAAACACACAACTTTTAGAGCAACCCTAACAAGTCAAAAACAAACAATAACACAAAAAAAACTCATAAAATCAAAATAATGTTAACATATTGTTAAACCTTTAGTGGTAGTCATGGCAACAATTTCCTAAGTCAATATTCAATGCGTAGTTTCATGAATGAGAAACGAAACTCTCCTCTTCCATTCTTGATCAACTATCAGATATCTCTCTCGAGCTTCTGAAGGCGCGGTTGATAAGAGGAAATTTGAATATTAATTTAAAAAAAAGACAACATCTAGTATCAAGGCCCTAAATATTCTAGAACCACTGAGGATTACTCACGGAATTCTGGGGGACCTGAAGGAAACCCAATTACTTATCAATTATGTAAGAAGTTGTGTGAGAGGTTTTTTTGTACTGGTTTTTTTTTCTTATCAAACGGAAGTCGACTTAACCTGTCACCCCCGGAAACGGTGTTTATTTTCCGAAAGAGGTGTCGGCGATCTCCCATCGAGCGCCCACCCGTGTGTCGGAATAGAGAAACGCCCACAAACGCTGGAGGGAACACCATGTGTGTGTGTGTGTGTTACCTATACCAAAACCAACATCTGCTGCCACGGAGGTAGTGCAAGAGATCCACGTAGTATTGGAAACGTTACCCACCAGTTCAACAGACGATGCTACCTGGTGTATTGTTAAAAGGGACGCCATATCTCCGAGTGTAAGACGTAAAGAACACGTAAAGTAAGCGAAGTCAAAATAAATAAAAACTCAATCGAAAACCATACAAGTTTCAAAAAAGAGGTGGACAAAGAGCAACGAACTTATTTATAACATTACATAACATGGATAGATAAGCACATCGTAGGAGCTATGATAATGCATGTACATCTATTGCGTGTGAAGGGAGAAAATGAGTTATTTGACTAGGGGCCAAAACTCTTGGTTAAAAAAAAAAGCATTTCATCATTATTAAAAACTCTTCGGTAGCTAAAAAAAACAAACATTGAGTTTCAGCGTGAGAATGAAAAAAGCTTTCCGTTTAAAAATATAAATAGAGTTATATCTTGAAAACTGAGAACCTTTGGAAAGTCAGAACTAAATTTGAGTCTTACAATAAAAAGGAAAATTCACTGAGAATTCTATCAATATAAGAACAGTCATTTGGTAAGTCAGAGCGTTTTATCATCAGGAAAATAGTCATTGGCAAGTCAGAGAGTTTTACCATTAGAAGAAATAGTCATTGACAAGTCAGAGAGTTTTATCAGGAGGAAAATAGTCATTGGTAAGTCAGAGAGTTTTATAATGAGGAAAAAAAGTCATTGGTAAGTAAAATAGTTTTATAATGAGGAAAAAAATCATTGGTAAGTCAAATAGTTTTACCACGAGGAAAATAGTCATTGGTATGTCAGAAAGTTTTATCATCAGAAGAAATAGTCATTGGTAAGTCAGAAAGTTTTATCATCAGAAGAAATAGTCATTGATAAGTTATAATCTAAAGTTTTATCATAAGAAGAATTAGTCATTGGTAAGTTTTAAAGCTTTATCATCAGAAGAAAATAGATCTAGTCATTGGTAAGTCAGAGAGTTTTATCATGAGAATAAATAGTAATGGTAACGAACCATGGCTTGAAATAAATGTCAAAACTGAAAGAACTTCAAAGAACTAGAAAAAAACAACACCAGATAATTACACTTTTATTTGGCTCTTTAAAAAGAAAACAAAGGAATCCGCCTTCATGTTTACATTTCAAATGTCTTAATGGGTTAAAGAAACGCATTGACCGATGTTTTTACAAGGAATACTTTCAGTATGTTTTGTTATGCGTCAAGTTTAAATAAGAGAAATCAATAACAAATATTTATACTTATAACTAAATACATACAAAAATCAACACGCAGAATAAGCTTTTTAAAACCTCTACAGCAACAAAGATAAAATAAACTTTTTTTTTTTTGGGGGGGGGGTGCGAATCTAAACTAGTAGTCTGCAGTGAATTAAATTCTCAAGTGGGAAACTTTAAAAATAAATATTTCACACATTCCTGCTCGCTCCCCACTGCCACCTCCCCTCTTCCTTCCCATGTCCTCACCCTTCACCAATCTTCCCATCCCCCTCAATCCCTCCCTCTCCCACTCTCTCAAACTTTTTTTAAGTGCAGCATTCTGCCATTCAGGAGTCAGGCCTATCTGATGCCACTGTTATTTCAGAGTTAATTATCCCCGGAGCTACTCCTGATACCTCAAGGGGTTAAATCGGGTGATAGGTCGTGACAATTTAATCTTAAGACTACAGCTAAATAAAGTACTGGAACTGGACGGGATATTGATGGAAGGGGGGGGGGGTGATTTTTAGTGCTTTTATTTTGGGAGGTTGAGGGTTAGCGGAGGTGAGATTAACAATAGTTGGACAGAGATTTGTTTATTTTTGTTTTAATAAAAAAATGTAGGTCTAACGTTTAATGATGTATGTATGTGTGCGTATGCATATATGAGGGTCAGTGTATAGGCCTATATAGACCTTTTTAGTTTAACCCCGAAAAAGGGGCGTGGCCTTGAGACTCACTGACATATATTTCTTTTGGGGGCACAAAGATTTTTGTTCCTTCTTTCCATATAGTATTTTACTAAAGGTGTTGGGGGTTTTTACTGTTTTTATAGTTGTTTTTGAACTTTTAACCATAAAAACACATGGAGATCTTAAACTAAGAACCTAGGAAGGGAATTGTTAAAAAATAACGTTTAGAGCTTCTTTATTTTTTAAAGAAATTTTTTTTTTTACCTGGACTCTATGCTTTGGACCTTAATATTATGGTCGATTCTATCGTGATCACTGTGTCATTACTTTTTTGTTGAGTTTCTTCAATGAGAATCAATGTAAAAAAAAAAATTACGTTTAGAACTAGTTTTGTATCAAAAAAAAAATAATTAGGCCTATAATGCTTTTATTACTGTAGGCTATTCAAGCTATTGCTTAACTTAGCCCTAGACCTAGATCGCTCGTTTTGATTAATAAAAAAGGCAAATATAATTCTAGATATATTTCATGTTGAATGTTTGATAGAGACAGACGCATAAGAGCCGATGCATCTTCACGAATAGGCCTATAAAAACCATAGCCATAGGCCATAGCAAATATTATGTTAAACTTAAAAAAAATATATATTGTTCGTAGGAAGAGGCTAATATATATATATATATATATATAAAGGCCTATGTCGTATAGTCGGACCTATGACCGTATGTCGGCGTAGGCCTATGTTTTCCATATTGAATATGATATATTATAGCCTAGATATAGATACCTATAGATGATATAGGCCTATAGGCCTATTCATATTGTGACTTATTGTCCTTTCATTAGTCCTATGCATGAAATATTATTCAATAACAGGTCTATAACTAAAAATTCATGAAGAAAACACGCACCAGTTTGCAAATATCAAATATATAGCATAGCCTACCTTCATATTCGCTTAATTATTTCATGCAATCGCAATCGGTTAATCAACACTTTTCTATAGTCTATAGTAAATAGTAAATATTTTCAATTGTTTAATAGTTTAAACTGTTTGAGCTTATAACCTTTAGGCTACTATTATAGGCTAGTACTAATAGGCTAATAGTAATAGGCCTAGGCCTATAGGATAGGCAGGCTAATAATTAGGCCTATTATTATAGTAAACTATATGTCTATATGTGATAAGCCGATTCGATATGCTATATTATATTAAATAATAGCTATTATAATTTATAGGCCTATCCTATAAGCCATAAGCCTATATTTATAATTTATATAGGCCTTTAGGCTACTTTAGCTTAGCCTATTAGGGCCTATAATACCATATAGCAATATAGCCTATAGCCCCTATAGACTATAGGCCTATAGGCCTACTATAGCCTATAGGCGGCTATAGTCCTATAGTCCTATAGCTAGGTCGCTAGGTCTAGGCCTACTAATATGTTATAATCCCGCCTAACTACTTCTACATACAATATTTTAACGATAAAACCCCAGAACAAGTCAAACAATAGCATAGGCCTATGGGACATGGACCTAGGCCTTTTCAGAATCAAACTATGATGAGCTTACTTTGGCTTTTCAAGGTTCTTTGGTGACATCGAAATCGAACGATAAAAAAAATTAACATAATTAAAAGTTACGATTTCTATTGCTACAAATAATAACTTAATACAATATAGCCTACGCGTTGATACTTCAACGCAAACAAAGCTTTATAAATATATAACTTTGTTAAATTTTATTTGTATGCTTAAAGACGATTTACTGATCGCTCGACGCCAATCTGTATTAACACGGTGACATGGTTGATGGTAACCATAGACGCATTAGGCCTAGAATGTATAATTAATGTTTTTTGGGTTAAAAACTGGTTCAAAAGGTAAAAGAAAAGTACAGTTCGCTCCCTAGCTTCTGGGTATAAAGTTTTTATGAATTAGTTTTTTTGTAAAATGAAAAGCTAATATAATTACGCCCAAAAACCACTAGGCCCCCAGTAAAATAACAAAGGCGAAGAAGGTTTTATTGACAACTTCTGCCCCTTAGCTACTGCGCATGCCTAGACATTGACCTCTTTTTTGGAATAATTAATAAAATGAAAAGGTCTATACTGAATGTGAACATCTCTATATACATATACTATGTTAATATGTATATTTTATTTTTATTTGTGAGTGTATTTGTTCTGTATTTATGTGTCTTCCTTTTTCATGCAGTTATGCAAGAATGTCTGTAGAATGTATGTATGTTTGTGTAAAGTAGTATTTAAGGGTTTGTTTGTAAGTAGGTATGTTTATATATATATATATATATATATATATATATATATATATATATATATATTATTATATATATATATATTATTATTATTAATATATATATATATATATATTTATATATATATATATAATAATATATATATATATATAAATATAAATAAATATATATATATATATATATATATATATACAAGCTACATTGCCCGGCGTTGCCCGGGTGAAAAAAAAACAGGACTGTTTGAGGTGCAGATAACAAATTTATAAACTACACTTAAAAGAAAGCTATAAATCTTATATTTAAATTATAATTGTTTTACTGAATAGGCCTACTTTTAGGAAAGTAAATAAATATTGTAATCGGGTAAAAAAAGGCAAATATTTTTATTTAACAAAACCTTTATTGCCTGTAGATTTACAATGTCTTTTGTTTTAAAAAGTTTGAAAAATTAATTGTCGAAAAAAAAAAGTATAGTATAACTGGAGAATCGAACCCTGGTCGCTCGTATAGCAGTCCACTACGTTTACCACTGAGCTATCGAAGACAGATGTCCGATGTGAAAAATTATTAGACGGTATATTGGGCTAGGCCTAGATAGGTCAGTGACACACGTGTTTTCAAATTGACTGTAACGACTGTTAATGTTGGTCAGTAGACCGTGACCGGTCATTGCGACCAGGACTGTGTTGGGCACAGTCGTTTGGCCAGTTTTGTACAAACACGGGTTATGAGAAGGGGAGAGAGAGGAGTGGATAGAAAAACAAGAGCGAGTGTGTAACATGTAGAAGTAATCGTAGAGTGGAGACATATTTTGATGATGTTTATGAGACTATGTTTTTTGGGATATACAGTTATAAGGACACTGTATAGAATTGATTTTTGGAACTATGGAATTAATGTTGAGAAAGTGTTACTTGATGTTTCAAGAACTATTTTGTATATATCGTGAATAAAATATATATGTCTAAGCATTGGAGTTGTATTCTGTGTATGAGGTGAAACATAAGAAGTGCATCCCATGTTTGTTGTGAGAGCTGTCTTGACGGGTGGAAATAATATAACGTACAACACATGGGGATGTTACATAATGGTGTCAGAAGTTAAAGCGACATGTTACATGATGCGACACGTTGGAGTTCTCAACTGGAATTGCAGTACTACTAATTGATATAGCAAGGTGAGCTGAAGAATATTTATAAACATTATGATTTTGCATGAAGCACGGGACCAATTGATATATCAAGTAAATATGAAAAGGAGTATCCAAAAAATGAACATTGCATTGAGCACGGAAGAATTTTGTTAAAGTCAGTGACATTTGTGAACGACTTAAGACTAAAAATAGTAATAGTACAATGGGAGTTGTACCATATGACAACAGAAGGTGAACTGAAGTGGTGTTTATGAACTCAGTAATAGTTGTTACTGACTAAACATTTATGTTTATATATACGCAACGTGGATTTTAAAGAGAACTATTAGTACCTATGAATATAACAAGAATTTAATTGGAGCTGTTCGATGTGGAAAGACTATAAACTTTGTTATATTGTTATCTTGTATTTTCTCAACTTGAAGGAAAGTTTACACTGATGATGATAGTGTTGCAGCCTTCGTTTTGTTAAAATATATAATTAATTGTTTAGTTGTATAGTATTTTGTTTGTAAATTGTTTATACATGTAATTATATATTTGCATTATTTGTTATTTTTTTATAAAGTGTTTAAATTTGTTGTTAATATTTATGTGTTAAACTTGTGATATACTTTGTTATTGTTATTTTTGTTGTATTCTTCTGTTTACATATTCTTCTATCTGTTGTTCTAAATAGACATATATATTGGTCGTTTATTCATTGTTCTGTTTGTATACATATTTGTATATCTATTTGTATTTGTACTTTGTACTTTGTTGAATTATTGATTAGTTATATTTCACTATGGTTCATTTATTCTTTTATTGTTATTGAATTTTATAATGATACATACAATTACTAAGAGAAAATAATTTTATATATTCACAAACTCATTTTTGATACTATTATGCATGTGTGTCATATTATTTGAATAACTTGTTTGATAGCATAATTGTACTACAAGTATTTTTTGACAATGGAAAAATTTGAAAAATTAATGGAATTTGGAGGTAGATTGGGATATAAGGGTGAAGAATTGGAAAGTTGGATAACCAAAATGATTACAGAGGATGAAGAAAGGGAACAGAGACTTTTTGACAGAGAAACAAAAAGAGAAGCAGAAGAGACTAAAAGAAAAGCAGAGGAGTTTGAAAGAGAGGCAAAACGGAAAGCAGAGGAGTTTGAAAGAGAGGCAAAACGAAAAGCAGAAGAGGTAGAAAGAGAAAACGAAAGACTAAAAGAAATTAGGAAACATGAAGAAAAGATAGAAGAACTTAAACTGGAACAATTAAAACTCAGTCAAGGGACTATGACAGAAATGAAATCATGTAGAAGCAAAGAGGATACTATCAAAATGAAATATTTCAATCCAAAAGAAGAGAAAATCGAGAGTTATCTAATGATGTTTGAATGTCTGGCTACACAAAATAAGATTGCGAAAGAAAAGTGGGCAACGCTTATATTGTCCAAAGTGACAGGTGAGGCAATAAATGTAATTTCATACATAAAAGAACATGAGAGGAACAATTACGACATTGTGAAAAGTAATCTGTTAACTCATTTTGGCCAAACAGAAGAAACATACTGGAAGAAATTCCAAGATAACATGTTAGAGAGAAACAAAGATCCCAAGGCATTGGTTCATGAAATCCATGCATTACTAATCAATTGGCTAGAAATAACAAAGATTGATGTACTCAATCCGCAGCAAATCTTAGAAATGTATGTTGTCAACAAAGTTCTCACCAATGCATCACAAAGTCTATTTACTTTTTTGAAAGAAAGAAAGATTAATAGTGAAGAAAAACTGATAATTGCATTGTCAGACTATAAGGATGCACATCCGCATGAGGAAATGGATAATAGAAATAATACTATTGCAGCTATGTCAAGTCCTCGATTCAACAACACTGGCAATTTTAATAACAGTGGCAAATTCAACAATAGCAATTTTAATAACAATGGCAGATTCAATAATGGCTATTTTAATAACAGTGGCAGATTCAACAGTAATAATGATATGAACAGACATCATCGTAATGATAGCAAGAGATTTCTTAGTTTGCCCAATTACAATAAGAAAAGGAATATCATTTGTTGGAATTGCAACAAAATGGGGCATATACGGAGAAATTGCAGAAGTAAAGTTACACAAAAGCCAGTGGAAAGAACATCACCAAATCAAAGTCCACAAAGACCAAGGAATGAAGAAAGAGGACGACGAACTCAGAGACAAGACATACAAGATGATCAGCAAACAAAAAAGAAAGAGCATGCTAGTGATAATGGTGAACGACATTATGTATCAACTATCCTGGATACACAGGGCAAGTTGAAGTTCTACCCAGCATATGTTAATGGAAAGAAAACTCTATGTTTGAGAGATTCAGGATGTACTACTATTGTGATTGATGAGAAGCTAGTAGATGATACACACTACACAGACAAGCTCACAAACATAAGAATGGCAAATCAGAAAGAAATTAGCTGCAGAACTGCAAAAATTATTATAGATTCGCCATGGGTTACAGGAGAGGTGATTGCAACAGTTATGACAAACGCAATATGTCCTCTGATTATAGGCAATATCCCGAGCTTGCCAGATGACTCAGAGCATTTATTTGAGCAATGGTTACAAAAGCAGGAGGAAAAAGAGTGCAACGCAGTATATGTTGCAATGACTAGAGCAAGAACTCAGGAGAGTGAAAAAGAAACACAAGGATCAAGCACAGAAGAAATATTAGAGATCAAAGAGGATATCACTAGAGAGAAGTTAATTGATATGCAAACAAAGGATACCAGTTTGGATAAGATTAGACAGAGAATTGATCAGAAGCAAGCCAATTATAGGGGACATACATTCTATTATGTAAATGAAGTACTGACGAGAAAGTTTCAAAACAAGAAGGTCACTTATAACCAAATTGTGGTTCCTACAGAATTGAGAGACATTGTTTTGAGTGCGGCTCATGATAGTCCATTGGCAGGGCATATGAGTGTACGGAAAACGTATCAAAGGGTAGCACAAAATTTCTTTTGGCCCAATATAAGAAAGGACATAAAAAGTCATATAAGCCGATGCAAATTGTGTATTACTAAAAACCCTATGCACGGGAAACACAAAGCACCTATTCAACCTACAGATAAAGTTGGGAGACCATTCGAGAAAATAGCGATAGATATCGTCGGACCAATGTGCCATACCTCAAGTGAAGGACATAAATATATCCTTACTGTTATTGATACTGCTACCAGATGGCCAGAGGCTATACCTCTGCGCAATGTGACATCGGAGAAAGTTTGCACAGCTCTACTAGATATATTTAGTAGATACGGATTCCCAGATATAATATTATCTGACAATGGTACACAGTTCACATCTCATATCACCAATGCCATAACAAGACTATTGGGTATAACGCAAGTATACTCAACCATATATAGACCGCAAGCAAATGGGATGAACGAGAGATGGAACAAGACATTGAAGATCATGTTAGCTAAGGCGAGTAATGATCATCCGAACAACTGGAACAAATTCATTCCCATGGTATTGTTCGCATATAGGGAAGTGAGACAAGATTCTACAGGATTTTCCCCTTTTGAATTGATGTACGGTGCAAATCCTAGAGGATCACTATCCATATTCAAAGGAAGAATGTTAGGACAGAGAGTGGCAGAGGATGACTCGTTTGAGGTTGTGACAGAGGTGAGGGAGAGAATACTGTATGGAATACAAAACGCACAGGAGAATGCAGACAGAGAAGCTAAGAGGCAGATGAATATAAAAAACGCTAACAGATGCTTACGAACTTTGAGGGAAGGTGACCAAGTATATGTGGGTCTTCCAAAGAATAGAGGTGAGACAGTATGGGAAGGACCATACATTGTCATAAAAAAGGTCAATAAAGTTGACTACATAGTTAACATGAAGGGAAATCAAAAAGTGTTACATATTGATCTATTGAGAAAATATGATGACAAACCTGAGAGTTTAACAAAAGTAACAGAAGAAATGAAAACAACTGTGGACAAAGATACCACAAATGAAGGATTGAATGGACAAGTCCAACTACTACAAGAAGTAAGAACAGTAGCTACAGTGGTACAACTAGACAATGACATCAATAATAGAAATATAGTACCTGTTAAATATGAAGGGCAATTGAGAAACTTGATAAAGGAATTCAGGGATGTCATAACAAATGAAATTGGTCACACTGATAGGATACAACATAGAATTGAAATCATCAGAGATACCAATTTGAAACAAAAGCAATATCCAATACCATATGCATACAGAGAAAGTGTCAAGAAAGAACTGGACCAATTGATCAAGACCAAGAAAATTAGACGATCAAATGCTTCATTTGCATCACCGGTAGTGGTAGTTAGGAAAAAGTCGGGACAAATCAGATTATGTTGTGATTTCAGAGAACTGAATAAAGTCACAAAGGTTGATGCAGAGCCGATTAGAGATACCAGAGAACTTTTAGAGGAAATAGGTTCTTCTGAAATATATACACATTTTGATCTCAATCGTGGTTTTTGGCAGATAGCTATGGAAGAAAGTTCAATTCCTTACACAGCTTTCGCAACAGACGAAGGACTTTTTGAATGGACAGTAATGCCATTCGGATTGGTAAACTCAACAGCTACTTTCTCACGATTTATGAGAGAAATGTTAGCAGGCGTTCCAAATGTGGTACATTTTGTAGATGATATCTGCATTCATACAAAAGACTGGAAATCTCATATTGCTACAGTTAAAGAAGTATTAACAAGGCTGAGACAATATGGTGTCACTATTGCACCAGAAAAACTAAAGTTTGCACAGAGTAGCATTGATTTCCTAGGCTTTAGAGTAGGAAACAGTAAGATACAACCAACTGATATAAACAGAGACAAGATACTAAACATTAAGATACCAAAATCTCAGAAAGAAGTCAAAGGTATACTTGGTTTATGTAACTTCTACAGTACTTTTATAGCCAATTTTGCTGACATCACTGCACCACTGAGAATACTAATAACCAAAGATAAAAAGAAACATATAGAATGGACGTCAAAAAATCTGAACGCATTGGATAAGATACAAGGAGTATTTCAGAGTGAGCAAATTCTGATTACACCAAATCTAAGCAAAGAGTTTATACTTGTTACAGATGCCTCAAACATAGCTTTGGGTGCTTGTTTGATGCAGGAAGTAGAGAATGTATTGAAACCAATTCTATATCTCAGTAGAGCTTTAACCAAGTGTGAGGTTAATTACTCAACGATTGAAAAAGAATGTTTAGCGGTGGTTTGGGCTTTGACCAAATTGCAAAAGTACTTACTAGGAAAGAAATTTACGTTACTCACTGACCATAAACCGCTAATGGCTTTGAATAAGAAGAGAATTGCAAATAGCAAAATAAATAGATGGTTCCTGATTTTGCTAGACTATCAGTTTGAAATAAAAGCAATTAAAGGCAAAGATAACATTGTTGCAGATTTCTTATCAAGACAGATTGAATATGATCAAAACTATGAGACTGAGACTGAATTGAAACATATAAGCCAGAAATTGTAAAAGACTATACATTGATAATTTCAGACTAGTGTTCATTGGACAGAATCATGAATTTGTCAAATCATTTTTTTTATTATTAAGATACATATTGTTATGAAATTTTTCTGTGTATATTTTAGTGTAAAATGTATGTTAAAGATATATATATATATATATATCTGTATTGTTTGAGTAACAAAGAAGTATAATATATTATTAAGTAGTATAAAATAAATGAATATGAAGAAGTATTGTTTATTGACACACTTGAATAGATAATGTATGATTGGAGGTTAGGAGTTAAATTAAGAGAGTGGATATTGTGGAATTTTTTGGTCATATAAATTTTTTTGTTGTGACAGTGATCATTATTATAATTATAAGTAAGTGTAAAATATGATGAACAATTTTTGAGGATTTGGTCGCATAACATAGTGACAAGATGAAAATATGTGATTTGTATTATTTAACATAGATTTTATTATGTTATAACAGTTTGTCGTAAGTTGATGAACATGTTTGATATATTTAATAATGGATATTTTTTTATCTTTTGGTAGACAATGATTATTTTATGTTTTACTAAAAAATTTGGTGTCCAAATTTTTTGATGAGGAGAAGGGGCGTGTAACGACTGTTAATGTTGGTCAGTAGACCGTGACCGGTCATTGCGACCAGGACTGTGTTGGGCACAGTCGTTTGGCCAGTTTTGTACAAACACGGGTTATGAGAAGGGGAGAGAGAGGAGTGGATAGAAAAACAAGAGCGAGTGTGTAACATGTAGAAGTAATCGTAGAGTGGAGACATATTTTGATGATGTTTATGAGACTATGTTTTTTGGGATATACAGTTATAAGGACACTGTATAGAATTGATTTTTGGAACTATGGAATTAATGTTGAGAAAGTGTTACTTGATGTTTCAAGAACTATTTTGTATATATCGTGAATAAAATATATATGTCTAAGCATTGGAGTTGTATTCTGTGTATGAGGTGAAACATAAGAAGTGCATCCCATGTTTGTTGTGAGAGCTGTCTTGACGGGTGGAAATAATATAACGTACAACACATGGGGATGTTACATTGACCAATGGGGATCCTCGCGGGGCTTAACACTGTCTTTTTATATATATAGATATATATATATATATATATATATATATATATATATATATATATATATATATATATACAATTATTATTATTTTTTATTTACTAATAAACCGTTCTGACCAAGAAGATTACCATTGCTAATTGCTATGGGTGACACAATTGTTGAACAACAAACACTCACACTTCGCACACTCGAGTAATTTACTTCTTCCACTACTAGTTGTCATTAAGAAGTGCAATAAAAATCGTTTGTGTTGGCTAAGTGACGTTAGGTGTCGAATGATATGTCCGTCGGCCTTGTCATCTCGCTTTGTTTCATGTCATTTCCAATTTATGTCATGGTAAACATTGTAATCCATTCATAACTTAGCCGTTAAACCGTTACATATATATTGTAATAGTAATATTTTATATATAATATAAATACTCTATTATATCCACAATTCGTTTAAAAAAATAATTCTGCAAAGATAAAAAGCACGTATTAGATCATTTTTTCAAATTTTATTAACACGTTAAGTTGCCCGGCTGTGCCCGGGTGAAAATAAAACAAGCCTGTATAAGCTACAGATACAAAAATTATAAACTATAATGATCAGGAAGCTATAAATCTAATAATGAAATTATTATTTTATTTTTACTGAAGACTTTTAGGAAAGTAATTTAAAATAAATATTGTAATCATGTAAAAATAAGCTTAGTCTATTTTATAAAACAAAAATTTTAATTGCCCGGTGTTGCTCGTACATTTACAAACTTTTTTTTTTAAGTAGGCCTATTAAATGAACAAAATATGTAGAAAAAGGGTATAGACTAACAGGAAAATCGAACCCGGGTCGCCCGCATAGCAGTACCATAAGTTAACCACTTTGCTATCGAAGACACATGTCGGAAGTGAAACCGCAAAAGTATAATATGAGACAATAAGGTCACGTATCTTTAAATCAACTATTAGGATTGGTAGAATACAAACACAGTCTACTTTATAAAGCATATATATATATATATATATATATATATATATATATATATATATATATATATATATATATATATTAAGGGCATATACCAAATCACATAAAACACAAACTGAATTATAAAAATGATAATTTTATATTCGTTTCTCTTTTATTTTTTTATTTTAACATTAACCCTCCGATTACCACCACAGGGGAAAGAATTCAGTCTTTAAAAAAAAAAAAGTTTAAAAAAGTAAATACTCTCGAGGTATTTTTGAAATGGATAAAATATTTCCCTTGTTACCCTGCTTATCTCCCTTAGCGTTGCTATGGGTAACGCCCAGATTTCATCCCTCGCGTTCTAAATAATGTACACTGACGGACTGAAATGAAATAAATATAGTGAATCAGGAGGTGCATTCCTGGACCACCCCATTCCCGTCAAATTGCAACTCACATCCGAAATTCGCAGTTATAAATCCATCCATTCCATAGACACCGATTCAGGCATGTGGAGAAGATGGTGTCGGGGAGTGGGGCGGGAGGGGGGACGCTATAAAGTTCAACCATGACGCTTTACGGCATACGCTAACAGACAGGTTATTTTTAGATCTTCCTTGACAATGGCTGGCCTGCTCATAAAAGATTAGCCCCGAAAAAAAGGTTGAAAAAAGGAAAGTTCAATGGAACTGATAATATAATATACAATGTCATACTTTAAGTATTTTAAGTTATTAATATAAGTACTATACACACACAGAATAAGTTCTCATTCTTCAAGAAAGTCATTCGAGCATGGGATAGGTTGCGTCAGAGACTATAATTTATAATAAGATGCTCTATTTTTTTTAGAGCTTAAGCTTATATGTTCTTTTTCCGTGCGCATCACATAACGCTGTCATGACTTCAACGCTCCTACGTTTGCCTAAATGTTTCCGCTGTATAAAACTTTCCATTTGAATTTTTTTTCATTGAGAAAATCATAGCGATTAAATAAAACGGAAGTGTTCAGTGCAAACGGGAATCGGTTATTCCGAAAAGAAGTCATTCGAGTCATCAAATAGAACAAATATTAAAGCAAGCGGTCCATCTTATTCAAAGTCTTTGGTTGATCTAGTTAGGAATATTTCAATCTTCGTTCCGACAATAAATGCATGTCAACACCGCCATGGTCTAGAGACAGAGTGCTGAAATCATCATTCCCGGCGTCTTGAGCTCAAATAAGGAAGTCAATGATTATTGTTTCTTCTTAGTTCACTTTTATAGTAGTTTAAACCACACAATCGCCCTGTTTACTATTGCAAATCACCATTTAAGCCAGAGAGTGGTCAAATGCAACTTTCATTGAAAATAAAAACATAACAAAATTTATAGAAAACAAAATTTGAAAAACAATTTTTGTTTTCACGAATCTTGAAAAAAAAAAAAACGACAAATTATTATAGTACAAGTCGTGTTTAGTGGCTTCTATAGTAAATCTTCGGTTGAATCAATTCGTGGAGTTTAATAGTATACTTATTTTGAATATACAGATACTCGGTTCGAATCCTGGTGAAGGCTGGGGAATTGTTCTCGGGTACGGAGGGTGTCCCTGAGTCTACCCAGCCATGATGTAAAGTAAAGGCGGATAGGCATTGTGAAGGCCACAAATCCACTAGTATGGCATGGCCACAGAAACTGATAAACGCTGCTTCACCGGTTCTATTGATCAATATAAAAGTGTTATTAAAAAGTAAAGTACTCGTCGGACCAACTTGATATTATTACTACTCTGCTTCTCCCAATCTGCGGATTTCCCCCCCCCCCTCCCGGATCATTAAACGCGGTATCTCACTCGTATTACTGCACTGTCACCCGGTAGCACAAATCACAGACCATAGGCCGGGACATCCAGGCACCGGGTCCTAGTGAGACGGGCTGTCGCACACATTGCGTCCTCTCCACCTAAATCTCAGGGCCTCTCGGCAGCGCAATGAAATCTTGGACGTGCAACAGGGGCTGCTGCCCACCGATGTATTCTTATTTGGAGTGTATTGGTGGCTTACACATACCTCACCAGTTTTGAGGTCCATGGATAAGAATAAGAATGGGCATTACTTATGGTATAGCGGCATAGCACTTCTATCCATGCTATTAAAATTAAATTAGCATGCTCAGTGCGCTCTTGGTGTGATTTGCAGTGGCAGATTATTAGCCAAGGAGAAAGGTCTTTAAGGTCTATTAAAAAGATTCTTTTGTCGCAGATTCTCTCAGTGTCTGAGATAAACTGTTCCATAAAGAAGGCGCCACTGATTCAAATGAGCGCACTCCCAGGTACTTATTTTTGTGTCCATCCATCCAAACTAGGAGTTTTGAGGAGTGACTGTGATGAAGAGCGCAGTTCCCTAGATGGCTCATGCCTTGATTTAAGCTCTCGAAGATAAGAAAGAGCAATGCCCTTTATGCATCCGTACGTAATGGACATAATTGTGTGCTCTATTCGCTTTATCACCGGGAGCCAGTGGATATCCTTTAGTGTTACGATACAGATATTGCATTACCGTATCCAGTCCAAGGTTCCAAATCCATCATGGCTTTATTGAAACAAGCCATTCCGTTGAGAATGCAGCTTTATTCTCTATTATAAACCTACATGTGCACTTGTTTACCTGCAATTACTGATGAACGAGAGTCTTATTAGGTCAACACACGTATTGATATTATATCAACATTAACATCATCTTACTGTCAATATTTACAGTTAATTTTTTGTCAACTTTTAAACATATGAAAAAAAAATAATAAAAAAAGTGTAACTAAACGCATTTAAAATAAAACATATTTTCCAATCCCCTACAGCCAGGTAGGCCTAGGTGTTTATTCTTCTTTTTTTTTTTTTTTTTTTGGTCATCGCGAAGATAGAAAATGTAAATATAAATATTTCGACAAAACGTAAAGGCAAGGGCAAGTTTACAAGCAAAATATAAAGAATGCTAGAAAAATAAAAAAACACACATAAAAATGTACAAATAACATTTAAAAATTCAAGACAATATTAATGTTTTTTTATTTTAGTTTTAAAGTGCAATCTGGTTCATTCAGCCAGATTTTTTTTTAATTAGCTGATATTGTGGCCAGGTTTATTTTCGCGATAAAGGTCAAAGGCTGGTTTGTTCAAGGATTGATATGCCTATGTCCGTTCGTTACAGCTTCTTCTAGTTTGTTTATTGGGTCAGGGTTAGGGTTAGATCTGACTGCAAGGGCAAATTAAAAACAACAACAACAAATGTTGCAGCTTGTAGCCAGTTCAAATATGTTATGTTTGCACATTTCACTGTATTCCTTGTGGAACATAAAGCCTCTACCACAGGGGTCGGCAACCTTTTCATAAAAGCGTGCAAAACTAGAATTTCTAACGCATTCAGCGTGTTAAACTAGAATTTCTAACACATTCAGTGTGCCAAACTGGAATTTCTAACACATTCAGTGTGCCAAACTAGAATTTCTAACACATTCAGCGTGCCAAACTAGAATTTCTAACACATTCAGTGTGCCAAACTAGAATTTCTAACACATTGAGTGTGCCAAACTAGAATTTCTAACACATTCAGTGTGCCAAACTAGAATTTCTAACACATTCGGTGTGCCAAACTAGAATTTCTAACACATTCAGTGTGCCAAACTAGAATTTCTAACACATTCAGTGTGCCAAACTAGAATTTCTAACACATTCAGTGTGCCAAACTATTATTTCTAACACATTCAGTGTGCCAAACTAGAATTTCTAACACATTCAGTGTGCCAAACTAGAATTTCTAACACATTCAGTGTGCCAAACTAGAATTTCTAACACATTCAGTGTGCCAAACTAGAATTTCTAACACATTCAGTGTGCCAAACTAGAATTTCTAACACATTCAGTGTGCCAAACTAGAATTTCTAACACATTCAGTGTGCCAAACTAGAATTTCTAACACATTCAGTGTGCCAAACTAGAATTTCTAACACATTCAGTGTGCCAAACTAGAATTTCTAACACATTCAGTGTGCCAAACTAGAATTTCTAGCATATTCAGTGTGCCAAACTAGAATTTCTAACACATTCAGTGTGCCAAACTAGAATTTCTAACACATTCAGTGTGCCAAACTAGAATTTCTAACACATTCAGTGAGCCAAACTAGAATTTCTAACACATTCAGTGTGCCAAACTAGAATTTCTAGCATATTCAGTGAGCCAAACTAGAATTTCTAACACATTCAGTGTGCCAAAAGGCCCAAAGTTCCTGCCTTTTTCTTGTGGAAAAGACTTGAATTGATTTCTTAGAGGTATTTCGCGTGCATTGACAATCGCTCTGCGAGCCAAGTCTGGCACGCGTGCCGTAGGTTGCCAAGCCGTGCTCTACAGCATATGTCCAGCGCTCTCGGATTTAGGCTGACCTTTTTTTAGTTCTCCTCATGTCAAGCCGCACTGCTACGGCATTCTCCAAGTCGTCTTTGGTCAGCCCCCCCCCCCCCCCCGATCCTTTTTTGGCCCAAGCGAAAAATTCCATCAGAGCTCCTGATTTATTGTGATGTCTTACAACTGCTGGTTTTTTTTTATCGTGTGTTATCTCTGTGGGTTTTGGCAGATCTATCTCCAATTCTGTCTAGCTATCTGTTGGTTGATTGGGGGAACATGTTTTTTGTTCTCTGCCACATGGCTACTGTTTGCATTTTTTTTTAAACTTGTGTCTATTTGGGTTCATCTAACGCCCGGTGATGGTCACATAGGAAAATAATATGTCCAATTGGGATCAAATTATACTACTATATGTGTAGTAAATCTATATTTCACTAACATTTTTAACTTTTTTTTTTTAACGTAGAGACCCGCCATTTGGTATGATCGAGTATAAATATATATAGTCTATATATGTAAAGGGGACGTCCATTAATTACGTCAACAAAATAGGGGGGGAGGGGGGGGGGGCTGAAAAAGTTTGACAATTGTTGACATGGGGGAGGGGGGGAGGTCAAGAAAAGTTGACGTCAACAATGTTACTTTTTATGAAGTAAATAATGATACAAATTTAGTACTAAATTATACATTTGTCCTTTTCAACTTACATAGATAACATATTAACAACATAGTTTTAAGTTAATACAAATATAACAATTATGGAAACTACATTTGATATGTCCTTTTTGTGGCCATCGTGCTAGTTTGTAGATCTATGTATGGGTGGAAACTAATGCATTTTTTAGCAAGGCAAAGTGACCGACCAATTGTAGAAAACCTCACCTTCGCTGTCTAACGTAGGGTTGCCAGACACATGGGTGTCAAAAGAAGGACACCGAGGGACAAAAAGGAGGACATTGTGTTTCAAATGCATAGTTTCGCATTTAGCCCGCAATCAGTATAATTTTATTACAAGAGCTGCCACTAAGTTTAAATGTGTACCCGGTATTGGTAAACTGAGCAAGAAACAGTTTTGTTAAAAATAACATATAAATTCAATGTAGGCTGAAAGGCAGCTTGCATTTTGGTTGGGCAACTTTAAAGCTCATGCACGAGCCTTCTAAAAAAAACAGATAATTCTTTTCTTGTACAAATGTTCACCTGTTTATTAATTATATTCTTAAGATGTTAATACTAAAATACTAATTATAAAATGTATTTGTCCTTATGCCTACAAAACATAAAATATCACAAATGCTGGACATTTTAAAGGTATTGTGCTTTGCCTGCCGGACGGAGGACACGAGTCTAAATAGGAGGACATGTCCGCCTTTTGCAGGACGTCTGGCAACCCTAGTCTAGCGAGATATGGTGGCTGGAATAACAAAGGAACAAAAACACTCCAACAAACTGTCTGCAGAGAACGTTCAGAAACCCATTTTTTTTTCCGCTCAGTACATCTAAATTAGGCTAGGTGCCAGAGTCTGGCGTTCGTTATATATAAGCCATGTAAGCAATGGCTGGGATTGACAATAAAACTAAAAACAATAATAGGCCCTCGCCGAGACTATAACTAATGTTTGCAAAGCATTGAATGAAGTGAATTTTGTGAATCCAACATGGTTATTTAAAAAATATTTCCTTCAGAAAAAAATAATTCTTGGCCCACCCAATGAAGTACGAAATACTTGGCCTACCTTATTTTCCTTTAACATCCCTAATTCTGATATATAAACTAATATATTTTGGCTCACTACGTTATAATAGGTGAAACATTAAAATTAGGTCGATTAGGCTACATATTTAGTAATTTTTACGTTTTCATTTATAATTTTCTGGAAAAATTGAATGAGATAAAAATGTATTAGTATCAGTGGCGTCACCAGTATTGGAAGTGGGGGGGGGGGGGGCAAATAGTGCAGGGACAGGGAAGGCAACTACCGTGTGTATATAATCTGTGGCAAATGTGCGTAGCTTTGTAGGTATATTTGAAAAATAGTTTAAATTTAATTAGTGTTTGCAGGGCATTCAAGAGGTTGATTTCTTTGAAAACAATATGATTTTGTACACTTTACCATAAAATTCTTTAGAACTAAAAAAAAATCTGGGCTAATTGATTAAAACCGATAATAGCTTTCAATGGTGATAAACAAATTTGCGATTATCGTTGACCATGATATTAAAAAGCATATGAAGAGGATGACGATGTTAATCCAGGATGCATAGTACGCAGATGCGTACGCAGTCCAGTGGTACTGCCACCGCTCCTGCTTATCTGTTGGAAACATAGTTTACAACGAGCCATCGTTAAAGACGTTTTTTCAAAATTTTCCGACACAAAGGATTTTAACTCTAACTTAACATTTGGTTTGATGTTGTTTTTATCGCAAGCCATAGTTGGTATTTGGAAAAATGAAACACAATATCTAAGACTAAATAGTATTAGCAAGGCATGCAAGAATGGTTTTGTGTGAATCCAACATTAGGCCTATTTATTAAAAAGGCAGTGCTACTTGAAATAATGATTAGGCCTACCTCCCAACCAAGAAACCGAAAACTGGTTTTGGAAATCAAAACCGGTTTTCGGTTTCAAAACCGGAATCCGGTATTCCGGTTTTCGGTTAACATCCCTAGTTAAAATAGAAAGCTAATTTACAAGTGGTGCACAATTTCCCCCTTAAATATTTGAAAATTAACATTGTAACAAAAGTGAAACGTAGAATTAGACATGATTAAATATGTATATGAAAAGAACAATAGTAAACATATGAGAATTATAGTCAATTAGACATCTTTTTAACAAGTTTTAAAATGTATTACAATAAAATTAATTATAGTATAGACCTTTCCGTTTCAAATCTATTTTAAACATAAAAGCAAGAGTCTAAAATTGTGTTACTTGTTTTGAGGGGGGGGGGGGGTAACCAATTGTTGACGTAATTATATAGGGGGGTCTCTGAAAGTTTGACAGTTGTTGACAAGTGGGAGGGGGGGAGGTAAAAATCGCCTAAAAATTGTTGACGTAATTAATGGACGTCCCCAAAACAGAAACAAAAGATAATGTGGAGTACAACATTATTGAATAGACAGACGTTTCACTGGCCCATTGCAGTAATTTTTTTTTATAAAGTGACTTAGCCCATAAATAATACTATATTAATTTGAATTCCAGAAGAGAATTCGGTAAACACTCATATGTTGATTATTTTTCTCCAGATAATATCATATCAGGAGTGGGACATGTGGTTATCGGGGGCTTCGATGATTTAAGTGAATTTGTATTACGTTTTAACAAATAATATTTCAGGATTTTACTTGCCACGTATCTCCATTGACTAAGCCACTTAAGACTTCGATTCCATTATAAATCTTCAATGTATCGGTTAACGAAGTGTAGGCCTACAAGTTGCTGCGCGTCCATTCGGAGCGTGAGTACTCCGGGATGTGGCACTCTCCCTACGGACACTCTATGCCTACCAAACACACTGGCTTGTTTATCTATGGGCTATGACGTCAGAACTTGTACTTTGGTCCTTGTCAAACTTTATACACGACATTTATAGTTGTGGATGCAGTTAGTTCAATTCACACTCGAGATGCAAAACACAGCAAATACAGAGATGCACTGTTTATATAAATAGATGATACCATTTATTGGTACAAACACAGTTTCGTTGAATGGTGCAGCTAAGCTCACATCACTGGACGTGTCTTGTTTTAATGCTTGCTACTCACATTGACATCATTTTGCACTTATAATGGTCTCACGAACTGTTCCCTCTTAGCTAAACAATTAACGAATATCTACTAATATGTGTATGAAATCACACTAGGGAATCATAAAACGTAGGCTATCTGTGGGGTTTGAGTCTAGTCTTGCATTTCGATTAGAGTCTTAAACCATGTTTAACTGTTGCTTTTCCTGGTTTATTTCAGGAAACCCATTCCAAGCCCAAACGGATGACTACCATTTTTTTTTATTTTGTCTTATGTCTAATGTCTTTTTAACTCTTTGTCTAAGTTTTGTAACGGATTAGTGTCGTGTCGTATTTCTAGTTTAGAATTGAATGCTTTGCTCTTTGCCATTCTTTCCTCTAGTGTTTCTAATTGTAATAAACCAAATATTCGTGTTACACTTATCAGTTGTATTACTAGTAATGAACCTGTCAGCTATATTTTCTAAATGTGTTGTTTTAAAAATGAATGCTTTCTTTAATTAATGGGTCCCTTACATAAGAATGCATATTCAAGTGTAGGCCAAATAATGTTACGTAGATATTAAACATAACATTGGTAAACTACTAACATTCCATTCACCGTACTGCCTGAGTTTTTCCCCGCTTCATTTCGAGATAATTTCGTGACGTAATCGCAACTGCAGACGACATTTCCCCCCTACAACTATCACCATTTGATGAATTATCTTTTGACCTTCTTTTTTTTCCCTTCAAAAACCTACGCCCCCCACCCCTACTACAACCCACACATTTTCTCTCCCCCTCTCCACAACTTTAAAAAATTCGAATAAATATCTCCCAGGACAGACGTATTCTACTTATTATCTTAAATATTTGTTGAAAAATAAAATATAAAAAAAAATCGTGTAAATAGTTTGCAGAAGGCCGCCCATCTTTCTCGAGTCCAAGTGGCGATAATCTAATAATCTTATCATTTATTTATCTATACATCATGTTTTTACTATTTATGTTGTTGTTTTTTTTAAACTTAATAAATAAAGGTTCGGCTTTTGATATGATAACTGATCTTTTTTTTTAAATAAATATTTTATTGTAAGTATGGAATTCTATGGATATATTAAGATCAAAAGTTGGCAGACGGACAAAGAATGGGGTATTGGTGTGATTGTTGCAAAAAATATAATCTACCTTTATACAGACATTATGGTTTTTAGTTATTAGTTTTGGAGTCCGATATATATATAATATATAGACAGCGTAATATTTACATCGGCTGGTCGAACTATAGAACATGTATAAGGGCTGTTAACATTATGATGTATGTATCTGTGGATGGAATGGTGGTGTTTAAGACATGTATAAGGGCTGTTAACATTATGATGTATGTAGGCCTATGCATGTATCTATGGATGGAATGGCTGTGTTAAAAACATGTATAAGGGCTGTTAACATTATGATGTATGTATCTGTGAATAGAATGGAGATTCTACAGTGACATAGTTTATCCGAATATACAAAGAGATACATAGTTAGATAGATAGACATATATATATATAATAGTTATAAAGATAGATAGACAAATATGTATATATTTATATAGTTAAATATATAGATAAATATATAGAAATATAGACAGATGGAAGACTAGAGTCAGACCATGGAAGAGTTAGGAGGCAATATAGAATATAGAATGAGCGTCTATATTATATAAGATGATATATTGAGACAAATAGGTATAGACTGTATACTTAGATAGATAGATAAATAGATAGATAGATAGACAAATAGGTATATAGTTAGGCCTATTTAGTTATACATTTAGATTTTAGATAGAGAGATGAGCTGGTGTTTAAAAAGACTACCAACGTTAGCTTAAGACTTTTTATTTCTTTAAGTCGCCTCCATCTAGATTTGGAACGAAATTAGGTTTGTTTAAAAAAATGTATATTTACCAAGTTTATCTCTTAACACTACACCCTTCATTAAACTCAAAATTTGCATCCAGAAATAGTAGTTGTAACAAAGTACAACTTTGTGGAATGGGGTCACAAAAACTTCCCCATCTCTCTCTATATGTATGTAGAGTGTAGGGCCACACACACACACAAAAGTGTAATCCTCTCTGTGACGTCCTTTAAAGAGTCATGCACAGGTTATGTTTCTTGTTGTTGTGTTTTTTTAAACCCAGAAATGGGTTCCGCCGTTTCATTATGGTCTGTATTTATCAACCATATGCGAATCTTTATAACTAACCTCCACTCGCTCTCTCTCTCTTTTCTTTATTGGATCAAATTGGCGTCGTTTAGTGGAACGAATTAGGGAGTATTGAACAAATTATGGGATAGGGTGAGAAGACGAACTCTTCTTTGAGGTAAAGGCGCATCTGACTTTCTTTTCTTTGTGTGTGTGTGTGTGTAAACGAGCGAGAGGGTTAAAAATGAAAAGGTAAAACTGCTAAAAGACGATGATGTATAATGTAAACAATCTCAAGCTGACTCTGTTGATGTGAAATATTTGGAGCGTAGGGTGGACGTGGGGAGGGGGGGCGAGGCTGGGGGGGGGGGGGGGAAATGACGGAGGTCATTAGCGGTATGGAGTACTGGCGGGGGGTCATGGTGAGTGTTGGGCGGAAATGGGATGGGGGCTGTGGGTGAGCTAGCGAGCGGTGTTGAATCATTAGTGGGTATGATGTTTGCGGTGAAGGTTAAAGGGGGGGGGGGGAGACGGGTCGAATAGAGAAGGTGGCCCGAGGTGGGGAGAGGTGAGGGTGGTTTTATGATTTCCAAACTCGATGTCAGTTTGAATTAAATCTCTCTCCTCCCTCTCTCTCGGTCTTTCTCTTTCTCTCTTTATATATATACATAGATATCTTACTTTTTCTCTTGGTCAATGACATGCAGATAAGAGAACAAAGTACGACAAAGAGAAGAACTTTAATGAAGTATGTCTTGGAGTGACATACGGACTTGCTAGAACTTAGGGTGAAAACAGTTCGTAGTAGTAAATGTATAAAATTCCTACGTTTCCCGTTAAATGGGCGTGAGGTATTGGCAATGGAAGTGAAAGAAACAACACCATGTTGTTAAAGATGGGATAAGTATTTATTTAACCCTTACAGTCCCGGGCGCGTATATAGCGGAACTGAAGGCAGCATAGATAGAAGTAGGACGGTACGGGAAGGGTTAAAGTGTAAAGTATCCTGTATCAGAACATATGACTGCACGCCTCTGCCAGGAGACCGCCATCCACTCATCAACTTGGTGAGCTAAGACCATTGCATCTTGTAACTGGACTTGACAATTGGGACTTATAGTAGAAGATGGTCCATATGGATAGTGAATGAATTTTCCGGTATGCATATTAGATACACTAATACCAGACCCAGTCAACCCAACCAGCGCAGTTATCAAGCTTGTCGTTCGTGGCTACGCCGCCATATTCTTTACAATTGCGGCTGGATAGCAACGTCAATGACGAGCTCGCTTCACAAGCAAGACAAGCTAGACATCCTGAGTTCTGCCCAAAAACAAACAAAATGCTCAAGATAGGCAAAAGTGGAGAAAGTTGACTGCTGAGATGTCCATTCACTCCCCCCCCCCCTAACGACCATAACGGTCATGGGATTGATGATGATGATGATGCTGTAACGGAATATAGATCCCTTAATTTGATATCTATGAAAAAAAAAAAAAAAATTATTGTTTTTTTATTTGTTTGCAAGATCAAAATCAATTGTTAAATCTTATTTCTAAAATGGCTAAATGTTAAGTCAAGCAAAAATGAGTTAGAAACAAAGCGTCGTTCAAATCAGTCAATGACCGCGCTGACATTAGATCGCCGTGTTCCCGAACACACAACCGGAAGCCGGAAGCCAGAATATCTTTCGTTTCCTTAGGGAGACCTACTGCAGATATAACTGCATGTATGGTCTTACTCTGCTTTGATCTGACAGCAGCCTCAACACAATGGCTTGTTTTACTGAAAACAAATTCCACAAACTACGAAAAAAAACAACTGATTTTAAAATCACCAACAACAAAAAAACACGCCATTCGCTAAAGTTACACGGAACAATATTTTTCTTCTACTTTTTCTTCTTCCCAACATGCAGCCAAACACTGAATGACATAATTATCTGCAACATCTTTTGGGGCGAAAATCTGGCAAGTCGGAATCTCGCAATTAGTTGCCAGGCTGGAGTACTCTCAACGAAACACATTGTCAAAAAATGAAAAGAAACACAAAAAAAACGTGTTTTAACTGCTGAAAAGCGTCTGCGTCTGATAAACACTTCTTTCTGTCGTCTGAAACAATACAAACGTATGGAAATATTGTATTTTTGAATTTAGCTTCTGCATTTAGTATTTTAATTTTATTATAAATCTAAATTAAATTACGGCGAAAAGAAATACGACAAGAACAAGAGCAACAGACAAACAGAGCCGGACTAGAAATGAAGCCAAGTTCTATAACTCTTGTTTACTTGATTCTCCAGTTCAAAAAGGGCGACAACAACAGCAAAACTCGCCCCGCCCCTTTTCTCTTTCACGTGGTACGTAAAAAATAATTAGTCTATTTTTAGAACATGATATATGTATGTAAAGAAAATAGCGTCTTCTGTATTATGAGTTATTGATGAGTATTGTGTGTGTGTCTTTTGAAAAAAAAAGTGGATGAAAAGGTTTACACACTACACATTATTGATGGGGGGGGGGGGGGGGGCATCTTCTGAGTTAGACACACATAACAGGGTGCGGGGTGTGGGGAATCTAATGATAGCACTGGTGAATCAGGCAAATGCATTTCATTGAGACAGAGGCGTTTCTTTAAAATTAAGTAAGGGGATCTCGGATTTAGCCTTAAACGTACTTGCCGGCGCACATGATGTAAAACAAAATTACAATTAAATTTACTCATGAAAAGCTACCAATGTGAGTGAAATGGAAATAGAAAAAAAAGGGCTACACTGTCATCTCCTAAGCAAAACACTAAGCGATTTTTTTTCTTCATGTATTTCCTGTTCTTGTAGCTTTGTGTGTGTGAATGTGTGTGTATATTTGTGTGCTTTTGACTTGTACTATATTAAGACTCCTTTATCAGTAAAGGACACGCGCGCACCATAATTGACATGCGTGCCAGGTGTTTAGAATGCCTGATGTTCTGCAGGGCTCATTAATCAGCAACTCTAATCTTTCACCTATGAATGCCTCTTTTCTCTTTCTAATTTTTCTCTTTCTAATTTAAAAACAAAACAAAAAACAAACATGTTACAATTACTTTAAAGTATTTTCGTTATTTGATAGATTCTATAAAGTAAATTACCCATCGGACCAATATATTGATCATAGGGCCAGTGAAGCAGAGTTCATCAGTTTGTAGATTCTATACGTCCGAAAAAAAAAAAGCGCACAAGAAATCGTTTATTTAATGTCAGAAAATAATCAAATAATTATAAAAAACTTTTAGCCAGCGTAAACAGACGAAATTTAATACATTGGCAGAAGTAAATTACAATTTATAAAGATTGTAAGCCTAAAGAAAATGGAAAAAAAAATCTTTTATCACTCAGCATTCAAAGACTGTTTGTATTTATTTGTTTTGTAAACAATCATACTTTGATTACAGTAGATGCAGTTCTTGTCGTAAGTTGGCAATTCTGTACATACGGACCTCAAAGCGGCGAAGTGTGGAAACCACCAGTATATTTTATTAGGTAATCAAGAGCAACCGGTGGGCTAACGCATGTTGTCTTCGCTCTCACTTGCATTGGAGAGTTCTGGGGCCCCGGTGGGGAAGAAGAAATGAGCGCAGCTACCCCGTCTCACCACCTGCCCTGGTGCCTGGGTGCCCATACCTAAAGCATGGGATTTGACGGGCGACGTTGCAGGTATACGGGCGAGCCACCACGATGATGATCCGAGGGGACTTCCGCAGTGGGGGGGGGGGGGAATGCACGTGGTTGCGGAAACCGTGCCCTAAGTTACACGGAACGCCCTATCGGCATGCCGCAGGGTGGCTGGCGCCCGGGCAGAACCTTTGTGTGCACCCGTTGGTTCACCACTGTAAATCGTTACGCCCTCGACGTAGGAGCCGGAAGGCTCGTCCGTTTTTTTTATTTTTTATTTTTTGTTTTATTTTAAGTTTTTAAGGCAATTATAGTAGGCCTATGTGGTAAGTTAGCTTACCTAATAAAATATATTTTGACAGTGCTTAAACACAGTGGCGTAGCTAGGGAAGGGGTCCAAATTCGAAAGCCCCCCGGGTCCCTACTTGATGGGGGCCCCCAAAGGAGTGTCCGAAAATTTCTTGTTGCATGGGCCCCTAAAGAGGCCAACCCCCCCCCCCCCCCGGACCCCCAAATCCCTAGCTACGCCAATGCTTAAACATAAATATATAGATCTAGACATTTTGGTATTGACAGTTCACGTTTTTATAGACGTTTTTATATTGTGCCCCCCCCCTTCCCCGTGCAGGTTAGTCGTATCCTTCACAGGGATTTGAATCCGGTACCTTTTAGTACGCAACACAACGTATTGTATATATAAACATACATACACACACGTTTTATATTGTTATATGCTGATATTATACGTTAATGCTCATTGTATTATGTGTTTATGATATCTATGTGTTTATTAAACCTATGTGTTTATTATATAGATGTGTTTATTATATCTGTGTGCTTATCATATCTATGTATTTATTATATATGTGTGTTTATAAAATCTATGTGTTTATTATATCTGTGTGTTTTTTATACATGTGTCTTTATTGTACATGTGTCTTTATTATACATGTGTTTTTATTATACGTGGGTCTTTATTATACATGTGTCTTTATTATGATTTATGTTTATTGTCCTATGTGTATTTATTATGTTTGTATGTTTATTACATCATGATTTCTTATAATATGTGTGAGTCGTGAGTTTATAATAGCTGTATGTATAGCTTTGTTAATTCTTTTATATTACGTCTGTATGTCTGTATTGCATTATGTGTTAATCATATCTGTGTGTGTTTGCTTGGAATTCAGCGTTTTTTTAAAGCACTATTTATTCCATGTGTGTATATTTGTTTGCATTAACTTATGTATGTGACCGCTGTATTCGCGCGTGCGTGTGTGTGTGTGTGAGTGTGTGTCTGTGAGTACGTGCGTTCTGTGAAGACCCAATCAACAGTACTCAATATATACCAGTCAGACACACGGGGGCGGGGCGGGGAGGGGTGATGGAATGCAGGTGTTTAAAGTCATAAATCTGCCTCGAATGTTTCTTGGAATAAGAAAAAAAAAAGGAAAGGAATGAAAAAGAAATGACTGCAAGATATATTTAAAAAAAAACACGGAGATAAAAACCCACGACTTTTGCATCAGTATTTCCGCACTCGCTCTCATTCTCAACACACACACTCACACTGACCTATGTGCACGCTCTTACACAGTTACACACACACACCCTGACCTATATACACCCACTCACGCAGACTTTCATTCACTTTGCATTTTCTGCTTCGTAGATAAGAATTATATTTTTTTCAAGCCATTACGTGAGCAGGGAGGGGGGGGGGGTTACAGTCAAGTTTCGGAGGTCATCATCTTCTGTGAATGGAAGGGGGGGGGGATAGCTGCCGCTGCGCCCATCTATCTCGCCCCGACACTCAACCCTAAAATAGAGCCACTACACAGATTAGACAACTGTTTTATAACCATTGGCGCATTATTTTAATCAGGGCGTTGTATCTATTTCAGTTTTTCTTTTGAAAGAAATTCATTTCTTATTTCTGTCTGTTTGTTTGTTTTAGCTTACGATGTTTTGATTTATTTATTTTTTTACTGATTTGGGATGTGCGTGTGTGTTTGATATTTAGCATTTTTGACAATGCTCACATCCTAGGGCTGATGTTTTGTCCAGCTCTAATAGTCTGTTTATTTCACCCCGCCCCCCTCTCCCCCCGTAGTTGGCCAAAACTGGACATGTAAACAACATTTGTTGTATAACAATTCTGTCCAAAAAGATGTACATCCCACAAATGTGGTGTGTGTGTGTGTTGTTGATTTTTCCAATGAAAACTTTTTGTATCACTAACAATGTATTTTACATTTAGAACCACACATCTAATGGAGACCCCTCAGTTCTAGCATGTCCACAGAATAGAGAAGGGGAAGAAATTCTCCCTATTCTTCGAGATGATGTTGAGGCAGCAGTGAAATCACTGAAGAAAGGGAAAGCAGCAGGAGTAGACAACATACCCGCAGAACTGATTCAAGCAGGAGGAGAAGCGACGATTTACAATTACCCTTACAATTATCTGCAACAAGATCTGGCAGAGTGGAGAGTGGCCTACACCATGGATCCAGTCACTTATAATCACTCTTCCCAAGAAAGGTAACCTTCAAGAGTGTCAAAACTACCGTACTATCAGCCTCATCAGCCATCCCAGCAAAGTCCTCTTGAAAATAATACTTAACAGGTTAAAACCTCAAGCCCAACAAATCATAGCCGAAGAACAAGCAGGTTTCAGGGCAGGGTGAAGTACCACCGAACAAATCTTTAACCTGAGACAAATATGTGAGAAATACCTACAGCACCAACAAAACCTATACCATGTGTTCGTAGACTATAAGAAAGCGTTTGACAGAGTCTGGCATGAAGCGCTGTGGGCAACCATGAGAGCATATAACATCACCCCCAACACTATTGCAGTCATTAAAAGTCTGTATAACAATGCTGGTTAGCAAAGTCGACAGCGAGCTCGACTCCCAAGCGCCGCATCAGGGGTTCGACCCTCGGTGCAGACAACTATAAATCCACCGCCGACTTGGAGAGGAGATGGGCGCCGCCAAGTCTACCAAGCCCAAGAGAGGACTAATGGACACCCGGTGTCCATTAGCTCTCCCCAACGACCGTCAATGTTAAGGGACTAAGAAAAAAAAAGAAAAAATAACAATGCTATCAGTGCAGTCCTCCACAACGATGTCACTGGCAAATGGTTCAAAACAACCATTGGCGTGCGTCAAGGGTGCCTACTCTCTCCGACACTCTTCAACATTTACCTGGAAAGGATCATGACCGATGCACTGGATCACCATGTCGGGACAGTCAGCATCGGTGAAAGACAAGTCACCAATCTTCGCTTTGCAGATGACATAGATGGCTTAGCTGGCAGTGAAGATGAACTGAGGGAGTTAACAGCCAAACTGGAGATAACATCATTAGCCTATGGCATGGAAATAAACGCTGAAAAGACCAAAGTTATGGCAAACATGGAGTTTGAATCCGAAATACAAGTGGGCGGTCAGAGACTCGAGAAAGTCTCCTCCTTCAAATATCTGGGATCCATAATATCTGATGTAGGATCCAAGCCGGAAATTCTTGCAAGAATAGCCCAAACAACTGCTGCACTTTGCAAGCTAAAAAAACATCTGGCGAAGCAAGACAATCTCACTCTACTCAAAGATTCGACTGATGCGCTCCCTGGCGATGGCAGTTTTTATGTACGGCTGTAGATCTCCAGAAAAGAATCAGAGCCATGGAAATGAGATGCTTACGTAAAATTTTAAACATCTCCTACAAAGATCGAGTTACAAATGAGGCTGTCCGTGAGCGAATCGCCTACGTCATCGGCCCTCATGAGGATCTACTCAGTGCCATTAAATCCAGAAAACTCCGATGGTTTGGGCATGTGGCAAGATCCGAAGGCCTGGCGAAAACCATCCTGCAGGGCACAGTGTGAGGTGGAAGAAAGAGAGGCAGGCAGAAGAGACGATGGGATGATGACATCAAGGAGCAGACCGGCTTGTCTCTTGCAGACTCCCAAAGGGCGGCGCAGGACCGAGACAAATGGCGTAAAATTATCCAACTGTCAAAAAATGGTGCCCCAACGACCCTCGCTCGGGTTATGGGATAGAAGAAGAAGAACAACAACAATGTATTGCTGTGTTGGTAATGAAAATAAAACCAATAACAATTTACAAAGCCTCTGTTTGTAGCTTTTGCAAACACCACTGCAGTTGGGGATGGGGTGGGCAGACACAGCGTTTTCTTTCTGTATCATCCACTAGTATTTTTAGACATAGATCTATATGTGTATCTATATCTGTATAAAGTTTGTTTTCTAGACACATGAAAACGTATTTTATAAATAAATATATCTGTGTGTAAAAGGAATTTGAGGTAGAGTGCTTACACTTGAAAACAATAGCAATATTGCAAGAAAATCTGTTATTTCAGACAAGAGGATAGACCTTGTGAAGCTAGGTGAGTTACTTAATTTCAGTTGGTCACGGATTCGTTTGGAAACTGAAATATTTGATAATCACAATACATTTTCACAACAAATCACATTTTTGTAGCTTATTTTGTGAGGATAATGTTGTTTTTCCCCCTTACCCCCCCCCCCCAACATATTCTTCAATCAAGATGTATGACCCGCTAGATGTATGACCCGCTAGATGTATGACCCGCTAGATGTATGACCCGCTAGATGTATGACCCGCTAGATGTGCGACCCGCTAGATGTATGACCCGCTAGATGTATGACCCGCTAAATGTGCGACCCGCTAGATGTATGACCCGCTAGATGTATGACCCGTTAGATGTATGACCCGCTAGATGTGCGACCCGTTAGATGTATGACCCGCTAGATGTGCGACCCGCTAGATGTATGACCCGTTAGATGTATGACCCACTAGATGTATGACCCGCTGCAATTATCATGGGTTCTCAACGGGTGCGGTGAAGGTGACGCTGACGTTCCCGGGGGCGATTTGGGGGGGGGGGGCGGTGAAGGGCAAGTGGGCGGTACAAATGTACCTGATATAATTCTAACACCTCAGCTTTTTGAATCGATTAGTTTTTGGATGAAATGTGATGTAAACGCAAGTGTTGCTAAATATCTGATATCACCAACAGTTGGCCTACATATAATTATACAAATAATAGATAGGAATAGCTATGAGTTTGCGAAGAAGTTGAGGTCAGTATTAGATAAGTAAGGTCAGTGTGACCGGATGGTCCTGTGGTTCATTTCTGTACCCATGGGCCTCAAAGACGGGCGAAGTGTGTAAACCGCCGATACGATCCCATTAAGATTACACCGGCGGGCGAACGCATGGGGGACAGCTCCCGCTGCAGGTCCGAGACTCATTGCACTGCCGAGTGGCCACGGTGGGGAGGAAGCAATGGGCGCAGCAACCTCGTCTCAAGAATCACCCGGTGCCTGGACGGCTGTACCTAAAGTATAGGATTTGTGTTACCGGGTGACATTGCAGACATACGGGCGAGCCACCACGAGAACGATTCATACCGGAACCGCAATGAACAATCACTTTCTGCGGAATCCTTACTGTTACACGCACGTCACACCTTCGGCGTGTCGTGGGGTGGCTTGAGCCCAGACAGAGCTTGGGAGTACCCCCCCCCCCCGAGCTCAAAGCTCTGGACAAAGGAGCCCTTTGGGCTCGTCCGTTTTTTTTTAATAAGACCTCATATCTCGGTCCTGTGGTTAGTTCACCGGACTGTCAACCGACACGTTTTATATCTGCGGCCGACCGATCCCTGTCACCTTAATATCTTCTAATATTAGTGATATTTTCAGTTTTACCTTGGTTTTTACTGAGATGTAATTTAATGTATTCCGAAACTGAATTCGCATATAGTAATATAGTTAGCGGTATAAATAAGTACTAATCATATAGAATGGGTAGTTAATTTAATGTTTAAAAATATACATATACATTCTTTGATCATATAATATTTATATAATTTTCAAATACATTTTACAGTTTGATCATTTACAAGTCATAAATTGTGAGCCATTAATTTTTTTTTTATAAAAGAAGAAAAAAAAATATTAGCTCAAATGAAACGGGTTAATTATCTCCCTTTAATTAAAAAAAAGTTCCCACATTTATTCAATAGTGATGCCAAACAAGTTATATTTTGTAATATAACAAATAATACTGACTAATTATTGTTTCTTTATACAAATTCAACATTATGGTATTCATAACAAGATTTTATTATTAGAGGATTAAAATAATTTACGTTAAACAGTTGTAAATAAACATTTCCTGCATTAATTGTTTGTCCATAATTTAAGAAATGTATATTTTAAACATTAATAATTGCAGAAATTACATAATATAGTGCTATTAAATAAGTCTCTTATATTTCAAAATTAATAATAAAAATTAATTTGTTTTAAAATTGATTATATTTATGTTTTATTAAAGAAGATAGGAATATAAACTCTATTAAATGTAATTAGAATGTACAAGTTAATGAGCGGTCAAGTGTAGGTGGCCTCTTTGTATGCTTAAAACATCTTTGATGTGCGATAAAATCTGTTCACAGGTGTAAGTTGAACCAAAAGCTGAATGTAAAAGAGCGAATGCCTCTCAGTTGAGAATATCAGTTGACTATCCTAAGCAGCTTCCTTTCAGATTTTTTTCTGCAAATAGACACATTTGGATGCCCATTTTTCAAATGTTTAAAATTCAACTTGTTCCATTTTAAAATTGCCAATGTTCATCCACTTAAAAAAAATATCGACATCTAAGAAGGTTGTAGTAATATCAAACCATTTATGCTTGATGTGGTATAAAAGAAAATGAGTCCATCAATTTGAAAGTCTTGCCTTTGATTCGAAAACTCCTCTTTGAGTGTTTCGATGTACTCCTGAATAACTCAACTATCTATCGAAATATATTCTTTAATATAGGGATGTACATGTAGTTAAATGTTTTGAAATTGATTTCATGGCAAGATATGTCGAGTTTCAATGCAAATCCATTCCAGTGGTCCTTGTAAATGCAAGTTGAACTCACTGAAATGTGTCAAAAACATCGGCTTCAACAGTCAGTTTTCCTCATTTAGAACCGGAAAATTTTGTTGTTTTTATCAATAAAAAACACCTCTTGGAGGTCTCTCGCGTGCAAATGAAAATCGCTCTGCGAGCCAAGTTTGGCACGCATTCTCTTAGTTGCCGACCCCTGATCTAGAGTACATTGTGAGATTACCTAAAGACATCATTTTTTTCTTTATATCTGGATGTGTCCACGCTGCCTGACAATAAAGCTTTACTTAGCTTACGTTCATTTGAGAAAAAAAAGGTAAATTTGCCCATTTCGAAAAAAAATAAATAAACATAAACATCTGTTACACTACTTGTACTAGAAGACTTTTTAGGGTAAAAGAAATTCCTCCAGTGGCGATGGTATGGCGTATAATGTATTTATGTTGTGATTTTAAAAATGTAGTCTGTTCAAGATGTATTGTCTGTCTATTGTGTGACAACATTTAGACACCGGTACTAAAAGTCTATTAACACCCTTCTTAAATTTTACTTCACGCAGCCTATAGACCCCCCCCCCTTCCTCCTCCTAAAAGTCTTGGTTATTGTCTGTAACACTCACTACAATATTACAGCAGTTCACAAAAAAGTAATACATTCAATGATTATTTTAGACAGCTTTGCATTGATACCTTAAATTAATTTTTATTATTATTATCTGTATTACTATTATTGTCTCTATATAATTTTATATTGTTTGCCAATGCTATAATTTTCTTGTTATGTCTTCGACTATGCCTTTATTGTACTTATGTACCTTGTTGCAAAAATAAATAATAATTGTTCATTGTTCATTGACGAGGGTTACAAGCGATGGCTACTGCACACAGAGGTGCGTTGGTTAGCAAAAGATTACTGTTTAAATGTTAAATACAATGTATGAGACTTGGATTCGATGCTCGAGTTTTTGAAAACAAATGCGATTCTTTGGGACAAAATCAATCAGTCTCTCTAGGTCTGTGAGTTTTGGCAACAATTTTGTATTGCATTCTTATCACCCTCTTTTGTGGAAAGTGGATTTTATGCTAGTACCATTTGGTTGTCAAAAAGCTGTAAATAGTGAAGCGTGGAAAAATAAGGCTTTTACAACCAAAATTGAAATAAATATAGACAAACTACTAGCAACACATCAGGCAAACGATTCACATTAATATTGTTGTTTTTTTTAGCCTAATTTTTTTATCTATTAATTCTTACAACAAGTTTTCTTTTCAGTTTTTTTATAAAAATAATAAATAAGCAGACAAACCTATTGGACCTAAAATAATTGTTTGAAACTACATTGAACCTATAACTTCAAAAGGAGGGGAAGCTACAAAAAAGTTGGGGGGGGGGGGCGGTGAGCGGAAATTTTTGTTAAAAAAGGGGCGGTGAGCTAAAAAAGGTTGAGAACCTATGCCGCTAGATGTATGACCCGCTAGATGTATGACCCGCTATATGTATGACCCGCTATATGTATGACCCGCTAGATGTATGACCCGCTAGATGTATGACCCGCTAGATGTATGACCCGCTAGATGTATGACCCGATAGATGTATGACCCGATAGATGTATGTATAATAATAGGCCTAACAATATTGCATACGGAACAATAATATTTGTTTTAACTCTTTGTCTTTTAAAGAATTTTTTCCACAATTGAATTTTTCTGTTATATTTCTGAGCAAGAATTAAATGCGTTTTGCAAGACAACAACTAAATGATTTTATAACCTTCTCTCTTGAAATGTTTTCTAATTTTTAATGATGCGCTCGCGCAGTGTAAACTTTCACTTTTTGTAATGAACGCTTATACATCTCTCGTCCGATTCAGTTATAGATGTTTTAAATTTTTTACTTTATGTTGATGGCGGTCCTCAGACAGAAGATGTATATTGCACATATGTTAAAAACATAACCCTATATATACCAGCACGGCTATAAATGCCAAGGTTGAAAAAAACTCTTTGCCTGTATTTAACTTTACTACCCTTCTCTAGTCCACTACAAATAAATACAGAGATTAAAGTAAAGATAAGTCGATAAAGTAACAAAACAAAAAGTAGACCGACGCACATTAATTGATCCATTCATCACCAATTAAACATTTATAGAGAGCTTAAACATTAAAACGAAATTGATCCAGAAAATTGAAGAACGTTTTCTTTAATCGAGTTTGCAAGATACAAATTATTAACTAAATGCTCTGATTCGACTTTTAAAAAGAGTATTTTGTAAGCGGCATCTCGTTTGTTAACAAAAGGAGTGGATAAGCATTGTCGAGGCCATATGTCTAACTAAGGACTTAAAGGAATTTGATTGATTCATCTCATCTTGTGATGTAGAATGTAGAAAATATGGGAAAGCTTGATGCTTACAAGTTGCGGAGGTTATGCTTCGACTTCCGGGTTCGGTAGAAGCAAGCATCATTGGTCAGAATTCACCGGAAGTGTTTGAATAAAATGTATATCTATGTCAGTGTTACATTGTTAAAACTTTAGGCCTAAAGCGTCCCTAAATAAATAAATGCATAGATAAATATCAATAAATATAGATCAGTTATTTACCACAATCAGAAGTGAGTATGCCTCTTCATTTTTTCACAATAACCAAAACTTTTATGCACGACATTATAAGCTCTTATTATACAGTGTTGCTGTTTTCCATGGTTACCTTGCAATCATAATCACTGCAAAGTTTTCTACATAAAATTATGTTGTTATTTTTTTTTATTGGCAATTTTTTTATTTTTTTTTAGGCAGTAGTTTGTTTGTTACTTTATATACTTATTATTTCTTATTTATATTATCTTACTTAATTTTGTTAAAAAATTATATACTATAAAACACTGCTGTTGTGTACAGTTTGTAAAATATAGTTATTGATGGTGGTTCTTCTATTCTCTTTCCTCTGCTAAAATTACATTGTTTATAGTTACGACAATGTAAAAACAAAGGTGTTTCCCCATACAACACATCTTTTGTCAACTCGAAATAAGTTCAGAATATGAGACAGTAACCTACAAGAAAAAGGTCAACCTTATAATATTTATTTCGGAAGGCGGTGAGCTGGCAAAACTTTTTACCCTGTTTTAAATAGGCTACATGTATTCTGTTTAATAATAAATATAATATATTTCTTAATGCTTAGCCTGTAATGTCGATTTCTATTTCTAGTGAAACTACTTTCAAACAATTTTACAAGAAACTACAATCGGTCGAGAAAGCGCATTTTTTAGTTTAGAGGTCTATGGAACCGTAGATCTACATGGGTATTTCAATCTTTAGGCTTGTGTTCATATTAAACTTTAAAAACAACAAGAAACAAGCAGACTAATGAACATCATTTCATTCAATACTGATGCCTACGGTTAAAAAAAATTAACAACAACTAGTTTTCCAGGGCTAAAAATCACTAATCGATTTTACAGCGCGCGCTTTATGAGACGCGTGCTTTAAATAATGACCCAGTGCGCATGGCAAGGAAACGCCTACTAAAAACTCGTTTTAAGATCCTTAGAAATACTAGCGCGCCACCTGGACGTACATATGGCCAAAGGAAACAAATAATGGAGAAAAACGATTGTTAGAGATATATAGATATATAGATAGTAGATAGTTAGAGATAATAATAATAATAATGGTTATGTATATTGCGCTTGTCTATGACAGTTAGCATGCTCAGTGCGCTCTTGGAATAAATTACAGTGGCAGTTTTAATGGTATGCAAGACATAAGCCACTATCCAAAGAGAAAGTTTGTAAAAACTCTTTTTAAAAGACTCATTTGCCTCAGAATCTCTCAGTGTCTGAGGCAAGCTGTTCTTATCTTATCTTATAAGTTTACAGACGTTCCTTCTAAATAGAAGATTGTTACGTCCACTAGGCCCAAAACTCCTGCAGGGCGACAGGGGTCCGTCGGTGGCAGGGATCGAACCCGCGACCCAGTGGCGTAGCTAGGGCCATCTGCGCCCGGAGACATGACACAAAGTCTGCGCCCCTTCTCAGACAGACAACGAATAAAAGAAAAAAATGTATACATGAAAAATAATAAACTGCTACTTGAATAGGTGGGTCTTCAGTCGGCTCCTGAAGGTGTCAAAGCTAGGGCTCTGTCGAAGCTGTAGTGGAAGGGCATTCCATGCGGACGGGCCCACGTATGGGAATGCTCGTTCGCCAGCGGACACCAGTTTCACACTGTTTTCATGAGACTGTAGTTTTTCGGGCTTTCTCCATTTGTTGAAACCATTGGTTAACTCAAATGAAGATCGTGAGTTTGAACTTGATGATGTAAACCAGGGTCGGCAACCTAAGGCACGTGTGCCAAACTTGGCACGCAGAGCAGTTTTCAATGGCACGCGAGACACCTCCAAGAGGTGCTTTTGTATTGATTAAAAATATTAACATTTTCCGGTTCTGAATGAGGAAAACTGACCGTTGAAGCCGATGTTTCTGAATGACACTGCGACACCTTAAGTGAGTTGAACTTGCATTTACAAGGTCTACTGGAATGGATTTGCATTGAAACTGGACATATCTTGCCGTGAAATCAATTTCAAAACATTTAACTTCATGTACATCCCTATATTAAGGCATATATTTAGATAATAGTTGGGCTTTTTAAGAAGTACATCGAAACACTTAAAGCGGAGTTTTTTAATCAAAGGCAAGACTTTCAAATTGAAGGACTCATTTTATCATACCACATCAATCCTAACTGGTTTGATATTACTGCAACCTTCTTAGATGTAAATCTTTTTTTAAGTGGAGGAATATTGGCGATTTTAAAATGCAGATAGTTGAATTTTAAACATTTAAAAAATGGGCATCCAAATATGCCCATTTGCGGAAACAATCTGGAAGGAAGCTGCTTAGGAAAGTCACCTGCTATTCTTAACTGCTAGGCATTCGCTCTTTTACTTTCAGCGTTTGGTTCAAATTACACTTGTGAACAGATTTTATCGCACATGAAAGCTGTTTTAAGCATTCAAAAAGGTCACATACACTCATTAATTGATACAGACTAATTACATTAAAAATAGTTTCTTTATGCTCATCTTCTTTAATTAAATTAAACATAAATATAAGCAATTCTAAAACAAATTTATTTGTATTATTAATTGAATAAATATAAGAGACTTATTTAATGGCACTATATTATGTAATTTCTGTAATTATTAATGTTTAAAATATAAACTCCTTAAATGGACAGACAATTAATGTGGGAAATGTTTAACGTAAACTTTTTTAATCCTCTAATAAATAAATCTTGAAATGAATACCATAATGTTGGATTTATATAAAGAAATAATAATTAGTCAGTAATATTTGTTATGTTACAAAATATAACTGGTTTGGCATCACTATTGAATCAAATGTCTTGAAATGTTGACACGTTTTTAAATAAAGGGAGATAGTAACCCGTTTTATTTAAACTAATATTTCTAATATGTTTCTTTTTTAAAAAAAAAAACAAAAAAAAAACAATAAACGGCTTACAATTTATAACTTTGAAATGATAAAACTGTAAAAAAAAATCTGAAAACTATATAAGTATCATATGACTGAAGAATGTAAATGTATATTTTTAAACATTTCATTAACTACCCAATTTGTATGATTACAACTTATCTAATCCGCTTAACAATGGTGATTAACCTTTATATGTAAATATAACTGAGATCAAAATATAATACATTTTTGCATGTGTTAGATCCTCACCTTCATTAACAAAGAATAATGTTTAGACATTAATTACCATTGAATGTGAAAGTTTAGTAATAAATTATTGTATTTAATGTAAATGCAAACTAAACAAATGATAATCACAAACTCGTTAATTTTGTATTAAATATAGGACGCTTGAATCATTTTCTATATAAATCTCCTTTGCTTTTGGCCTTGGTCTTGCTAAGCAGTTAAATTAATTGTCATATAAAAACAACTAAAAAAATATATAACAGAGCAGGTTGACTTTTAGGCTGTTGGCACACTGAATGATTTAGCAATCTTAGTTTGGCACACTGTTAACAAAAGGTTGCGGACCCCTGATGTAAACAATAGACAGCAGAAACAGTAAGCAGCTTTATTAATTGGTGAATATAATAGCCACGGGCGATTTACTTCCTCTCCATTTGCTAGTTGGCGTTTAAACCATGACGCAGTAATCGAATATTCACCTTCTACTGACGATAGACTGCTTCTCTGCTGAAAGGGTATAGATCTGAGAGTTATCAATTCTTACATTCAAGTAAAATCTTATATTCGACTCGAAATTATTCAACCTGTATAATTGTTAAAACCAGATGCCACTTTCAGTATATGAAGAATAATATTTGAACCCGAACTGATCTTTGTTTAAAAAAAAACGCCATCAGCAATTCTACATTGTGGATGTGTTATTTGTTTAAGAGTAGAATGGCGCCCTTAATGCTCCATGGGGGCGCTAAAATCATGCTTGCCAACTGGTTTGTAATAAAGATCTTCGTGGAGCTCCTAAATTCAATCTTGCAAACGTATTTGGGATACATTAGTTTACATCAAAATAAAATTAAATAATTAGTGTTTTAATACTCATTTTGGCGCCCCCTAACGTGGCGCCCGGGGACATATGTCCCACCCTGCCCCTCCCTAGTTACGCCACTGCCGCGACCTGTCAGTTGGTTTTTTGGTTGACAGTCCGATGATCTAGCTGCTGGACAAGCCGTATAGAGTATAGAATGATAAATAAAAAAAATAGGTCTTGCGAGTTTCAGCTCATCCTCACAGTAGACGATCTGGCTGCGGTGGTTGACAAGGCTGGCCAAATCGACACCATACTATTGGATTTTTCCAAGGTCTTTGATAAGGTCCCTCACCAACGTCTTCTCCTCAAGCTGGACTACTACGGAATAAGAGGTCAGACCAAAAGATGGATTGAAAATTTCCTTTTCAGCCGCACTCAACGCGTCGTCGTGGAAGGTGAGAGCTCCTGCTTTGGTCCGGTCATGTCTGGAGTTCCACAGGGTTCGGTGCTGGGACCCACTCTGTTCTTGATCTACATCAATGACCTGGGAGACGGGATCCACGCCAGGGTTCGGCTTTTTGCAGATGATACCATCCTGTATTCTCACATCGAGAGCCCCAATGACGCTTTATATCTACAGGGCGACCTCAATAGGTTGGAGACCTGGGAATCGAAATGGCAAATGACGTTCAATGTTGATAAGTGCAACCTCCTCTCTATTTCAAGGAAGAGGATTAGGATCCCCACCAGTTATACCTTGCATGGTCACACTCTTGAGAGGGTTTCAGATGCCAAGTACCTTGGAGTGAACATCACAGAAAAACTCCACTGGGGCACACATGTCCAATCTATTGCTGCCAAAGCAAATAGAGCTTGCGCCTTCGTCCAAAGGAACCTCAAGGGATGCTCCACCAGGATCCAGACCCATTGTTATAAAAGTTTAGCTCGTCCCATCCTGGAGTACGCATCGACTGTATGGGATCCTCATCAACAACACCTGATATCTAAGCTGGAGATGATCCAACGTCGAGCGGCACGTCGTATCTTACAGGACTACGGCCTTAAATCTAGCGCCTCAGCTTTGGTGGCCCAATTCCAACTGGAGCCCCTACATCATCGCAGAGCGATAAACAAGGTCACCACTATTTACAAGATCGTGAACCGCCACGTGGAAATGTCCACTCAGTCAGGCCGAATCCAACAGGTGTCCCGCTCTACCCGAGGCCATCAGCTCAAGCTGCATGTCCCACATGCACGCACCGACGTCTACAAATATTCTTTTTTTCCGTCAGCCATTAGGCTGTGGAACACCCTGGACCAGGCCTCCATCACTGCCCCTACAGTTCAGGCTTTTAAATCGTCACTGAAGGGCTGGTCTAAAAACCTAAAGTGACACTGTGTCATCTGTTTATAATTGTTGTTTGTGATGTTTTTTATTTTATGTGTATTTAAATTGTGGACTCTTTCCTCGGTACTAACGGGGTATCCACAGTAATATGAAGAAGAAGAAGAAGAAGAAAGTTAGACAGAGAGAGAGGGAGAGTGCGAAAATAAGTATGTGCATGCATGGTGTATGGTTTGTTTTCTAAAAAAATGTGCGAACTTTCACAGTATTAAAATAAAACTAATTAATTTAAATACAAGACTCGTATTCTTTGTTCCAGTCTTGTTTTTTTTAAAACCCATGTCTAAGTTAACATTGTTACTTTCTGTATTTTGTTTACTTTGTTTTCTTGAGTTCTTTGATGCGCTTTGTTTTGTTTCCTTTCGTGTCTTTTCAATTTCGTCTTACTTTTTACCGACCATTTTGTTTTTGTTGCTAGCGTTTCCGCTTGAATTCAATTTCGGTGCCAATGTGTTTTGGTACGTGTTAACTTTTTTGCTTATTTATCTAAATTAAAACCATTCAAAATGTTACTTTTAATCTTTATTTATCTTTACGAATATAAACAAATAACACTTTTAACGGTAAACAGTCGAAAACAAGTGAAATTTATGACGTATTACGCAAGACTCGAACTCACCACTTTTGGTACGGTAATGATACCACGACCACGATCTACAATTTTGTTCGACGCGTCAAAGGTTATTTTGATTATATTGAGATCATTAGCTTGGGTGAGCTATAGTTAAAACAAACAAAAACAAGAAGTTGTATCGTGAGTAAAGTCAGAGATAAACAGGCTCAATGAACTCCCAGCGTATATGCCATTTCTTTCAGCCCATTGAACGTTTGCCATGTATAGAAATGGGTAGAAGACAGAACTCAAAACAACATCTTACCTTGTTTGGCTTTTTTTGGATAGCTCCACTTCCCCAAAGTTCCGCAGGATCCATGACGTAATCCACCTGGATCTCAATGGACAACACCTCAGCCGTCCACGCAGAGTCTCTCCTGGGGTGGGATGAAATCAGGTCCGTGGGCGGGGCCAGGTTGCTGTGGGAGGAGTTCACCCTGGGGTCGAGGACGCTGGGTGGGGTCAGGCTGCTGAGGGCTGACTCGCTCCTCGTCTTGGGGACGTTGAACGTGCAGGGAGGGATCAGGAACCTGGTGGTGTGGCAACCCTCGACCTCTGGGCTGTTCGAATGGTCCATGCTGTTCTGAGAGGAGGATCTGCTGGATCCGGTGCCGGACGCCCCGCCGACCCTGGCATCGATCTTCATGCTGGTCGGCTGTTGCGTGGCGCCCCCTCCACCACCGCCTCCAAGCCCGGCCGCTAAGAAAAGAGACTGGTGGATAGACACGGATTGGTCAAAGCTCGGGTCTGACGCCAGCTTGACGCTGTTGGGAAGCATGTCTGTGGACTCATGACGCATGGCGTCCTTCCCCAGCGACCCACAGCTGTGTCTCTTGGACTTACCAGCCGGGAATAAAAGTTTTTCCTTGGCGGAGAAAGAGTTGCTGGAGTCCGTTCTGTGGAGATCGGGTTTTGTGGAAACGTATGCCGCAACATGGTTCGCGCTGACATCGCCGGAGGTTTCGTCTGGGGCCGAGGGCGCCGCCCCGGCGGAAGTTGGTGCGATGACAAAACGGCCCTGCGCGTAGCCGGGCTCCGTTTCCGGTCTGTCGAGAATGAGCGATGATGGCAAGTTGCAGGAAACATCGGAATGGTGCTTGGGAATCGATGGTGGTGGTGGTGGCGCCGGGGTGGCGGGGAAGCCCGGGTGCGGAGGGGGTTCACGCACTGAGGGCGGCGAGTCAGGGGCGCGAGCTGGGCTTGGAATGGTGCATGGAGGAGTCAGCGTCATTGATCTCACAAAGTTCAGGTTTGATTTTATCCCATTTCTGGTGCTGCTGTCTTTGCTCATAATATCTGATCAATGCGTACAACTGTAACACTGGCAGGCATACAGACGAAATATGAAAAAAAAGAGTTATATAAGCATAGTCACACACATGGAGTGTCTTGGTCTTATTACATGCACGTTAAGAAATATAAACAATCTTGTATATACGTTATATAAATCAATATCTAATAGTCCATAATAATAATAATAATGGTGCTTGTATAGCGCATATACCGTTGATGACAGTTCTATGCCCTGACGACAGTTACAGAATACAGAAGGAACAACAGATGAAAATGTAAACATGTATACGCAAATACTGCTAACGAAGGTAGGCATTGCAGTGAGTGTAACTTTTATTGTAAGGAAACAACTGGAGAGTGAGTAAAAGATAACAGGAGGGAGTACCGGATATATTTATATAACGGATGAATTGAGGAGGAATAATTAAATACAATAGGGCTACTGGAAGAATAAAAAAAAGTAGAAGAATGGAAAAAAAATAAAATACGAATAATGTGATTATAAAATAGACAAATAGATAGATAGATAGATAGATAGATAGATAGACAGATAGATAGACAGACAGGCAGATAGATTGTTAGATAGATAGAAGATACAAAGATACAAAGACTAGAAAGTTTTTTTTTAATATCCAAGTATAGAGTTCTAAAAGGACAGAAAACAAGAGAAAAGGAAAGATCGAGATAAAGAGATATAGATAGAGAGATAGATAGAGATATACAAAGATAGAAAGAAATAAAGAAAACAGAGAAAGATAGAGGGATAAAAAGATAGAGTTATAGAAGAATAGAAAGATAGAAAGATAAAGAGATATAAATATAAAGAGAGATAATATAAAGATATAGAAATATAAAGAGAGATAATATAAAGAGATAGAAGTATAAAGAGAGATAATATAAAGATATAGAAATATAAAGAGAGATAATATAAAGATATAGAAGTATAAAGAGAGATAATATAAAGATATAGAAATATAAAGAGAGATAATATAAAGATATAGAAGTATAAAGAGAGATAATATAAAGATATAGAAATATAAAGAGAGATAATATAAAGAGATAGAAGTATAAAGAGAGATAATATAAAGATATAGAAAGATAAAGAGAGATAATATAAAGAGATAGAAGTATAAAGAGAGATAATATAAAGAGATAGAAGTATAAAGAGAGATAATATAAAGAGATAGAAATATAAAGAGAGATAATATAAAGAGATAGAAGTATAAAGAGAGATAATATAAAGATATAGAAAGATAAAGAAATAGAAAGATAGGAAAATAATCTCTGATACAACTTTAACATTCACAAAATGCCTCAAATGTTAACTTCTCAGTAAATTAAACATTTAAAAATCTCACAAACCATAATTTAAAAGATCCAACATTTCCCTAAACAATATTAATGAGTTCCATCTACAACCATTTATCTCCACAGTGATACGTTCAGTTGTTTCCCTTTTTCTCATTTCACTCCCTTTATTTTAACTTCTCTTTGCAATGGTTGTTAAACATAGTAGTGCCAATTTTTAAAACAACGCTAGACCACTTTGTTTCGTTTCTTCTTCTTTTAATTGTTTGTTTGGGTATTTGAATACCGTGCAACTTTTGTAATTAGCCAAAACTAGCGGGAACAAAAAAAAGAACACTTAGAATCCGTAAATCATAAAGGCCTGGCCCAGACATTGCGAATTGACTTTAAGGTGTGGTGGATGGGTGGCTTTGGGGAATGAGGGTGCGGGGAAACAACCCCATTCGCCTCATGGAGTTCGCTTAATTGTTTATTAGTCTTTCCCTTTCATATAACCTTGAAATTGTGCCATTAGACCTGGCGGGGATTTGGCGCACGATCCGCCGAATGGAGATAGCAAAGCATTGCGCTGTTTGTTTTCGATGCATTTTTTAAAGTTCTGAAATATGTTTGCCATATATTTTACAAATGCATCTGTTCTACATTTTAACTTTAACTTTTACAATCGCGCATATTCAAAGCATCTCATCTCCTTCGTGGCACTGATCTTCCTTTCTAGCTCAGGTTTTTTAAAAAAGTGGGGTACGGCTGGACTGAGGGTGTCCCTGAGTCTACCCAGCTCTGGTGGGTACCTGACATATGTTAGGGTAAAGTGTAAGGCGTCTGGGAATTGTTCTGGCCACACATCCCCTAGTATGCCGTGGCCACGGAAACTGTTGAACGCTTCTTTACCAGCCCTATGATCAGTTTGGTCCGAACGGTACCTTACTTACTATAAGAAAATGGAGAGGACAAGGGAACGCATCAGCCTGGTTTTGGTGCTGAGGGCTGAGTTCTTGTATTTCCATATTGTCTTGAGCCCCTTTAGTGGTACTGTAGAAACCTTCTCGGCATCCGCTATAAAGACCACATCTCCAATGAACAGATACGGAAAAGGATACTCCAGGAAATCTGACAATACAACGACCTGCTGGCCACAGTAAGGAAAAGAAACCTGGAATGGTATGACCACATAACAAGAGCCAACGGGTTTGCCAAAACGTTTCTTGCTGGGCACTACCAGAGAGGGGGGGGGGGAGAGAAAGGGAGGAAGACAAAAGAAACGATGGGAGGACATCATCAAAGAGTTGACGGGAGTAAAACTGTGCGACGCAATGAGAAGTGTTGAGATACGGGAGGAATGGAAAAGGCTGGTGTTAATGGCATCTGTGGCGCCCCGACGGTCCAACGGACTACGAGATACGTTGGTAGGGTGGGTAGATATTCAAAGCAGCCAATAATCGATACGTTTGCTATATTTACACACCGAGAGACGACCTAAAAATAATAATTAATTACGGTACTAACAAAATAAATATATGATATAAACGTATGCAGACATTTGAATATGTTGGTCCAGATCTAGTTCTGCTTTAGATTCAAACGATAACCCATTCATGTAGATCAATGCAGCCAGCCGAGAATATCTTTAACCGCGCTTGTCTCCCCTTAGTTTGGGCCCAAACCTACATATTCCCAATACCACATACGCACCAGTATCGTTCTATTCTTCTCGTACGATTGGCTGAATTCAAAACCAATCTCAACCAATGGCATAATAAATTAATTTCTATTTTAAGCATACACTTGCATTTTTCATTATGTTTGTCCAAGAAGGCTTGATAGAAAGTGTTAAACTACTTTTAATTTGAAGGAAAGAAATCAAATTAATTCTTAATGACAGCTAATAAATAGCTAACAACAGGAAAGAATGGAGAGTCATGACAGCCGATGTCTTCTCCAGACCTGGCACCTAAAGAAGAAGAAGAAGAAGAAAGGGGAAAGACAAATGCCATCTAATAGGCACGTCTCTAAAACATAAAAAATAAATCCTGATGTCTGGCAATGCTAGAAATTTCATGACGGTTGAGTGAAATAAAAAAAAAAGGGGGGGGGGGAGTTACAAAAGTAGGTATACAGTAGTGTCACATCAGTGAAATTAGTGGCATATTATATTGAAGTAAAAGCGACACATCTTAACCCTTTACTGGGGCATTGCGGCCTTATATTACTCCTATGGACTTTTTTTCGTGGCACTGTAAAGGATAAGGTTTTTGCATGCAAGCCCCGCACTGTTGAAGACATGATTCAGTTCATTTTGGAGGCTTGTCAAGAAATTGATGCTGAGTCTTTGTTCTAGATTCTAAAGTGTGCATAACCGTTCGGTCTCGATTAGAGAAGTGTGTGAACGCTGACGGCAAGCCATTTGAGTACCCGAGGGATTAGGGCGTCTTATTACATGTGTTTCTTATTACACATGTTTCTTATTACATGTTTATGCAGCTTTCGTTACTTTGTATAATAAATACAGTGAATAATATGTACGCGTTTTCCCTTTTTTTTCACTGTATACCTACTTTTGCACCCCCCTGTATATTGGAATGGGAAATGTATGTATACCACATGTTCCTAGCAACCTATTGTAGTGAACAGGGAATGGTACCTTTAAATTATAATCAGTCACTTCAGGGATTTCAAAGGCTCGTGTAGAGGCTGTAAGCTTGGGGGTGGAATTAGGTATGAATTGTTAGACAAGATTAAGAAACCGGTTTCCAAATGGATGTGGTCAACTGTAAGAATTTAAGGTAGAGGGTGATACATGTCTTCACAGGTGGTCTTGATTTTCAGGTGGTAGTCAGTTAAATGGTATGTTGAAATCAGGCGACTACCAGCCCCTGCTCCCTCCTCCCCTCCTAAAAGCTACCAGCCTCTCCTCCCTGCATCCTAACAGCTGATATATCATACATAGACAACTGGCCTTTATTAAAACAAAATATGTCTGCCTATCTTCTACAATTTGTCTTTCATAAAATGAACGTGTAAACAGTTCATAATCAATTAAATTTCTAGTTCGGCAATGTTTATAATTATCGTAGTCAACTTATAATCATCAAAGGCTACAGTTAACCACGTTAGCGTAAGAGAAATTTAAGTTAAAGAAAGTGTTGCAAAAAATATTTGACAATTTAACCGTTTATATTTTTTACTTCTCTGTTTAATTCCTTTTTTTTATTCTCTTCAATTATTTTCTCTCTTTGTCAGACGCGTTCTCTCTCTCTCTCTCTATCTCTCTCTCTCTCTCTCTCTCTCTCTCTCCCTATATTTCTCTTTCCATCCCACTATTTCTCCCTCACACGTTCTCTCTGACTCCCTCACATTCGCATTATCTATCTCTGTTACTCTTGCTATCTTCCTCTCTCTCCCTCTCTCTCTCCATCACTCTCTCTCTCCATCACTCTCTCTCTCCATCACTCTCTCTTTCTTCCCATCACTCTCTCTCTCTCTCCATCACTCTCTCTCTATCTTTCTCTCACACACTCATGGCCACTCTCACTCTCATCCACACTCCCTCTCACTCTATTTTTTTTCACTCCCTCTATATTTCAATATGCCTCCTTTCTATCTGTCTTGAAAACAATCCCAGGATTCAAACCCGACTCCACTGGGATGTCGATCCAACCTTATTAAGATTTAAAACAAACTTGACTAAATATACAGCAACAACATTCAGACTGTATACAAATTTTAAAAAACCCACTAATACAATTATATACAAACATATAGAAAAACAAATTGCTCGTCTATAAAACAATAATAACTGCATTAGGCGTATGGTTTATTTTTGGCATTATTAAAATGAACTATAAATGAACAAAAAGAAGATGTTCAAAGACCTACTGAAAACTTCAAGCTGTCATTAAATATTAAGAAAATCAACCACTTTGCTTAAAATTAAAAAAAACAAATTATAGAAAAATATCTTTAATTAAAGGAAACGGCAAAAATAAAGTGTTTTAATGACTTGAAAAGAATGTCAAGTATTTGTAGAAATGCCACTAATAAGGAAGAAGCTAATTGAAGTCTTTGAAGATTAAAATTTGTTGCGGTAATTAGATCAAACTTGGTTTTGAGTTGTTACATTTCCCTTCAGCTTCAGGTTTACAAGAGAATTTAAATGATTACATTTGTTAAAGAATACCAGCTGGACACAAAACTAAACTTGGAAACAACGATCTCTTATTGTTGATGTAGTTGTCATAGGCGTACCTCCAACAGCCCCCGCCCATTATAATTTCAAAGCCGTAACATAGAGTAAAAGGATGGCCGACCGGCAGCGCGTTCGACTGGCGTAACGAAGTTCCTGGGTTCAAATCCTGGTTAAAGCTAGGACATTTTTTCCCGGGACTCGAGTTGTCCCTGAGTCTGATTGGTACCCGACATAAATTGGGGTAATTTCTATATGATTTTCAAGACTAGTAACGCTAACTCAAGAGGGCTGTGTATCTAAAAATCCAGTTTCAGTTATCACAAAAGGCCCAGATGAGTTCGACACATCCCGAGGTAGGGCCGCAGAGATAATCTTATATAGAGTTTGTAATTATTTCTTTGTTTGCTACTCGGTTATTTTACTTTCGTGTCCCGGTACCAGATAGCCAACCCGGGAATTCTGGGTAACGTCAGCAGAAAACAAAATATACTGGCTGTTATAATATGACCTTGACTAATATAGTCTACTTGAGAAAAAACATTATTTAGAATAATGAAATATTTTAACTGCGCCTCCTACCCCCTTTACCCCACCCAGCCCCACAAAAAAGAAGTAGCTAAGCCTTTGTTTTTAGAGAAAATACTCGGCCTCGCAGAGATTTTGAGCTTTGAAAATGAAACTTTGTTTTATCTTATAATCTAATAAGCTCGAACGATTGCTGATGTTTGATTTGTCTGTCGTTAATTAAAGGACCAGCAAATACAAATCTTGGCTATGAAAATCATTGCCTTTTCTTTCAATAACAGACTGTACTAGATTATATATTTATTAACATGCTTTCAATTTGGTCGAGGTTTTTTTTTCCTTTATAATTTGTTGACTTTACGTCGAAAAAAATCATACTCTTGTATATCTATATAGAACAAATAGAGAGAGAGTGAAATATTGGACTAGCGAAAAGGAATTTAAAGGAATGGGATAGACTGGGATAGACTGGGAGATACAAAAAGAAAAAAAGACTGGATAATAGAGAATTAAAAAGATTGTGCGAGGGAGAAAAGGAGAGTCTAGAAGAAGGCGACTGAGATATTAGAAAACAGTAGGAAAAACAGAGAGAGAAAGAGAGGGAGAGAGAAGGACAGGGATAGAAAGATGAAAGATGGTGCCTTGATGAAACACTGGAGAGAATGGGACAGGAAAGGCGGGAGAAAAGAAAGAGTGTAAGATACAGGAAGAAGAAGATAGATAAGATAAGAATGGGCATTTCTTATAGCGCTTCTATCCATGCTATTAAATAGCATGCTCAGTGCGCTCTTTGTGTGATTTGCAATTGCAGATGTACTAGCCAAAGAGAAAGGTCTTTAAGTTATTTTTAAAAGATTCTCTTGTCCCAGATTCTCTCAGTGTTTGAGATACTGTTCCATAGAGAAGGCGCCACTGACTCAAATGAGCGCACTCCCAGGTACTTCTTTCTGTGTCCATCCAAACTAGGAGTTATGAGGAGTGACTGTGTTAAAGAGCGCAGTTCCCTAGATGGCTCATGCCTTGTTATAAGCTCTCAAAGATACGAAGGAGCAATACCCTTTATGCATCCGTACGTAATGGACATAATTGTGTGCTCTATTCGCTTCATCACTGGGAGCCAGATCTTGAACCAGATATGATCTTGCCTCCTCACCCCCGAAACAATGCGCGCCGCGGTGTTCTTCACTCTCTGTAATCTCTGCAGCTGGTTCTGAAGCAAACCCCACAAGCAACTATTACAGTAATCCAACCTTGACTTGATAAGAAGAAGGGAGAATGTAATGCAAGATAATGATTGAGGGAGAATAAGGAAGAGAATGGAGAAATAGTAAAGAAAGAATGTGCGATTACGGTCAAAGCAAAATATAGTATTTGGTAAAAGAGACATATGCAAATTGCCTACTTTTAGGGAAAGTTTTGTAGTAAGTAAGTCAAGTACCCGACGGACCAAATTGATCATAGGGTCGATGAAGAAGTGTTCACCAGTTTCAGTGGCCACGGCATACTAGGGGATGTGTGGCCAGCAGAATGCTAGTGACCGCTGGCCGACTTGCATTCTCCTAGGCGGGCCTGTCCACCTGGAATCCCCTCCCAATCCAGCTTCGCCAGAATCCTAGCTACGACACCTTCAGAAGCCGGCTGAAGACTCACCTGTTACAGTAACTTACATATATACATTTTCGTCTGTACTTCGCATTTGTAATCTGTCTGTCAGCGCATAGAACTGTACTCAACGGGATAAGCGCTATATAAGCATTATTATTTTTTATTATTATTACACCCCAACCACCTTTACTTTACCCCCAACTAAAGTCAGGTACCCATCAGAGCTGGGTAGTCTAAGGGACACGCTCGAATCCCCGGTAAAAAAATTCTAGCCTTTACGAAGATACGAACCCAGGACTTTCGGTACGCCAGTCAAACGCGCAGCCGCTCGTTACGGTTGTTTCGTGACCCTTATGCAATTTCAACCCGTCTTTCAACCGATTACGAAATCACGAATATGGAAAAATAAGTTATAATAGTTTTCTGTCAATAAAAGTAAAGAAAATAAAATATATTTGTTTACCAAAAATGTATGCCAATTTTCCGCTCGAGGTTTAGATCTAATTTTAAATCCGGAAATCTTTATCATTGCTTGACATTCGCAGTATCCACGACAATTTAAATTTACATGAATGAATTACCCAAATGCAACCACACAGGAACAAAAGTAAGGTAATTTATAGAACAATAAAGATACTGAACTCTTATAAAAAAAATCCTTAATGAATTACAAAAAATGGGAATCTAATTAGAGTATGTCTTTTCACCCCAAAAATTGCCAATTGTTAAGAGTATCCAAGAAAAAGAAAAAAATAATTACAAAATAGTCTACTTCATTATTGGAAAAGACCTAACGTAAACTAAAAATGAAAAATACTTTGGGAGGAGGAGTAGGGCTATAGTTGAAGGGGAATAGAAGATAGACCAGGGAAAAGTCTAGTTGATGGGAAAAGGTAGAGGCAAGGTAAGAAAGAATGAAACTGAAAAACAAACAGATAATGTGAAGACAAAGAACAAAACGCGTAGCTTTTTATAAAACAGTTTTTTTTTTTAAACCTTTATGACTATAAATAGTTTTATCTTACCTTTGCACTGTCACATTTAATGTTTTAAATTATAATTAGATCTAGTTGGTTTTTTTTACTTCTTCTAATTTTGTGGACACCAGAAATCGGGATAACGTCTATCATTTAATTGTCCTTGAGATGCCAAATGCTCTACAGCATAGGTTCTCAACCTTTTTCGGCTCACCGCCCCCTTTTACATTTTTTTTCCGCTCACCGCCCCCCCAACTCAATTTTAGCGGAAACATTTGTTAATTAAAGGGAGATAATTAACCCTTTTCATTTGAGGTAATATTTCAATTTGTTTTTCTTTTATAAAAAACTGAATGTTTTGCATTTATAACTTTGAAATGATATGATAGAACTGTAAAAATTATTTGAAAATTGTATAAATATTATATGACTAAAGAATTTATATGAATATTTTCAAGCATTTCAATTGCTACCCAGTTTGTGTAATTACTACGTATCTATACCGCTCATTTATTGTGGTTACCTCTTTACAAAAGATTCAAACGCATTAAAGGACATCTCGGTAAAACGAGTAAAATTAGTAGCCTAATATTAACCGATGTTAAGGCGACAGTCCGATGAACCAACATAAGACAAGACGACCGCATAACATATTTGCCAAGTAGGCCTACTAACCCCTACTTCATCGAAAAGTCATTGCGATTCTTATTTGTTCAATAATATGTATGCCTACTGTTGGGGGATATCAGATATTTAGTAGCACTTGCGTTTACATCATATTTCATCCAAAAACTAATCGATTCAAATTGCTGAGTTGTTGAAATTATAGCAGGTACGTATGTACCACCCACTTGCCCTTCATCGCCCCCCCAATCGCCCCCGGGAATGTTATCGCCCCCCTAAAGCTTCTCGTCGCCCCCTGGGGGGCGATATCGCCCCCGTTGAGAACCTATGCTCTACAGTAAAAACAAAATTGATTCTACTGGGTTAGCCCACATTTTGTTTTGCTATTTCATTCTTAAATATATATATATAGCATTATGGGGTAGAGATTGGAACTTCAGCTGTAGAGCTGGACCTTTAACGCTCTTGACTTCAACAGTCACATCACATTTTAAATGACTTGAAGTTTGAATTAAAGTTCACAGACGTTCCTTCTAGATAGAAGATTATTACGTCATTACGACCTAGGCCCGAAACTTCCTGCAGAGCCGGCAGGGATTGGTCGGCAGCCGTTTCGTTGGCAGCCCGGTATAGTCTACTAACCGCAGGACCAGCGGCGAGATTTCAGTACAGAGATGGCAAATTATTCGTTTAAAATGCATTTTTTTACTACAACGATTTCTCTTAACCCTTCCCGTACCGACATACTTCTATCTATGCTGCCTTCAGTTCCGCTATATACGCGCCCGGGACTGTAAGGGTTAATTGTTTGACTTTTTGTTTTCCGATTTGCGTGAACTAAAAGAAGGAAGTTATAAACTCTACTGGTAAACCCTAATTGTTACAGATTGACACCGCTTTTAATTGTCCTGTTTACTTAACTAACAGCACAAATGACCCCGCATCCCACAAAGCAATCCATTAAACGATAGACCCTGCTTGAATGTCCTAACCAAGTTCATTTTATATATGCATTATAGCCCCATCCTCCAACCAGTGCCGACTCAAAGTACCGGCAAAACGGTCGGTTTCTATGGGCGCCATGTGCTTTACAAATCTGAATATAAAAAAAAATAAGTAACATGATAAATGAAATATTTTCTATTTTTGAATTTGACGTTTTTAAAACAGAGAAAGAAACCGAAACAGGTAGAAAGTCTGGAGGACACTTATATCGGCATAGGTTACCAATTAATGATGGGAATGTTTTTGCCACCCCTGTGTACATTGAATAGATCTTGGCGGCAGGGCAGTCAGTAGTTCAACAAGAGGTGGTGGATGTGGAGGTAGTCCCAAGCGCATCGGTTTTGAAGTTTTGATAGGCGATAAATTGTCACTTTCCTAACTTCTACGTACAATAACTAATTATGTTATTGATAAATTCTTCTTCTTCTTCTATTGGCCAGTCTGCAGTGCTGTTTGCTCTCTTGCAGTCAATGCCAGACAAACATATTTACATGTCTTTTTCAGTTGTTCAATACTTGCTATATAGTTAGTTGGTAAAGGTAGGTTCAGGAGGGAGCAGAGTGTATCTGAGGTAGGTTAGCTCAGGGCATTCAAGCAGGAAGTGGTCCACGGTTTCTTGTGGGCAGGGGCAAAGTCTGCATTTGGGTGGGTGAGTTGGGTTTATTCTATTTAGGTGTGAGTTGAGTGCTGTATGTCCTGTTCTCAACTGGAATACAGTACATTGTTCTTTGCGGGGCAGGAACTTTTTTTAATAAATTTATTGATAAATAGAAACTATCTTTTTAAAAAGGGTGCCAATTTAGACCAGCACCCCAGGTGCCATTTTCCCTCTTTACGCCACAGATGGCAGTAATGTCCCATGAGCTTACCCATGATGCCAACAACCATAAAGCCGGACCCCGTCCTCAACCTACCACCACGACCAACATATCTACAGCAACACACAGAACAGCTAAAACGTAAGACGTATAAATATTACGTTTTACTGGCACTGGTTGCAAGACAGAAAACAACAACAACGCTGCAGTCTGCTTATAAGAAGTAGTGTACCGTACTTACTGTCAAAATTGTATAATTCGTTGAAGCCGACCGAGACGGAGCTAACATTAATGTGACCAGAGTGGATCTAAGACAACCCACCCCCCTTACTTAAAAAAAATACGACTGCTTCAAAAAACCTAATTTTTAACTCTTAATTTCTTTTGTACATATTTTGGGCTTCTTTGATTTGTTTCTTTTAATACATCAACCTGTATATAGTGCTGATATTTGATCAGGAGTTCAAGAGTTAATGCACGTGAACTTTATGGCTACAAGGGTGTACAAGTAATTGAGAAAGAGAGAACAAAGTAAAGGAAGGCAGGAGTGAAAGAGGATGGAGAAGAAGGCCGGAGCCAAACTATAATGACTATCGTTAATTAACTTTTCCCCTGGAGCAGCAGCTAAACCTTCAAAGGCTGTTGAACAAAAATTAAGTCCTGTACTCGTTTTCTTAAAGAGGGAATGTAATTCTTCTTCAAAAACAACAGATGGCACAATTTGTCTATTTGGACGACTCTTGTGGTAGCTATATACACAGTGTATTTCTGTACGCGCACACAAATGTATATATATATCGTTTTCACGTGACATAGTTTATTTACACATCTATGGCTCGAGCATGACATAGTTTATTTATACAGGTGTGATTCGGACATGACACAGTTTCCTGTTCTGTTGTTGCGTGATTTAAATAGTTAGTCTGGACTATGTTAGTTTGAACATAGTACATCATGTTTTTTTTTTAAAGTAGGCCTATATATGTTTAGAGATGTATAAACATAGGGAGTTGGATAGGTAGGCTTTTTTAAATTATGAACATAGTGATCGTAGATTAATTTAACAGATAAACAGGTAGAAATAAGTATTGATTAATGGATTCATAAATGGATTGGTCAGATGGATAGATGGATGAATGGAAAAAAATAGGTGTGAGGTTGGACTGTTGAATTTATAGAGAGATAGATACATGGGATGAAAGAGAGAGTGAAAAAGAGAGAGAGAAAGGTATATACATAAATATATAGGCCTAAATTGATGTTGTGTTCGCTCATAGTTGGATAGATAAATATATAGAAATAGAGATGGAGATAATAGATAGATTGATAGAATAATAGATAGATAGATTGAAACATTGATACATTGATAGACAAAGTGATAGATTGATTGACAGACAGACATAAAATTAGACGAACATGCATAAAGATAGATAGACTAGATAGATAGATAGAAGACTAGATAGACAGATCAATCAAATAATAGATAGATAGATAACAGAGAGATAATATGCTCATGTTACTATTTAACAGAACCTCGGCTGTTGAGACCACAGAATAAATATATTTCTATTATGTGGTAAAGACCTTTCCCCTTTTCCATCTGACCTAAATAGCCTATGCATTGCAATATTTTATGTCAATAATAGCTAGATGCTGAATCAATGATATGTCACGATGACCCCCGCCCATTCCAAGGTCATGTCATTCACCAATAGTTTCGCTCTCTCAACAAACCTTTTTACTTTGATCTAATCAGTGAGTGCTTCAAAGAACCGGCTAACACAGGCGTTGTATGTGCCACGAGGGTTCTATATGAGGGTGAGATAAGTTAGAGAGTACGTTACGACAGCAAACGCTATTCTTAGAACCTAAAGTGCCGGCATCAAAAAAAGTGTGCGCACATGATTTTAAAGTTTGTCTGGAATCTATTGCAATGAGTCTGAGTGAGGACATTGCATGATTTGCAACCATTGATATATTTGTGTACACAAATGGCTAGATTAACTTACAGAAACGTACAATTCTGCAGTGAAATAGCAAAATATACAACAGAAATGTCAAGATTTGTGTACAGAATTGCAACTTTATGTGCAGATATTGCACGATTTCTGTAGAGATATAGCAATAGGTTTCTACAAAAATGGAACTATTAGTGAACAGAAATAGCAAGAATAATAGACAGAAATGGCGAGATTAATCGACAGAAATGGCAGTTTTAAGACATACAATTGGACAGAATTGGTCAAGGTTCATGCATTCGAATCCTTTTAGAAAAACCATACAGACGTCACATGTTTCCCGAGTGTAATAAATCTTGTGAACTCCGCTTCCTAGATAGACCATAAATGGTCTTAAAGAGTTACTTAAATTATATGATTTTACTTGAGAAAGTCAGGTACAATTTCAAGGATTTTTTGTTCAACTTACAGTACTTAGATTAGGTCTACTAAATCGTTGTTTTTGTGTGTGTGTGTGTGTGAGCTTCTTTTTCAAAAGACTTGAGGATCATAGCATAAAATAGTCTCATCGTCACAGTCCTAATGTTCAATATCTATAATTAGTATAGTTGTCAACTTAGATTTGACTGACGTTGAATTTAGTGTTCGTCCATATTTCGGTCTATCTGTCGTATATAGTAATAAACACTGTTATATTGGAAAAGATTTGAATTAGTATTGACTTTTAACGAACTAAAACGTCGTTTGCTATTAAATATGTAGGCCTATTCTTTTCTTTTTCATCTACGTAACACGCCATTATATTGCAGCTATTATGATAATAATGAGTTTATTTATGTTGCGCAGCCTATAAACATAATGTAAGCACGTTGCACAGCAACAAAACCATGCATTGAGCTAATTTTTAGCAAAAAATAACGGCTACGATTCTCTAGACTAGATAAGTCTACAAAAATTATTTTTACTCCCTTTCTTTTAACTCGTACTTTCTGTCTGTCTGTCTGCTTGGTTGGTTGCTTGATTGTTAGCAAAACTTTGCATCGATTTTTCGACCATTTTCCGTCGTCCAATCGATCTGAAACTTGGGCAGCAGACTTGTCCCGACTAACAATACATTCTATCAAATTTTCAGCATCATAGCCTTTGGAATAGTCACGAATTCCTTCGACCAATTTGCGAATCGAAGAAAATAGTGTACGTAAAACATGGCTGCCTCTACCGGAAGAGACGGAAGTAAATAAACTTTTCGGATATGTTCGTTTTTACGAATAAAATAGCATGAAAACGACACAATGTAGCCGAAACAAAGCGGTTATCTTTTTATGGTTTTTGCGGGCCAAAGCTAGAAAAAAAAAAGGATGCGCAAAATTTTAATGTGGAAAATCATAAGGTATCACTTATATTTTTTTTTATCTATCAAAATATAAATTAAATATAACTAAGTTTACAAAGAAAGGGAGTATAATAAAAAAAAAACTTTGTATTTATGGGTTAGTTTATTATTACATCAAAGGATATGGTACTAATTGACATAAAACTATTGTTCTATGGTTTTTAGAAATAATTGATAATTATATAATACACTTTTATTGTAATATTGTTTACTATTTTTTCTTTCTCTTTTAACAAAAGACATTGTAACCATTCGTTTCTCCGTCATTTTGACGGGTATAACTCCTAGTAATGATATAATACATTCGGTTGACCAACTGTATTGTTTGTCAGATTGCGCAGTAAACTACTACCGTCCTAGATGAATTTTTTTTATTTATTAATACGTGTTTTGGCCGTATTGCTGCTGAGAGTTAACACCCTTGCCCCTTATACAAGTCAATCTTTTATGACTGACTTGTAATTTACAAGTCAGTCATAAAATATTGACTTGTATAAGGGGCAAGGGTGTTAACTCTCAGCAGCAATACGGCCCATTATCCACATTACATTCCTTAGAGTGAAAGAATGTATCAAATCAAAGTTTTCATAATAAATATGTTATGAATATATAAATGAGAAGTTATTTTAATGTTTAGATAAGTGTTCTGTTGATATAGTTTTCCGAAACTAAAAAATTATACCTACAGAAGGGGTATTCTTTTTATATAGATTAAAAACAACACTAAATTCTATTGGAGCAAGATTTGAAGGAAACGTGTTACAACGTTTGATGTCAAGAACACAATCAGTAGAAAGATATATGTTCCAATCAAACATAAGGAGAAAAACACTTTCCTTATCCCTTATGCGAAAATAAATGCATATAAATATTCTTTCTTCTCGGGTGGCATTCGGGCATAGAATGGGTTGCCTGAACAAACCAGGAAAACCAATAAATCAACATCATAAAAAAATATTAATAAAGATGCAAGACTGTAATCGGGCCACGGATGAACGTAGGACGCAATAATCTTCTTTATAGAAGGAGCGTTTGTAATATACATACGATAAGATAAGATGAGGTTTCATGGCCTCTTGTGTGGAAGAGAATACCTTTTGCGTCTTTACTCTTATTCGTGGTTTGTTCAAATTAACTGGTTTACCGAAATAGCTTAGTTCCATGTCCCGATATCGCTCGGAAGTAAATGGAACTTAAATGAATAGGTCTATGTCTTTCCGTGTAGAACAAGAAATCATTTTTATTTATAGCTGTGTCTTTCTGAGTAATTATTTATAAGATTATTGTGCTGTTTTTATAGGTAATAAAGATGTACCAAAATTTAAAATTGTATATTATCTGAGCGGCACACCACGTCGTATCGACGGGGAAAAAACGTGGAAACCACAAAAAAGTGGAAATTACGTCATCCCCCCCCCCCCCGTCGATACGACGTGGTTTGCCCGATGGGATGTTGTTATCTAGCAATACAGATGAAGTATCTCAGTCAGACCAATCAATCAATTTTGTACGGCAGTAAACTTGTTCATAAGTTTCACTGGGATTGCGTCGCCAGCAAAATGCCCAGCCACCTTTACTTTATCCCAAATACCCAACAGCGCCGGGTACACTCATGGACACCCGTCAGACCGGGAGGTAAAAATTTTAACCATCACCAGGATTTGAGTCCGAACGCGCTATCCCTCGGCCAATATGCCCCTTAGAAGTGCAGATGGACAGTTTAAAATGTTTTATAGCTTTATTTTCTATAATTTTTTTTAAATCAAAAATCCATTTTTTTTAAACATTTTATTATCGATTAGTATTAGTTTGTTTTGTTTACACAAGCCCTATCCAATCGCTTAAGTGACTCACCCCCCACGTGATATGTGAAAGTGTCAACTAAACGTCACTATACCTGCAGAAGTGAATGATGTATCCACCGTCAATCCAGAACGACTTTATCAATAACATCAAAACACAACTTTAAACAATTGAACATAGTAATACATGACTGTTTATTCTCCCATTTTCTTTTCCAACTTAAAATAAAATATTCCACTTTAAAACTTCATAGGAAAACACCTAAAACTTTAGTTGTAAAAACAAAACCATCCACCCGACTTTCGAGTTTCATTTTTAATAACAGAACTCTTTTATTTTCTTTCTTTCTTTCCTTCTGTTTCTCACACTGCATGAAATTAAAGTGCTTCCCCCTTTTAAAAAAAAGTTTTTAAATATAAAAAAAGGCTAGTGTTTTTTTTTTTCCTTCTTTCTGACGGTGCCAAGCGCACAAACTCAGGTAAAATTGGGAGGAGGTAGCATGCGTCTCACGTCCTCATCTTCAGTCAGGAGGTGATTCCAAGATGCCCCGGCGTCCTTAACCCCCCGCCCCCCCTCCTACACCCCTTCCCTGTGCATCCACCCCCCACCGGTCTATTCCACTTGTTGTATATATATCCTTGTGCTGTATATGTTTTAAGCTGTATACAAAACGACGGCCCGGGGGTTCGTTGTTGCCATTGGTGATGTCATTTGTGTTGCTATCTGTGATGTCATTGTTGTGAGAAACTTCCAGCTGCGCCATCTGTCCCGTATATTGATATCCGCCCATGTTTATCTTCCCACAGTGTGGCGTACTAAGAGGTGGAGAAGGGGGAGAGGAGTTTTTCCATTTAATACTTGCGTCCGGGGCCCACAAAGTGGGCCTTCCCCTTAAAGAATAATGCGCCCCATACTAAAGGATCGTACCTTATCTTATATATTACAAGACACCCCTTCCAATAACGAATATATTGGATCCTACGCTCAGCCGTGTTCGTAATCTAGTCTTGCATTTTGATCAGTGTTTTAAATGATGTAAAAGCTACTGGTTTATCCTGGTTTGTTAACCCATTTTAAGCCCGGATGCCACTCGGGAAGAAAAAGTACGCTACTTATATGCATTGGCTCTTGCATAGGGGATAAGAAAATATTATACCCAGGCGAGTTATAATTCACCAAATAGCGATAGTTTGGTGATCCACGAAAATTTTTTCAGAAAAACTAATCTTCGATTTCCCGGAAAAAAAGCCAATAAATGTTTCAGAAATAAAAAGTTTTGAAGTGTAAATCCAATGCTATGAAACATAATAGCTACGATAGTGTATTAGATATATAATATGTTGTATAAATACATCTGTTAATACAACATCTGTAAGTCGTATAGACTTTAACCTTAGGGGGGAAATCATATAGGGCGTTTGCAATCACGTGACAAAAAGTACGTGATTTTTGTTTACTTTGAGTAATGGTGTACAAGTAACAATGGCCGCTGTATTAATAAAGTTTCATAAAGGCTCGAGCATTTGTTTAAATGATGTGTTGTGTTTTAAGTCTTATTAAGATTTAAGCTGTATTATGTCTGTTAAATAAAATAGGCTATTTTATTATTATCATAGACATAGATCATAGACGATGTGAGCCTATTAGTGACTTGACTAGATAGCCTATTCACCAACACTATCACTTGGCATCCCTACTTAATACTTAGCCATTAGCCTAGCCTACGAAACATTAAAAGTGTAGGCCTATAAAGTGAAATTGAAAGTGTAAATAGGTCTAGCCGGCCCTAGCCTAATCACATTAATCAATTAATCTACAGTACTACTATTTACCTCCTTATTTTTGAGTAGGATAGCCAATATTCAGATGTGAATTTTGCATGATAAAGAAGTACTTCACCATTTTTGTACACCAATAGTGGCTTCTATTTACACAAATACGTCACTAAAAAACCTAAGCCACGCCCACTGAGAACGCTCTATAGAAATCAGGCATCCTTAATAAAAACAGACTTTATACACTCCCATTCCTTAACTCTCTCTCTCTCTCTTTCTCTAGCTCTTTGTCTTTTCCCTCTCATACTCTCTCTCTCTCTCTCTCTCTCTGTTAGAGGCGTCAAGTTTTACAATGGTAATATGCCTGTCGTTTGTTTGTTCTTCGTGTATGTAATTTTGATGATGTTTTGAGCTTCAGCAAAAAAAAAAAAGAATTAATTACAGCTCTCTACCCTGCCCCTTACTCCCCGCCCCACACATCGGATTCAACAGGACATTTTTTTTAAAATATTTAACACAAATTAAATCAAATGTACACTTAACCCCATCTCTCCCCTATTACCACAACTTTATTTTCTTTTAAATGACTTACCTCCCTTCCCATAACCTTGGAATTGTGGGTGACGAAACCCAGAAGTACATGAAGAAAAATTATTTCTTTATTTACAGTGGAATCCTTCTTTATACATACGTACATATATAATATGTGTGTGTATATATATATATACACCAGGGGTCTGGAACCTATGGCCCGCGAGCCAGATGTGATGGCTGCATCTGGCTCGCAGTCAAATGTTCGAATATAAAAAAATATTTCTTTAGACTCCTTTGATCTACATATTAATTGCATATGAATATTTCATTCTACAAATGAGCTAAAGTTTACTGCAGCCCAGCATCAGAAGTGGTAAAGGAGATAAACTCCGCTGACCTAAAAAAAAACAACAGAAAAATAGCAACCCTGCATTTATTGTAATTAAAGGGAAATTTACTTGAATTTTTAGTTTTAAACAAAACGTATGGCTCTCAAAGAATATATGTGGTGTCCATGGCTCTCTCAGACAAAAAGGTTCCCGACTCCTGATATACACGGTGAAGACTTCGGTGTTGTTGTCTTCGTAATACATGGAGCCTAAAACCGCTGTTGCATGGTGGTGGTGGTGGTGGGGGGTGGGGGTGGGGGGGGGGTGGGGGGGGGGGAGACAACTCATACGATCGTATCTTTTAAATGAGGATATTGCTACTTGACAGAAAATGGAAATAAAGGATTCCCTCCCCCTTGTTGGCGCCATCGATGTTGAAAGTTATGAGTAGATTTTGTAACGGAACAAACAAATTTTTATTTTATTTTTTTGAACGGCTTAGGATTATATATTTCTAAGAAATGCGCAGAACTATCATAATCTACATTCTATATTATTTAGCAATTGATTATAGAGTACATATGAATATATTATGATGTAAAATGACAATAATGCATTGGCGATTGATTATACAGCTGGAGTTTAAAGTTTGTTTTTTTGGATGACGTCAATATACATTTCAATAAAGTTTTACAATATCTTAAAAGTCCCGGGGACATATTATCAATTCCACCTCACTTCTCCCTCAACATTCCTATCAAGAAGTTTATAACAGTTTATGTACCCTCTCTCTTTGTCTTCTCCTCCTAGTTTCTATCTTTCTCTCTGTCTCTTTGTCTTTTCCTTCCCATTCTCTCAATTGTCTCTTTCTCTCGCTCTCTTTCTTTGTCAGTTTATCTTTTCCCCTCTCTCTCTCTCTCTGTCACTCTCTCTCTCTCTATGTCGCTTTGTCTTATTCTCCCATTCTCTATCTCTGTATCTATGTCTCTGTCCTTTTCTTTCTTTCTCGCTCTTTTCGTCTCTTTGTCTTTTTCTTTACTTCTCTGACTCTCTCTGCCTTTTTTCGTCTTTTCCTCTAATATTCTCTCTCTCTATATATATATATATATATATATATATGTGTGTCTATGTGTGTTTTCTCTCAATCTCTACCTCCCTCTCGTTTGGTTCATACTTTCTCTTTTGCCTTACTCTCACTCACTCTCTCGCTCTCTATCTCTTTTACCTCCCCACCTCTCCTTCGCCAATCAATCTCATCTTTTGTTTTACCTACATATTCTGGAAATAGAGTGTGTGGTAAAAAGTAAAGTCACTAAACTAAAACGGTCATTGCCTGTGAATTCAATGGAGTTTTCTTTTAATGGACCATTATGTTTCCCTTCAACTTATTACCTGTTGATGTATCTACAGCACTCCTTATCACTATTGGTCTTTGATGGTTTAATTACACACTGAAGAGGAGAGGACGCACACGCCATAAGTCTTGCAAAGATATCTATGTTTTTAGTGTTCTTTATCAAGCAGGGGCAAAGCCAGAAATTTTTTCCAGGGGGGGGGGGGGGGGGGCTGAACTATCGCGTTGACAAATATTTACAAAATTCTTGGCGAATTTATTACATTTTTTTTTAATCTATTGAAAAGATATTTTTTTACAAATTCCAGGAGGGGGGCTTCGCCCCCCTTCCCTCAGCCCTCTTTCCTGTGGCTTCGCCCCTGTTATCAAGTGAGCTCTTTTGATGCAATGTCTTATTATTTAATAATGTGCTTTCTCTGGTGAGTCTGTTAATGCATCGTCTGAGTTTTATAATGCACTTTATCAACTGTGTCTTTTGGCGTATTTCTTTGTTTCATGGTGTGATTTATAAACAGTTTGATCTTTAATCTTTAAAAAAACTGACTCAAAACGTAAAACCAACTATTTATAGGTCCTATATTGGTACTATTTTTCGAATGTAATAATACTCAGGGATCAGTGGCGTAGCCAGGTTTTGACGCCAGGGGGAGCGAAATTATAGGAAAAACGCCCACTTTTAGCCATTTTTCCAGATTAATAGAATAACTAAGAATTTATACGTATCAAGTGTTATAAGAAAAACCTGAGCCTCAGGATACACACACTGTATAATAGTGCAGTTTTTATTTAACCATTCACGATTCTTCATCTAGCAGCTAATAGTGATGGGAATTTCTGCAAAATTGATTGCATCTACTGCTCATTTTCGGGATGAACATCTAGTATCGAAAAGAAATTATAGAATCAACGCGAATGCTCTATAGCAGGGGTCGGCAACCTAAGGTACGCGTGCCACACTTGGCTCGCAGAACGATTTTCAGTGGCACTTGAAAGACCTCCAAGAATATTGTTTAATGCAAGTGAAAACAACGTATGTCAGCATAATTAGTGGGTGCTGCATGGCGAACTACATGGGAATCACACTGGTCGTCAACTGTTTAAGTTCATGAATCTTTGTAAGCAAAGCTCCCAACAATAGACTTGCAATCTGTGATTTAATCTATTGTTAAGATAGTCAATTGTATAGTTTCTCAAGTCTCTTCTAGAAGAAAGTCATACGTAGTTTAGGTAAAGTCTTGGATAGATTCCTTTCTTGTCTGAAAGCAATTAAGATGTATCTTAATGGGAAAAAAAATCGTTATTAAATGAGGACAAATGACTGTTGAAGCCAATGTTTCTGTATGACTTGGTGACACGTTTTAGTGAGTTAAACTTCCTTTTACACGACTGGGTCCAAAAGCACTTGAAGTGTTGGGCAACTCGAATGGATTTGCATTGAAACTGGGCATATCTTTCCGTGATATCAATTTCAAAACATTTAACTCTTTCCCTAATTTAAGGCAAATTAAGATAGATGAGCATTTTCAGAAGTACACTAGTTAGATCTATATTAAAACAATTAACTCGTTTGGTATCAAGCGCATCAAATTTGGAGAATTGAATTGAAGGGAGATAATTAACCCGTTTTCTTTACATTAATATTTCTAATACGTTTCTTTTTTGTTTCCTTTTTAAACAAATTAATGGCTTACAATTTATAACTCTAAAATGATCAAATTACACAATATAGTTGAAAATTATATACATATTTTATCACTAAAGAATGTACATGTACATTTTAAAACATTAAAATAACTACCCAGTTTGTATGATTATTACGTATCTCTTCCTTTGTGTAAAGTAATTCCTTCCGGGTTAAAATATAATGTCAGAGTAAATCTCAGTTATTCTGAGATCAAACATTAAAAACTTTATATCTATTACTAGATTAATTTCTTGACAACTAAATGCAAATGTCACATTAATGTGTAAGTAGAGTAATGAAATTGTGTATTAGCTACGAATGGATTTTTTTTTTTAAAGCTGATAATAAGGAGCAGGTTATTTTTTTTATTAAATATAAAACGCTTTAATGATTTTCTCTATTACGCTCCTTTTCTTTTGGTCTTGATCTTGCTACGGCACTAAATATATTGTCTTTTAAAAATAATATAGTTGATCAGTTCAACTTTCACGCTGTTGGCACGCAAAAAGTTTAGAAACTACCAAACAAAAAATGTTGACAAAATCAAGTCTGCTACTTGTTGGTACCAAAAGATAAATGTGTGTCAAAGGGTCTGGTGTTGCAAAGAATGCCTCTCCCCTCCCCCAGGGCTCAACTAAAAAACAAACAAAACAAAACATACAAAAAAAAAAAAAAAAAAAAAAAAAAAAATTTCTGCTTTTGCCCGATTCAACAAATTCAAATAAGAAACCACTTCACAAACTAAGCCAAAACACTTATTACCCACTAAGGAAACAGTAGTACAATGGATCCCAGGGCAAATTAAAATAAAAGTAAAATAAGACCTGACGGTAATACACGAATACAGTCTCATACACTATATTAAAAGTAATTTAAAACTCATTAAAACTTTAATTTCTAATAGATTTTTGTTTTTAACGGAGTTGTTCGCCATTGTGTGATTCAAACTTGACTATATATATATATATATATCCAGTAGCCTACTTAGACTTGCAAAAAGGGAAAACACTCTATCTAAATGAACCCCAAAAGTAGTTAATCCAGGAGAGGCATTCCAAAGTTCCAGGTACGAGTTCCATAAAGGCAGGTAATCATTTGCAACATATCACTCCGGTTTATTAAATTTATTCCGAATAATCCCCCCCTCCCTCCCCCAAACCGTGTTTCGACCTCCATCACCGCCATTCGCAAAGAATTTGAGCATGTTAAGGTGCCAACAGGTGCTAACGGGTCATGTGCCAACACTGGGCGGTTCATCATTTAAAAAAAAAAAAACAAAGGTGCCTTTGGTTCGTCTATTACTTTCGCCCTGACAATATTTACTGTCTACAAGTGAGATAAACCCCTTGGGGCCCACTTACCTTTTCACTTAGTGAACTACTTGATAGAACAAAAGTACCGGTAAGTGTGAGAAACAATCTAGACAGATTTTCGGTCCCGATTAAAGCCAAACGCTAAGCTAAGCGATATACAAAATGTTCTTTCTTTTTTTTTTTAAACTGGGCTAATCGCCGCGAAATTTATCTGGCTCATTTGACAACTCTTCACAAAATCGCAAAAAAAAATATTTTTTTTAAAGTGATAGAGTGGTTGGATGACGTCACTTCCTGTGCCTGGCATGTGATGATATAGTAGTTTTAAATGGTGAGAGATAAGAATCGCGCAGTGTAAATAATGTCACTTTAGGCACAGAATGGAAGAGAACATCCAGTTTTGACCTGAAGAATGTTGCACCGCACCTGCTTGATCCTTTCTTCAAATCATTGTTACGTTCATCGGTTTAAAAAAATGGGCGTCACCTCTGTAACTTTGTCTTTCTTTTTCCTCCCTCTTCTCCCTCTCTCTCTCTCTCTCTCTCTCTCTCTCTCTCTCTCTCTCTCTCTCTCTCTCTCTCTCTCTCTCTCTCTCTCTGTAGCTTATCTTTCTCAGTTTCTCTCTCTTTTTTTTTCTTGCTCTTTCGTTCTCTGATCTTGAAATTTACCGACGGGCTTTCTGAAGAAAACAGTATTGCCAACCATGCTTATTTATCTGTCTTGGTATGTTGTATCTTGCTATGTGTATGTCTGTATCTCCATATTATGTCTATCAATCCATCTATCTAGATACCGATATATAAATAAATATGTATATAATATACATACATATCTATAATATGTAGGCCTATACATATATGTATAATATATAGATGTTTTATAATGTAAATTATATCATCTATCGAACTCTTTAACTTTCATGCACTCTCTGTCTGATTTCTGTCTCTCTGTCTGCCTATCTTTCTCTGTGTATATGTATATGCAGGAACATATCTATATGTTCGTAAATCGATGTATCCTATCTCCATCTCAACCAGAAAATACATTTAAAGCACACACATTTTTCCTTGTGATTTACGTTGAGCAGAAAAAAAGGTAGCCATGTTCCATTTTCTTCATCTCTATTGCTACATCTTACTTCCGCCCCCGACCCCGCCCACTCATTGAAAAACAACAACAACATTCGTTTGTTATTCTTGTTTCTCTGAATGAAGAGTTACTTTGTTGAATATGTCTAACCGGTAAACGAGCACATTACTCATTCCTTCAAGAAGAATTAAAACTAGTATACAGACTTTATCTAACTCTGTCAATATGTATGAGACAGACATTTACGAAGGTATATGCTACATTTAAACTGTTTCTTTCTTTTTTTTTTCAGGTTTTTTTTGTTTTAGTATTTTGTTTGTGTCACTGAATTGTCTGAGATTAGTAGAAGGCTATCTGAAAGTATTTTTGAGCATTTTAGAATCAAATATTTATTTTTTGTTTGGAGAGAAGAGGGTGGGAGACAGGGCAGGGTTGCCAGATATTACCCACTATGTCCATGGGTGGGATACTCAGAAGGCAAATAATAGTCAGATGTGTAGTTTTTCATGAAAAAAAAGTATCTGACAGCCCTTGGAGGTGTGGGGGGGGGGGGATATTAATTTTGTCAAATGGCAGGAGGTAGGTCGGCTGCTCGTCATGTTTTTTTAAGACCTCGAAGTATGTGTATGTGATGGGGAGGGTGGGGTTGGCAGCCCAATGCACATATAGCCAGGTATCGTGATCATCTGATGGGAAATACTAAAGAACTTCAGAAGAAAGATTGTGGAATCTGTAGCGTTCTCGTTTTAAACAAACCCATTGAATGGTACCAGGCGGACTCCCTGAATCGCACCAACTCGAGTAACAGAGAGGTGGACTCTGACTCTGCAGTATACCGAGAGATGGGGTGATCATAACTAAACATGTTCAGGTAACATAACAACAACAAATTACATGGAGGTGAAGCAGTTCTAGTCCACTCAAACATTTAAATTGGCTGGCCGGTTGGGGCGGGCGGGTGCGCGGGGATGATGACGGAGTAGGGGTAGTCCTATCACAAAATTGATTGGTTTGTTTATGTTTTTTATATTTATTTCTGAGTTGTGTGGGCGTGGTGCATGTTTTCCGGTTTATTTATCTGTTTGAAATGTAAAGAAAAACAAAAACTTCAAGACTATTTTGTTCAGCCACCTTCTATTTTGTTGGCCGGCCCAGTTACTCCCCATTCTCCCCTAGTGTTTGTTTTGAGGACCTCCACTATTTATAAATAATATTGTACTAGCTACTGCATGGGGGCACGCGTTCGACTGATGATCTGAAGGTTCTGGGTTCGAATCCTGGTGGAGGCTAGGATTTTTTTCACGGGACTCGAGGGTGTCCCTGACATTAGTTGGGGTAAAGTGAAGGCGGCTGGTCATTGTGCTGGCCACACATCCCCTAGTATGCCGTGGCCACAAAAACTGGTGAACGCTGCTTCAGTTTGGTCCGAAGGGTAGTCTACTCTACCATTGTTGTGGTTTTATTTTAATTTCAATAAAAAAATATATAATTGTTATTAGAATGAAAACTTACCTTTTTTTTTATCCAGCTTTCTCCATCTGACAATATCCCCATATTGTGGACCACATATCTGCACATGTGGACTACATATCCCACAAATCCCGTCCCCACATGTGGACCACATATCCCCACATGTCGACCACATATCCCACAAATCCCGTCCCCACATGTGGACCACATATACCCACATGTCGACCACATATCCCACAAATCCCGTCCCCACATGTGGACTACATATCCCACAAATCCCGTCCCCACATGTGGACCACATATCCCCACATGTCGACCACATATCACACAAATCCCGTCCCCACATGTGGACCACATATCCCACAAATCCCGTCCCCCCATTTAGACCACATATTCCTACATATCCCCACTTTGATGGGCAACATCTCACTAAATTTTTATAACCTTTTTTTTCCATTTATATTATACCAGAAATGCGAGAGTTTTGTGAGTTTTTTTTTCAGTGGATTAAACATATATTATATACTTGTATTACCATCCTATTTGTGTTTAGTTTTTTGTGTGTAAACTGTCTACTTTAAAAAAAAATGAAATTTCAACTTTCCTGGACTTTCCTAATCCCCAATCTCGGCTATTAATTACAACAGCTTTATGTTCTTGACAAAAAGCCATTTAACCCTTCCCGTACCGACCTACTTCTATCTATGCTGCCTTCAGTTCCGCTATATACGCGCCCGGGACTGTAAGGGTTACAAGATAAAATGCAAACAAGTGTAATAGTTCATTACTAAGATTAATGATGGAAAATGTGTATATTTATAAAGAAAAACAAAGTTAGTTATGTAGAGGTATTAAAAAAACAAAAGTTGATATTAATGTTCAGATGTAAAGATTATAATAGTCTACATGTTCATAAGGTAGAAAGGTGTAAATATATAGGCCAGGTCAGTTTAATTAACTTATCATAATATATTATCATTTACAGACGCTTATGTACAGATTACGTCTAGTCGTGCACTAGCTCTGAGCAGTTATAAACAATGTTAAAATTATAGGTTTTCCATGTCAAGATCAGACTACCCATTTCATGTCCTAAATTCACTCAAAAAATAAAATATCTAAATTATAAAAATAATTACTTGAAAATCGAACAAAAAAGAAACAAACAATGTGACTTTAAGACAAGTTCCATTATTCTATAAAAGCTTTAGATCGTAATGAAAAGGAATTCTGGGACCACATTAACCGACTGATTCGATCATTGGTCCGCCTTGGCGAAAGTGGTGCCAAAAATCTTGAAGTGCCTGTGGTCTAAAACAGGAGTCGGAAACCTTTTGATAATAGTGTGCCAAAGTAGGATTTCTAATTCATTCAGCGTTCAAAAATATCCGGTTTGAGCATTCAATTTCTTGTAGAAAAGACTTGCATTGTCTTCCGCGTGCCAATGAAAATGGCTCTGTGTGCCGAATTCGGCACGCGTGACACGGGTTGCTGACCCTTTGGCCTAATAGAGCTACACAGGGCCTATATAGTGTTCTTTTATTTGTAAATTTGTTGGATACAAATACAAAAGAAAAACATTCTAGGAATAATAATTGTGTTATAGTTAGAATAATAAAATAGTAAAAGTCTAGTTATGATTATAGTTCAAGTAAATTGCTTGCAGTTTGTGAAATTCGACATACTTGAGGAACATTCGTTGTTTGGATAATTAAAATAAAGAAAGAAAAACGACGATGGCCTACAAAAGGAAAATACTAATTTAGTAGTGAGGCCTTGACTGCTAAAAATAGGCCTACTAATTCGATATAATCTCTTACTTCTAGACTATATAGCCTAATCGCTAATTCTACTGGCCTAAAATATATAATTCTCTCGAATGTTTTATTATGTAATAATAGGCATGTTATATCTAATTCTATGTAAACTCTAATTGTACAGACCTATAACCTCTTATTTTATAAAGGCCTTATAACCTCTAAATCTAAATAAACCCAAACTCTATACATAACTTTTAATTCTTCTATAATTTCTAATTCTATATGCTCTTAATTTGTAAATTCTTTAATTCTAAATTGAAACCTCGTATCTTGTGTTAGTACACGCGGTTCTGTTACCTTTCTTTTTTTTGTGCTTAGCATTTATTTAATAGACGCTTGTTGATTTTTTTTTATGTTCGTCTCGCGCAATCCAGGAAATGGGTACTCGATCTGACGGATGTCAAAAAAACACTAAATGTCACAAATAATTAGCACCCATTTAACTTCCAATTAATTCACCAATTCATCCACGTGAATTTTAACTTACTTTTTTTTTCTTAAAAGTTGTGTTTATTTAATTTATCATTTTCTTTAGTGAAGTTTAAAACAAACTAACAAACAAAAAAGATAATTTTAACAGTGAATAAATAGAATCAGATTGTGCAACATTCAGTGCTCAGATGGAAAGGAAAAAAGTAAATTACCCATCGGGCCAAACTGATCCATAGGGCCGGTGAAGCAGCGCTCACCAGTTTCTGTGGCCACGGCAAACTAGTTGATTGTGGGGCCAGCCAGGGCCAACGAGAGAAAAAAAAGATGCCGGTACGATATCTTTTCTGCCCCTCCCCCCCCCCCCCAGTTTTTTTTAATTAACTTATTAACATTCTGTTAATCATGATAACATCTGATGGAATTTCGTTTGTTGTTGTTTTTTCTTATAAAATTAAAATATAGGCCTACTTAAATTTGTCCATTAGCTTCAACCAACAACCATAACAGTTAAGGCCTTGATGATGATACTTAAATGAACTTTTTCTGGAACTATAACTGTAGGTTCTAACCGAGTAGACGATTTCTACCAAGTATCAAATCTATCTTCATAGGATATATGTATGTATTTATCAGTGGGCTTCAACTAAAAAAGAAGAATGGTCTCAAAAACTCTAAATCCCTACATTTAGGCTACCAATGTAAAATTTACTAAGCCCGAGCTGCTTGCCAATGATATCGGCACAGGAAAGTTAGTAACTTTTTGTTTTAACATCTCAGTATATTTTTATAATTACACATAGATGTGATTTATCGCCCCTTCCCCTATATGGGAACTGTGGCCAAGCGACAGCGCGTTGGATTGGCGTACCGATGGTTCTGTGTTAGAATCATATTATTATTTTTTTCGCTGGGTCTACATAACTTTGATGGATAACTTACATTAATTGAGGTAAAACAAAATTCGCCTGGGCTTTGTGCGACACAATGTTAGTATGCCGTGTCCACTGCTTCAACGACGTTATAAGCTTAGATCAATTTTGTCCGATGTGATCACAATAAATGTATATATTATATACCTATCGATCTTATATATTACAGACGCACCTTCTGTAAATAATATTATTGCGTCCTACGCTCATCAGTCGTCTGAGTCTAGCCTTGCATTTTTATTAGTGTTTCAAATAATGTTAGGTTACTGGTTACCCTGGTTTGTTCAGGTAACCCATTCCATGCCCGGATGCCACTCGGGAAGAAAGAGTACTTATATGCATTTGTTCTCCCGTAAGGGATAAGGAAAATGTTTTTGTCAGTATGTTTATCTGAGCATTGCAACAGGTTGTTATTGTGTTGCATTTCTAAGTTAGAATTTAAAGCATTAGGCCTATGTATTATTAGGATACAGCTTTACTCTTTGTCCTTCTGTCCTCGAGTGTTTCTAGGTTTAGTGATTTAACTATTGGTGTATATGGCTACTCTTGTCAGTTGTAAATATTCGCCAGTAATGTATGTTGTGTAGTCAAATGTTAGATTAGATCTGCTGTGGCAATACAGTTGACACATACATTTTTGTACAGAATCTTCCCAAAATACATTTTATTAAATGACAAAAAAAAATGTGTTTTAAATTTTCAATATTATGTCTAAAATTGTGATACCTTCAACCTCCCCTCTTGGCTACCGCACAGGAAATCATTAAAGTGTAAGAGGATCGACTAACTAACTTTGACTGCCGTACTAGTAGGCTATATGCAGCGACATACTAGACTCTTACTAGAGCATAGGTTCTCAACGGGGGCGTTATCGCCCCCGTGGGGCGGTGAGAGGCTTTAGGGGGGCGCTGACATTCCCGGGGGCGATTGGGGGGGCGGTGAAGGGCAAGGGGGCGATACAAACGTACCTGATATAATTTGAACACCTCAGCTATTTGAATCGATCAGTTTTTGGATGAAATATGACGTAAACGCAAGTGCTGCTAAATATCTGATATCCCCCAACATTAGGCATACACATTATTAAACTAATAAGAAATAGGAATCGCAATGACTTTTCGATGAATTAGGGGTCAGTATTTGGCAAATATAGGCCTAGTATGCGGCCGTCTGGTCCTATTTTTGATTCACCGGCCTGTCAACCCTGCTGACCGATCACTGTCGTCCTAACATATGCTAATAATAACGATATTTTGATCTCAGTTTTACCGAGATGTCCTTTATTTCAGTCTCATAAATTACATTGCTATTATCGTTAAGCGATATAGATTCGGAGTAATCATACAAACTGGGTAGTTATTGTAATGCTTGAAAATATACATATAAATTCTTTAGTCATATAATATTTATATCATTTTCAAATTAAATACTTTTTACAGTTTGACCATTTGAGAGTTATAAATGTAAGCCAATAATTTTTTTATAAAAGAAACAAAAATACAGAAATATTAGCTCAAACGTAACGGGTTAATTATCTCCCTTTTATTAACAAATGTTTCCACATTTGATTCAAAAGTGATGCCCAAAAAATATGTTTTATAATATAACAAATCTTACTTGTTTTTTTTTTCTTTATATACATTCAACATTATGGTATTCAAAACAAGATTTAATTATTAGAGGATTAAAATAATTTACGTTAAAAAGTTGTAAATAAACATTTCCTGCATTAAATGTTTTGTCCATTTAAGGAGTTTATATTTTAAACATTAATAATTACAGAAATTAGGCCTACATGATATAGATCTAGTGTTATTAAATAAGTCTCCTATATTTATTAAATTAATAATACAAATATATTTGTTTTAGATTTAATTATAGGCCTATTTATGTTTAATTAAAATTAAGTTGCGGGGCGGTGAGCGGAAAAAAATTGTAAAAGGGGGCAATGAGCCGAAAAAGTTTGAGAACCTATGTACTAGAGTATGTAGGCCTATGCTACTAAGCTAACAGGGAGAACTGTAAGCCTGTAATGCTCATAGGTCTATATTAAAATTTGTAAATGTCTCTGGAGAAAAATAATAAAAAAGAGATCCTAAATAATTTCGAAAATAATTAGGCCCTTTATTACAACTAAAGGTTTCATTGCATATTTAACCAAATGTTCAAGTACACATTCAAAGAATACCAAAATTAAGGGCGCCAGCGCCACGTGAGATTGTAGGGGGTTTTGGGCATCTCCTCTTAGCTTAATAGTAAGTCAATAGCTATCCTGAGAGCTGAGAAGGGAACTCCTCCCTAGACGGTTTTGCGCTAGGCTAGCAACCTGCCATGTAAAAAAACATAAAGCTACAGAAACAGCAACAGAAATATCCAAAAGCCAAACTATTATGGGAGCTCAGCTGAGGGTTGAGGCTGTGATGCCTGATATGACGAGGCGAGATGAAAGCCGAAAGGAAGTCTCTCCTCTGACACAATCCTTGGCGACCCCTCGAAAAGAAATCAGAATTGGAGCATGGAATGTACGCACCATGTACGAATCAGGAAAAACTGCCCAAGTAACCAAAGAAATGGTACGCTATAAAGTCAACATATTGGGTGTAAGTGAAATGCGGTGGACTGACTCGGGAATGGTAACTCTGGCATCAGGCCAAACCATAGTTTACTCTGGAAGATCTGACGGTCAGCATCAGGAAGGTGTAGGTATTATCATGGACAAGCAGACAAGGAAAAGTCTGTTGAGCTGGGAGCCAATTGATGCCCGAATAATCAGAGCAAGATTTTTCTCAACATATGCTAAGATTACTGTCATACAGTGCTACGCGCCCACAGAACAAGCAACAGAAGATGAAAAAGACATGTTCTATCATAACCTGCAAAGTCAGATAGATAAATCTCCTCGACATGATATTATGATAATCATGGGAGACCTAAATTCAAAGATAGGATGTGACAACAGTGGTTATGAGTATTGCATGGGCAAGGAAGCCATGGGGGAAAGAAACGACAATGGCCAACGCCTCATTGATATATGCCTAGAGAATGGCCTGGTTATAGGAGGTAGTGTTTTCCAGCACAAGAATATTCATAAAGCCACCTGGACCTCTCCTGACAACAGGACAAAGAATCAGATTGACCACATTGTCATCAACCAAAAGTGGAGAAGAAGGATGAAAGATGTCAAGGCGATTAGGGGTGCTGACATTGGTAGTGACCATAACCTTGTCTTATGCAAACTCAAACTCAAACTAAAGAAAGCTACCAAAACTACTAGTTACCAACTCTATGACTCTTCCAAATTAAAAGATACACTAGTAAAAAACAGTTTTGTGTTGGAACTACAGAATAGATTCAGCCTACTAGAAAATCTTTTAGAGGACGACATTAACACACACTGCGATAAGATTTTAAATGTATACACCGAAACCAGTAGAACAACACTAGGACACAAAACAAGACAGAGAAAGGAATGGATTTCAGATGCCACATGGAGCCTCATAGAACAAAGGAAAGAGGCAAAGCGAAAAATGCTCACCAAAAATGGAGAAAGAAATTCAGAAGCTAGACAGGATTACAAAAGACTCAACATTAGAGTAAAGCGAAGTGCAAGACAAGACAAAAGAGATTATATAGACAACATGGCACTAGAGGCACAAGTAGCAGCTGATAAAGGCGACAACCAAACAGTCTACAAAATTATTAAGTCCCTTACGGGAGGTCTAAGGAGCAAATCGACGACTGTTAAAGATAAAAATGGAAATAATCTGACGACAGAGAAAGACCAGCTCCAGAGGTGGGCAGAACATTTTGAAGATATCCTGAATAGACCGGACCCAGAAACAGAGGCTGTCATCACAGACACGGGTTTTGAGATTGAAGTGTCTAAAGGGCCCATTATGGAACAAGAAATAATAGAAGCCATTAAACAGACAAAAGGAAATAAGGCGCCAGGAGAGGATAGAGTTACGGCAGACATGCTCAAGTCCAGCCCAACCCTGTGTGCAAGAACACTTATATGACTCTTTAATAAAATATGGGACAAAGAACATGTACCTACCTCATGGAAACGAGGGATTATTGTCAAAGTTCCCAAGAAAGGCGACCTAACCCTCTGTGAGAATTGGAGAGGCATAAACCTATTGTCTGTTACAGGAAAAATCTTTTGTAGAATCTTACTGATGAGAATGAGAACAGGAATAGAGAGAGTCCTACGTGAAGAACAAGCTGGTTTCAGAGCTGGAAGATCATGCAATGATCAAATTTTTGTCCTGCGTACCATAGTGGAACAGTCATTGGAATGGAACTCCTCTTTGTACATCAACTACATAGATTTTGAAAAGGCTTTCGATAGCATCCACCACCCAACACTTTGGACAATTCTGGAATCATATGGATTCCCAGGCAAAGTCATTAACATCCTGAAAGACATCTATACTGGAAACCAGTGCTGTGTACGCCATGAAAACCAACAGAGTGAATGGTTCCAGGTGAAAACAGGTGTCCGACAAGGATGTGTGATATCACCTGTTATCTTCTTAATAGTAATGGACTGGGTCATGAGGAGAGCTACTGCAGATAAACCTCGAGGCCTAGTATGGGGACTAACTTCCTATCTAGAAGACTGCGATTTTGCAGATGACATAGCTCTGCTCTCTCATTCTCAACCAGATATCCAGGAGAAGACAACAAGAGTAGAACAAATAGCCAAAAGTGTTGGCTTAAAGATCAACTTAGGGAAAACAAAAATCATGAAAGTTAAGACAAAGAGCTCTAAGAGGACAAGTGCCAATGGTGTGGAAATAGAAGAGATTGAAAACTTCAAATACCTTGGCAGCTACATCTCTGCTAATGGAAGCATAGACATGGAAATCTCCATCAGACTAGCTATGGCAGCTCAGGCCTTCAACAAACTGGGGAAAATATGGAAATCATCCTCTCTGCAACTAAGAACAAAACTGAAACTATAAAAGTCAAATGTACGCTCAGTCCTTCTCTATGCTGCAGAGACCTGGAAGACCAATACCAAAATTGAAGGCCGCCTTAGAGGGTTTGAAGGTAGATGTCTCCGACGTATACTAAGGATCGGCTGGGAGGACCACATCTCCAACATCGAAGTCCACCAAAGAACTGGAATAAGCTTCATTATCGATGAAATAATGAAAAGAAGATGGAGATGGCTGGGTCACATCCTCCGCATGGACAAAATGAGGCTCCCAAGCAGCGCATTGAAATGGACACCACCAGGAAAAAGACGAATGGGAAGACCAATGGGAACGTGGAGGAGGACAATGGACGAGGAAGCAAAGGCCACAAATAAAACATGGCACGAAATCCGATGGCTCGCCCAGGATAGGGAGGCCTGGCGGAACTTTGTTGCTGCCTTATGCTCCACGGGGAGCGATAAAGACTAAGAGAGAGCAATAATTTAAAATAATGGCGTAATTGCCAATTTAATTTTAAATTTTAATATTCATGGGCCCCCCTAAGCTCTTGTGGGCCCCAGTACGGCGTACCGGCTGTACCCCCCCCCCTCTCGTGGGGCCTGGGGCCAGCACATTGGACACCCGCCTTTACTTTACCCCAACTAAGGTCAGGTACTCATCAGAGCTGAGTATACCCAGGGAAACCTTCCAGACCCGGGGGAAAAAAATACTAGTCTTCACCAGGATTCGAACCCGGGACCTTCGGTACGCCAGTTGAACGAGCTGCTGCTCGACCACCGTACCCCCGGCTCAGATGGAAGGGGGAAGGAAAACACTTTTCTTATTTCACACACGAGGACCTATTCATTTAAGTTCTCTTTTTTTTTACTGAGCGGCATGTGGGCATGGAAAATGGAATACCGGTATCTGATCTAGTTCTGAAAACCAACAAGTTAACATAATTGACAACTCTTACCAGAACGGAAGTGTATATATATATAGACTTAAATTACGGATAATTAAGTAATTCAGTTGGACCAAATTGATCCAAAGGTCGGGTGAAGAAGAGTTCACGAGTTTCTGTGGCCATGGCATACTAGGGGATTGTGTGGCCAGCCGACTTTATTTTGTCACAACTAATGTCAGCTACCTCTCAGAGCTGGTTAGTCTCAAGAGCACCCTCTAGACGTCGGAAAATAGGCTAATCCTAGCCTTCACCAGGATTCGAACACCAGGACCTTCGGAACGCCAGAATAATGAAAGGTGGCATTAATTTGTGTGTGTGTATAGAAATGGGCTTCTGTAACACAGAATACTAAAAGGCATCGATGTAGGAATTGTTATTAACAATGAGATAAATTTCATGATTATTATTATGTCGATCAGTGGTTAGCTTACAGAAAATTGATGTTAAAAAAACAACGACAGCATGACAGATATATGACACGAAACACAAACTCCATAAATGAAACTTTAAATGAATTGAATAGAAAAAAATTTATTACAAAGACTGTAGAAATGTTTATAATAATAATAATAATATACGAAATATTAAATTTTGAAACAAACAAAAAAAAACAACAACACAAAAAGGCACAAAAACATCATTTCATATAGATAATAATAAGATATGTCAGTAGACTGGGGAATATGGATGCACAAAAAACACATCTCTGTACCAACTAACACGATACTATAATATAGTGGATTAAACTGTTTAGGAAGAGAGAAAAAAAATGGGATAAAAAAAAAGATCCATGATCTGTCCAATGAAATGGTTGATAGATTTAACTCATTCCATTCCAATGAAACATCGCTGCCATTGAATTGATAAATCGAACAGGGCATCGAGTCTGCCTATAAATATACATCTCACTATCCCCTCATCGGTCAACAATTGGATATGTTTTATGTTTAGCTTGTCTTGTTTTACAGCAATGCATTGGCTGTTCGGGTATTTTCCCCAGCAGCCAATCTGATTGGCTGTTCGGGTATTTTCCCCAGCAGCTGATCTGATTGGCTGTTCGGGTATTTTCCCCAGCAGCTGATCTGATTGGCTGTTCGGGTATTTTCCCCCAGCAATTGATTGGCTGTTCGGGTATTTTCCCCAGCAGCTGATCTGAGTGGCTGTTCGGGTAATTTCCCACAGTAATGGATTGGCTGTTCGCTTATTTTCTCCAGCAACTGTTAGGCTATTCAGTTGATTTTCATATCAAGTGAATGGGCCTCTCAACATCAGCGACCGGCAGCCTTGTCTTAGATTCTCAGGTCCCAGTTGCAGTTGGTGTTACAGTTCCCCCCCCCCCCTCCCTTTCCACTCCAGTAATCAAAGTCCAGCTTTTTCTTGCATGCATTACAGAAAGGTTCAGGTATTTTATTTTAATCCTACTTAGCACATACTTTTAGAATTCTACCTCAGCTATTAAATGTCCATGGATGAAATTTTACTTCACTGAATCTTACATTGAATGAAGACTTTCCAGGACAGAATCTTTCCTTAAATTAAATTTCCTTGACCACATTTTTCGGTTTCTTTATCTTTGGGTGAGTTCCATGATTTACAATACCGAGAGAAGGAGAGAGAGAGAGACAGAGAAATAATAGAGAGAGAGGGGGGAGAGTGGAATGAAAGAAATAAAGTGGCAGCAACTGGGAATCAAAAGAAAGAGAGAGAGAGAGAGAGATTGGAAAGGAAGAGATAATGAGAAAGTGTAGAAAGTGAGAGAAAAAAAAGCAGAAACGGTCAGTAACAAATTCCAAAAGTAAAGTATCCCGTCGGACCGAATGGATCCTAAGTCCGGTACAGCGTTCACCAGTTTCTGTGGCCATGGCATACTTGGTGATTGTGTGGCCAACCGCCTTTACTTTACCCCAACTAAGGTCAGGAACCGATCAGAGCTGAGTAGACTCAGGGACACCCTCCAGACCCGGGGAAAAAAGTCCTAGCCTGCACCAGGATTCGAACCCGAGAACTTCAGTACGACAGCCGAACGTGCTGCCACCAAAGAAATTCTATGACTTCAGACAAATAAATTCTTGCAACCATTTCATTTTCTAGAACAATGGCCATTAATTAACTAGAGCGCTGGCCCACATAAAGTGCAAACATTAAAGATGTTGGTGAGAAGTGTGGCTAGGTTTAAATCATTATATCAATCAAGAAATAAAATGACCACAAGTTACTCTAATATTCCATACAATACAGTCTGGCATATAATAGAAACATTATATACGTACACATTAGAACTGTAGACACTTGTCTGGCATATAATAGAAACATTATATACGTACACATTAGAACTGTAGACACTTGTCTGGCATATAATAGAAACATTATATACGTACACATTAGAACTGTAGACACTTGTCTGGCATATAATAGAAACATTATATACGTACACATTAGAACTGTAGACACTTGTCTGGCATATAATAGAAACATTATATACGTACACATTACAACTGTAGACACTTGTCTGGCATATAATAGAAACATTTTATACGTACACATTAGAACTGTAGACACTTGTCTGGCATATAATAGAAACATTATATACGTACGCATTAGAACTGTAGACACTTGTCTGGCATATAATAGAAACATTATATACGTACACATTAGAACTGTAGACACTTGTCTGGCATATAATAGAAACATTATATACGTACACATTAGAACTGTAGACACTTGTCTGGCATATAATAGAAACATTATATACGTACACATTAGAACTGTAGACACTTGTCTGGCATATAATAGAAACATTATATACGTACACATTAGAACTGTAGACACTTGTCTGGCATATAATAGAAACATTATATACGTACACATTAGAACTGTAGACACTTGTCTGGCATATAATAGAAACATTATATACGTACACATTAGAACTGTAGACACTTGTCTGGCATATAATAGAAACATTATATACGTACACATTAGAACTGTAGACACTTGTCTGGCATATAATAGAAACATTATATACGTACACATTAGAACTGTAGACACTTGTCTGGCATATAATAGAAACATTATATACGTACACATTAGAACTGTAGACACTTGTCTGGCATATAATAGAAACATTATATACGTACACATTAGAACTGTAGACACTTGTCTGGCATATAATAGAAACATTATATACGTACACATTAGAACTGTAGACACTTGTCTGGCATATAATAGAAACATTATATACGTACACATTAGAACTGTAGACACTTGTCTGGCATATAATAGAAACATTATATACGTACACATTAGAACTGTAGACACTTGTCTGGCATATAATAGAAACATTATATACGTACACATTAGAACTGTAGACACTTGTCTGGCATATAATAGAAACATTATATACGTACACATTAGAACTGTAGACACTTGTCTGGCATATAATAGAAACATTATATACGTACACATTAGAACTGTAGACACTTGTCTGGCATATAATAGAAACATTTTATACGTACACATTAGAACTGTAGACACTTGTCTGGCATATAATAGAAACATTATATACGTACACATTAGAACTGTACACACTTGTCTGGCATATAATAGAAACATTATATACGTACACATTAGAACTGTAGACACTTGTCTGGCATATAATAGAAACATTATATACGTACACATTAGAACTGTAGACACTTGTCTGGCATATAATAGAAACATTATATACGTACACATTAGAACTGTAGACACTTGTCTGGCATATAATAGAAACATTATATACGTACACATTAGAACTGTAGACACTTGTCTGGCATATAATAGAAACATTATATACGTACACATTAGAACTGTAGACACTTGTCTGGCATATAATAGAAACATTATATACGTACACATTAGAACTGTAGACACTTGCACTTATTTAGATTATCTATTGAAATATCCAAACCCTTTTAACATAATTTTAAATTGAAGAGCAAAAAAAAAAACTAGACACCGGTTAGCACATAATTTCATTAACAAATTTAACAAAGTGAATTGGCCTATATACAGGGGAAAAGCCAGACAATTTTTCCAGGGTGGGCTGAAATTTCGGGTGACAAACAATTTAACCAATTTTTTTCGCAAATTCAGTTTCATTTAGTACATAATATTTTTAAAAAAAACTGTACAAATAAACATTTTTAGCTAAATTTCAGCGGGAGAAGTTAGCCCCCTTCAGCCTCTTTCGTGGCTTTGCCCCTGCCTAGATGTGATGACCAATCTTTTTTACAGATCATTTTCATTTGTTGGCTTTGTTTGTCATCACCACAATAAGGCATTTTCTTATTAACAACCAAAATATTTATTTAAGATAAGAACATCCAAATTTTTTTTTAATTTTCCTTCATACTAAAATACTGTCTTTTTAATTCAACCCAAAATTTTTGTGAACTAACATTTTTAATAGAAAATGTAAGGTTTAATTAATTGCCAACATTGATGTACATGTACATCTTTCTGAAAACTAAAAAACATTCTGCCTTACGACAAACACACAAAAAAGTTACTAACAATTATAATAGTTACATCACATTACCTTGGGGTGTCAGTGTAATTACAATCAAAGGACAAGCACTCTTGAGTTAAACATTTTGTTTACAAAAAGATAGATTCAGTCATTCCTTTTTTCTTCTACAATACTGATTCTGTAACTTGTAGAAACTATATGATTACATTATTTTTTTTTTTTTACAGTAATGGATAACATCCACTATTTGGTCTTGAAATAAATACAAGTAAGTATCCAGTGCCACAAACAAACAAACCATCACCATTAAGAATTATGCTACAAAAAAACATATATTGAGATGGATACTGTGACATTATGATAACCTACTTAGGTACAGTTACATCTACCAGTAGACCAAGTTAGCACAACTTTTCTAATTGACCATGCCATACATTATAAGCACCTCTTTAAAAAAATATATATACTAGTAGTAGTGGTATTTATTCACTAACCGAAAATCCAGATGTCTTTCTTCACTAACCCTAACTCCATATTATGTATTTATTCACTAACCTTAACCCAAAATCTAGATGTCTTTTATCATTCACTCCTTTACGTTTAAAATACAATTCTGGCATGTACACCCCCACTTCCATCCAGATAGTGAATCGGGTATAAATAGATTAACCTATAATATGACGAGATGGTACTAAACTATCTGGATAAGCTGATCAGCCATTAGTGGTCCTTCAAATATATATATATACCTTAAGAAATATACTCACTTCATGTAGGTTAGAGAAAAAAATATAAGCACAGACTGAGACGACTTCAGATCAGTTTTAAAATAACCGAGAGCTCATAGACTACCAGATTATGCTAATAGATCATTAGGACCAACTATGCAATCATTACTGGTCATACATACAAAGGGAACAATAAATAAAATGGACACAAAGTCCTCAGATCCATGTTTTATATGGACAGGAAGTGCAGTTTTCATTTTAAAATTCTATGCAAAAGGTGCATCCAATTTGAATATAAATACAACAAAAAGGTTTTTTACAGTGCAAGCAGTATAAAAAGTGTGAGAACATGTTTCTGCAAGGTTGCAGTATTCTTTTATAATAAAAATACAAAAAGTCAAATAATTGTCACTCAAATGAATAAATTAACATAAACTTATAATATGGCAGTTATATACTCTATACATGTCAATGAAAAATGTTTAGCATAAGAAAAACATACTGTTGAGAACCTGCCTTAATTCTTTGATAAGATTGCCATAATAAATGTACTTAGTCAAGAAGTATCATAAAAAAAAAATATTTTACATGGACAAAAAATCATGTGCGGGCTTATGCAACTCTCATTGACCTAAAGGTTTCCATTTCCTGTATTGTCTTACAACAATAATAAAGCCATGCAGTAAACATAACATGTAATGATTTGCTACCAAGTTGTTTATTCAATTTTTTTTTTTACATGGTACCAATACTACAAATAATTTAATTACCGTAATCCAAAATTTAACTATACTTTTCCGACGTTGTCAAAAATTGTCAATGGGAGTTTTAGACGGAAGGAAATAGAACCCTTCCTGTAATCTGTCAGCAATCAAACAAAATACAATAAAACTAAAGTAAAAGTTAAGTTTCCCTGGTAGACTATGAATGCATACAGTGAGTGAATCAGAGTTCAAACCCTTTGCATTGGCCAAGGCATAATAGAGGCCATTGTGTGGCCCTACAAAAAAGCAGCCCGCCTCTACCCTCCCCTCACATCAGAGGTCAGAGCTGGGTGTCAGGGAGATGAAAGACTTACAAACCAGAAAACAAAACTGGCTTGACCTTTTCTGTAGCTCACAGGTAATAATTGTGCTATAGACTTTGTCCATAAAATGGCATTAAATTTACACTATAATATATTCATATCACAAAGCCAAGAGAATTATAAACATTTTCACATTTGATAAGGTTAAACAAAATATTAAAAATATGTTTAGAACAAAGTTTCATGTTTTCTTTTTTATTTTTTTATAATTCCTTTGTAGTCTTCATTTAGTACAAACTTTGGAACGTCATGTTGAAAGAAAAGGTAAAAAGGGAATTTCCATTTACAGATTAGTGATATTTAAGGAGAGTTTGTTAAAACTGATTTCTGGAAGACTTTATGTGATCTTCCATGCTCCTAGTTTTTTAAAGATACCAATTGGCTTGGTCAGAGACGTTACAGCACATTTGTTTTTTTCTTCAATATTAAACATACTGATAAGCAAATGTAGAGTTGGAAAAATTATTTGTTCTTAACCCATTAGATACTGTGCACATCACATCAACGTCATCATTTCTATACATTAAATACCGGTACCGAGGACGTCACATTGACATCATAACAAACAAAAAAAGTAACAAAATGCAAAAGATTATATTAAATAATATACTAGTATTATAATTAGCATTAGGTAAGTAGTAAATTTAGTAAACAATCTAATATGTTATGTCTTCAAAGTTATAATGAAAGTGACTTTAATTTCAAAAATTGAAATATTGTGCAAGTTGTATGAAGAAAATAAATCCATGCAGTAAACAATTGAACAATTAGTAATAAGTACCAATGTATGGATTAAGGGAAGACAAGACGCGTAAAAGGATTTTAATCAATACAGAAAATGGCTAAACTTAGTGCTGATGATTATTCCGAATTGTGGAAATATTTTGTTTTAATGACACATATTGGCAAAACATTATAAGTAAAAATACAATAAAAATATGAATGAAAAAATGCAATTTTCTGATAGCTCATGATGAAAGAAAAGTTTCAAAAATAAAAAAAGATAAAATTAAGACATTTCTTTATTGAGGACATTTTAATCCCTGGTCATTCTAGATGTGCATTATAATCACGGAAACATAACTCCTAGAAAACATCAGCTAGCTCAGCTTTTAAAAGCCATTCCGTTGAGCACCAAAAAATATTTTAATAATTTGTCACCAGCGGCAGATCTGATGTGTGCGTCCATTAAAAGGACAGACATATAAAGTGAAGTAAAAGTGAAGTAAAGATGTATATAAAATGAATAAGCAAAATTATCCTTTTATACCATGTAGGTCAAATGGGTTGGAGAAAGCAGCATTCACAATTTTCATTTGGTCACAGCATACAAGGGGACTGTGTGGCCAGCACAACTCCATGCCAAATCAGGGACACATACTAACCCGAGAATTATTTTTTTTTTAAACATGGATTTCAACCTCAAACCGTTACAATACCGACCCGACGTGCTACCACTGGACCGCCTTGCCTACGTCAATCAGGAATAACATAATAATAAACCAGTACTATAAATGCAGAAGAAAAAGTGACATGGCTAGAGTCATAGGAAAACAAGTAAACAAACAATTGCCTGAAACTGACATCTTATGGGAAATATTTTAACATATACATGAGGGGAACTGAGATCAATGAAAGAATGTCTTTTATCTCTATTCTTGTCATGACATAATTCCTGTCTACTTCACAGGAAATAACCCTACCACAACTTAGATTCGAAAGTGCCGGAGTAAGCTATGATTGTCAAATTGTATTTGAATATTCCATGAAACAAAACCAAACATAAAAAGTGATAAAGTGGGGCAAGGGGATTTCCCCATAAAATGTTCACCTTTTCACTATGTCATTAATATTAAACTGTAAAAGAATTCCAATTATGCAAGCAAGATTAAATTGACCATACAACAATTTTTCTGTTACCAAATGCAAGTCTAAAACTGTAAGTTAAAAAAACAAAAACAAAAAAAAAAGGTGTTTAAGATAATGCAATGTAGCAACAACTCACCATTATAAACAACGAGAAAGGGAAAAAACTCTATCAACATTCTGAAGTACATGATCAAAGAGGCATGTGCGTGAGACGGCAGGATGTTGTCAAAAGCGAGGGACATTTTATCTTTCACTTCCTTCTGTAAATTTTGTCAACCCGTGGGAGGCCATAAGTACGCACAACCACAAACTTGTTTCATAGCAAAACTATACCAAAGGAAATTGAAATGCTAGGGTAGATATATAATTAGTTCTACTAAAAAAAAGGTGAAAAAAGTTTTCATGACAATTTTTCAGCCAGGAAAAATAAATGTCAAAGCCAAATGTGACGGAGCTAATGAGTCTTCAAGCATGTACATAAATGGCGACTGATTTCCAAAAGGTTGCCAGTCTGTCTGTCAGTAATAAAACATTTTTTAAATTAAATTTGAGCTTAAAGGCACAAATAAATCTTTTATTGAAAAAAGAAATAAAAAAATTGAGGCATTTTTTAGTTTTCATAATAAAAATATAGAAGACCCATTTTTTTAAAAGTGAGTTTGTGTCTAAAGAGAATACTTTTGGACATTACAATTCAATAAATTAAATCATTTATCAATAAGTTATGTTTTTAAAAAAATGGTGAAATAAGAGTTCTCATTACAATACAACAACATTAGTTCAAATAGAAAAGGTATATTTACATAATTCCTCAAAAGGGAACATATAATTGTAACCGTTGATAAAACATAAATATGACCATAATACTTTTTGCACTCACCCTTTTAGCTTTCCTTAAAAAACTTTTTTTTTCATAACTTTTAAAAAGAAATCAAAATAAGTCTGCATTTTCTTATTTGCCCACTCCTGTTGTTCCAAAATAACAGCTATTTCTGGTTGACATATAATCTTTCATCATCAGCCATCACAATTGGTTGTCTGTCTTGGCCACCTCAGTGGTGCTGTCCAGGGAAGAAACTGGACTGGCCTCACACTCAGCCTCCTTGTCAGATTCCTTGGACTCTGGGGTCTGTTCATGGATAAAATTTAATAGAAAATTCAACAAATTCTAAAATCACATGAAAATGTTGAGACTATTTGTTTTTGCCTTCCGTTAACTTTAACTTCTAGTTTTATTGAAGTGACAATTTTAAGTCACAAAACAATAATTTAGCGCAGCACACACAATTAAATTCAGCGAAATCAGAAATACATTTTTGAGATGATTTGCAAACATAATATTTTTAATTTGAAAAACTTTTTTTTTGCAATTGTTAGTTAATAGCAGTTGTAATAGTAAATATTGACAAAAAATTAATAAATCTAACACCTGGTTAAGCTTACAATAATTAAGTTGTGTAGTTGATTTTTTTTTTTTAAATACAGTATTATTATAAGAAATCCTGAAATTGGGTAAATAGATGTGATTTTAAAGAAGTAAAGCAGGTGTTCGGCAACCTTTTGCTAACAGTGTGCCAAACTAGGATTTCTGAATCATTCAGCGTGCCAACAGCCTAAAATGAATCCTTACAAAGTTTAATATTTGATACAAAAAAACGTGTTTGTGATTATCATCCTCTTTCTTTGCATTTATATCAAATACTATGTTTTATTACTAAACATTCACATTAAACAATGTATGGTAAATATTATCTTACAATTATTCTTAGTTAAGGTGAGGATCTAACACCTGCTAATGTTAACTATATTTTGATCTCAATCAGATCCACATTGGTATTACCATTAAGCAGAATAGATAGGTAGTAATCATACAAACTGGGCAGTTAATGTAATGTTTGAAAATATACATATAAATTCTTTGGCCATATAATAATATTTATATAATTTTCAAATACTTTTTACAGTTTGATCATGTCAAAGTTATAAATTTTAAGGCATTTATTCTATTATAAAAGAAAAAAAAGAAACATTAGAAATATTAGCTCCAATAAAACGGGTTAGTTATCTCCCTTTCATTAAAAATCTTTTCCACATTTGATTCAATAGTGATGTCAAAAAAGTTATGTTTTGTAATATAAAATATTACTGACCAATTATCATCACTTTATACAATACAACATTATGGTATTCATTAAAAGATTTAATTATTAGAGGATTAAAATAATTTACGTTAAACAGTTGTAAATAAACATTTCCTTGCATGAATTATTTGTTCAATTATTTATCAAATTAATAATACAAATACATTTTTGTTAGAATTACTTATAATTATGTTTAATTAAAGAAGATGAGCATAAGAACTCTATTTAATGTAATTCGTCTGTATAAATTAATTAGCGGTCAAGTGTAAGTGACCTTTTTGTATTCTTAAAACAGCTTTCATGTGTGATAAAATCTGTTCACAAGTTTAAGTTGAACCAAAAGCTGAAAGTAAAAGAGTGAATGCCTAGCAGTTGAGAATAGCAGATGACTTTCCTAAGCCGCTTCTTTCCAGATTTTTTCCGCAAATTGGCACATTTGGATGCCCATTTTTTAAATGTTTAAAATTCAACCTGCAGAATTTTAAAATCTCCAATATTCTTCCACTTAAAAAAATATTGACATCTAAGAACGATGTAATAATATCAAACCAGCAAGGTTTGATGTGGTATGAAAAAAATGAGTCCATCAATTTGAAAGTCTTGCCTTTGATTATATAACTCCATTTGAGTGCTTCGATGTATTTCTGAAAAAGCCCAACTTTCTATCTTAATATATGCATTACTAGGGATGTGAATCAGTTAAAGGTTTTGAAATTGATTTTACGGCAAGATATGTCCAGTTTCAATACAAATCCATTCCAGTGGTGTCGCTATGTCATTCAGAAAAATTGGCTTCAACCGTCAGTGTTCCTAATTTAGAACCTGAAAATTTGTTTTTTTTATCAATAACAAAACCCTTCTTAGAGTTATTTCGCACTCCATTGAAAATCGCTCTGCGTGCCAAGTTTGGCACGCGTGCCTAAGGTTGCCGACCTCTGAAGTAAATTAAAGTACAGTACAATAAAGGTGATACAGTGTGCTCAATCATTGCCTAAAGAAGGACCTTAAGACAAATCTAATGAGTTTAAGAAAATGTAAACAAAAAAAAGTCTTTCCACTTAGGTGCAACAAGTAAAAAAAAAATATGTTGCTTAATATTACACATGTCAAAAATAGTTTTATAAAAATTCAAACCGATAACCAGAAAATAATTTTTGTGAACAAATAAAAAAAAAATTAGAAATGAAGATAAAGTGTGAAAAGAAAACTGATGTGTACAGTAGTCTGCAAAATTAATTCATCTGAAATGCAAGCTCGAAATATAAAGTGGAGAAAATGTAAATATGCAAGCAATTAAATTCAACCCATGCATGTGTACTTCAAGAAAATGTTACATGAAAAAAGAAAAGGTCGGATTATAAATAAGGCATGCAAATTTAAACAGATGTAAAAGTGTTCTAATTTATCAGCTTAAAAACCTCAAGGGATGTTGACAAACATTTGGGGCAAGGAATGGGTTGTTGGAACTAGTCAAGAAAACTGACAAATTAAGACCACTGTAAATACCTTATCAAAAATGCAAGACTAGACCTGACACAATTTTCATCTATTCAGAAGGTGCGCATTTCAATTATGTGATATGATAACACACACACATTACCTGTAAGTCACTTCAAACAAAGAGTAGATATAAATAGAAACAATAAACAGCGAGCACGACAACCATCATGCATTACAAAAAGCTTTTATAGAATGAAAAAAAGCTCATACACATGTATAAGGACCCGTGATACTTGCATTAATATTATCCACTAGTTTGCCTATTGCATGTTGCCGCTTCGCACTGTGGCGGTGCGGACTCTTAGATATCTGACTGACTACCTTTTGTATTTGACTCTTCTTGAGGCTGTCCTTCTTTACCTGTCCTTGGTACGCCCTGTGCGGCAGGGGGTAGAGGTCATCTGAGCGACTGGGCAGGTTCCCAGTCATGAGGTACTCCTGGTAAGACTTCAAATTGTAGCGGCATTCTTCAACATCGTTGAAAGGGTTGTTGGGAAACTGGGCCTTCAGTTTTTTCCTTTCCTGTTTAAAAAATTTTTGTACCATTAAAAAACTACAATCCGATAAATGGAAAAATATGTTGGCATCAGAAGTGTATAATAAACTAGCCAAAGTGTTCTCTAGCCAAATTATTAAATGAATGGAAACAAGAATGAAAAACTTTTTGACTTCATTCATTTATGGAACAACCTTTTGATTTTCTTGCATTAATAATAATAATAATAATATTTGTATAGCGCTACCAACAAACATAATGTAAGCTCAGAGCGCGTTTAACATACAACTAAGAATACGGATATTACCCTAGGCCAGGTGACAGAAAAATTGATGATTAAAAAAAGACAAAACAAATAAATGTAGCATTAACCGACCCAACCCATAAATAAGACAGTAAGTTTCTAAAGCATGTTAAATGTTATCTAAGGTAAATATTGAAATAATGGGTTTTTAAGTTCTGTTTGAAAGTAACAGTAGAGCTTGTTCGCCTCAGTTGAATGGGAAGTTGATTCCACACCTTCGGACCGGATACTGAGAAGGCTCTAAGGCCAACGGTCGTCAGAGAGAAACGGGGCTCTTCCAGAAGCGATGAGTTGGCAAAACGAAGTGTTCTTTGTGGGACATAAGGTGTGATTAGTGCCTTGAGATAGGACGGAAACTTGTTGTTAAAAATGCACTGATGGCAAAGTAGCGCCACTTTATACTCAATTCTGGCTTTCACAGATAGCCAGTGGAGCGAGCGTAGAAGGGCAGTTCCCGAGTCTCTTTTAGACCTGCACATAACCAAACGAGCAGTACTGTTCTGTATTCGCTGTAGCCTGGCGATTTTGTCCTCGGGCAGGCCGGCTAGCAGGGCGTTACAATAGTCGATACGCGAAAGTATCAGAGCGACTGCCAGTGTCTTTGCAAAATCATTGGACAAATAGGGTCGTATTTGGCCGAGTCTACGCAACTGTAGATATAGACCTCTGCACATTTGAGAAATATGCAGGTCGAAAGACAGCGTAGGATCCAATAAAACACCAAGATTCCTCACTTTGTTAACAAATGGCACTTGACAGTTTATCACAGTGATAGATTCTGGACCAGTGAATTTGGCCAAATTACTCTTGGATCCAATTCTGATTATCTCTGTCTTATCCTCATTCATTTTAAGCCCGTTTCTCCCCGACCACGAATAGACATCGGCGATTGCACAACTGATCTTTGCAGCGAGTCAGGGGGCCTCAAGAGGGACCGCTTGATCGTACAGTTGCGTGTCATCAGCGTAAAAGTGATAAGATAAATCGAACGGTTTGATGACCTGGCCGAGTCGATACACGTACATAGCAAACATCACCGGTCCCAGAACAGATCCCTGTGGCACTCCATATTTCAGCATTGAAGGTGCCGAGACGAACTCATCTATAGCAACACTTTGAGTGCGTTCGGACAGGTAAGACCTGAACCAACGAAGAACACAACCCGAGCATCCAAAAGTGGTTGCAAACCTGTCAATCAGGATCTCATGGTCAAGAGTGTCAAAAGCGGCAGACAGATCAAGCATTGCCAGAATAGACACATGACATAGTAGATCGTTGACAACCTTGACCAATGCCGTCTCCATGCTATGACTCTTTCGATAGGCGGACTGAAACTTCTCCAGTAGGCTAAGCTACTCCAAGTGAGACAATAACTGTTTTAACACAATACGCTCCAATACCTTCGAAAGGAATGGAAGGTTGGATACAGGCCGATAGTTTTTTAAGCACTCAGGATCGAGGCTAGGCTTCTTTAAGAGGGTCCTAACCAGTGCATGTTTCATTGATTGAGGCACAATACCAGTAGCTAATGAAGCATTCATCATCGCAGTGATCAAAGGTACTAGTTCGTTGATACAATCATTGAAGAGGGAGACAGGGATGGGATCGGGTTCGCAAGCCGTATTTGGCATTTTACTAATAATTTCCTTCACAGATTCTTCAGTTACTGAGTGAAACTCAGTGAGGTGAGAACCCTGGAAGACTGGATCATTGTGGAGCAGGCTTGTTTGAAAGTCCAGGTCTTCCCTAATTTTCCTGATCCTATCTGTGAAAAATTAATTAAAGGAGTCAGGGAGGTCGGCAAGGAGGATGGAACATGGTAGTACAGGTTTACCTGCACCACCCAACAACTCTGTAGTTATTCTATACAGCACCCGAGATGAGTCCGCGCTCTGTATCTTATTGCAAAGATGCATTGTCTTAGCATCTCGAATCAGACGATTGACATAGTTTTTCTTTTGAGTATACAAGTGTCGGTGTACTGTTAGACCAGTTTGCTTGTATTTCCTCTCAGCCTGACGGCGCAACCTTTTCGCTACCCTGATCTCGTTTGACATCCATGGAGCCGATACTCGATCAGGAACTAATCGAGTTGTCAGAGGAGCATGAATGTCCAGCAGATTTCTAAGGCAAGTGATATAGTGAGTGTATAAGTCCATCGAACCTGATTGCTGCAACACGGCACTAACATCAGATCTAAAACAATAATGATTTTTTTTTCATGAAAACAATGTGCAGCAGCCTATTCTGATAACAACACATAATGACCAAGAAAGACCCATAACATAATGGTCATGTCAAAGACATAACAAACTATGTGGAAGTAAAACATACTGACTCTGACATTCATTACCTCTTCCAGGTGCTCGTTCTCATAATTCTGAAGCTGCTTTTGAAAGCCGAAGTTTGGGTTGGCCACACTTCTAGCCCCTCTTATTGCGTTCAGGGAGTCCCTCCAGCCCAGGTCTGTCACCGTCATTATGTAGGCTGCCGTCAGGGTGACACTTCTGGACACCCCAGCCAGGCTGCAAAACACAAAGTGTGTTCAAAATTACTCAAGAATAAAAGAAACAGTGTTCTTAATTCTTAACAACAACAGGGGAGAACATTCAAGTTAAACAATGTAACATGGTTATACATAACCCTTGGGCTCATTATTCATCTGGCTTAGGCCTAGTAAGAGGGAGGGTGTATTGCTTAAGCTTGGTTGGACTGGAAAAATGTCAATGTCTATCTATATATATAAAGTAGACTGTGTGTGTATTCATCCAATCATATTAGTTAATTTAAAGACACGTGACCTTATTGTCTCATATTATACTTTTGCAATTTCACTTTGTACTTGTGTCTTCACTAGCTTTTGTCTACAATTGTTTTTATTTCAATTAATATTACTTTTTTTTTAAAGATAGTAAATCTACCAACAACACCGAGCCACTTAGATTTTTGTTAAATAAAAAAGACTTGCCTATTTTTTTTACCAGATTACAATATTAAAAAAAAAATTCCTTTCCTAAAAGTGATCAGTAAAATATATTAATTTATTTCAGTTTATTAGATTTATAGCTTTCTGTAGTTCATAACATTTTTATCTGTAGAATTTACAGACCTGTTTTTTTCCCTGGTCAACGCCGGGCAGTTAAGCTTTTATTATAATCAAAAAGGGTAAATGGAACAAAAAATAAACTCCACCAACCAATGAACTAACACACATCCACCTTCTAGTCTAGCTTTGTGAATGAACTTGATAACTTGAGGGAAGAACTTGGTCAGGTCTTGGTCTGGTGAATCACTTGCAAGTATACAAAGGTATTCTTTATCCTAAGGAAACAAAATATTCAAGTCAAAGTTTATTATATATATTAGCAAGTAAAGATACAGAAATTTGTGCCCGACCAACAAGCTAACAACACAAATATATAATAGTCCAATAAAACAACGATGTCAGTCCAACAATAAAAAATTTAGAAAATTATGCTTCAGCATGGGGCACGGTGGCCGAGAAGGCAGCGCGTTCGACTGGCATATCGAAGGTCCTGGGTTCGAAATCCTGATGGAGGCTAGGATTTTTTTCCCTGGACTCGAGGGTGTCCCTGAGTCTACCCAACTCTAATGGGTGGGTACTCTGTGTACCTGACATGAGTTGGGGTAAAGTAAAGGCGGCTGGGCATTGTGCTGGCCACACATCCCATAGTATGCCGTGGCCATTGAAACTGGTTAATGCTGCTTCACCAGCCTTAAGATCAATTTAGTCCAACTGGTACTTTATTACAAAAATCTCAATGTGTCAGCCCGACCTGAAAAATGTCTAGCGTAATCAAGAGAAGAAAAAAAACATTCATAAGATCAATAGACAAAATAATATATTTAAAAAGACAGTAAACAAACCTCAACAATTTTCTTAGCATTATCATGCACTGCAACAATGTGTGTGATTTTATTATCATTCAACTGTTTGTTATCTTTAGCGTCTCTGAAATTCCCAATGAACAGGCCAGGTAAGATCTGAGGTACAAAACAGAAGAGACCTTTATTAATATATATAAAGGTAAAAGAGCCTGATACCTTTCTGCATTGCAGCATTACCTGCTGTTGGGACAATTTACATAAGCCCATATATTGCAGTTTGCTCCATATGTCTCTAAGTAAAAAAATAATTTTACACATATTTTAAAAGGTGTCATCAAACCATAAGTTTCTTTTTTTTTTTACAATAAAAGCTTTCATCAATCATTCTTTTTTCGTTGCCCAGACTCTCTACACATTGTTCATTTTTCCCCAAACAGGCACACACCTTAAGTGTGAATGACAACAAACTGGTGCAGGAAAACAGTTTGCACTGAATATTAAATACTAATTCAATCCTCTTCAGCTATAGAGAAAAATAAAAGCTTTTTTGTATGTTCAAAAGTAAAGTTTCTATCTAAAAAAAACTTAGTGGATCTTGAATCTAACATTAACAAACTATGTGTCACGTTTATCCCCTGCTACTTTATTCATACCTTTAAGAATCCTAAATCCAACATTAACAAACTATGTGTCACGTTTAACTACGGTTTATCCCCTGCTACTTTATTCATACCTTTGTGAATCCTAAATCCAACATTAACAAACTATGTGTCATGTTTATCACCTGCTACTTTATTTATACCTTTGTGAATCCTAAATCCAACATTAACAAACTATGTGTCACGTTTAACTACGGTTTATCCCCTGCTACTTTATTCATACCTTTGTGAATCCTAAATCCAACATTAACAAACTATGTGTCATGTTTATCACCTGCTACTTTATTTATACCTTTGTGAATCCTAAATCCAACATTAACAAATAATGTGTCATGTTTATCACCTGTTACTTTATTCATGCCATGGTGAATCTTGAATCCAACATTATCAAACTATATACGGTATGTCAAGTGTATCCCCTGCTACTTACTTTATTCATTCCATTTCCCATGTTTATATATTTTAAGAAGATCCCAGAGACTGATGGTTTTGTTGTATCTTGTTTATCTGTCAGCTTGCAAATGTAAGTTATAATAATCTATGACAGGAAACAACAACATGCCAAGATGTCTTTCTGTTTTAATCAAGTTAACAAGATAGTTCACAGAGCTCAGGCCAATTTAGTGTACCTCTGTGACAAAGACATTACACAATTCTTTAATTCAAAAAGCTCTTTATAAAGTAAATTATGCATTAGAGCAAACAATAAAAATATGTGTATTAGTACACATTAATTCATAATTTAATTTTAGTTTCATTTTAACCATAATAATAATATAAAAGTATAGAAATATGATATGATGGTAATGTATATAGCACATCATTCCATGCTATCTCATAGCATGCTCAGAAATAAATGTATTAAAAAAGCTTTTGATAAGTAAACGCGTACATTTTATATTATAAATCCAACCAAATACACTCCTATAGATTCCTACACAAAGTGTGTAGGAATACATTTAATCTCTAAGATATTTGTAATATTAACAAGAGTATTTGTTACATAGTTGCATTTATTCCCCATTATGGTTGTTCATACTAAATTATACTTAGTACGAAAATGGCCCAGAGTGGAACGCTTGTTACATGACAAAGTAGACTGCTCAAAATTAGTTCTCCCCCCTTCCTCCTTTTTTTTATTGAACTTTCTCCATCTTGTACGATCTATTTGTTTTAGTACAAATAGGACCTTTGTCTTGTAGCCAGTCACTCTGGAGTTAGTCTTTGTGTAGCCTTTTGGTATCTCATGTGCTGAGTGAATTCTATGTTATATTATAGTAATTATAGTGCGTATCTCTACCATTTGGTAACTAGGCCTAGTAGGTTTGATTCAGAGAAATTTGTTTAAATTGTAAAATGATTTTTTTTAAGCCTTTATTTAGTATAGTTTTACTTGGTACCCTTTTGTTATTTGCTTTTCTTTTATAGAATAGGATTTGGTGTACTTAAAGTTAATTTAACTTAAGTAAAAAAAGTAAAGTACCTGTCAGACCAAATTGATCATAGGGCCGGAGAAGAAGTGTAAACCAGTTTTTGTGGCTAGGCATACTACTTTACCCAAACTAATTTCAGGTGCCCATCAGAGCTGAGTAGACTCAGGGACATCCTCCAGTCCCGAGATCAGACTCTAGCCTTCACCAGGATTTGAGCCCAGACCCTTCAGAAACCAGCACAACCCGCAGCCACCGTGACCCATAATTTAACTTTAAAAGTTAACTTTTGTTTTCTATTTGTGGTTTCCTAATGAGCCAAAATATTAACTTTGCTTAAATTATACAATGAGGCTGTAGCAGTATTACATTGGATACAAAATTTAACTACCAAAAAATAAAATTGTGCACTCCATTGAATCATTAGAAACCTCCTGGAGGGCATCAGGAGTAGGACAGTGAGACTATATATATAGTGACTGAGTTAGAACTCGAGTCTTCATGTTGACAGTCCAAAGTATTAACCCCAAGACCATTTTATATTTGGTTAGGGACAAATAGAAAAAAAGGCTTAAATATAATTAAAATTGGATAAAACCGACATTAATAATGTAGACATCAACTTCTAATTGTGAATAAGAGACATAGGCTAAATAATTTATAAACAATGACAATTTTAAAATTCCAGTAAAAGGTTTAAAAATTGTTAAAATTACAAAAAATTGCGTTTAACTGAATATAATTGAATATAAAAAATATATAAATATAACAAAAGATATTGACAATGGTTAACAGTTTAGGGTTAGAACCTGGGTCACCCAGGGTCCAGACTACCAACCACTGGGCCGGGAAACCTTGTTTGACAACACAAAACAAATACCGGTAGCAATTAAAAAGCATATAGTATGATATAGAGTATTATATATAGAGCCAGTTTTGATTGGCTGGAGTAACTTAAAGTACCAATAGCTGCCTGGAAGCTATTGGTGGTTGACTAATCTTCTAATTAATTTATGAAAAGCTTATTTATTAAATTATAATATATAAAATAATATACTATTATTTTTATTAATAATTAATATGTTTATGATCATACTTTTATTTAATCAATCATAATATTCATATAATACTCATAAAGCCTAGCTGAGGACCAATCCTCTAGGCACAACATGACCCAAACTGGTGCAGCAGCTAATGAAGATAAAAGGCGAAGGGTTGCTACTGAAAAACAACAAAACTTAGAAAATCCAGAAAAGACAGCCCAGCTACTACCAGCTACTACCAGCTACTACCAGCCCTCAAGCCTGGCATCTGTGCTCCCACTGTGGCAAATACTTTCTGGCAAAAATAAGCCTCATCACTGTCATCAGCCATCTCCAAACTATCATCAGCCATCTCCAAACTATCATCAGCCATCTCCAAACTGTCATCAGCCATCTCCAAACTGTCATCAGCCATCTCCAAACTATCATCAGCCATCTCCAAACTGTCATCAGCCATCTCCAAACTATCATCAGCCATCTCCAAACTATCATCAGCCATCTCCAAACTATCATCAGCCATCTCCAAACTATCATCAGCCATCTCCAAACTATCATCAGCCATCTCCAAACTATCATCAGCCATCTCCAAACTATCATCAGCCATCTCCAAACTATCATCAGCCATCTCCAAACTATCATCAGCCATCTCCAAACTATCATCAGCCATCTCCAAACTATCATCAGCCATCTCCAAACTATCATCAGCCATCTCCAAACTATCATCAGCCATCTCCAAACTATCATCAGCCATCTCCAAACTGTCATCAGCCATCTCCAAACTATCATCAGCCATCTCCAAACTATCATCAGCCATCTCCAAACTATCATCAGCCATCTCCAAACTATCATCAGCCATCTCCAAACTATCATCAGCCATCTCCAAACTGTCATCAGCCATCTCCAAACTATCATCAGCCATCTCCAAACTATCATCAGCCATCTCCAAACTATCATCAGCCATCTCCAAACTGTCATCAGCCATCTCCAAACCCACAAGAAATCATTACTCTGACATAGGATGGTCCTCATAAAAAATGATGGACAAGCATCATCATTTTATAATATAGGTAAATAGGGGCCTACCAAAAAGGCCTACTCATATAAAAATTATTATATCATAATAATCTGATACATATTTCAATATTAGTTCATATAGGCCTATAGCATAGGCTAGTCATGAAAGTCTGAAAGTCAGGAATGATGAATTCTGAATAGGCCTTATGAATCCCATGACATTGAATACAATTAGCTGAGTAGTTACAGTTGACAGTTAGTTTAGTTAGGCTACAGTCATTTTTCAAATATTTATTAGGACTCTCGGTCTATAGTCTATCATATAGTTATAGCCTCATATTATGAGTCATATTCATATAGATTAGTGATTAGTAGGCTAGGCCCTATTGCCTATTGACTATTGGCCTATTTACTATTAATCATGATTACGTTTTAGTCAGATTCCGAAACATAAATAATTTATAATTCACCATCGCTATAGGTGTAGGCGTAGGTCTTAGCTTCTAGTAAAATTCTAGTTCTAGGCTCAAATCCGAGATTCCGATTAGCCTACTCACACTCAGAATCTCAAACTCAATCAGAATCAACTGACTGCTCTGAATTATTCAGAACGAAGTGTCTTCCTACCCCAAAAATTTGGGGTATCTAGGCGTACGCCTAGAGACCCCAAAAGTTTTTTAGCCTACTGCGCATGACATTATTTTGATTTCAAAAGCTTTCGCTTCCGATTTAGCTAGATCATCCTTTCATTATTCATGTCTAGTTTTGACTAATGATCTAAATTATGGAATTTTATCTAACTTAATCTTATGACGGTGGCCTTGTGACTGTGGAAAAAAGTAAATGCAGAACAAATGATAGCACTTAATATTTGGTTTGCCTCTTGTTTAAGGGGACACTTTTTGCACCTTAAGGATAGTGACAGTAGGGCCTACATATGAGCATGTACCTATTTTAATACATTGTATAATTGTAAGTGTAACCATTCAAAACAAAATTTAAATACTGGATAATTATAATAAACGGAGTGTCTGCGCGTCCGGCGACCGGACGTATAGCGCGGGAGATATACGTCCGGCGACCCAAGTCACGTGACTGACCATGCGCATAATCGTTTTTTCTTGTTTGAGTTGCTTAATTACTATTTATTGTCAAACAGATCCAAGGTATCGTGGCCTAATGGTCAGTAGCGTGTTCTGGCAACCGGAGTCTCGCAGGTTCGAATCCAGCTATTGCCATCTTTTTTTTTTTTTTTTAAATTCAAATACAGTACAATGAGATATTTTTTTAGTTCAACACGAGAATACCCTTCATTTATTCATGTGGGTGGAAATAATTTCATTCAAAGTATCAAAGAAATAAAAAATTCGACTGTTAGGCCTAATGTCGAGCCTATTTCTTGAGAAAACGTGTTAAATGTCATTACCAAACAATTTATAAAGTAGTTTAATAAAGTCATTAGTAAACATCTTGACTTGCGCTACAATTTCAATTACGATAAGCCATTCATTTAGCCTACTATGAATGCGGGTGGACATAACAATCTCATTTAATGTATCCATTCAAAGTATTAAACTAATAATTAGACTATTAGGCATAATGCCCGTTTCTTTATAAATATGTTAATATCAATACGCTCTACGTCTCTCGTTTGTACTTGTAGTTGGGTGGTCTATCTAGGCCACTAGCTAGAGACCCCATTTTTTTGGGGCATCTAGACCGCCAGCTAGATACCCCAAAAATTTGGGCTCTTTAGACCGCCAGCTAAATACCCCAAATTTTTGGGGCATTTAGGCCGCCAGCTAGATACCCCAAATTTTTGGGGTATCTAGCCTCTTCCTATTCAGAATCAGAATACTGAATACTCCGCTAGACCTTTCGTATAAAAGTACCCACCAAAGATAACATTTGTGTAAACAAATATTTTATTGTCGAGTCACCCTTGATAACACAATAGACCTAAAAGCCTAACTCTAATTTCTAAAATCTACATTATGGTTTATTTATTGTTTATTTACTTACGATCGTCAAAGTGCAATTCCATTGATTTGTAGCTCTTTACTTTTGGAGTTTCGGTCATCTCAAGGCTATATATATTTTTATATTAGAGAAAGCTCCCGCTAGCCGTTCTTACGAAGTGAAGCTAGAAAACGTATAATTTAGAAATAAAAATGGCAGCGTCCATAAACAAATCATCGTTCTTACTTGAAATACTATCGCTCGAAGATTCACAAAAGGATATAGCAAAAATTAGAGAGCAGGATTTTAATCACACGGTATTTGAAAACTCTTTTTTTTAATTCGCTGTACAATTACAATGACAATGATTGATGTACACCGACTGAGGGTGACTGTACTTAAATTACTGTAGGTGTAGGACTGACTGTGTACTGTGACAACTGTGTACTGGTACTGGTGTAGGCCGTAGGCCTACTGGTCGTTTTCGCCAATAGAATCGTAAACTAGGACGCTGTCTGTTGCTATAGGGCAGGGTTTCCAGGTAATTAAAAAGTTGAGGCTAAAATAAAATTTAAAAAAAACCTGGGGCCTTCCCTTGTATAGGCCTATAATGGCCTATAACTATAACTATTATAATGTAAATATGCATATAATATGTTATAATGCAATAGCGGTGTTATATAATTCAATAACACTGGCTTTACAAATGCTTTTCAATTATTAAGCCTCTCCCTCGCTCCCCCCTTACATATATATAGTTATTGTAGTTATAAGTAAAGTACCCGTCTGACCAAATTGATCCATAAGTACGGTGAAGCAGTTTCTGGTACATACTAGGTGATTGTGTGGCCAGTATTATGCACAGCCACCTTTACTTTTCCCAAACTAAGATTAGGTACCCTCTAGACTTTATTGATGATTAGGGCTTTTATGATATGATTTGAATAAACTTGTTTAATAAAATGTGCCTTTTAAATAGATGTTTGTTGATTTAGTAGTTTCAGTGTTGTGGTTTGTTAAAAATTTGGCTAAGGCATTATAATTTCTTTGGCCTACATTTGATTTTAGCCAAAGTGGTATGTTGACATCTAGAGGGAGAAGGAGCTCTTTTAATATGCTATTGGCGAACAAGACCGGCCTACTCTACTGATACTACTGAACTAAAACCGTGCGGATATTGATCGGCGTTATCCGCAAGTCTAAAACCGTGCGAATATTGCTCGGCGTTATCCGCACGGTAAAACCCTGACTATTAACTCTTATGTGAAGTTATGTCTTAATCACATTTAGTGACAATTAGAAATTGATGTTAGTTTAGATTTAGAGTTATAGTTAGGCCTATAGCCTAGCCTACTGATGTAGCTATTGTTAGGGTAGTAAGTAGGCTATTTACGATGGTCTTGGTTAGGCCCGGTTAGGGCGAGGAATATGATCCTAAATAATAAATATAACCTATAGGCCTAAAAGTTTTATAATATAAGTCAAAAGTAAAGCCTAACTCTCACAATTTTTTTTGAAAATTTGGGTCTGTTGATAACGCTCAGCATTATAGAATTATAGATAGGCCAACCGTGAGGATAACGTTCGACGTTATTCGTGCTACCGCACGGCCAAAACCGGGCGGATAACGCGTCTTTATTAATTAGGCCTATCAGTTTTTAATTCCTGAAATAAAGGCTAAATTTTTTAAAATGCATAATTTTAGTGAATTTAAGTATACATCATACATTTCTGTTTTTTTCTCACTTCTAAAACTAAAACCGTGTGGATATTGATCGGCGTTCTCCACACGTCTAAAACCGTGCGAATATTGCTCGGCATTATCCGCACAGTAAAACCCTAGCCATATAATTTTGTTATAATATATAGGCCCCTATTACTACTATTAGTATTACTATTAGGGATTTACATTTTATAGGACTAAAATAATGAGTATTAATTTATCATTCTGACCATAGGCTAAATAGTGCCAAAGTAGGATTTCAAATATTAGGCTATATATATAAATATATAATATATATTCAGCATACCAAAAGCTTTAAAAAGTCATCCTGAGACTTGAAACTCACTCTGGTTGGCACTTGTACAAGTGCCATCTTATGCATTACATTATATTATAAGGTTGTCGGACCCTCGACAAAACTACTAAAATAAAGTATCATATAAATCTTGTCTATTTAATGCCTTTTTGCTTTTATCAGTTTCTATTCAACTTTCAATGTCTATTAAAAAATGTGCCATACTTTCAGCTGTTTATATTTTTATCTATTACAGTTGTCCCTGGTATTACCGGGTGAAAACACAATTCCAAATTTTGTTCTGGAATGTTTTGCTGATCAATTTACATACAGATTACACAGACTTCCTGTGTTTCATCTAATTGAAATGCCTTTTATCCATGCATTTGTCAAGAAAGGTAAATTTAAGATGTATACTGTATATATATATTATTATGCTACTATACTTTAAAGCTCTACATAAAATTCAACATAAGAACAGGACATGTAGCACTCAACTGGCATTTAAACAGAATAAATCCAACACATCCGCCTAACTCTAGACATTGCCCCCCCCCCCCCCCACATAAAACTTTAGATCGCTCCCTACTTGATTGAATGTCCAAAACTAGCTGATCTGAGAAATGCTATTTTACTCTCCCTCAACCTACCATAACCAACACACTCAACAACAAAACTGAACAGCTAAAAGAGATATATTAGCATCAATATGCTTGTCTGGCATTGACTGCAAGAGAGCTAACCAATTAGCAGCTTGATGAAGAGTTGAAAAAGAATACAAATGTACATGTTTTTTATAGTGAAAACTAAAAACTGGTACCTGAGATTCTTTGTATTAATAGCCTGCCTGTAAAAATGCTTATGTGTTTGGTTTAAAAGTCTCATTTGGGTTTAGTTGTAAAGTATTACATACAAGTCCTCTAACTCTAAGCTCAGGTAGACAAATGTGTTTGCTTTTTTTATTCATCATAACATTTATATAGCTGTTTTTTAAGGGTTTTATTCAGAATTGAGCTTTTTAGTTGTAAGAAAATCAAAATGTGTTTACTCTACAATATCAGGTGCCATTTATCTCACATCAGTCAACAGAAAGCTGGATACAGATGACTCGGTTGCAATTACACCAAATGGTAAGAAGTTTAGCAATTATGTGGTATTTTTGTTTCACTTAAAGAAAGTTTGTAAGTTATAAATAGAAATAAAAGTTTCCTATGTAGACATGGCATCCAATATAATATTTTGTTATTATTATATTTATACTAATTAGGCCATTAATTCAAACTTAAGTCTAAATATACAACAGTTGTCTCTACTTCAATCCAACTTTATATTCTTGCACAAGTACCACACTCTTCACTTGAAATTAATAAATATTTTAAAGCTTATTGAGGACACCATTGATAAAATTGCAGTTTGTTTGTAACATTTCACATCTTAAAAGTTCATCTTTTAGGTCTATTTAATTTATGACTCATGCACATTAGCCCAATGTAACCATTTAGATCCCATCTTGGGTTTGGAAATTTTTATCTTCTCAGGTTTTCTCTTATTATCTTTGACCAAAGACACCTACCAACAGCTGGGATTAGAAGCTGTGAAGCAGACACCTGCGCAGCGCAAACAGGATGTATATGGTAAGTGTGTAAACAATTAGATACTAGTACATCTACACCGTCCATTGGGGAAGACCAGTGGGAATGTGGAGGAGAAAAATGGAAGATGAAGCAAAGGCCACCAATAAAACATGGCATGAAATCAGATGGCTCTCCCAGGATAGGGAGGCCTGGCAGAACTATCTTGTTGCCTTATTGCCAGGGAGCGATTTAAAGAATAAAAGAAATAGACATCTATCTACACTAGAGTAAAGAAATCACAAGTTTGTTATTTGGTCAGTTAGTCTAATCCACACTTTAGATGTTCTCAAGTATGTTCCACAAGTTGCAACACATGAGTCTTCACTAAATGCCTTTTTTTGTACTCTCATTTTCTCATGTGATCAGAATGAAATCTCTTTCCTATCTTTTTGAGACACCTCAGGGTAAAAACATTATGACTTTGCAATGGTTGTAAAAGGGTTGCCTGAACAAACCATGAAAACCAAAAATTTAACATCATTTAAAACATTAATAAAAATGCAAGACTAGACTCGAACCACGGAAGAGCGTAGGACACAATAATCTTCTTTATAGAAGTAGCGTCTGTAATATATAAGATAAGATAAGAAGGTGCTAATCTGCTAAGTTGTTTTTTTAAAGAGTTATCCCCTCTGTATTCAAACCTTGTGTTTATGTATATGTTGAGCTTTAGTACAACCTTATTAAAGTTCTCAGTACTCTTATATTGTCACGGTTCTGGACGCACCCATGACTTTTTAGCACTAATGTAGATAGACCCCCCCACCCCGCCTACCCCCTCCCCCTTCTCCCTCTAGTGAGTCATCCCTTTATACAGAAATATCTTCAAACTAGCCAATTGAAATCATATCTAAATCTAGGTTAAGGAAGTTAGCCAACCAAATTGAGATAGACCGCGTGATTTAGTCTCGCAACGGCTAGCACAAAGACTTAGCGTTAGTCTTAGTTTGGCGCTCGGCCTATCTGTACATTTTCGACTCGCATATCAGATTCCCCCGCATGTTTAGATTCTAGGTTCTCGGACGTAATAGAGGTTTCACATTGTAGTTATGTAACTTAATGATAGATTACATGACAGTACCATACGCTAGTGCTAGCTATTACTGTATCGATTCGTGTATATTTTCTCATTGGATTTTTGAATGACAATAAACATTATAACTGTCTCCAGAGATTTGCTTGTGTACACCTTAGAACTGTTTGTGTGTGTATCTTATGTCATCTAACGAGCCAGGAGAGTACTAATCAATATTCCAGGTCAATTACAGCGTCGGCACATCATACTCTTACGACAACAAGCCACAATAATCCCAATCAACCAAGTCACGATCCCTGACATATATATAGTTGATAGAAAAAATGAATCGCTGATCAGAAGATGCCAAATTGTCAATATCTGCAAAATCCCTTTTTATTGACAGCACCTTCTGCAAGTGAACTACTCATTAGTTGTTGCCCATTGTTTCACTTGCATATATTATATATATATTTTCTGTTGCAGTGGTGAAAATCAACTTGTTGCAAGACAGTTTCAGGCCAGGGAAAAAAGGCTACAACAGAACCCTGTGGTGCTTGAAGGACAGATTGAATTTGGTCATGGATTTCTTAGTGGCGTGGGAACCACAAGGTAAGTGGAGCAGTCCCACGCTATACTCCTAGTTGTAAATCTACTTTCTATCTCATCTGCTGCACATGCTCTCTTGATACCAATGATTGATGCATTTGATAAATGAAGAGCATAAAAAGTAGAGAATTAAATTTGATAAAGAATGAGTTCCCAATAGAAAAAATATTTTTATTCTCTATTTGAGTAGTCCACATTCAAAAGTGACTTTTTTTAAAAGAAAAAAAAAAACAACAATTGTCTTTTTTTATGATAATCTTTAGCTTAACCTTAACCCTAAAAAAAGTTCTAAGAACAGTATTCAGACATATTTAATAGATAAAATGAAGGGTTTATCAAAAGATGAAAAATCGTGATGTAAAATGTCTATTTCTGCTCAGTTTCTTTTTATTTACTTTAGCACCTTTTGCAAGTGGACTTCTCATTAATTAGTTATGTCCTCGTTTTGCTTTGCTGGCTATTTGTCTGTAGATAATAAGCTCCATAACAAACCCTTTCTGGCTCATTGGTATTTTTAACCTACAATTCACTGTTTCACATTTTACTTTAGCTTTCTTCAAACAATAGCCAGTCTTAAAAGGGTTAAACAGATATGTTTATAAACTGAGACTATGTTCTTTGTTGCTTGAACAGATGCAAATATTTGCTCAAGCTCAATAGGGGTTTACTTCACTGACAAGTGCCAAAGTGTGGAGAGAAGGGACTTGCAGAGAACAACTAGCATTCACACCAGCCTGCAGTGCCCAAAAGTCGATTTTGATCAGCCCACAGGCTCTGACAAAGGATGCCATTACAGGGATGTGTTTGAATGGATCGGAGCTACGGCTTGTGATATGTAAGTTATTGTGTTTGAATGGATCAGAGCTGTAAGCTATTAATATGTAAGTTATTGTGTTTGAATGGATCAGAGCTCTAAGCTTTTGATATGTAAGTTATTCTGTTTGAAAGGATAATTGGAGCTGTAAATTTGTGATAAGTAAGTTATTGTGTTTGAATGGATCAAAGCTGTAAGTGTAAGCATTTGGATATGTAAGTTATTGTGTTTGAATGGATCAAAGCTGTAAGCTTTTGATATACAAGTTATTGTTTTTGAAAGGATTGGAGCTGTAAATTTTTGATAAGTAAGTTATTGTGTTTGAAAGGAATGGAGTGGTAAGTTTGTGATGTGTAAGTTAATGTGTTTGAAAGGAATATAGATGTAGTTTGTGATATGTACCGGTAATTTGTTTTGGGATAGAAACATTTGTTGAAAACCTTAGGTATACAAGTTTAATATTGAAGCAGAATTTTTAAAACTTTGTAATGTGCCAGGCCATTCTGTTTTGTTTTTTTTACAGTAAATCTGATGAAAGTTTAGATCCTTACATCTCAACTATGCTGTTTTGTTTGTTTTACAGTAAATCTGATGAAAGTTTAGATCCTTACATCTCAACAATGACATGTCCTGAGCCTAACATCAACATCCCTCGCTGCTGCATGTTTCAAGCCAGTGGCCTTCTAACTTCAAAGACTATAGAAAGATTATGGAAGGCTCTCAAGTAAGCATTTTTCTTTTCAAATAGTCACTTTATTGTAAAGCTTCACCAGCCCTATGGAACAATTTGGTCCTACGGTATAGTATTTTTTTACTTTGTGTTTGGCAACATACTATTCTAGCTCTAGGCACCTGGTGGGATGGGCTCAACTCCACCTACAATGAATATTTACAATACTGTAATGGATATTTCATTTTTAGATACAGAAATACAACTACACAAAATAATGAATGAAAAAAAAGATAATGCAAATTAGCAATCAAGACTACAGGTTCTCAAACTTTTGTGAACAAGTGGTCACTTCACACTTCAATGGTCCACTGGTACTATTTACCGTAATATCTATGAAAAAATGTATATGCTCCCTGGCCAAGTAAGTGACATTCATGGGCAAGGTAAGGGACATTCACAGACTGGGTCAGGCCCCTTGTGAAATAGTTTGAGGATCTCTCACCTAGACTTTAAGTGTATGGAAAAGACCCATTAGGGATATAAAAAAAACATTTAAGAGATGTTCATTATTCTCCACAGACAGCACGCACTACAGAGCCAGAACTATCCAGTGTGTTTATCCGTGATTGGATTCTCTGACTCCATCATGAAAAACAAACACGAGTTCAACAATGTTTACATTTCAGGGGACAACATGTACAGTTTTCTTTTATTATCAGACCATAAGTGTTGGGTCTATAAAGCATCAGGCTCATGACAATAAAAAATTTGTTGTTTTTTTATGGCAAAATCTGTTTGTTGCATTATTGCTGTGGTTTATACTTGTCTAGAATTTTGTTCTTGAATTAATTTACTATGAAGAAAATTTTGGTGCATGAAATCTTCTTTATTGGTGTAGGTAGGGTGTCTTAAAGCTGGCTGTTTTGAAATATTTACATAAGTATACACAATCAAGTCTGTGTCAAATTCTCAGCTTTATAATTTAATAAGTTATTATTAATAAATAGGATTATGTTTTCTGCATTATAATTTAATAAGTTATTATTAATAAATAGGCTTATGTTTTCTACATTATAATTTAATAAGTTATTATTAATAAATAGGCTTATGTTTTCTACATTATAATTTAATAAGTTATTATTAATAAATAGGCTTATGTTTTCTACATTATAATTTAATAAGTTATTATTAATAAATAGGCTTATGTTTTCTACATTATAATTTAATAAGTTATTATTAATAAATAGGATTATGTTTTCTACATTATAATTTAATAAGTTATTATTAATAAATAGGATTATGTTTTCTACATTATAATTTAATAAGTTATTATTAATAAATAGGATTATGTTTTCTACATTATAATTTAATAAGTTATTATTAATAAATAGGCTTATGTTTTCTACATTATAATTTAATAAGTTATTATTAATAAATAGGCTTATGTTTTCTACATTATAATTTAATAAGTTATTATTAATAAATAGGATTATGTTTTCTACATTATAATTTAATAAGTTATTATTAATAAATAGGCTTGTGTTTTCTACATTATAATTTAATAAGTTATTATTAATAAATAGGCTTGTGTTTTCTACATTATAATTTAATAAGTTATTATTAATAAATAGGATTATGTTTTCTGCATTATAATTTAATAAGTTATTATTAATAAATAGGCTTGTGTTTTCTACATTATAATTTAATAAGTTATTATTAATAAATAGGATTATGTTTTCTGCATTATAATTTAATAAGTTATTATTAATAAATAGGATTATGTTTTCTACATTATATTTTAATAAGTTATTATTAATAAATAGGATTATGTTTTCTGCATTATAATTTAATAAGTTATTATTAATAAATAGGATTATGTTTTCTGCATTATAATTTAATAAGTTATTATTAATAAATAGGATTATGTTTTCTGCATTAAATCAAAACATTTAAGCAAGATCCCTGCAAACCAAAATTCAAGCTGAAGCTGAAAATGTAAAAGTTTCAGGTTTTAAAAAGGCAAGAGTCGGGAGTGTCCCCGAGTTCTACTACCCAGCTCTGATGGGTGACAGACAGTAAAAGGGGAAAGTAATTTGTAAACCCAGAGGAACATAGACCAAAGTATATTACCAGGTAGTACTAATGATATTACCACATATAATCAAAAATATATAAAGCATTACAGATGACATCAATAAAAACAATAAATAATTCAATAAGATAATATTTTTTTGGTCAAGTGAATTTTATTTACATTTATTTCAACTTAGCTCTCTTGGCTGCCAACTCTCGTTCCTAAAAAAAACAAAACAAAATATTTTATAAATATTACAACCTCAATGGGACACATGGCAATAGATAGTAATGTAAGTACCACAACAAGAAAGAAAGTTGTGTTTATCAAAATATTATTTATTATACTAAGCACTTGAAATAAGAAAATGGGTGTATGCCAAAAAATTTGTTGTAAATCAACCTTATACTTAAATTTATTCTGAGGTAAATTCAAAGGCATAACAAACCCAAATAAAAGAAAATATATATATATAAAAGAGATGAGGCATGGTAGCCGGGTTCGAATCTTGGTGCGGGCTAGGATTTTTTCCCGGGTCTGGAGGTTGTCCCTGAGTCTACCCAGCTCTGATGGGTACCTGACCTTAGTTGGGGTAAAGTAAAGGCGGCTGTGCATAGTGCTGGCCACACAATAACCTAGTATGCCCTGGCCACAGAAACTGGTGAACACTGCTTCATCGGACCTATGGATCAATTCGGTCCGACGGGTACTTAAATTACTTATAAAAATAGAATTACATTTAATAACAAACCACAGTACTTACAGTGCCAAATTGGTAAAAATGTGAAGCCATCTCTGACAGCCAGTCAGGTTCAATAACTGTGATGTCTCTCATGTAATCCTTTTTAGTTTGGATAACTTCATTGAAGACAACCCTGGTGGAGGTAAAGAAAACTTCAGAGCCCATTGAGCCAGCTGGTATTGTGTACAAATGTTCACATTCAAACTTGAGAAGAGCTGTGATACATTTATTTGTTTAGAATATTCATCTAATTGAGGCAAACACTTATTTTGCTTAATTCCAGCTTTAAAAGCTCAGTAAAAAATATAAAAAAACAACAACATGAAAGCGGATACAAAATAGTTTGGTTTTGTTTTTTAAATTCAAAAACAGGAACCTTCAAAATAACACTGGATTGAGCATTGAAATAAAAATCTTTCATTCATATACAATGTTTATTTAGTTATGCAAATTGGAAACTGTGTTCTTTACACTATAACATTTTTGTTGAGTAGGAACTAATGTCATCATTCTTAATAATAAAGTTGAGCTGTATAATACATACACTTTCTAATCTATGTTTCAGCTACAATATCGACAATGGCTAAAGTCTAAAAAAACATAAGAAACTTGTGTGTAGCCTTTGTGTTAATTTTCCTATTAATTACAACACTGAGCATGCCCAAAGAGGGTTGGGAGATGATTTTGTGAAGGACATTAGATTTGGATTAAATGAGGTCAGAATTCAACCTTTTGGTAACAACCCCAGTAGTGTCTGTATTCAAATTATTGTCAAGAACTGATTTTAATCGTTGATTGCTACATACAGTCATAATTATCAAAATCAAATGCTCAACCTTTGCTTCAATGTACAAAATAATGTTTTCAGTTAAACATTTGATGAGGGGAAAATGCATTATTTCTTAAATTCATAAAGCTTTAATATTATTCATATTAACGCAAAACTTATACTCAATAATATAAACTATAAAAAGCCTCCGGTACCATATGTACCTCATATCCAGAAGCTGTGAATGGTTTGCAACTTACAACTATTAGCCCACTGACATGCTACATAATCAAGGGAGACAACAAATCCTGAAGTCATCACAAGTATGGTAACAACAAAATGCCAGTATTCAGTACTTCATTTTTTTAAAATAAACCTTGTATCTTAAAGTTACTACCAACCATTGTGGAGGCACTTCACATGCAAGGACTGATGTTGGATGTATTAATAAGCTGTGATCATCTCTCAGTGTTCTGTATTCTCCACTATAGTGAAGCCTGGCAGCGTTAACAAAGAATCCAGAAAGTATACACTTGCGCAGTACATCTTTATTATCTGTTAGAATACAGAGAAAACTTGACGTTATATGGTTCTTTGTTAAATTAAGTCTACAGGTTTATGCCTTTTAGAGGTTTGCATTAATGAATATCCTTTTATAGAATAATAGAATAGTCAATGGAAAATAGTCCAGATTTTTAACCAAATTTTAAAAATCACTTTAAAAAAAAAACAGAACATGTGCATCAAATAAACTAAACCATGTCACACCCTACCCATTGGTCAAAATTAAGAAGAAATCAGAATCTTTTTCCATAAGCTAGAGCAGGTAGAGTAACCTCTGGAATGCATGCCAAACTCTGTGTAATACTATTATATTCTGGCATGCAAAACCATCTCTTGTAATTGTTCATGTAAGTTGCACAACAATGATCTCCAAAAAAGCTTTCAGGAGTTGTTTTTTTTAAAACATCATCAAATCGACTGTTAATTATTTACAAGAGTTTCAAAATTTGGAAAACTGGAAAATTAAGTCAACCTTATGAGGTTTCCAGACAGTTTGAAAGAGAGGAACTAAACCTACAAATGTTTTCATGGACTGACATGGTTCAATGATGGTTGACTGAAAAGCAGTTGATTCAATTTAAGAGTAGCCTAACTGAGAGTTAGAAATTCATTGACCCTAGAGTTGACTTGGACAACATTTTAAACAATTAGTATTAGATAGTACCGGTACTACTAGAGAGATGTGTAGAAAACAAACTAATGTTGACTTGGAATACCAGAATATCTTTTCTATTTTTTTAAACAACTTTGGAACGACATTACTCTCCAAGTTTTCATCTACAATATGCTTGTGAATCTTTGTTCTTATAAATGATATTTGTAAAATCTCGTAACAGGAGTAGCCTATGGTAGAAACTAGTACTGAAGTTTGTGTATATCTCTGAAGGTCACGGAATATAAACCTGATGTAAAATCTCAGTCATTGGCAATGCAACAACAAAAGTCCCACTGATAATATATCAAAAGTAGCAGTAAAGTTTTCAGGTGACTGACATTTTTAGATAATGATCTACTCCTAACTAAACAGTTTTTTTTTTTACTTTTCCACCGGAAGAATATATGTTGACTGATGTCTTCTTTTGACAGGGACAAAAGATTTATAGTTATTTCAAAGTTTTTGGAAGATGAATAAATACATTTTTCATCATATTATTATTTATTATGTACTTGTTAAATTCATAGATTATGCGACAACTAACTACTATGGATTAAGTTGTACACATGACCTTTCTTTCTGGGACTGACCTTTACAAGAAACAATTTTGATGTTGAACTTTGTCAGCAACCTTCCGAGTTGGTTTGTGATTTCAATGGCTCTGTTCAGGCCCTTGTAGTTGAGGCAATGTTCATGGCACCAGCGAGAATTCTGGCCATACTGGTAGAACATGATCATACATATATATTTCTTTAATAAATAAATTAGAAGTAATAGCATATATTATATAAACATACGGTATGGTAAAAGTTAATACACCAACTATTTAACAGTGAATATTGCTGCTGTGACCAACTGACCATCATCTCTTAAAACCATACATACCTTTAAAAAAGATTTGTATACATTGACCAGAGAAAGATGATCACCTTCTAAAACTGAAAATTTCCGCCTCTCTCTTTCCTGAAGGAGAAAGAAAATATGTTCAACGAATTCTAATGTTTTCCCATCCTAAGTTTTACTATTAAATGTTTCCCATTATCTATATTTTATCTAACAAATAACTTCAATTAAATAACATATAGTTACTTACAGCAGCCATTTTTCTATCTGATGGTGTCACAAATACATTCTGTATCTGGCTCATGGCACAGATAATTATGGCTTCCTCTGAACAGCCCAATTCTCCTGTGTTAGTGCAAAAAAGATCATATGAAATGAAGTACGGCCAGCAAGCAAAGGTGAATATAAAATCTCTACGTAAGAAAACGGCCTGTGGTGTACTACGAACAAGACAAAATTGAAATCCATTGCAAACAAAAACACTCACCTGAAGTCAGAAGCATCTTTGAAAACTGTGGACTCAGCGGAAACTCTGCCATCTGTAAGCCCAGTGGTGATGTCAGATTACCAGCAGAATCAATGGCTGTCAATGACAAAAGACAAAATAAACTACAGGACGGGTTGGGGTACCATCTTATTTTATATGTTAGACATTAGTGACGCTCCTAATATAAAGAAGATTACTGCATCCTGCGCTCATTTGTGGTCTGAGTCTAGTCTTGCATTTTGGTCAGTGTTTTAATATTTTAAATGCCAAGATACTGGTTTTCCTGGTTTGTTCAGGCAACCCATTCCATGCCCAGAGGGCACTCAGGAAGAAAGAGTACTTTATGTATCTTTTTTTTTTCCTTATGGGATAAGAAAAGCTTTTATTTTTATGTCCTTATGTTCATACAATTTTATAATTTGTCAACAGTATCTGAATAGAAGCAAGCAATTCATCCCACATGCATCATTTCAGACACCCTTTTATTTCCCACCACACTAATTTAGCTATATACTTCCCTATCAGGAAAATTTGTTGAATGAAAGAGGGAGAGTGTTTGGCTTGGGTATATTTGTCTAACTCTCTCTTTCAGCCCTAGTGAGCTTACCTCCCAATGCATAAATCAGCTCAAGTCCTCGAATCATGTTCTTTGCTGGTGGAGGCTGAAAAAAAAATGGAATTGTGTTACATAATAGAACCTAAAGTTAAGTATTCCCCGTCAGACCAAATTTGATCTATAGGGTCTGTGAAGCAGCATTCACAGGTTTCAGTGGCTATGGTTTACTAAGAGATTGTGTGACCAGCACAATGCCCAGCTGCCTTTTCTTCCCTGCAGGTAGACTCAGGGACTGCTCTGAGCTGGATTCAAAGCCAGGACTTTTGGTAAGTAAGCCAAGCATGCTATTTCTAGGCCCAACATAGACAATGTTTGCTGACATAAAATTTACATGTAAACAGACATATGTACATAAGTCGGTAAAACTGATTTCCTTTTAATGCAAAATAATAAGAAAACAGTTTTGATATTATTATTGATTTGTAAGGTTGAATATCTTAACTTATAGCTGTGAAATTTTAAAATTAAAATTTTCTTTTCAAAATTACAAATGTGTTTTTATGCAGCTTTTGAATAAATCAAGCAAAATGTCCTCTAAAAATAAAATTGTTTAAAAGACAATTTAAATATTGTTTAAAATATTAAAAACTTTAACAGCTTATGTATTGACTCATTATGAGTGTGTTTGATACATTTCATGGCGATTGGTTAATATTTATTGATCCTGGTTATATTTAATAATCTGTTGCAATGCTAAATTGTACAACAATCTGTACTGTTTTCTTTTTCATTGTTCTCCAAAACAACTTCTCTTAACTTTACTTGTGTAATTTTGAATAACCTTTGACCTAAGTAATTTGTGTTAGAGACTATTGTACACAGTGTATAGAAAAATGAAAAGCTTTCATTAAACACCTAAAAACTAAATATCTTATTTTGCCTATTTCAGTACCATTCCGTTGGGCTGCACACCAGACGAAGAATTATTGAGGGTCAGCCTCCGGCCAAACTATCTACCATACGCAACGAGAAATATAGGCCTATCGTCAAGATTTCAGTCAGCAATAGCTGACTACTAATGAACTTTTTCTTGCATGATAATTGTGTGGTTGTGTGTGCAATTGTCTATTTTTATAAGTATATTTCTGTGCTTGTTTACAAACAATTACAAATAATTATTTTATTTTGTTTAAAATATGCTGAAGGACAAAACATCTGTAATCAAGACAAATTTTCATTTGTTTGGATCAATAAAGAAATCTTATCTTATCTTATCACATATATAAAGTTCATTGACTCAAACTCACTGATAAGAAATGGAATCTCAAGATGTTTGATACACCCAAGGCCTTCATCTGTAAAATAACTGGTCCCAAATCACTGCGCTGCATTTCTGGTACCGTGGAGGGAGACAGCTTTTCATAGGACTCTTCTGTAACAGTAGATGAACATCATTTGTATTTTATGCTATTGCCAGTATAAAGTCTGCTCTGCATTAAAAAGCTCTCTTTGTATAACATCAAATGGAGGTCACCACCAGGTGTCGCCACAAACCTGACCTCCCTCAATATGTTGTGATGTAAACTTAAGAAGAGGTGTGAAACTGTTTGACGGTGCAGAAACATTCCGCCCAATGTACCTTACTATAAAAGTGGGTGTGTCAGATGTGTTGCAATGCCCTGACTGTGACCTTTAAAGTCAAGTTTATAGCTAACTAGCCGATTATGTGCCCGGTCCTCCGAACCGGCTAAAAGTTATGTTTACATACACTCTAACTACTCAGGCAGTTATAATGAGATTGCCCGCATGACCTACGACACGAATTTAAACGTGAGGTAATTTTTTATTGGCCCGCTACAACATGAATTACCCGTTAAAATCATTACTCATCACCCATTATAACAATTACAAAATTGCCCGCTATAAATTACGACGCAAATTAAAACATGAATATATTTTGTTCTATTCATTGATTAAGAACATTCGACAGTACTTTTATTTTTTTTTAATGATTGTTTGATATATTTTTTTTACGACAAACATTAAGTCGCAGACCTATGTTGTGTTGTTTTTGTTTATTTGCTATTTATTTATTTATTGTTGCTTTGGAAGCAAACTTAGAATTAAATTTTCTATTCAACATGTAAAACGATAACAAATGAAACCCATATGAAATAATGTTTATAAAACGTATACGACACGAATTAAAACTTTAAAAAGTTAGTTCCAGCAATTTGAACATTGCCCGGAAAATTAAACATTGCCCGGTAATATAAACATTGTCCGGTAATTTAAACATTGCCCGGTAATTTAAACATTGCCCGGTAATTAAACATTGCCCGGTAATTTAAACATTGCCCGGTAATTTAAACATTGCCCGGTAATTTAAACATTGCCCGGTATTATAAACATTGCCCAGTAATTTAAACATTGCCCGGTAATTAAACATTGCCCGGTAATTTAAACATTGCCCGGTAATTTAAACATTGCCCGGTAATTTAAACATTGCCCGGTATTATAAACAATGCCCGGTAATTTAAACATTGCCCGGTAATTTAAACAATGGCCGCTACGAAGGCGATAAGCCTAAAGGTGCCCAGTTCTCGGAACTGGATAAAATAACCCATGGAGTTATAAACAATAGTCTTCCATTTAAATATTGCATTCTACAAATTACGACGCAAATTAAAACAACTTCTTAAACGCATAAATACGCAAAATTTGATTACGCCATATAATTATAAGCTTAAATATAGATTGTAACCAGGACCACTGCCTTTAAATTTGCTTACTAAGGCGTCGGTATTACTTCCCGAAACAGAAAAAAAATACTATATCTATTTGCTTTTGTCCTATGTTTGTAAAGTTTTAAATTATTAATTAGCTTTAAGTCATGTATTCACAGTGTAAAGTATTAAAGTAGTGATAGATTAAGAAAGTATTGGTAGTGTAAATAATTTTTGTTGTTTACGGCACGTAGACAATTTAAACATGAAGAAAATGTGTTCCCGTCATTGAGTTGAGATAATAAAATCCATGCACATAGTTTGATGACGTCAATTTAAACATGAATGAAAAATGTCCCTTCATTGCTATAAAATCCATGCGCAAAGATTGATGACGTCATAAAAATAATCTCAGCGCATCCTTTTTTTTCTAACTTTGTGACGAAAAACTATAAAAAGTTGTACTGGCAAAGACAATGTGAATCAAAAGTTGTGTTTTTTTCGCGTTTTTTGACCAAACTGACCACTGCGGTCATTTTAATTTTTTTAAAACCTTGACAGTGTTCACCGCCATAACGCAAAGAATATTTGTGGCAAATTTCACGTTTTTACGTCCAGTATTTAAAAAGATTATGCGGTATGTACATACCCAGCCACATATTCCTTTTGAGATTTATATATATATATGATATGATATGATATGATATGATATATATAGGGCCTACATTATCTTTCATTATAGGCTTACTTTTATATAAATTTGACTTAATTACCCATTTTGTTTTGAACATTATATGATTAGGCCAATATGATGTAAAAATATTTATTACCGGTACTGATTTGAAAAAAAAATGGCTTAGACGTAGCTCGGTACCGGTAACTAAATTGCTCCGGCTACCGGTACATAAATATATATATACTTTTTAAACCAAAATAAACTTTTGAAATTATGAAGGGAAATAGGCATATAATTCATAATGAGTTAATATGAGGTTGTTTATGCTGTTGTTTATCCTTTATGGAGTCAGGAAAGCCATGCAGTTTGACATGCTCTTTTTTTCGATAATCAGTCGTTTTCGTTTTCATTGTTGTAGTTTATTACACAACCGTTCATGCACATTTTGCCTGAAATATTAGCTTTGGGTGTTCGAACTTGTAGATTTGAAGAAAAGGACGTTGTAGGCTAAATAAGCATAAATATAAAGTGTAACCAGGACCGCTGCGTTTAAATAAGCTTAGTATGGCGTCGGTATTACTGCCCAAAACAGAAATAAAATGCGATTGCGCATTCTGTTTTATACCTATTCTGTGGACATATACAACACGAATAAAAACGTGAAGAAATTTTGTATTTGCCAGAAACAACGTAAGATACCCATTAAAACCATTAATCATTACCCATTATAACAATTTAAAAATATCCCGCTATAAATTACGACGCAAATTAAAACGTGAATATATTTTTTTCTATTCATTCATAAAGTACATTAGCAAAGGTTGAAGCAAAGTTAATTTTAAATGAATACGCAAAAATTGATGACGTCATAACGAAAAGCCGGCGAGCTATCTCTGCGCAAACTTTGATGACGTCATCCTGAAAAAAATCTCAACGCCATCCTTTTTTTAATTTTTTTAGCGCGATCGATCGAAAAACTATCAAAAGTTGGAACGGCAATTTTAACATGAACCCAAAATATGTCGTTTTATTCGCGTTTTTTGACCAAACTGACCACTGCGGTCATTTTAATTTTGTTAAAACCTTGACAGTGTTCACCGCCGTAACGCAAAGAATATTTGTAGCAAATTTCACGTTTTTATGTCCAGTATTTAAAAAGATTATGCGGTATGTACATACCCAGCCAGCCAGCCAGCCAGCCAGCCACATACATACATACATATTCCTTTTGAGATTTATATATATATATGATTACTGCCCACCTGTATAAAGTCTGTATGCTTTCCCAGCTCGGACCCTGCCTGCTCGTCCTGCCCGCTGGTCAGCTGATGCTTGGGAAATTGGCACTGTGACTAAACTTTCTGAAATTGATTTTAGTATAAGAAAATTGTACACAAATGAGCCAATTTTTGTAAAAAAATATTGTCTTGTGTCTTATAAATTACACACGTTCCTTCTACACACCCTTCTGATAAAACCTACGGCAAGGTGACAGGGACTGGACAGTGGCAGAGTAAGAATCCTTATTGTCTAAACACAGGACTAGCTGGCCTCTCAATTCAAATGTATTCCACATGTACATACTGGCTTAAAGTTAGAGACCAGGCACCCTGCCCCTCCCACCCATTTCACCTGAATTTTATTTTCTAGCAGCTTCCTTTATTTATCATCTGAATCTCAAAAACTGAATTTCTAACGCAGTTATTAGACTAGAATTTAGTAAAAAAAAAAGCATTTTATCACAATTTGAATTTCTGATGCAATTTTTTTAATAGAAATTAATCAAATAAAAAGACATACCAATTCCTGATGTTGGGTTGTAGGCCTTCAGTTTGACAAAACCAGTATCTATGACTGAAACAGATAAAGAAAACAGCTTTCAATTTCAACTTTGTACTACAGTGTACAAATGTGTACAAAAAACTGTACAGTACAAAAGTGTACACAAATTTTTTAATCCACAACAAAAAAATAATCAAATAATTTTTAAAAGCCAAGAAATACAAATCTTTATTTAGATAAAAATTGTATTTATATTATTTAAAATTATTACTTTATTGGTTAGATAAATTGTGGTGAGGAAACTTGTAAAACTTCAATGAATATAAAAAAAGTTTTAGCCAAATTCTAACTTTAACTGACCGTATGTTATTCCTGGAATAGTGACGGATGCCTCGGCTATGTTGGTAGCCACCACAATTTTACGAACGTTCTGTGAAGACCTTTCAAACACCTTCATCTATTTAGAGAAAATTGTGATATACATCTTAAATTGAATCTTCTCTTACAAACTTAAATAAAAAACTGTGAATAGCATGATAGGTTATAAGGTTACAATATATAATACAATTAATATTTTTAAAAACAAATATATCTGTCATTTTCCCCACAAGATTTTGTTTCATTAATGAGTAAGTAAAGTACCCTTCGGCCAAACAGATCATAGGACTTTAATGAGTACCTAACATCAATTGGAAAAAGTAATTGTGGCTGAAAAATAGTGCTGATACACAATCTTCTTGTAAGCAGTAGGCAAAGAGACTACTGAAAACTACTTCCTTGCTTTATAGACCAAATTGTTCTGAAACAAGTACTTTAATGTTTGCGTTATCGTCTGCTTAAAACTTAGAGTAAATCACCCTTTGCGAACACCATAAGGCTAAAAATAGCACCCTACTTAGTTTTTATGACCTAGTTTCTAAACCGTCAGACATAGGATAAAAACGAAAGTACCAAAAGATAGTACAACAACAAAGCTACTTGAATGAACATACATTACTATGCAGGGTTAGGGTGTAGATTGCATTCTCAGACAACCATGTTTGCGGCTTCATAGCGAACACTTTTTGTTTTCATTAAACTTCACAGCGAACACTTTAATTTCAGAGCAAACACTGAGCCAAAGTCATCAAAGATTTATTATTTTGTTAATGTAAAGAACACTGGACATGCCCATGCTATTGTATTGTTACATGCATTTGTCTAGACTTTTACAGATCGTTTAAATTTTTTAAAATAATTTTCTTTTCTAAACCAATGAGTTTTATGGTGTAAAATCTAGATCTATTTATGAGTGAGCCAAGAAAACCTCTGCACCGACAGTAAAGAGAAAGACAAGCTAGTGTTCCTATAGTCTACATGCGCCTTTTGATAAATGCATGATATATGTACTGTATTTTCAAACAAACAACATTGAAATTGAAGCCCTTTCTAGTTCCATTAGTTGTAGTATCATATATATAATATATGTAGTAGCCACTATCAGAGCATACTTCAATTACGTTTCTTGACCCTTCTCTTTTCAGTGTTTTTTTTCTGCTCTTCTTCTCTCCCGAGTCTTGCTCTAAGTACAGCTCATATAATAATCTAGTAATAAACCCTTTGAGGTGCATTTTCAACAGTTTTTATATACCTGTTCCAACAGAAAAAAAGTGTTCGCTATGAGGATCAATCCTACATTTTGCATACTTCATTGCGAACACCCCTTTAAAACGAACATTACTATAAATAAGTATTGTAAATCATAACATCGTTGTTCCTTAACTATATCCTAGTGATGATCCGATAGCAAACACATTTAAATGTAAAAAGGAAAGGAAAAGTAGTCTTAACCCGGATACCACCCTCGTTCATCCGGTGGGAGGTTTTTAGCATAGTCACCACCATGGCTCCAAATGGCGGCACTTTTTTATCACAAAAATGCTCTTCCCGTAACTGAAATGGCCTAAGGATATTGAGGAATAACTGCTTTCTTTAAAATGACGCTCGCTTTTGTAGTAGACATGGAAATAGAGAAACTGCGAATGTTTTTTCAAGTGGTGTTTGCAACGTGCTGGTGTTCGCACTGAGGTGATTTACTCTATATTGAATAGAAAAAAGACTAACTAACCTGTTCAGCTGCTGGTAAACTTCCGTGCATGGGTAAAACTTTCATCTTCATGTCTTCTTTTTTTAATTTACGAGCTTCAGAGCTTTATATCAAAATATAAGTTGTACATTAGTGAAAAACAATGAGAGCAATTTGATGGGTTTTAAAGGAGCTTTTAAATAAATTATGAACTTTACTACTTATTGAACAAAAAAATGTCCTATTCACAGTTAACATCTGATTGGTTTGTAGCAAATATACTGTACTGCTTTTTAAAAAAAAACTCTATAGAGAGACAATGACAGTCTTACATGAGCTGGGACACAACATCTTCAACTTCACTCTGAAACAAACAAACACACAAGATCAGGCAATGAAAGAAAATAAATTGGAATAGCTTTCTTTTAAAATGTGTGAATGGTCTTTTACTCAGTGGTCTGGTAGTACAATTCAATGGGACATTATGTGAAATCGATCAAAATAATACAGGTTAATAATAAATAATGTGGAAGCAGGGTTACAAGCTATAGAAAAAATGTCCAATGTCATGTCTTCAGTTTATTTTTCTGTGCATCAACCTTAATATATTTTTTTTCTTTAATGCTTAACACCCTGAAGAGTGCTGTTCTTAATTTAAACTCCATTATCTATTTATATATGTACTGTTGTTTTTCTCCAAAAAGAATGTGTATTTTAATTTAAATCTGAATGTTATGCTATCTATACATATGAATATATTAAGACATTAAGAAATGGTATTAAAAGGCTTAAAATTAGAAGGAAAAAAACAAGAAAATTAGGTGAAGATGTGACTTACCATGCCAGTGAGAAATAAGATGATGTCACCTGGTCTTTCATTGAAATGAATTTTCATAACACAATCTACAGATGCTTTCATATAATTAGGAACTGGGCTGATTAAGTAAACAAAATAATTACAAATGAGACAATTTTAATGATTGAGTAAATGATAAGTAAATGATAAGTTACCGGTGTATTTTTATTTTTATTGCATTTTTTATCACTGCCCTTTAATCAGTTCTTATAATATAACATTTTTATACTATCAAAGCGGCCATCAATATTTGAAACAGGGGAGAGAAACTTTTTTTCTACAAATCCATTTCTATTGCCACGGCATATTCTAAGGGAGATTGTTTAACCAGTATAACACAATCTCCCCTTTGTTTTTGTTTTTATAAGACTTAAGTCAGATTCTGATCAGCATTGACTAAGGGGTGCAGTTTTAGTCCTTGATGATTTCTTCCAACTAACTTATCCTAGTCATTCAATAAACTTTTGGCTTACTCTAAGCTGTAATGAATGTCCACTGGATGTTCCCTGCCTTCAATGGTCAGTATAGCAGCTGTGTCTTTCCTGGAGGATGAAAAACAATCAAATATCAAAACAATTGACTTAAATCTATAAATAACAAGTTCACTAATGATTGGTGGAGTACAAAGTAATATGTAAGATTTTAGTTCCTGGAATTAGATAATTGCTAGTTCATAACACATTAATGGAAATAGACACTTACTCTGGATCATCTGTTTCATTTTTGTTGAAAAAATCTTTCATTTCCTATAAATTAAACAAAATTGGAACAAATATTTATAGCAAGCAATCACTCAGCTGGTCAAGGACTTTAAATGAAATTGGAAAAATTCTTAAACTGAATATTTTAATGTGTGGTGTGATTAGATGCATATTTATAACTTCCACTCATTAATATAATTAATAATAATAATAGTATTGCACAAAGCAGTAAAACTCTATTTTTAATTTGTGAGATGAAATAAAAACCATAAGAAAACTTCATATAAAGCACCTTGATAAGTTTATAAGATTTTAAGTTTTGTTGAACAGATTTAATATTAATACAGTTTATTTTATACAAGATTTATGTCATAACACTGGATTTGGTTGTCTAGTTGAAGCTACATTGCAATACAGATGGTTTCAATTCAATTCAAGTTATGGAAGGTGACATGACATTCCTTGACAAAAAAAGCCACAGACTGCTTTGTGTTGTGAAGGCTATAAGTTATTTTGTATGACACATCCATGGATACAGATACAAATTCCTTCAATAACCCAACGAACCAAATCAACTTAAAGGAATCTTTCAATTTACTTATGATAAATTACTGCCAGTACATTAAGTCACTCACTTGCAGTTGATCAAACAATTTATCATAAATTACTGCCAGTACATTAAGTCACTCACTTGCAGTTGATCAAACAATTTATCATAAATTACTGCCAGTACATTAAGTCACTCACTTGCAGTTGATCAAACTACTTATGATAAATTACTGCTAGTACATTAAGTCACTCACTTGCAGTTGATCAAACTACTTATGATAAATTACTGCCAGTACATTAAGTCACTCACTTGCAGTTGATCAAACTACTTATGATAAATTACTGCCAGTACATTAAGTCACTCACTTGCAGTTGATCAAACTACTTATGATAAATTACTGCCAGTACATTAAGTCACTCACTTGCAGTTGATCAAACTACTTATGATAAATTACTGCCAGTACATTAAGTCACTCACTTGCAGTTGATCAAACTATAGCTATTGGTATAAATCACAATGACTTTCACAAAATTTACCTCAGCATTTAACGTTGCAGAGGCAACAATGAGCCTGAGGTCTTTCCTTCTCTTCTGAATCTGAAAGAAAAATCATTGAGTTTTAAAACAATACACATTTTTTTTTTATCTTTTACTGAAACTTTTGCACAATCTTTTTTTTTTTCAAAAGCTACGGTAATAGCTTCAAATTTGCTCTTTTACAGTTAATAATATATTTCAGTGTATAGTTTTATGATATACAAACAAAATATTTATTACCAAATAAAAACAAAAAAAACATTCCCTAAATAAAAATGTTAGTCCCTTAGAACTAATAATTAGAAAACTTAACAATAATATAAAAATAATAATTTTAAACTATGAAAGTTAACAAACCTTTCTAAGAAGGCCTAAAATAATATCTGTATTTATGGCTCTTTCATGGGCTTCATCCAACAGAATGATACTGTACAAATAAAACAATCAGAAACATTTTACTGGTTAGTTGTTATTTTTTTACAGCTGGTCTTATCCAGACCGAGTACTCAATAAATAAATGCATATCACTTACCTATATTTCTGGAGCAAAGGATCTTTCATGATTTCTCTTATCATCATACCATCAGTCATGAACTGAAAATATTGTTGTACAAAGTTTTAGTTTCACTTCATAACATTTTTTGGTTTCATGTGAGTATAGGGGGAAAAATATCTTAAACATTTTTACTCAGGCTATAGTCCATCTGGTGGTCCTAATTCAGGTATCAATATTTGATTCTCTGATCTGAAAAAACTTGATTGAATTCATCCCGCATTGATGGTTGACAGCACCAGGTGAAAGAAAGCAATATTTTGCTGGGAAAATTACACTGTACCAACAAATTAAAATTTACCTGGGCAAGGCCAAATTTATTTGAAGAAAGCTACATTTGATAGGACATTGTTTAAATTTACTTATACTGCAAAATCCCTAAATATTTATAATCTTCTTGCAAACTCTTGAAATAGATTAGTTTCCACAATTACACATTAAAATAACCGTAAGGCATTATTATATTCCCTGTGATACAATGATAATCTATAAAGATACCTTTACTCTTGTCTTCTCGCTGTTGCAGCATTCATCAAACCTAATTAGGTAGCCAATCTCATCTCCTAGAATAGTTCCTCTTTCTTCTGCCACGCGTGTTGCTACCTAAAAACAGAGACAAATAAAGCCCTAGGAATAGAACCCGAGCAAAACTTGACATACAAAAATTTACACTGTTAATCACAAACTTTTTTTTCCCTTTTATTTACACCACAAAATATAGTTCTAAAATCATTTTATTATTGCTTCTATTCAGAAGTGTTGATTTTTATAATGAATCAGTTCATAAAATTGATGAAAATAAACACTAAACAATATAACATGGTAGGAGAAGAAAAATTTGAGTGGCCGACTGATAAAAAGCTATTGCTGTAATAGCATGTAAATATTATGAACTGCACTCAGCTTGACTGACAGGGGCATTGTGGGCCAGGTTTTGAGATGTAAACAAGAAGAGCAGGCTTTTCTCATGTTTTAGAGATAAGTTGATTTTATGAATTTGCCAGTGTCTGGGCTTATGATATGGGATACCAATTTTGGTAGAAAAGAATTGGTTAATTGCCTTAGACAGTCATTTTACTTTTTTTTAAATGTGTCTAATTTATCATTTGGGGGCTTGAATTGTTTATATCAGTTGATGAAGTTAATGCAATCAGCAAACACCCCATCTTTTAATGACACTAAGCTAGGTAGCAGCTACACATTGTGAGATATGAACTTCACAGATTTAGATAATGTCTTTGACTTGAAAATTATCCTAACACAGAAAATTTTATACAGCTTCATACTTACCGTAACAGCGGCAACCCTTCTTGGTTGCGTAACACCAACAACATAGCCTTCTGTCGCCCATCCAGCCTCTAAAAGGTACTGGTAAAAAAATAAAAAAATTTACATTAAAATTTCATTATGCATAAAATTCGTTTTTAATGTCTATTGTAAATGTTTTAAAGATTTAAAGAAAAAATCCTTTTGTAACAAAATCTGCATAAATCATATACTGCAACCTGAAGACTGAATTTTAAAACATTAAGATGTATACCAGATGGTCAAGCTCATTCCTTACTTGTGGTATTTGGGTACTTTTTCCACAACCGGTTTCACCAACAATAATAAGTGTTTGATATTTTTCTGCCAGGTACAAAATATTGTTGCGATACTGTAGAGTACAAAAATAAATATAAGACACACTTTTTTTTTAACTCAAGTCAAGCAATGGATAATATAATGATGCAGTTATAATTATAAGTATATAATAATGCTATTCTTGCCTAACAGTACAAGCTCATTATGTACTTTATCCCCAGATAAATGCTTTGTAGTTAATTTGAAAGCTTTTAATCCTTTTATATTTGTAAAGGATTAAGGTAGTTGTGAAGTAGGATTCTTAACAGTCAACCTAGGTTTCTGGATTCAAAAAATAATAATTTTCTTCTCAGATCTCAGTTGGGAACTAAAATATAGCTATGCATTGTGTTCACTACACCATCCCTTAATAAACTTTATTTCACCAGTCTTAGAAAACATAAAAGTAATTTGTTACAAGATGATTCTAAATGTATAATGTATATCTATATGCATAAAATGTTATGATCCTTCCTCTTTTACCTGAAAAACTGGCAATTTCTGCCTCTGCTGCTCAATGGATAAATTTTTATATGGATTGTAAACAATAGTAGGAACTGCAATATCCCTCAGTTCTGCTGCAATATTTTTCTCTTCGGAAATTTTGGTTAGCCCTGGTCCAGCTGTGCCTGAATGATAAAACATTTGGTTTCTTAAAATCTTTAAAAAAGTGAAACAGTGGTAGGTATTTAGCCTATTAGGCCCTATATTATTATCATATATATTGAAATTGTGTAAAATTCAAGTAGGCCTACTCCATAAAAGCCAAGGATTAGTAAATAAATGGGAGCATGCTAACTACCAAATTTAAAATTTTAAAAAAATTGTAGTTGTAGCATTAAAAAATACAATAACTTTTTTATTTCCAAATTATTGAGCAAACATATTTTCATATTATACAATGAATAGGCCTATACACGAGTGAGATTGTCATGGTGATAGAAATAGAGCATTCATTTTATTATGGTAATGCCTATACTATCTACTAGGGATGAAAACTGTAACAAATATATAAGTAGCACCGCACCATAGCTGCTTAAAATTTAGTCATGTTCAATGTTTGACATCGTTTGCTGTTACTAACACTAAATTAAAGTAATAAAGTTAAAAACTAGTAACAATAACTTATAGGCAAATGTAGGGTTACCATAAGTGCTCAGATGAAAAAGAGGACACATAAAATGTTCATCAAATCCGGTTAGCAACCCGTAGCAGGTTTCTAGGGTAACGCCAATTTTTAACCTTACCATTGAGATAAATATTGATAGAGCGTGCATTAAGTTCACGGACCAGAATAATAATAATAATATTATAATACTATTTTGTAATCTCTGTTCAATGAATAATGAATTAAACATGTGTTCCAGGTTCCAGCAATAATATTTAGCTCAACTCAATGAGAGTCAATGGTAAGGTTACTAAGGCATTATAGTAGGCCTATTATAGTATATAACAGAGAAAAGTAAATAAGAATGTATTGATCGATCGGGAACGGACGGGCAAAAACCCGGACAAAAGCCATATTTCTGGAATGCCGCCCGGACAGGGCCCTAAAAAGAGGATATGTCGGGGAAACCCGGACGCATTATGGTAAGCCTAGGCCATAGGTTCTCAACGGGGGCGATATCGCCCCCCAGGGGGCGATGAGAAGCTTTAGGGGGGCGATAACATTCCCGGGGGCGATTGGGGGGGCGATGAAGGGCAAATGGGCGGTACAAACGTACCTGCTATAATTTGAACACCTCAGCTATTTGAATCGATTAGTTTTTGGATGAAATATGATGTAAACGCAAGTGCTACTAAATATCTGATATCCCCCAACAGTAGGCATACATATTATTGAACAAATAAGAATCGCAATGACTTTTCGATGAAGTAGGGGTTAGTATTTGGCAAATATGGTATGCAGCCGACTGTCGCCTTAGCATCTGCTAATATTACTCTTTGGATCTGTTTTATTACCGAGATGTCCTTTAATGCGTTTGAATCCTTCCTACACACGTAACCACAATAGCTGTGCGGTATAGATACGGAGTAATCATACAAACTGGGTAGTTATTGTAATGCTTACAAATATTCATATAAATTCTTTAGTCATACAATATTTATAAAATTTTCAAATAATTTTTTTACAGTTCTATCGTATCATTTCAAAGTTATAAATGCAAGCCATTTAGTTTTTTATAAAAGAAAAAAAAAATGAAACATTACCTCAAATGAAACGGGTTAATTATCTCCCTTTAATTAACAAATGTTTCCGCTAAAATTAAGTTGGGGGGGGGCGGTGAGCGGAAAAAAAATGTAAAAGGGGGCGGTGAGCCGAAAAAGGTTGAGAACCTATGGCCCAGGCGAATGAAATAAAAACTATAGGCCATAGGCCATAGGCCTAACTAGGGCATAGGAGCCTCCTATGATAGGTCAATAGGCCTATACTCCTACAATTTTTGTTTTTAAAAAAGTTAAGAAGAAAAGAATTAAACCTAAATTAGTTTAGAGTTTAGGCCTAACTATTATAATTATTATAATAATTATTTAGGCTAGGCCGGCTAGGCCGCCGCTAGCCTAGGCCTACCGGGTTTCCAAAATCGAGGCTTCGCATGATCAGTACTGCTAGCACTGGACATTTTTGTTGCATGTGCTTCCTCTGAGAACTTTATTTCCTTCACTACTTCAGTGGTGAATTTCCAAATAATAAAATACACTGGTATATTTTAAAAGTCTTCAGAAAATAAGAAATTAAAAATCATGTAAACTTATGTTTACGACTAGCCAATTTTGATAAATTGCTTGTTTCGTTTGTTTAGGTAGAAACATTTTTATTTTTTAAGCAATCAAAAACATGAAACGGGTGTTTCTATTGAATGAAACTAATAAGTCGGCTTAACCTATTATCGTTTTGTTTGTTTTGCAAGCGAATGTTAAAAACTTTCTAGTTTAGATAAGTTTGACATTTTTTTTATTTAAATGGGAATTAAATAAAGTTTTAAAAGTATTAACTGTCTACATTGAAGGTAAGTAAAAGATAAAGACTGATTTATAGCTGACAAAGCTTTTATTAGGCTACTGACTCAGCTGACTGCTGACTGTTAATCATTAACTATAGACTATAGTACTTACTTTAGTATACTGCTACTGCTACTACTACTACTACTAGTGTTAGACTACCGAAAAACTCCAAAAACAAACAAAATAAACATAGTGACAATAAGTAGTAAGTAGGCCTAAGGCCCTGAGCCATATTTATATTTTATCTTTATAATTATAATACTAGGCCTACTATATTATATTTAAACTAACAATACCGGTGATAGTGGCAAAATAGTCTTGTTCAATAGTTTAATACTCAACAATAGGGGCCATCTATTTAGTATTTAGGCCGATAGTTTTATAGGGCATAGCCTATCATAAGTTATAAGTCTATAAGCCAGGCACATCTATGGCATCATCAATCATCAGTCATAGACGCCATAGTATAGTATAGATCTACATTTATTTAAAATTATTATATATAAATATTTTTGGTTGTAATATAGAGAGAGGCCTACACAACACTATCCATCTCCAACATTTAACTATCATTGTTTTGTTGAAAAAGGTTTTAGCTTTTTTTCTATGATTATTAGCCTACTATAAAACTATATATATAAAAATGAAACTATATTTTTATAATGGTAAAGTATTGCCATAGCTGGCTCCTACAGACCAACTATTAACTATTACAGTAACAGACATTGAAGAGATGTGTAAAGGAGTAAAGGATGGTCTATACTTGGTCCCTTAGCTGCAGTCTAAAACTAAACTACTATTTTATTATATTGGGTTTTATTAAAACCACACTTTGGACACTGCAAGACAACAATTAAAATTAAATGATTATGACTGTGACTCAAAAGACAAATTAAAATTATTATTCACATGCCTATATTATAATGATATTTTAAAGGTTTATATCCTAACTATTGGGTTAGGCTACATATATATAATTTTTTATAAATATATGTTCATACTATTGCCCATAAAATATCATTAGCTAAGCGGCAAAGCCCCTTGAAAATGTATAGCTAGTTTTTGTGGGTTTTTTTACATTTCATTTATATCTTTTTGCGCCTTGTGTTTTAAAATACACATTTTTTTTGCTCAAATTTTCAGGCTGGCTTAATAATAAAAGGCTTAAATCACAATCACATAAAAGAATATGTCTAAGAAAAGCAGATTTATTTAAAGTTATTTTTTATTGCTATGTAAATCATTGTTTTGTTGTTGCTGATATATATCTTCTCTGGATTTGTGTAGTAAGCTTTTTATTAGGCCTATAATCTAAGCTAAACAGTTTGTCTTTCATTCATTAAGCCCATTATGTCAAGCTTCTTTAATCCATTATTAAAATCAATGGATTAGTTTTTCTTGTTGTACCTGTAATATTTCTTTTTTACTCTTTGCTCAAACTGTGCAACACTCTAGTACTGTCTATAGGCCTAATAATATATTATCTTTTATAATGTAAGCCTTTTTATTTTACAATCATAAAATACATCTATGTATTTTAAAAAACAGCTTACATTTTATAATTACCGTATATACTCGTGTATAAATCACACTTTTTTACCGTAAATTTGGACACAAAGTAGGGGTGCGACTTATACACCCGACACTGTTTTTGAAAAGTTCAAAAAACATCACTACTCTGTCATAAAGTTTTGTACATAAGCCGTATAGTTGACTGTAGTGATGTAGAATTACTAGGATATGCGTAGGCCTACATTTTACATTAAAGAAAATTTCGTAGGTGTAAATATACTATTTATATATAATTGAAATTGACAAATATTTTAGGTTATTCAGACACCCCCCCCCCCCACACACATACACACACTCGTTTCTTTTTAACTTTTGTGTTGCCGAAAGGCAGCATAAGCTTATGGCGACATTTTTTGTAGGCCTATTGAACGCAAATTACAGTATGGAAAGAATCGTAAATGTGTAATAACCCGTCTAGGTTTATAATGTATCTTGTCAACTAGTAGCTTTAGATGCGTTTTATTTAGAACCTATGGCCTAGGCCTATAGGCTATATAGTCGACTAATAAGACAGAGCTTAGAATTCGTAGAAAACCGCACCATGTCTAAGCAATGTTTCCAAAACAATGATCGTCAGCCGATTGACACATGATTTTTTTTGCAAATCTATATAGAAATAATGCGTAAAATGACAATAGTGTGTTTCATTTTTCATTAGTTGCATGTAAGAGTTGAAAAAAAAACACAGCTTATTGTTGGCCACACAGTCACATTTGAAATCATAACAAACAATGTTAATGGTAATTAGGGCACGCGTACAGCTCTCCTCAATACCGGCACCGTTCAGTCTAGACATTAGTCTAGAAAGCTATCACTTCAAAAGATTTTTTTGTGTCAGCCCACTATAGTGAGTAAGGACAGGGACTTAAATGGAGAAACAGATAGGTTGATACCTTACTTTCTCATATGACTAATGGCTGTATTGATAGGTTGTTTAAAGTAAATGAAGCGCTGCCTTTATTTGATTTTTGAAATAATTTTTAAGGAAAGCTTCCAAATAAGTAATTTTTATGTTTTAAAGATGTATGCATTTTGGAGAAGTTAAAAGGCAGTGCAACCCCTGAGTGCGACTTATACGCGGTCAATGACAACATTTAAGAAAAATCTTCAACTAAGGGTGTGACTTATCCACCGGTGCGACTTATACGCGAGTATATACGGTAAATTGTTTTTTATTGCATTGAGAAATCTATAAAACTTCATTTTCTTTTTTTAACATGTCATAATTTCAAAAACTTAAAAAATAAAAACATGTTCATATTTACTTAGATGGCTTCCAGCATGGATGTTCGAGACATTTTAGAACTGGATACTGGACAGATGCAAAATGACTTTGTAACAAAAGAATATCTAATGTCTGATGGTAAAAAGGTAATAGAATAATTTTTATTAGTCTTCCTAAATAAGACCGAAGCCAAAAGAGCAATTAGTTTTTAGCACAACAATTATGTTTTTTATATTAAACAGATAAAATCACATGCAATTGCCTTTTTTAAAATGAGTTATTCCAGGAAAGTGTCACCCATTATCTAACCCTATGTTTTCCATAAATTATAATATAGATCTCATTTTGTACACAATTTGACATAAGCCAGTTTTTTTTATTATTCATCAGAAGAAAGTTCGCAAACCAGATGCAGGTATTAAGCGCCCTGAAGGCATGCACAGAGAACTTTGGGGTTTACTCCACACAGATAGCAGATATCAAACGTAATTCTTTACCTTGATCATAATATATCATAGACTTGAAAACAAAATGGTCAAAACTTTGGTAACTTTATTAAGAAAACATTCTGCTTTTAATCATAAATTCAAACATTAATTGTCATCTTAGACTGCTCAAGTTTATTTTTTCATGTAAGTGATACCTAGCAAGTGAAATGCAAATGTATAGAAAAACATAAAAATCTCTTACGCTGTATTAAATGATTGAAACTTACATAAAGAAGACTATTATTGCCCAATTAGGGGCCCTTCATCACACCCAGTGTTAAGATTTTTCTATATAGGTCATCTTTAGTCATCTTGTAGAATAAAGGTTTGTGTTATCGTATTAAAGGTTTTGTTGTTTGTGGGTCGTCTTCCCACTAAGGTCTACATTTATAATTGTTTAATATATACCGTAGGCTAAACATTAGTGTAAAATAAGAATTCAGTTTGACTGTTTAGTTTCATAATTTAGGCCACATATACTTGGCACTGGGGCTGAAATATTTGCACAGTATTAAGTTAACTGTAAATTGACATTAAGTCAATAAGGGTTTGCTTAGCTGTGTCATTAAAAGAAATTGTGTTACTTCGTCAGAGATGCAGCACCAATAATACCCTCGGACACCAAGCAGGGCTACAAACAGATGAAAGCCAAGATTGGGAGTAGCAGAGTCAGACCTTGGAAGTGGATGCCATTTACCAACGCAGCTAGAAAAGTAAACTTTGCTTTGTTTAAAGTTAACTTATCAGTTTGTATTATGCATTTGTTTTTGTTGTTTAGGCTCAGAAAATTAAACTTGTTGCGGATTTTACTTTCTGCAATTACTACCCATGGAGCATAAGGCAAAAATAATAATGGATATTTATAAAGCGCTAATATCCAAGCTATTACATTTAGCATGCTCAGTGCACTCTGGGTATAAATGGCAGCGGCAGATGTATGGGTAAGCAAGGCACGCAGCCTTGCCTCTCTGTTCCATTTCATTTCATGTCATCCCGTCTGTTTTAATTTTCTCCTCCACCAGTCTTCTTCACATTCCTGCTGGTCATCTCCTCTCTCTTTTTTCCAGGTAGTGTCCCTTGCAGCTTCATGAGCTGTCTTTCTCACATCCCTTTACAGTACATGACAAAGCCAACTCAATTTTCTTGTTTAGATTTCATTTCATCGTAACAGATGTAGTATCCATAATTCACTGAAGACCAATAATTCTCTTTGTATTAAATAAAAAAGGAAATAAAAGATAAGCCACATTGTGAATTTGTAAATCTTTTGCATTACAGTTCTTTTATGTTTCTGCAATGGTTAAAATATGTTTAAGAAAATGTCTAAATGTGTTCTAATTCATGTAGTTAGAACTTCTTAAAATCTCCATGTTTAAATCCTGGATTTTGTTTGTTCTAGATTTACTTTCCTCTGGCTTTTCTATTTTCTAATGTTTACCTAGGATTCAAGAAGTTACAGAAAAGAATAAAACAGCATTTATCCTACCAGTATATTCATTCAAAATTTATATTGGTGTTTGGCATGTTTATCTAAAAAAAATGGACCTTTGTCTTTTCTTTTCAGGATGGTGCAGTCTTTTATCATTGGGGAAGGGTGGCAGATGAAGGCAAGGATTATCCTTTTGCAAGATTCAATAAGGTAGGTTGATATTTGTTTCACTTTAAAGCCTTCTTCAATGTTGTAGTTTTTTTTTTTTTCAACTGTAATTAAAATATGAGACATATATACACGTCTAGACTCAAAATACCTACACTTACATTAATGTGACTTACAATTTATTGATACTCAAGTAATGTGACATTCATTGAGACTGAAGCATCTTACAGGTCAATATAAAAATATCTTTAGAATTACCTAATCCAACCACTGGTTAACATTAAACTAATCTACACATATGGACATTTGCCAGTATGGGATAAAATGTAAAATTTGAGTCACGTAGACTCTGTGAGGATTCTTTTATTTATCGTCACAGTCATTTCACAATCCCCTAAATCTTTTTTTTGGGGGGGGGGGGGGGGGTTTGAGATAAGAGTTGAAATGTATAGTTTACACAGTCTTCTATTTTATGGCGAATGGCCTATATCTTAAACCAATCAGAAAACATTTTTTACAAAATGTACCAAACTAAGAGTAGTAATACAGATGTTCTTAGTTTTTTTATAGTTTTCTCAAAACATGAAAAAATGACTTAGGCGATTGTGAAATGACAGTGACAAAAATGCTAGAAATTTTAATAATCTTTGGGCTAATCACAGCTGCACTATTATGTGTAGATGTTTCTGGCTAAATAATATTATTGTCTAGTTAAGGCATGCGTGTTTAAAATAAAAATCTGTTTCCTAGACTGTAGATATCCCAGTGTTTTCTGACCTGGAGTATCAGCAACATCTGCATGATGATAACTGGACACGCCAAGAAACTGACCACCTGTTTGACCTCAGCAGGCGGTTTGATGTGCGCTTCATCATAATCCACGACCGCTGGGACAAGGAGAAGTACAAGGAACGTAGTGTTGAAGATTTGAAGGAGCGATACTACAACATTTGTAACACATTGTCCAAGGTGATTATAACATTTGTAACACATTATCAAAGATGGTAATAATATCGATTAATATATTTTGTTAGTCCCGTAATATCAGATTGTAAATGTATGATGTAGTGATTATAATACATATTATTATATTAATTTAAAAAGTATTAAATCTTTTATATGCATGTATAAATCATTTGTATAAACCTCAGAGTTTTGTAAACTTAAATTCCTTTAATAAACTGTTTTAACAATAATGTCTATTCAGAGATACTCTTTCTACATTTAGACAATAGTAATTTTGTTTTCTATGTCCTAGGACGTTGTTGAGAAAAATTTAACCAAAAAATAAAATGAGTTTTTATAATGGATTTTTGATAGACATATTAATCATCGTATTCCTTAAAAAGATCTGTAAATTTAAAGTTTAAAATAATATATACATTCTTTAATTTTCTTCATTAATGTAAATTGCAAATATTTTTTTGGAACACATTTTTATTGTAACCTTTATTTGCAATTAAATAAGCTTCAGGTACATGTAATTAAACAATACATTTTTTGTAATGTTTTGTGTAGGTGAGGGCTCCTCAAGGGGCAGAGCCTAAGACCAAAGCTTTTGACGCAGAGCATGAGAGAAGAAGAAAGTCTCAGCTGATCAAGCTGTTTGATAGAAAGCAAGAACAGGTAAGACTTGACTCTACACGGACATCGTCAACAGAGAATAGTGCTAGAGCTGATTACTTGATAAAACCCACTGAATAAAACTATGGGACTCTACACGGACATCATCAACAGAGAATAATGCTAGAGCTGATTACTTGATAAAACCCACTGAATAAAACTATGGGACTCTACACGGACATCATCAACAGAGAATAGTGCTAGAGCTGATTACTTGATAAATCTCACTGAATAAAACTGAATGGGGCATGGTGGCATTCGGCTGGCGTACTGAAAGTTCCGGGTTCGAATCCTGGTGCAGGCTAGGATCTTTACCCGCGTCTGGAGGGTGTCACTGAGTCTACCCAGCTCTGATGGGTTGTTGTTGTTGGTCCGTCGTGATCGACGATGACCATTTTTGTCGTCCTATGAAGTATGGGGTGTGGCTGTGCGGTGGGTTTTCATGTGGCTAATGAGGCCTATCCTTGCTCGGAAGGTACGGCTGCAAACCGTACAGGGGAAGGTCAGAACGTCGACAGTGAGCTCTAGAGCTCTACCCAGCTCTGATGGGTACCTGACCTTAGTTGGGGTAAAGTAAAGGCGGCTCTGCATAGAACTGGCCACACAATCACCTAGTATGCCATGGCCACGGAAACTGGTGAACGCTGCTTCACCGACCCTATGGATCAATTTGGTTTAACGGGATACTTTTTACTGAATAAAACTATAACGATTCCTTTCAGAGTCCAATTATTGTGTGCCTTATAAGCATTCATCAGGTGCGCATTTGCCAGGTGTGTAATTGTATCTTTGTGTGTATGCTCTTAACCTAGGTGGAGGAAGAGGAGTTCCTGATCGGGGAGCTTAAAAAAATAGAGCTGAGAAAGAAAGAGCGGGAGAAGAAGCAGCAGGACCTGCAGAAGCTCATCACAGCGGCAGATACAAATGCAGACAACAGGAAGACGGAGAGGAAAAACACTAAGAAAAAACTGCAGGCCAGGGAAATGAAAGAAGGGGGAGTACTGGTGAGTTTTTAGTTTTAGTTCCACTTTAGCAAGTGTAAGAAATATTTGTCCTTTTAGTACACTTGGTGACTATGTAAATAAATAGGAATATAAATAATATATATTGGTCCAACACTATATGCAAGATTCGGACATGCCCTTGATATAAATGTCTATGACTTGAAATAACACAAAATATTTCACAAATGTTTTGGTAATAATTTTCAATGATACTCTTTGCTTATCTTTATTTCTTAGTCAACGCCTGAGCCAGGTGGAATCAAATTTGCAGATTTCAAGGCGTCTGGCACCAGTTTACGCAGTCAAAGGGTAAGTTTATGGCTTCTTGTTTTTCTAGTAGTTTTTATTTTTCATCTTGGGTCATTCTCAGATTTGTACAACTTCATTGGCTTCATAGTCCCAGAAGACGATTAGATTTGCGCTCCTGTGATTTGTCCAGCCCTGCAGAATTGTCTGTGGAGACCTATCCTTGAGACAGGGTTAGCTCTGTAGCATCTCTCATTCTCTGGCACTTGAGACCTTTGGAGTTTGTCAAAGGCAGCCTAAGTCATTTACTTTTTGCAACTTAAGAGGATAAATTGTTTAACAAAATGTGTAATACAATCTCCACATTGTCATTTCCTTTAACCCTTGTTAAATCAAAATGCCAAAAATCTTAGAATTTTGTAAATAAATCATTAAGTAATTGTTTAATTCAAGACCATTAACATCTCTAAGCACTATACAAATTTGAGTGCCCCTCCCCCCATTAATTATATAAACAGTACAAAATTCTATATATACTTCATTACATTAATTTTTAATTTTTTTTAACTTACAGTAACATGTAAAAAAAAATTTTATGTAAACTTTCTCTTTGTATATTTGAAAATGTTTTCTCTTAGCTTTTTAAAATTGCTAATTCTTTGATTAAATTTTTTTTTTAAATTTAAAATCTGTTTCTTTTTTGCAAGTCCTGGTTCAGATAAATAGTTTGCATGCTTGCCCCATATGGACCATGGTAAATTCTTGCTATTGCCCTAAACACTTGATTACTTTGCTTAACCCTTTGAGCCCTCCCCACCGGTTGCCTAATTTACCCTACCGCCTGGGCTCCTGCACATTTTATGCCTATTTTCGCAATATATCATGATTGAGCGACCACAGAGGAAAAACCGTCAAAGATAACAATATGAAATCGAACATGCAAGTAAAGAATAGGTCTACCTGAACTATAGCGCCAAAATTCAACTTTAGTATGACAAATCTTCAAAAAATCAATAATTTATTGTGTTGAGAACAAGGAAGTACATTATCCTTTTGTTCCATGGACCGGGTTGAGGCTCGTCACGATTCATGATAAAAAAATTCAAAATTTTCGTCACAAACTCAATATAAACACGCAATCAACAAGGAAGCAGACATCTTTGATAAACACCTAACCTAAGCACGCTACAAGAAAATATCTGATTGGCTGTTATAGACAAGACTCAACCAATCCACATAACTGTACTATCGCGATCCCGCTTTAGCGGTGGCTAGGTCTATGAATTGATATACAGCTACACCGCTTTAGCGGGGGCGAGGGCTCAAAGGGTTAATGGTTAATCCAGCAACCTTTTAAAAAAAAACCTAAGCTCTAAAAAACAAAAATATAATTTATTTTTTTTCCAGATGAAATTACCAGCAACCATTGGACAAAAGAAAACAAAAGCAATAGAACAAGTTTTGGAAGAACTCGGCTTAGGTTCGTTTGTTAGACCATTACTATATATTGTTTTATTAATTCTAACTTTTCTTTTTATAAAAAAAAAAAAAGCACTAACATGCAGGTTAAACCAAAAATAAAAATGTTAACTTTCTTTCTGCCAGAGTTCAACCCAATGCCTACTGAAGATATTGTCAACAATTTTAACACACTGCGCCAGGACATTGTGTTACTGTATGAACTCAAGTTGGCAATGTCTACGTGTGAATATGAGCTGCAGACCCTCAAGCACAGACATGACCAACTGATAGCCAACAAGGTGAGCAAGAGATTCATTTTCTATTTTCACCACAGTCATAGGTGGAGAAGATGTTTTATTTAAGGGGAGCGCCCACTACAACTACACCCCTATCAACATTTTCTCAGCTCCAAGCACCAGAAAATAAAATGAATTACCATTACAGTTCAAAATTAGAATTTTGATAGCCACAATAGAATAATATTAACAGAGACTAACAGCGACTTTGAGTTTTTACCAGGAGAGTTTGGTTTAACAAGACTAAGTGGATAATATCTGGTTTAACCTTTAATATTAAGTTTAAAATATCATTAGATTATAAACAAAAGAAATTAAATTACTGAATATTTAATTTTTGATTCTCAGAGAACACCATTCCCAAGGCTAAAATACCCTGAGCCACAGCTTTACACTCCTAGTCTGATCCACAGCTTTACACTCCTAGTCTGATCCACAGCTTTACACTACTAGTCTGATCCACAGCTTTACACTCCTAGTCTGATCCACAGCTTTACACTACTAGTCTGATCCACAGTTTTACACTCCTAGTCTATTCCACAGCTTTACACTCCTAGTCTGATCCACAGCTTTACACTACTAGTCTGATCCACAGCTTTACACTACTAGTCTGATACACAGTTTTAAACTCCTATTCTGATCCACAGCTTTACACTACTAGTCTTATCCACAGCTTTACACTACTAGTCTGATCCACAGCTTTGCACTACTAGTCTGATCCACAGTTTTAAACTCCTATACTGATCCACAGCTTTACACTACTAGTCTGATCCACATCTTTACACTACTAGTCTGATCCACAGTTTTAAACTCCTATTCTGATCCACAGCCTTACACTACTAGTCTGATCCACAGCTTTACACTCCTAGTCTATTCCACAGCTTTACACTACTTTTCTGATCCACAGCTTTACACTACTAGTCTGATCCACAGCTTTACACTCCTAGTCTGATCCACAGCTTTACACTACTAGTCTGATCCACAGTTTTACACTCCTAGTCTATTCCACAGCTTTACACTCCTAGTCTGATCCACAGCTTTACACTACTAGTCTGATCCACAGCTTTACACTACTAGTCTGATCCACAGTTTTAAACTCCTATTCTGATCCACAGCTTTACACTACTAGTCTTATCCACAGCTTTACACTACTAGTCTGATCCACAGCTTTGCACTACTAGTCTGATCCACAGTTTTAAACTCCTATACTGATCCACAGCTTTACACTACTAGTCTGATCCACATCTTTACACTACTAGTCTGATCCACAGTTTTAAACTCCTATTCTGATCCACAGCCTTACACTACTAGTCTGATCCACAGCTTTACACTCCTAGTCTATTCCACAGCTTTACACTACTAGTCTGATCCACAGCTTTACACTACTAGTCTGATCCACAGTTTTACACTACTAGTCTGATCCACAGCTTTACACTACTAGTCTGATCCACAGTTTTAAACTCCTAGTCTGATCCACAGCTTTACACTACTAGTCTGATCCACAGTTTTAAACTACTATTCTGATCCATAGCTTTACACTACTAGTCTGATCCACAGTTTTAAACTACTATTCTGATCCACAGTTTTACACTACTAGTCTGATACACAGTTTTACACTACTAGTCTGATCCACAGCTTTACACTACTAGTCTGATCCACAGTTTTAAACTACTATTCTGATCCACAGTTTTACACTACTAGTCTGATACACAGTTTTACACTACTAGTCTGATCCACAGTTTTACACTACTAGTCTGATCCACAGCTTTACACTACTAGTCTGATCCACAGTTTTAAACTCCTAGTCTGATCCACAGCTTTACACTACTAGTCTGATCCACAGTTTTAAACTCCTATTCTGATCCATAGCTTTACACTACTAGTCTGATCCACAGTTTTAAACTCCTTTTCTGATCCACAGCTTTACACTACTAGTCTGATCCACAGTTTTAAACTCCTATTCTGATCCACAGCTTTACACTACTAGTATGATCCACAGTTTTAAACTCCTATTCTGATCCACAGCTTTACACTACTAGTCTGATCCACAGCTTTACACTACTAGTCTGATCCACAGTTTTAAACTCCTTTTCTGATCCACAGCTTTACACTACTAGTCTGATCCACAGTTTTAAACTCCTATTCTGATCCACAGCTTTACACTACTAGTCGGATCCACAGTTTTAAACTCCTATTCTGATCCACAGCTTTACACTACTAGTCTGATCCACACCATTTATTTATTCAATGGTTTTATTCTCTCAATTTTTCAAATATATTCAAGACTTCAAACAAATAATTCTTGCATGATTGACTCTGATGTAATAAAGAAATCAAAAATATTGACAAAGCATAATTATAAACAGATTAGTTACTTTATTTATTATGTTGTATACTGTATCACCTTTTTTCTATGTATTTTTTTTTCATTTACATTATTAGCTTATATTCTCCGCAAAACTTTAGAATTGTTTTCATGTGTCTTGTTGAAAAATATTGCTTTAAATAATATAGTTATGCTCATTAAACTTTATAAATAAAAATTCTTGTTTCAGAATGGAGGAAGCACACTGTCCAGCTATCTCCAGCCTTCCATAATGACCGTCACAAAGGAACCCGAGACGCCAACCATGGATGATGGTGCTGGGGAGAGCAGTCAAGATGGAAGTGCCATGTCCCCGTCCAAAAGGAAGCTGCTGGTTGATACCATAGATGTGGTTGGAACAGCATCCACGCCAAGTGTAAGTATCCTGACATGGGTTGTCACCCTTTCCAGCACAAAGGAAAAAACATAATTAAGGATTAATTTAACAAATATATTTCAATTTTTATTGTTGTTGTGATCTAATTGTATTGTATGGGAAATGGTGGCCTAGCAGTTGCACGCTCAGCTTGCGCACGAAAGGTTCTGGGTTCAATTCTTTATGAAGGCTAGGAATCGTTTCTGGCTCTGCAGGGTGTCTCTGAATCTACCCCTCTGATGAGTACATGACATTAGTTTGGGCTATGTGCTGGCCACACAATATATCCTAGTAGGCCATTGCCATGGAAACTTGTGAATGCTGCTTCACTGACCCCTATAGATCCAAATTGATCTGACAGGGTTACTTTAAAAAAAACTTTAAACATATTTGTATACACATGACCTGATGACAACATCCATTATCACGTTAAAAATTATTTTAATAGCAGCCATGTTTATAAAATGGTGTTGATTTGTATTTGGTTATAGCCAACCTTAAATGAGAGTAGTCCACTTTCAAATGATGTTGTCACTTTTTGGAAAAAATGAGTTAGTTATCCCTATTGTCTTTTATTTATATATTTATTTTTTTGCCAATGTTTAGCTTAACTTTGAAAAAGCTCTAATTACTCTTCTATATTTTATAGAAAATATCACACAAAAAATGCTAAATTGCGATATTAGAAGTCCATTATATCAGTTTCTGTTGACTTACCACCCTTTTCAAGTGGACAACTCAAATGTTGTTATTTTAAAAATGTATTTAATTGGTAAATAGTTGAATTTATTATAAATAAGAATGTCTCTACAAATACTTGAAGCTAATATTTATGAATTTTAATATTATACATCATGCCTTGCTAGACAAGTAGCTTTCTTTCAAAGTTTAAAACCAAATAATTCAGATCTTTTATATAAATTCAGACATGATTTAAAGTATTTAAACCCTGAATTTGTCTGCATCAATATTCTTTAACAACTCTGTTTAATGGCATCATATTGTTTATTCTTTAATGAAAAAATAAATTGCCTTTATTCAATTATCTTCTGGTCTTTAGAAAGCTAAAGGTGTTCAACCAAAGACTATAATAAGATGGACTGCTTGCATTGATATTTCTGCTAATTGATAACTTGAAATACTCTGTTTTGGAATTTCCGATTACACCTTGTCCTCTAGACTTCCGGTTTTGTGTAGTAATTCGCTATGGTTTTCTCAATGGAAAATTTGAAGTTTTATACAGCGGAAAACTTTAGTTAGGTACAGGAGTCATTTAGGACAGCGTTATTGGCTGCACACAGAGAAAACAACACTTAAGCTCTAAAAATAGAGCAAGCGGTTCATCTTATTATAGTCTTTGGTTCAACATAATTTATTTCATATAACACTTTTCCTCATTGAAACCTATTGTTTTTTTGGATTGTTTTATGAAATTTCAACATAGACAGATTTGACAGTTTACACAATAGTGAAAACCCTGTAACCACTGCACTCCAATCATTTTTATATCAAGCTTTAAAGTCTTTCCAAAAACAGCCATCACTAAGAATGCATGATTTTTTGTTTAATCAGGCAATCCATAAGGGGCAGAGTAATTTTGTTTATCTATTTGTTTATCTATTTATTTATATTTTTGAAATATTTCTATGAATGGTTTATGTCTCCTGATTTAAACTACATTTTGCTCTCAATAATCTTTTATACAAGTTTTCTTTATTATATTGTTTTTCTTTGTTTTGTTTTTCCAGAAAAAGCGTAAAGCTGCAATAGAGCAGAGTAACATTCTGAAGAAAATCAAACAGAAAATGTAAAGAAAAAAAAAAGAAATCTCATGACTAATTTTGTGCTAAATGCATTTATTGTTTTTTTTTTTTTTTTGGATGTTAGTTCTTATTTTTGATTTCATGAATATCCATTACTTATACAGAGAGAGAGTTCATCAGTTATTTTAGATGGGTTTTTTTTAATGAGTAATTGATTTTTAAGATCTACATGAACTAGTTTGTATATGTGTTAGTGAATGGTATTTCTGTCAATAAATGATTGTCATTTTAGTGGATGTGTTTTCTCTTTGCTTATACATTGGTTTGTCAGAATTAATTTAAAATTATATTTTTGGAATAATGAAAAGGAAAATAGCTTTTATGCATGAATAAGCTTAATATAGGCTTATGCAATAATCTTGTGTATAAAAAGGAGCATCTTTAACATATGAGATAAGATATACTGCCATAATGTAAAGGTAATTAAAATATCTCTATCAGACATTGTTTGTATTCAGTGCCAGCAAAGTAACATTCACCAATTTCTGAGGTCACTGCACTCACAGGAGATTAAGCCTAGATGCTTTTACTTTACTCCCAACCAATGCAAGGTACCCAACATAAGATGGGTAGAACCGAAGACATTGTTAAGGTGTGGGAGAAAAAAAGTACTGAACTTTGATTAGGGAAAGAGACTTGGAGAGGGACAATTCAAGCATGGTGTTCCTACACAACAGAGGCCCATGGTCATAATGTAAGGTCTAAAAAACAGAATCACAGTTAGAACATACCGGGTTACCTGACAATGGTGATTTTACTTTAGACAATTACAAATAAACTAAGAAAACCAGCTTTTCTCAGTATTTAAAGGGTTTCAACTGACTGAATGAGCAATAGTGGTCCAACAGTTTCTGTGTGAAACATATTATAGTCTATATAGTAAATAGATGGCCTGTTTGACAAAATGAGAAAAGCCATTTACACCGCATAATTTCCCATTTAAAGTTAAAGATGATCGTAGGTGTTGAATGCCAAATTAAATAAGGATTATCCCCTTTCCCTTGTTAGTATTATGTGTTGAAACTCTAGTGCTGGGCTTATCCTTTAACAAATTTGTATGAGGGATAAACTTCATCATCATCATCTGTCATTTGGGTTCCTTGTGGAACATAGGGCCTCTGTCAAAGCACGCCACTCTCCACGGTCTCTTACCAGTCGCTTCAATTCTTCCCGGCTCTTTCCAGTTCTTCCAGTTTCATCCAATATGCTTCGTCTTTATGTTCGCTTGGGTCTTCCTCTATGTCGTTTGCCCTGGGGGTTCCACTCTAAGGCCTGTTTAGCTCTGTTGTTATCTTTCCTGAGGGTGTGTCCAATCCATCTCCACTTCCTTTCCATGATTTGTTCTACTGTTCTTTGTCCACACCTCTCCCACAGCTTGGAGTTTTCTACCTTGTCGAACTATTTTATTTTCAATATATTTCTTAGGCATCTGTTAACAAAGGTCTGAAGTCTATTTTTTGTTATCTCTGTCGTTCGCCATGTTTCGGACCCATAAAGTAGGACCGTTTTAACGTTTGTGTTAAAGATCTTTATTTTAGTTTTGACAGAGATGTATGTAGATCTCCAAACCTGTTTTAGGTTGGCAAAGGCCTGTCGCGACAAATTTATTCGACGTTCGATGTCCTCGTCTGCTCCTCCTGATACACTGACCACACTTCCAAGGTACACAAAGTGACCCACTTGGTCTAAGCTTTGGTTTTCTACTTGTATGTCGCCATCTTGTTGGTGGTTTATTTTTAATAGTTTTGTTTTTTGATGGCTTATATTGAGCCATACTTTTTCTCCCGTCTCACTCAAGGCTGTGATCTTCTCTTGCATATCTTGTAATCTGTGGGACAGAATGGCCAGGTCATCCGCAAACTCTTCTTCTAGTTTTTGCATTAGGGTCCATTTTCCTGAGTTAGCATAAGCTTCTTTTGTGACCCAATCTAGTACCAGAAGGAACAGAAGTGTTGAAAGGAGACATCCTTGCTTGACTCCAGTTGTAACATGGAATTCATCTGACATCTTACCATTATGTACTATTTGACAGGTAAAGTTTTCATAGAGACTTTTGATGATGGTTATTATTTTGTTAGGTATTCCATAGTGCCTCATGATTGACCATATTGTCTCCCTTTTAAAGCTATCAAAAGCCTTTTCAAAGTCCACAAATGTAGCATAGAGTGGAGATTGCCATTCAATAGATTGTTCTATAATGATCCGGAGTGTTGCTATCTGGTCAATGCATGATCGTCCTCTTCTGAAAACCAGCCTGTTCATCTTCTTTCATTATGTTGCGTATTGTTCTGCTGAAGACCTTGCTTGGTACTGAGAGTAGGGTAATTCTTCGCCATTTATCACATTTTGACAGATCTCCATTCTTTGGAATTTTAATCAGTAAGCCTTTTTTCCATTCTGCAGGAAGTTTATTAAAGATATTGTGGAATTGGTTAACGATTTCAGCTCCTCCTTCTTTTAGGACCTCAGGTGTTATATTGTCTATGCCTGCTGCTTTGCCTGTTTTCATTTGATTGATATCCCTTCCATATTTCTTCTTTGGATATTTCTTCCATATTATGTCCAGTGTTTATCCTGTGGTCAGATTGGGTGGATTCAGAGGGGTTGGTCTGTTTAGCACTTCCTGGAAATATTCTTTCCATCTTCTGATCTGGTCATCTATGAAAGAGAGGAGTTTACCTTGTTTGTCTCGGACTGGCACATTGTAATTAGATTTCTTGCCAATCAAGAGCTTAGTAATTTTATATAACTGTTTTAGGTCTCCTTTTCCTGCTGCTTCTTCTGCTTGTGCAGCTAGTTTATTATAAAATGTTATTTTATCATGTCTAAGCATTTTTTAGACCTCTTTTGTAATTGTATGATACTCTTGTTGTGTTAGTTGTTTATGTTTTCTTGTTTTAGCTTGGTTTACTGTTTGTTTCCTGTCTTCAATTCTTTGCCATGTCTCGTCGCTAATCCAACAATGTTTTTTTGTTTTTTGGGGGCATGTCTTAATACTTTATTACAAGTTCCTATAATAATTTCTTTGAAGTTATCCCAGGTTTTGTCTATGCTTTCTTCAGTATCATCTAGTTGTAGTGCAGAGAATCGGTTTTTAAGGGTTAATCGTAATTCGCACTTCCTCTGTGAATTCTGAAGTTTGTCTAAGTCGAACTTGGTTCTCCTGTTTGTTTTGGACCTTTGTTTGGCTAACTTTATTTTTAGCTTGGCCACTACCAGGTGGTGGTCTGATCCAATGTCTGCTCCTCTTTTGGTTCGTACATCCTGTAATGTGCTCCTCCAAGTACGGCATATAGCGATGTGGTCTATTTGATTCTCTGTTTTGTTGTCTGGTGATACCCACGTTACTTTGTGGCATTTTTTGTGCGGGAAGATGCTGCCTCCGATCACCAGTTCATTAAATGTGCAGAAGTTATCAAACATCTCTCCATTTTCGTTCATGTTGCCCAGTCCGTGTATGCCCATTGTCTTCTCTCTCCCTTTGTTTTCATTTCCTATTTTAGCATTCATATCTCCCATGAGGATCAGTATATCTCTTTTGGGTATTTTATCCACTATACTTTGAAGTCGTTCATAGAATGCAACTTTATTTCTTCGGGTGCAAGGTTGGTGGGAGCATAGCACATGACGATGTGACCATTTTGGAATCTTGATAGAAATTTTGCTCTAATTATTCTGTCTGAAACATGCTCCCATTCCAGGAGACTCTTGAATGAATCTTTGTTCAATATGAGTGCCACTCCATTTTCATGATTGTCCTCTAGGTTTTCCATTCCAGAGAAGAGCAGAGTTTCGCCAGTTTGAAGCCTAGCTTCTCCAAAAGTGTTCCAACGTACTTCACTCAGTCCCAGAATTTTCAGTTTGTAGTTAGCCATCTCTTTGCCGACCTGGGCGCATCTGCCTGGTTCTTGCAGGGTTCGGACATTCGATGTTACCAAGCTGAAAGGTGCCTTTTGCATTAGGAAATGTTTCTTTTTCGTCGGTTTGAGTAGGGTAGTCGGCCTTGTGGGATTCTGTTGAATTTCCCCACAAGGCTTCATAAATCTCCCTTGACGAGCTCTACTCTCGCCTCTAACTGTGTTTTGTAGATTTGCTTTGTTTTTGGAATCTGTAACGTTTTTTTTTTCAATGGCCGGGTTGTTAGCCCTGCGCACAACCGTCTGGGATGATTCCCTTTTCAGCTCTCTGGATAGCTGCCTTTTTTTCAGGTAAGGTTCCCTAGCCTTTGTGGATCCCTCCACTTCCTGCAAGGCAGCAAGGTCTGATTTTGGTCCGCCCCGGGTATTTGATTTCCCCGGTACCTACCATATCTGGTGGGAGATCAGAAACTCCACACGAGGAGGGATAAGCTTACACTACACTGATAAAACCTTTCGGACCACGGATGAGCGTAGGACGCAATAATCTTCTTTATAAAATGAGCGTCTGTATTAGTAATATATAAGATAAGTGAAATACAAGAGGGTGTCGGCAATCTAAGGCACGCGTTCCAAACATGGCACGCAGAACAATTTTCAGTGGCACGCCAGGGACATCTCCAAGAAGGAGATTTTTCAATCCAAACAATAACATGAAAATCACGCTGTGCATCGAGTGTTAAAGTTCAGGAACGTTTGTGTGCAAAGATTGAATTTATTGTTAAAATAGTCGATTTTATTGTTTCTCACCTTTTATTGATTTACAGGCAATTCAAATCTCTTCTACAAGAAGATCATACGGACTATATTATAGAGATCTGCTGTTGAACACTTTTTTGTTACCTTAGACAAGGTTATGTCTTGGATAACTGACTGTTGAAGCCGATGTTTCTGAATGACATAGCAACACATTTCAATAAGTTTAACTTGGGTTAAACAGCATTTGACCTCTTAGACCACTGAAATTTTAAAACATGATTACTTCCTATATTGTAATTGTTTTAATTATTAATGTTTTTAAAAATCTCAAATCGACTTTAAACAATTATTGCAGGAAATATTTATTTACAGCTATTTAACGTAAATTAATTTTATTCCTTCAATTACTCGTTCAAATAAATATTATAATGCTAGATTTATATAAGGAATTAACAAGTAATATTAGTTAGATTACAAAACATAACTTGTTTGGTATCACTATATCACTATAGAATCAAATGTAGAAACTTTAATTAAAGGGAGATAATAAACCCTTTTATATTTGCGTTAATATTTATAAGTTTTTATTGTATTAAAAAAACAAAGTGGCTTACAATTATAGTTTAAAAAGGAAAAATCTATTAAACATTTTTTCAAAAACTATATAAATATTATATGAGTGAAAAAATTATATGTACATTTTAAAATTTAAACACTACATTAACTACCCACTTGGTTAGATTACTATACATCTATTACGTTATGGTTACATTGATTTTGATACTTTAGTATGTTATGTTAGTAATGAAAATCTCAATGTGAGATCAAATTTGAAATGAAACGACTCTGGCTTCTCTACACAAAGTGCGAGGAGTGTAGTCACTGTGATCGCTTCTCGACTCTCTGGCTAGGATCAGAGTGTCGTACAGTCTGATCTCAGAAGGTGGTCGAGTTGGCACCGCACCTGGAAGGAACGGTTGGGACAATACAGCCGGTAGCGGTATGTTGTCCGAGCCTTGCTAGACTAGGAGCCTGCTCAGTTTTCTCGCATTGGCATTCATGGTCGGACTGGACTACAGCTGGTCTGCACTCGGCTCTCATGTTGACGTAAGAGTGATTACGCAGAGGGCGAAACTAGCTAATCTACTACTGATGACCCGCCTTTCAGTGGTCAGTGCGGGTATTAGTGAAGTTGCCGATACCATATGCGCATTTAATCGCTGAAAGGCCCACAGGAGAGGCAAGGAGTTCGAAAGAGCTTCATGTGCCTCCTAATGAAAAGAAAAAAGAATTTTGGCATGTGCTAGAATTAAAATCTTGACAGCTAAATTAATGTTTTAGACATTAACCATTAATGTGAATGAAATGAAATGTAAAGAAATTGTGCATTTGCTATACATGCAAACAAAAAGAAAAAAATATAGTAAAGAAGGTTAACTTTCAGGCTGTTGGCACGCATTATGATGTAGAAATCAGAGTTTGGCACATTATTATCAAAAGGTTGCCGACCCCTGCACTACAAGATTAGAAAACGGAAGTAAAAATAATAAGGTCAAGGTCATGTTGCTTACAAAAATAAACATTTAGAAATGTTAATAAAAAGTTGATTGTTATAAATCTTAGTGGAGGGTTGCCAACGTTGCTTTGCTAATAGTTTAATTCATGTTGACTCAGCATAGATATCTTTGGTCTCAGAAAGACTGACAGAATTGTTTTAAAATGTAAACAAATCATTCTTTTTTTACAACTGAATTCTTAGAAAATAAATAAACTTTCTGTGCCAGTAACCGATTTTCTCAACTTCCTTGTCACTGAGATTCATCATTGCAGCTAAAAAAAAATAATGTAACAAATTGATTAGAAATTTAAAAGGATAATAATGATAGTTCAAATAAATGACACCCAGTGGTGTGGCCAAGCAAAGAAACATAAATAATGATGATAAATATTCCTTATATCCTTATAAGTTTACAGCATAAAAGAGGTTAACATCATGTCATAAGAAGGATACAATATGTCTATCATTGCGACTCAAGATTCGAGAAGGGCTCAGCACTGTGTACAAAATCTAAATAAACCAGTAATGAAACTTATTTTTGTTTTCTTAAATAATTGAAACCATCATTTCACAAACCGCAATAAAACACGTTTTACATAATATAACATTACACAGAATTTTTTTTTAAATTAGAAAAAGCCTACCATTATGTTTACAGAGACCAATTGTTTTATTAAAGTAAAAATAACATTAACTGTGAAGCCGGCTGGTCCAGCGGTTAGTTCACCGGACTGTCAACCAAAAACCAACTGACACGTCGCGGGTTCTACCCCTGCCACCGACGGATCCCTGTCGCCCTGCAGGACTTTTGGGCCTGTAAACGTATTTGCGCCAGCAGGCAGCAGTGTGTTTACAGCGCATAGAACTGTTCCCAACGGGATATGCGCTATATAAGTCTTATCTTATCTTAAAGCCTACATTGACCAATAAAAGACAATTACATTAATTAGACATACCAATAATAAGGTCTATCAATACCATCAAACGGGGCTCGTCGAGATTTAACCACACAGATTAATTATATCGTCATCTTCACATATCCCATAACCCTCTGGGAAACTGCAAGAAACAAGCCGGTCCACTCCTTGATGTCATCCTGCCATTCTCTCTTTTGCCTGCCTCTTTTTCTTCCACCCTGCACTGCCAGGCCTTCGGATCTTGCCACATGCTCGTACCATTTTATTTATTTTTTTGTTGTTGTTTTTTTTGCATTAAATGGCGCTGATTAGATCCTTTTGAGGGCCGATGACGTTGGTGATTCGATCTCGGACAGCCTCATTTGTAACTAAGTAGAGTCTATATAGGCTAGTGATAACATTTGGCCTGCTTAATAATATGTTAATTTGCACGTTTCATACAATTATTTCTTCCCATGAATGGCATTCTACTCGCTCAACCTTTCAAATTGTGTAACTTGCTATTTTAAACGACAGTATGTACAAACTGGATGAGGATGACAATGCCGCAATGCATGACAATGACTAATGGAACAATTTAATATGATTTCAAGAGCTATGTTATAAGTATAGCCGATTTAATCGAAAGGCCTAGAGCAGTTCTGTACCCATGGAAATAAAGCTGGTGAAGTGAATAAACATCCTATCAGTGCCCTCACATGGGGGAGGGCAGAGGGGGGCATATGCCCGGGGGCGGCACTTCTAGGGGGGGCGGCACATTTCGCCTAAGTTCATACCAGAAATTTTAGGAGAGTTGAAGGGGAAACACAATTTGAAACACAAATTGTAAACAAATGAATAATGAATAAATATAGATTAGTAGAAATTGAACAATAGGGATCGCTGAAGGGCCAGTGGGCGGTACGAAAGTAGCCTACTTGAAATAGATTCAACACCACTGATTTTTTAATTACCAAAATTAAGATCTGCTTCACTTATAAGAAGGGTAATCTTGAGCTTTGACAAAGGCTTTATCGACTTATGTCAACTGTGTAATTGTGACGTAAAAGTCATATAAGGCCCGTTCTGTACTTAACCTTGATCTATTGCTATATTTAGACTGTATCTGAGAGATGCAGATGGGGGCAGTGATTATATTTTTAGAAGAGGAAGTAGGGGCTAGAGTGAGTATACATTAAATATCTGGCTCAGCTCGTTAGAAAACGAAGTTCGGTGCTTTTGTTCATTATCACAGTTTCATTCAGATTGTTTTGGTTTTAATTTGAATAAATTATATTTATATAGCCTTTGATTTATAAAAACCAGTTTTGATATCGACTTATTAAAGAAATATAAGTTGAGCAAAAAACTATGCAGAGACGAATTAATGAAATGGCACGTGATGAAGTGAGAGTATATTGTTTTAGTACCTAAAAACTTTCCACATTTTTACAACTTGATGGGAGTCCACGCTAACTGACAATTATTAAACGTTATGGATTTTTTTTTATTATAGAAGGGAACATTTTGCTAGTTTTGCTAAAGAAAAATAATTAAGGACACTAAAGGCAAATTATAATACTTTAACTAGAATACTTTTTAGGGAAAAAAGAAATTCTTCCATCGACGATGGTATGGATTCTATCATAGCTTGATGTCGTAATTAAAGAAATATCAGCCACATGTATTAGCTGTGTTTGATTCATCGACAACATTAATTTGCGAAAAAACTCAGTTATTGCCTGCATCACTCACTACAATACGTAATTACTGCAGATAACAAAACAGAAGCAACGCACTCAATGATAGATGGTTCAGAGAGTTTGGCAGATTTTTTAAAGAATAATGAGGATTACAAATAGTTTGTTACTACCACTTAGGTACGCTAGTCATCTAAAGTTTAAATATATTGTGTGTGTTGTGTGTTGGCTTCCATTTGTCTCGAGAGACGACGGAGTTTATTGTGCCCTTGGGGAATGTGCGCTCCTGGCCTTGCAGCTTCTGCTATGGCTGTACAAGCCCACATGCGAGTGACAGTCTTTATTGCACGTCCGGCACAGAAAGGCAGAATAAATATATTGTATGGATATTTGTTTCGATGCTAAAATTTTTGGAAACCAAAGACAATCTTTATTGCACGTCCGGCACAGGAAGGCAGAATAAATATATTGTATGGATATTTGTTTCGATGCTAAAATGTTTGGAAACCAAAGACAATTATTTGAGAGAAAATCTCATACAATTGAAAACTGATATCCCTTATTTAATTTAATGAAACAATTTTTTTTAAAATGATTTCAGGGAATCGACCTTAATTAAAAGAAGACAAAGAGTGTTTTTTTTTTGTGCATTTATGTCAAAACTTCTATTGTACAAGCACAGCTTTGGACGCAGAAATCTTGAATTTATAAAGAACATTTGACGAAGACATGCTTACTTTAATAAATTGAAACAATTAATGATTGCTTCAACAGACGATTTAAAGATAATATTAAAAACATGAAAATTCCTGATTGGTTATTAGACCTTTGTTTCTAATGAAAAGTATTAAAATCAGCACTTCCTTTACAACTGCAAGAAGAATACATAACAAATAAAGAATAAAAATTGAATGCAGAAATGGGCTATAATCACGACTTTTGGTTGCAAAAAAACATCCATCAATTTCTCTAGGTCTTTTGGTTGTGGCAAAAAAAAAAGCTGTCCATTTCCACACCCTATTTATTGGATCGTAGAAGAACTACTAGCAACATACCAGGAACAAGCTTCACTTTAAAATTGTTTTATTTTCAAAACCTCTTTTGCAGTATATTTTTATTATTATTATTTATTAAACAACAATTAAACAAATGTATTCGTTTCAGCTCTTTTTATGATATTTCAGCTCTTTTTAGGATGATAAAATTGCATACAAATCTAGTCGGCCTCTACAAATTATATGCGGCAAATTTGACTCATTAGATCATAGGTTCTCAACCTTTTTCGGCTCACCGCCCCCTTTTATATTTTTTTTCCGCTCACCGCCCCCCCCTCCATTTTCTTTTAGCGCCCACTCCCCCCCCCCCCTCTTTCCGCCCGTCTGTACTATAGTTTCCGCAATTTGTTTAGGCGGACTAGACTTTTTGTGCGCTTAATTATCTTTAAAAAAACTGAAAAGGAAACATATTGTAAGAATTAATAGATAAAAAAATTGTCTAATCAAAAGGTTTAAAGTTTAAATAAATCAATATTAATGTGAATCGTTTGGCTGGTGTGATGCTGGCACTGATTGCTAGCAATTTGTATTTTTTTGTTTCAATATTGGTTGCAAAAACCTTAGGTCTAATAATAAGTGATATTTGTTATATTCCAAAACAGAACTTCTTCGGCATCACAATTGAATCAAATGCGGAAACATTTTTTAATTAAAGGGAGATAATTAGCCCGTTTTATTTGAGCAAATATTTCTATTATTTTCTTTTATAAAAAAATAAATGGCTTACAATTTATAACTTTGAAATGATCAAGATGTAAAAAATATTTGAAAATTATATAAATATAATATGACTAAAGAATTTTTAATGTATATTTTCAAGCATTACAATAACTACCCAGTTTGTATGATTACAACTTATCTATACCGCTTAACTATAGACATCAGACACGAATCAGAATTTCAAAATCATTAATCTCGGTAAAACATATCATAATATCATTATTATTAGCAGATGTTAGAGCGACAGTGATCGGTCAGCAGGGTTGACAGTTCGGTGAACCAACCACAGGACCAATCGGCCGCACACCCTATTTGCCAAATACTGACCCCCACTTCATCGACAAGTCATTGCGATTCCTATATCTTATTAATATAATAATATGTAGGCATACTGTTGGGGGATATCGATGTGAATATCAGATATTTAGCAGCAACTGCGTTTACATCACATTTCATCCAAAAACTAATCGATTCAAATAGCTGAGGTGTTCAAATTATATCAGGTACGTTTGTACCGCCCACTTGCCCTTCACCGCCCCCCAATCGACCCCGGGAATGTCATTGCCCTTCCAAAGCCTCTCACGATATCGCCCCCGTTGAGAACCTATGCATTAGATCAACTTCGGATTGGGGGGGGGGGGGTAAGCAGTGAGAGATACAAATTTGAAAAAAGGGGCGGTGAGCCGAAAAAGGTTGCACTAAACAAAGCAGTTACAGTATGCAAGGGGGCGGCGCTGAAACTTTTGCCCTGGGGCGCCACAAAGGCTTGTGAGGGCCCTGCCACCTATACGCTCCCATTAAGAGTACACCGGTGGGCTAACCCATAGGGGACAGCCCTCTACAGCGCCTCCGAGAAATAATTGCACTGCCGACAGGCCCCGAGACTCGAAGACATGTGCGCAACAGCCCGATTCACCAAGCCCTGGTGCCTGGATGCTCAGGCCTATTATAATAGTCTGGAATGGTGCTACCGGGCTACGGTTCAGGAATACAAGCGAACCAGCACGCACGTGGTCCAGGGGAAATACGCAGGTGGGGAGAGGCAGTGCATGTGACTGCGTAGACCGCACCCTTTGTAATGCGGCACGCCGTGGTAGTCTCGGACAGGATCTTGCTGTGCCCCCCCCTCCTTTGATCCACCCCTTTACATCGCCCTGGACTTAGAAGGCTGGTCCGTTTTTTGTTGTTCTATTTATTTAAAAGAATCAGAGCCATGGAAATGAGATGCCTACGTACAATTGTAAACATCTCCTACAAAGATCGAGTTACAAATGAGGCTGTCCGCGAGCGAATCACCTACGTCATCGGCCCTCATGAGGATCTACTCAGTGCCATTAAATCCAGAAAACTCCGATGGTATGGGCATGTGGCAAGATCCGAAGGCCTGGCGAAAACCATCCTGCAGGGCACAGTGCGAGGTGGAAGAAAGAGAGGCAGGCAGAAGAGACGATGGGATGATGACATCAAGGAGTGGACCGGCTTGTCTCCTGCAGACTCCCAGAGGGCGGCGCAGGACCGAGACAAATGGCGCAAAATTATCCAACTGTCAAAAAATGGTGCCCCAACGACCCTCGCTCGGGTTATGGGATAGAAAAAGGAAAAAGATTTATTTAAATATATTTTGTGTGTGTGTGTGTGGGGGGGGGGGGTTAAATCGATTTTTTAAAAGACCATGGTTAACCATAGACCTCTAGGACCTAGGTAAAACTGAGCTAATATATTATAAAGCCCAGTGATAGGTAACAGAAAGTTTTTAATTTTTACCTGACACATGACTGGCCTGTGTATTTTGGTTTTGGTCTTTCTGATTAGAAAGGATATTACCAGCCTAAATGGGAAACACGCGTGTGCCAATCTGTTGTCATTTGGCTTCGAGCCATAACATGCTATTGAGAGCTTTATTGTAGCCTACTTCAAGCAAGGCTCGGTGCGCCTTAAAGAACTGGTTAATGCAACATTACACACATTTTACACACTATGTTCCTTTAATTAAAAGATTTGAAATAGATAAAGACAAGGTCTGGGCCCCCTCAGTCATGCTAAAGCAAAGTTCCGATTCTTTATGCTCTTATGTTACCTTCTTTTTTGTTGTGACTTGGGATCCATTGTAGTGTGAGCTTGACAGCAAAGGTATCGACGAAAGAGTTGAATTTCCAAAGTAGGGATTTGATTGGCCTTATTGTGAGATCTAGGCACTCTGCTGCTTGTAGTACTGATCGGCAGTCAGAGAAGGTTACTGTCTTTTTGTTTGGATGGGTAGGCACTGAAAATAGCTGTCATGTGGTGTAGTGCTGCATCAATCGCTACAGATTCAGCTTCGCATATACAGCACGTTTTCACACCGGGATTACACAAATCATCGCATGATAGGTCAGGGTAATCTACTCGTGCTCCATAACCTGCTTGTAAGGCTCCCTTGAAGGCCGTTCCATCATCAATATAATATACATAAACAAAAATCAGACTCGAAACTGGTGACAGTATTTTAGGCAACCATCAGCAGAGCTCTTTTTGTTATGATCTCTATATACATCAATTGGATTTTAACAGAAATAATGGTTAATGAGTTTTTGGTTTTTAGCGCGGCAAGTGTCTGCGAGATCGTTGATGAATTGCGGTTATTTATGTTTATTAACAGTTATCACAGAGAGTTGGGTTTGTGGATATATATCATTGGCTGTATGATTCATTGGTTTCACTTGATAAATGTGATACTTAATCCTTTGAAAGTACAAACATGTTCACTTCCTGGATAATATGGGTGAGAAGGGTTAGGGTATATAAAGGTTGTTCAAACAACACCACGACAGGCAAAGAAAACGCCACAGAAGCATATGACTTATATATTTATATGACTTGCAACTTGCAAAGCAATATAAAAATTTAAAAGTTTCCGTCGATACGGCATACTATAACTATTGTTTGGTTAGCACGATGCCCAGCAGGCTTTACTTCGCCCCAACTAATACCCGGTACCCATCAGAGCTGGGTAGACACCCTCCAGACCCGGGGGGGGGGGGAATCCTAGCCCTCACAGGGATTCGAACCCGGAACATTCGGGTCCATCTCTAAACGACAGTGCCCCGTAAAAATATAACAAGACTATCCAGAACACGGGGCCGGGAGGGGGTGGGTGGGGGGGTAGTCATTTTGGGACTGAGATCCGTAAGTGTAGCGGTGTAGCCAGGATTACGAGGTTTACGGGGGGGGGGCGAATAGTGCAGAATGGGAGAAATGGGAGGGGGCAAGGGGACAATTAGTTTAAAGTAGGGGTGGGTAAATAATGAAACGTGGGGCGGGGGGAGATATCGCGCACTATACAAACGGGGGATGGGTGGCAACAACAGGATCATTCTGAAATGGTGCACAATTTCCACAAAACTATTGAGATGGTTGTGTCCAGTGGCGTAGCTAGGGACTTGGGGGCCCAGGGGGCTTGGCCTCTTTTGAGGCACCTGTAAAAAAAATATTTTCGTACACTCCTTTGGGGGCCCCTGCAAACACATTTTTTTGGACACTCCTTTGGAGGACCCCTCTTAAGTAGGGGCCCGGGGGAACTTTCGAAATCGGACCCCCCCTCCCCCTCCCCTAGCTACGCCACTGGTTGTGTCACGTTCTTCGCATGGACAGAACGAGGCTCCCAAGCCATCAAGAAAAAGGAGGAGAGGAAGACCAATGGGAATCTGGAGGATAACAACGGTGGTAGAAGCTAAGGCTACCAATAAAACATGACATGAGATCAGATGGCTCGTCCAGGATAAGGAGAAATGGCGGAACTTTGTTACTACCTTATGCTCCACGCAGAGCGATAAAGAATAAGAGGTTGACACACTAAGATTTTCGCTAATTATCAATAGTTGAAACGTACACATTATATACATTCAATATTTACACGTTTTAAATTTTCGGAAACAAAAATGTAGGCCTACGTCTAATGGAACTGAAAAATAGCGCAGAAGACGGCTTGTCAGAATAGTCACAGGCAGTTTGCTTCAAAACCTTTCTGTGGAAAGCCAATGCGACAAAATTTAAGAACATCATAAATTACCCAAAAAAAATATTTTTTAAACAGGGCCTACATTTAAACAAAATAATTGAAATTTTTGTATAGGTATATTCTTCTTTTCTTACCTTATACATTACAGATGTTCCTTCTGTAAAGAAGATAAATGTCAATTCCCACCAAATTGACATCTGTAGCCTTTATAACTGTCGTTAGACTCTTTGTAATTTGTATAAATAAAGAAAGAAACATTTCTTTTTTTTTTCTTTTGTAATCCCTTGTTTTGGAGAGCAAGTAAAATAAACTAGTGCCACCCCCAAATGCCACCTCTGATAACATTCTTCACAGATAGCCCTTAATTAAAATGAAGCCAGCAAATATCGTCATGTCCGGGAAACACATTCGCGTGCTAAATATAAAAATATTAGAATAAATCTGAAAACTTCGTAAATCTTTAAAACTCAGGAAAGGGACATCACTTAGGTCTAATCGTGTAGGCTAGTGCATTAAGCAGATCAACTTCTTTAGTCTGTTAGCTAATAACAGTGTATTCTATCTGGCTGGAAACAGTCAAGCGAAATAAGTAATTAATTTAAACATACTCCACAGTACATTATGACATAGGCTATCAATTATTTCTGCTCACAGTAAAGCCGATGAACAGACAGGAAAAGAGTGGGGGAGGGGAAGTAATAATTCAAGGGGAAAGAAAAACAGTGTTCGATTCATTGGTGATACTAGAATATTTAAATGTCATGAAGTGGTATAATCTTTAGAAAAAAAATTGAAATGCCTTGTAAGTGTTAAGGATAGACAAGGGATAGACCAATAAATAGATAGATGGATAGGTTAGATAGCTTAGATAGACATCGTTTGTTAGGCATATTGACATGTAGATAAATAGATAGATAGATAGATAGATAGATAGATAGATAGATAGATAGATAGATAGATAGATAGATAGATAGATAGAAAGATAGACAGACAGACAGGCAGACGGACGGATGTGAATAATGTATAACATATAACGCACGTGACACAACTGTTTCATGCTAGACCTTGCCCTGACATAATCCATATGACGTAATTCAGCGATCGAATATTTAGTATTACATTAAATAGATGACTCACATACTGATAATACAGTAGGGTAAGAAACCGACATAACGGTAGAACACAATATTGTAAACACATGATTGTTGACTTATATGTGTAGGGATGTTAAACGAAAACCGGAATGCCGGATTCCGGTTTTGAAACTGAAAACCGGTTTTGATTTTCAAACTAGCCCTTCCCTGTGACCCTGAACAATTCGGCTAGACACCGCGTCTGTGCTTTATTATTAACGGCACTGTTAAATACGCATTCTTTTGATTTGTGCTACGCGAAACCATTCAATACATTATTTTACAAGTTACCATATATGCCTCTTCAAATGCTTCTTGATATTATGGTCAATGATAATCGGTAATTTGAATATCACTATTGAAAAATTGAAAGCTATTATCGGTTTTAATCCATTAGCCCAGATTTTTTTTAGTACTAAAGAATTTTATGGTAAAGAGTACAAAATCATATTGTATTCACACAAATCAACCCCTTGAATGCGATGCAAACACTAGACCTAATTAAGTTTGAAGTAAGCTTACTTTTAAAAATATACCTACAAAACTACGCACAATTGGCTTTTCCGGCAGGTGACTTGTGACATTGCGCGGGGGGGGGGGGCGCAATCCGGTTTTTAACCGGTGTTATAGAACCGAAAACCGGTTTTGTAAAACATCCCTACTCATGTGTATTCCATGAAAAAACACACAATAAAATCAAGGACAACGAAATAGCTTTCCTGGGGGAAAAACACCAGACCGTTTGTCCATTTCATTAACTGGCCCTCGGATCAATATGAGAATCCCTCTTCTCCTGTCAATGAACTTTACTTGACATTTATTGCCTCTTTTTATGAAGGGGAAATTTAGCGGGACTATATTTAGTGCGTACGAAATTTAATTGCATGTACTTTGTACGGCGTTTCGGCTATCTTATAACTTGAGGGTTATCGGTAATATAAGTTAGTGTGATTCTAACGGCCAGGTTAAATTGTGCAGATAAACACACCGGCACCCGAAGAAATAAAAAAAAAAAAGAATACGGAAAGCTGTTTATGTAGAGATCTATGATATATCCCGATCTGTTCTCGCGAAATCTGTTAAGGGCAATAACTCCACCACAAGGGCAGTTACCCTTTCCGCCTGGGGTCAACAACCTCACGACAAGAGACTTAGCCTATCGATGTAGATTTGTTCGAACAATTACTTTTCATGCATAACTAAAAGATAACCAAATCAAATATTAGGCTATTATTATTAATACTAGTAAGCATTAAATTAATGTAATTAATCCGATCAGTAGTGTAACTTGAAGTAAGCACAGGAGAGTGGAGACGGCCAGCACAGGAGGGTGGAGACGGCACACAAAACACCAAATACGACGGTGAATAATAATAAAAAATGTGAGACCATAACAATAAATTTATTGTCACGTAAGAAAAAGCTTTAAGTTTACTTCTTTATGATGAGATTTCTACTTCTTTATGTTTACCTCCTTATGTTTATTTCCTTATGTTTATTTCTTTATAACTATTTCTTTATGTTTTACCTTTATATTTACTTCTTTATGTTTAGTTTTTTTATGTTTATTTTTTTATGTTTGTTTCCTTATGTTTATTTCTTTATAACTATTTCTTTATGTTTTACCTTTATTATATTTACTTCTTTATATTTATTCTTTTATGTTTATTTCTTTATTTTTACTTTTATATTTAGCATACTTCCTTATGTTTATTTTTTTATGTGTTTTTTTCTTTATGTTTATTTCTTTATGTTTTTACTTTTTATGTTTTTTTCTTTGTGTTAGCTTTTTATGTTCACTTCTTTATGTTAACTTTTTATGTTTACTTCCTTATTTTTAGTTTTTTAATGTTTATGTCTTTATGTTTACTTATTTCTTTGCTAGACCATTTTTTTAACAAAACAGACTAGTGGTATCTAAACAGGACGATTGCCAATTGGGTTCTCGTGTTCCCCAAACAACCAAAACCTGTTAAGGAGGATGTCACCGTCACCGAATAAGTTCAGCCTAGAAAACAATGAACTCTTCTCTGGATATCTAACCGTTTCATGCCTTGTATCTTTTGGTCAGGATAACTCTAAACCCGACAGGTTTTTTTTATTTAAAAAATACAATAGAAACAACAAAACATTTTGAAGACAATGACAGCTACAACTGTATTGATGCGTAATGTGAACAAAATGATCTACGGCTGGATTCACACAATTTTGAACATAAGCAGACGATATGATATTTCTTCACATTAGCATTACTGAAGAAAAAAAGTATCTTTTGTTTCTGAAACGGTTGGAGTAGAGTGGAAAAGTTGGAGGGATGTGAGAGCGATCCCGTTTACATCAAAGTGTATATTTAAGTCCGATTTGATATGGAATTACGACAAGGTGTATAGTTAGTCCGATTTGATATGGAATTACGACAAGGTGTATAGTTAAGTCCGATTTGATATGGAATTTAGTCTTGGTTATCTTGAACTTCGACAGGATGCTGGGAGAAAAATTAATAATGTCTCACGCGAGCATATGTTTGTATGTATGAGTGTATATCTCTAAAAAAATATATAAACAAAGGCTTTCTTGACCTGCCAGAGACAGCTTCACGTAAATTTTGGTTCAATGCCTTCAATAACTCTTTTATTTATTTCATTTTTATTGAAGGATTCCCATTATTTTAAAGAAAGAAGATCAACATTTTTTTAGCATCTTTTGTTTTAGAAACTCTTTTCATAAAAAATGTTTATCTTGGGTTATGGCAACCGGAGAGAAAAGATGTTAATACAATGACATAGTATGAACGACATTGGTAATGATAACCACAGGACTTTCATTTTAGGCTCAATTTAACTCGACTAGCGTGTCTAGTAGGAAAATAATCCCCCCTCCCCTCTCGCTTCCCACAAAAAAAAAAAAAAAAAAAGTAAGAATGTATAACATTGTTTTAAAATCTGAATTAGCATATTATTAGAACATCAAATTGACCGGGTATAAAAAATATGGACTTCACACCTTCATACTTTGTGTTTTCATTAATTAGAGCATAGGCCTAGTCTGCAGTTTTAATAATTCAATTAAGAAATTATCCTACTTTTTTCTTATTTGAAAATAATAATATTAATAAACATTATTTTTATTATAAATTTAGAACAGTGCGTCTCAGCCTGTGCTCCGTGGTCATATGAAAAGGGGGGGGCACAAAGCGTTTTGACAATGACTGTAAAGGAATAGCTTCCCAGAGATAAAAAGTTCCCGCCCCATTAACCCCCCCCCCCCCCGCGCCCCCGAAGAATAACCTACATCGGGAAACTGTTAATATCAGATATTCATGAATATCATATTGAATGCTACTAGAAGTTCTGCACACGAGATGCTACGGCACTGATCCCTGTCAACCGATGGGCCTACTGTTGGGAGGCGAATTTCGGAAATATCTAATAATGATATGCTTTTGCTACTGGAGTCCAAGATTTAGAATTCGATGTTTAATTTCTTTGTAATGCAGTATGTGGAAACCACGGATGTCGCCAATAAGGCACAATTAAATTTCCGTATTCGGTATGATATTTATAGGCACCCACCAGAACTATTGTGAAAGAAATTTTTAACCCAAAAAATGGAAAGATTATTTGAGACGTATTGAATCTGATGCCAACATGTCTTTCGTGTAGGTACTCAAACACATCCTGCAGTCCTTGCTTACCATTCTGGTTTTCAACCAAAGGTAGATTGAACTATTTCATCTCTAAGCCCAAGTTGGTGAAAACCATGGCTGGTGAGTTAATAAAAAGCTATCAATTGAATAACAAAAGCCAATTTTGAAACACTCTTCACTCCAACTTCGAGTGGAATTTCAAAAATTGTTTGCAAGACGCTAGACAAGACAGACATTTGCAATTCGCTGATGTCTGTTTCTTTCTTTTGAAATATTCCTTTCTTTTTTTTTCTTTTGGCCGATATATTTTGAATCCTTGAATTGCAAAATCTCGCTCTATAATGAATAGTTATAACAATTAATTCCTAAATGTCAGGAAAATATGATTACTTTCTAAATTAAGCTTTAGATAAGTTTGACATGTAAAGCTAGAAAAGAATATTTTTGCTTCATTTCCACACGATGCAAGCATCGATTGAAGTGAACATTTTCTTTAATGTTGAGGGAAAGAAAACAATTAGAACAAATTCAAAAAAAAAAAAAAAGCGACCAGGTTCTTAACTAGTGAATATTTCCAACTTACAAGAGTGACACGATTAGTCAAATCACTAAATCTAGAAACACTAGAGTTCAGTAGGGCAAAGAGTAAAGTAGAAATAATACATAAGGCATTAAACTCTAATTTAGAAATGCAACCCAATAACAACCTGTTGCAATGCTCAGATAAAGGCAAAAATACTTTACTTATCCCTTATGCAAAAACAAATTCATATAAGTACTCTTTCTTCCTGAGTGGAATTCGGGCATGGAATGGGTTTCCTGAACAAACTAGGAAAACCAGTAAGTTAACCTCATTTAAAACATTAATAAAAATACAAGACTAGACTCGGACAACGGATAAACGTAGGACGCAATAATCTTCTTTATAGAAGGAGCGAATGTAATGTATAAGATAAGATAAGATATGATGATATGCTTTAAGTTATGAAACAACATGTATCAACACGTAGCAAAGAAATTCTCTTTTGTTTTTTTATATACAATAAAGTGAAAATACTATCCATTCAATCAGATCCAGTTGCTACTTTTCATTTGTGATATGCCAAGATGGAACAATTCGATGCAAGAAAAGTTTATTAATTAATTTGCAAAATCTTGGCGCAATACTCGTTTTAAGTGAACTCTATTTCTTAACAAAGAGGGTCCCTATGTTTGTTTTGGCCTTCCCCCTTGCCACACCCCCCCCCCTTGTTTTTTCCTAAATGTTAGTTTAAAGACTTCATTATAGAATTCTCTCGTAAACTCAATATTCATTATCTCTTTGTTAAATATTCAATCCGAAAAATAACAAAACAGAAGAAATAACTGGATTAAATGCTGAAAAAGTTTGTCCCAAAATCTTTCTTTTACAATAAAGTTAGGCCTAAGGTCATTAATTACTACAGTTGATTAGAATTTCCACTAGATATTTAAGTAAACGGCCGACGTTATATTTAGATTGGCCTATTAAAAAGTCTAATTTGTTTTCCACTTCACTAACTAATTCTTTTTTTTCACAGTTCATGAAAGGGGAGATGGGTAGGGGGAAGGGGCGGGACGACATTAGGCCTTTATTAAAAAATAGGTTGATGTCCCTTTATTTAATTGTTTATTGTTGTTGTTGTTTGTTGTTGTTTGGTCAGTACTTGTTGTTACGGGGAGATTACTTTTCTTTCAAATCTTCCTTTGTAATCGATACCAATCATCCGATGAGCAGAACGACGCTCAAGTTTTGCTTTTAAACGGCGTAGCGAAGCAGTCTTCCACTCACACTGGCCGAACTATAAAAATCAATGAAACAAGAGTTTTCTCCAAGTAAAGTGTAAACCAAAAAGGCGAGGATCAAACACAACCATCTTTTTAATGTGGAGCACTTCAAAGTAACCATTAGGGCCTATTATATTCAGACTTCAATGATACTTCATGTAGACTGTGTCCAGATCTTTAGTTTATATTTTTTATCTGTAAGAAACTGCAACAAGGTAAATAACTGTTCGAAGAATCAAACGTATTTCGATAAGCATATAGTCTAATTTGTTTCGATTCGGGCGAAGCCCTTTTATGTGTTTTTTAAGGCGCGTTTTTTTTTTTAAATGCCTTTTAATAACTAGAGGTTTTAAATGTTAAAATTAGAGAGTGTCAGTTTAACATAAATTGACGGTTTGAGCATTTGATTGGGAGAAATAAGGTTATGTCTTATAAGTTGAAATTAAATAAATTTCAGACGCGATATATTATGTTCTTTACCCCTGGGCAACTCGGAAATTCCGAGTAGGAAGTTTTCCCAAATACGAATTGGACAATTTTAATTTTGTTTTATTTGGTGGGGGGTGGGGGGGGGGAAGGGTCAATTATATATATATATATATTTGTCTCATTTGCGTTCTTAACATCGTTCTTGACGACGTGGTGCATAAGCCTTATTAACATAAAATATTGAAGAGTTAGTTACTTAGTTATGGGTTTTTAATTCATATAGATAAGAGATTTAACGGCATTTATAAGAAAAACTAAAATGGTCAATTGAAAAATGTTATTTTCACTTAAGTAATGTTAGATAATCACACTATAATGATAACTGTTGATGATGAAAATTAGGAATTGAAGGAAAAAAAATATTTAAATGACATGTTGCATGTTGTCTTTTCATTAATCATATAGACAGGACCGGCTCTAGTGATTTTAACACTTTAGGCAAAAACTAATTCTGCGCTCTCATTAGAGTTCCTCGGCGGGGAGAAACTGAGCAGTGTAGAGTTAGGGCATACTTTCCTATTTTCTAAGACAACTTAAATAAAATAGACCTACCTTTCGCCTTTCATTACCTAGTAATTCGTCTGCCAATGCTAGTAGCGCGCAGTAGTAGTACGAAACTTTAATAATTTAGTTTATATTTTTAAATCCCAAAATATAAAAAAAATCACCAAAAAACACCAAAACTCTGCGCCCTAGGCGACCGTCTAGTCTACCTATGTGGATGAGCCAGCCCTGCATATAGACTACATTAATATAATTATTTTACTTTATTTATAATTCTAACAAATCTTCATTACAAAAATTGCAAGGTTTCTAAAGACGCATCAATAAAACAACCAGTTTTAAAATGCTCATTTTCAGAAAACGGATTTTTTTTTCCAATTATTCCTATTCGGAATTTCCTAGTTGTTTAGGTGTCCAGGGATAAAGAACAAGGTGTTTTAAATTTGCATGAAGTTTTAACTATGTACTAGGTTTAGCCTAAGTCTGTACCAAATATAGTTTATTAGCTGAATTACCCGCCGTTGCTCGGGGTAATAATTAAGCATACATTGAGGATTGAAGAACGAATGGCAAATACTTTCTATTTTAAATGTATTATATAGATAACATATCAATGTTGTCAGTTAAATAGCTTCATTTTTTTATATAGGCTACTTACTCATTTTTAATAACTAAAATGTATAGATACTTTAGATAGGCCTACTTGTTTATTTAGAATTCAGACAAATTGGTTTTATTATGTGCCAGTGGGGACATTTTCGAAGAAAAATAACAAATATTATGAGTGGGGATTTTCGAAGCAAATCAAGGACACTAGAGTGCCTGCCAGTCGGGGATTATAGAACCACAGTCAAAGTGTCTGTTAAATAAACCAATGGATCCCGACATCACAAAAACAGTCTACTTCAATATCAATATATTATATATCATAATGTATAGATCTAGAAAGGCGTTTACTTTTACATTTAGTTGAAACTTTAGACTTATACGTAGGCCTATATTCACGTTGAAATGTTTTCTTTCATCTCAATTTCATGTATTTATTCTATCTTTTACATTACAGCTGTAGGCCTACAATAAGCCTAAACATTCGTATTCCTGCAGTCAGTGTTACATCGTGTTTCTCGTGCTCTATTGAAACGTGTCATCGGGAGCGTAACTAGGCGGGGGGCCGCCGCTCCAGATGCCGAAATATTTTGAATAGACGTCAAACTGTAACTAACTTATCATCGACGTACGAAATCTTTTTTTTTAACCTTTACAGCCCCGGGGCGCGTATATAGCGGAACTGAAGGCAGCATAGATAGAAGTAGGTCGGTACGGGAAGGGTTAATAAACGAATTGTAGTCATTTTAAAAAGGCCGCCTATTTCGTTTCCCGCTCTCGACACACAGTCCGCAATTTTCCTTAATTTTGCTACTAGACATTCGGATCAACGTTAAGCCCTACATGGGAGTCTGTCTTTTATGAGAAAGAGGATTTGGGGGTGGGGGTAACTTTCAATATCAATTTATTTTACTTTCTAAGCCTTTGGGTTATTTTGGTCATGGTTCAACAGGCGACCAGGAGTTTTATAAGGAGCTCTTGGTTAGATGTCTTAATGGGATTTAGAAAAAGTTAACATTGTAAGCTCGTGCAGGCCTATAATTATTATGGTTTGTAAAAATTAGTATCGTACATCTTTGACCTAATTCTATGGAGTAGAATAATTCTTCGGATCAAACTGATCATAGGGCTGGTGAAGCAGCGTTCACCAGTTTCTGTGGCCACGGCATGTGAGGTGATGTCTGGCCAGCACAATGCACAGCCGCCTTTATTTACCGAAACTAGTGTCAGGTATGCCTACCTATAAGAGCTGGGTAGACTCAGGGCACCCTATAGTCCCGGGGAAAAAAATCATCCTAGCCTGCACCAAGATTCGAACCCAGAACCTTTTGGATCGCCAGTGGAACGCTCTACCACCGTGCCCCCCATAATTCTATGGAGAACTTTTCAAAATTACTTTTCTACTTTTCTATTGCCCTTTTCACACCCTGCCCCGCTTCCAAGTCTCTCGTGCTCGAAGAATGAAACCTTTACTATACGAATGCAAGATAGACTATATTATATACAAACATGTAATATGTAATTTTTTTGTGTTTTACTTATTGAAAATAATTATTTAAAAGAACAACAACTAAAAATCTAGAAAAACTTCACAATTATAAAAAACAAGAATTGTAATTGTGAATGTAAAGGGAAAAGTATTCTACTGAAAATTAATATATATATATATTTGTATATATGCGGGGAAGCAAACCCAGGTCACCCGTGTGCCAGTCGTGGACTTTAACCACTCGGCTAGGGAAAACAAATGTAGAAAGCAAAATTGCAAAAGTAAAAAAAAACAAATACAACTAGACTCGGACCACGGATGAGCGTAGGACGCAATAATCTTCTTTATAGAAGGAGCGTCTGTAATGTATAAGATAAGATAATACAATAAAGGTCAAGGTCTTTAATTGAACCAATGGGGGATAGGACTTTCCACATGCAGTCTGCTTCGTAATCATAGAAGTACCTTAGCCTTATGCGCGTGTGATTCGTTCGTCCACAAAGGGGTTCAAATATCATCAAAATAAATATACAATATGATAATAATGAAATTACTGCAAATATTAAATGTCTTTGTTTTAATCGCCTGCATGAAACCAAAAACAAATGTTAAATAGCGTTAATGCTGACTGTTGTTTGCTTCTTCGATACAGGTATTTCAAGTCAAATAATGACAGGAATCGATTCCTGCATTACCAGCGTCTAACTGGGCTGTGAATCTCACTGTTGAAGAACACAAGGGTTCGAGTAGAAGTGTGATGTTTGGCATGGGCGAATTCAACGCCTCGCGCGTCAGCAACAGCACGTCTGTGTTCGACATCAGCAACAACGTGTCTGTGTTCGACGTCATCAACAACGTGTCTGTGTTCGACGTCATCAACAACGTGTCTGTGTTCGACGTAATCAACGACATGTCTGTGTTCGACGTCATCAACGACTCGTCTGTGTTCGACATCAGCAACAACGTGTCTGTGTTCGACGGGATTAACCAGGTGTCTGCGTTCGACGTCATCAACAACGGGTCTGTGTTCGACGTCAGCAACAACATGTCCTTGACGCACAACACAACTAGCGATTGCTTTAATTCAAATTTGACTCCCAAACTCATGAAGGTGTTGGTCGGCATAGAGAAATACTTTCACCCACCGCTGCTTGTATTCGGCATAGTAACCAATGCCCTAACGCTTTTGATCTTGCGGTCTTCCAGACTGAAAGAGTCTCCCTACGTCTACCTGACAGTTCTGGTCGCGGCTGACCTGGTGGCCCTGTTGCTAATTTTGATTGAAACTCTCATCGAGGACAACAATATGTCCTACATTATTTACCGCATCCGAGTCTACTATCCACTGACCAACATCGCTGTCTCTGTTTGCGTCAGTATCATGATGGTGTTGACCATAGAAAGATTTTTCTTCGTCCAGTACCCCTTGTGGGCGCCGTTCAAGTTCACCGTGCACAGGGCCAAGGTGCACACTGGTGTCATCGTCCTGTTCAGCCTCCTGATTAACTCGCCCAGGTTCTACTGGTACCACTTGTCCACGTGCTGCGTGTCAGCCCATGGCCATAAAGTGATCTTGGTCACCGCTGATGCCCTCTACCCAAAAACGGCGCACATCATCACCTGGATCCACAGCGTCGTCTACAACTTCATCCCTTTCCTGGTCATGATATTGCTAAACCCTTTCGTGGTCTACAAAGTCCGTCTGCAGCAGAAGAATCGCGGAATGCTAGGAGTGCGCAACATCTGCAACGTCCATGTCTGGTCCAGGGAGCAGCTTCGCCTGACCATGGTCTTGATAGCCATCATATTCCTCTTCATCGTCCTCGTCCTTCCGTCCTCCTTCGCGGACGACCCCATCCTGCTCTACCTAATGGGAAATCTATACCACACTGACCAGAGGTTAGTATATCAGAGAATCTCCAACACGCTGATGCTGTTGAACTTATCGGGGAACTTCATCATGTTTTCCTTTATCAACAGCAAGTTTCTGAAGGCTTTTAGAGAAATGCTGGCCGGGTGGAGGCTGGGCCTTGTTCGGTTCTGCACAAGTGAAAGGCTTCAGGTAAGAATGTTCGGAATCCACGGAGTGCTGAAAAGAGAGAGCAGTCAGGCCATATCTTTGCAGCTGGACTCTTCTCTTAGCAGCAAGCCACAAGCTTGATTTAAAGAAACTGGTAAAACCAAACAAAGAAACGGGGCTGTGGGGTGGTTCAATGGAACGATTTTAAAAAAAAACTGTTCTTGGAGGACACAAGCTACTTAAATACCGGTTACTTGAGTGTACATTATTATTTAAGAGGCCGGCCGGTCTTGTGGCTAGTACTCTGGACTCTTAGTGCGACGAACACGATTCTAGCCCTGCCACCGTCCAATCTCTTCCGCCTTGCCGGAGATGGGACAAAGCACGTAATAATCTTCTAAGTGAATGGAACATCTGTAATAAATTATTAACTAACGTATTGTCCTCGAAAGAAAAGATCCCAATTAAATGGTGTCCTTGGATGACGAGAGTTCATTTTTTGGGGTGGATGACGAGATTAAGCCTAACCTTACACTGTTAAATATTGTCCTTGAGGAAGTCAGTCGATCTAAACTTTTCGATATTGTACTTGGAGGACGAGAGTTACTAGTTCAATAGTGTCCTCGGAGGACGCGAATCTTCCATCGAATTGTTTTGTGTTTGGAAAAACAATATTGAATATTTAAACAGTGCCCTCCGAGTGGGTAGGGTGTACATTTTGAAATATTTGTCCTTTTGTATGCCATGCGTGCGTCCTTTACCGTTTAAATGGTCATTGCAAGACAAGTGTGAGCTTTTCTTTTTTAAAAAAAAAAGGTCCTTGCAGGACAAACAGGACAATGCAAGATTCTTGAAACACGGTCATTGAAGAACGAGCTTATATCTCTGAAGCATTGTTTTTATCTAGCCCGACAGTCCAAATAGTCCCGGTGTGAGGAATTACTGAAATTGGATAGTTTGATTCACGTGACAGCATGCTACAGTGCCATTCGTTGACTTTGCGATCGGCCATATTAAGAAAAAAAATACGACCCGCATATAGTTCATAATATGAGTGTTGTACAATATGTTACTGTTTTTATAATAAAGTCAATGTAGTCTCAATATATCGGTCATATTAAAAATGAGTATAAATCATTTGGCTTTCTTACTTGTAAGTGTTTTTATTATTATATGTTAATAATTCTTCCTCCCTGCCCTATCGTGACATTCTTTCTTTCCATATATCCATATATCATTTATGCCTACCATCCACCTATCTCTAGCTATCCATCTATCTTATCTACAAAACATTTTTTTCATTCATTAATCCATCCATCCATCTCTCTCTTTCCTTATTGCTATTTCTCTCTCTTTCTCTCCCTCTCTCTTTATCTTACCGAGTAGGCTTACAATAATATATTAGCGTGTTTTCAACCTCGTTTAGTGAATTGTGGTGTTGTTTTCTGTTTAGGTGTTAATCTGTGTTTCTTTCTTTAACAAATAAAGTTTGGGTTATTTAAACACAGTTACCAGTCAATGTAGCTCAAATTTTCGCATTTGTATTATAATCAAATATGTAGCCTTCCCCATAGTCCTTGGTGCAGAAGACATCGGAAAGTGGAATGCTATAAAATACAATATAAATTAGCTTTGCTCTTAAGGTTAGTAAAAAAAAATATTTAATAATCTTAGCACTAAAAACCTAGGTCCAGCATTTAGGTGATGTGCAGATATAATTCTTGATAAAAAAAAATCAACCATAGTAAGAAGGAAGAAAAGAAATTAACTTTCCTTATCCCTTATACGAGAACAAAAGCATATATATATATGCTTACTCTTTCTTCCCGAGTGGCATTCGGGAATGGAATGGGCTGCCTGAACAAACCAGGAAGACCAGTAACTTAAAATCATTTAAAATATTAATAAAAATGCAGGACTAGACTCGGACCACGGATGAGCGTAGGACGCATAATCTCATCTATAGAAGGAGCGTCTGTAATATATAAGATAAGAACAAATAATTATTAGCAGATGTCAAACAACATTTTGTTAAAGTACATTTCAGGCCTAAAAGAAACAATGTTTCTAAGATAAAAGTATTTTCAAAAATACGTCGCGATCTATTTAAAGAAATGATTTAAAACGAGGCTCTATTGATTATAGGATAAGCAGCAGACTGTCATTGAGGTGTCTGTCAGTGAGCTCAGAAAGCGCATTGTAGGGTTGCCAGGTGTCATGTTTTCTACCGGTCAGACTGATATTTTAGCAGACAAAACATGGTCGTGATGACCACTATCAGCTTCAGGTTAATTTCTTGAACACGAGACCGAACATCTCGAAACGACAGAGCCTTACATCGTCGGCGAACTTTAAAGTAAAACGTTTGGGGTCCCTCTCACTGACAAAGAAAATGATCTAGTAGCAAAAGTGAAGACGGGTTTGAAGACGTTGCCACGACTGAGTCAGCGAAGAAGATCTACGTAATCCGCCTCTGCACCTTCGCTTGTGGATGATTGAAGACGTTGTGGTTGAGAGAATATACCGTCCTTTATGCCTGCCTCATTGGTGCACAAACTTTGCTGGTGTACGATGCATTGCGCCTTGTGTATCGCCTGCGTGTGGTGAGTAGATCTCGCCCTGAGATAGGTATGAGAGTCTTGGTAGTTTGGGCGGGCCGTGACACGGTCCCTGGCGCCCACTCGCCACAGGCTTGTTTATCTAGGGCGTTTGTCTAGGGCGTGGTGTCTAGCAGTAGTACATTGGGTGACAGCGCCCGATATTTTATTGCAAACTCTCAAGGAAATATTTTGATCTCTCACACACAAATGATAGAAAAACTAATTCTTCTCCGTTGGCGATAAACGCTGGCGTTTATTGTTCTAATACTGAATGGTTCTTCACGTTTCAAATTTCAAACATAAACTGAGAGTCAATGGTGCTTTACTGAGAGTCAATGGTGCTTTACTGAGAGTCAATGGTGCTTTACTGAGAGTCAATGGTGCTTTACTGAGAGTCAATGGTGCTTTACTGAGAGTCAATGGTGCTTTACTGAGAGTCAATGGTGCTTTACTGAGAGTCAATGGTGCTTTACTGAGAGTCAATGGTGCTTTACTGAGAGTCAATGGTGCTTTACTGGGAGTCAATGGTGCTTTACTGAGAGTCAATGGTGCTTTACTGGGAGTCAATGGTGCTTTACTGAGAGTCAATGGTGCTTTACTGAGAGTCAATGGTGCTTTACTGAGAGTCAATGGTGCTTTACAGGAACAGAGGTCATCCAAAAAGAATTTAGTAACAATGCATGCATTATATAACATCCACTTTTAGAAATAAAAGTCAGACCACGGTTGAGCGTAACGACGCAAAAATCTCATTTATAGTAGGAGCGCCTGTAATGCATACGATAAGAGAATGCCATACGTACCTCGTCAAGCAAAGACGACATTCAGATAAGGGGCGTCAGTCGCAACGTAATTATTTCACTGTCTGACGTCAAATGGGAATAAATTACAAAGCCACACCTCTTACCACATTCACTAAAACGTACCTCTTACCCTATTCACTAAAACGGACCTCTTACCACATTCAATAAAACGTACCTCTTACCACATTCACTAAAACTTACCTCTTACCACATTCACTAAAACGTACCTCTTACTACATTCACTAAAACGTACCTCTTACTACATTCACTAAAACGTACCTCTTACCACATTCACTTATACGTACCCCTTACCACATTCACTAAAACGTACCTCTTACCACATTCACTAAAACGTACCTCTTACCACATTCACTTATACGTACCCCTTACCACATTCACTAAAACGTACTTCTTACCACATTCACTAAAACGTACCTCTTACTTCATTCACTAAAACGTACCTCTTACCACATTCACTTATACGTACCCCTTACCACATTCACTAAAACGTACCTCTTACCACATTCACTAAAACGTACCTCTTGCCTCTTACCACATTCACTTAAATGTACCTCTTGCCACATTCACTAAAATGTACGTCTTATCACATTCACTAAAATGTACTTCTTACCACAGTCACTAAATTGTACCTCTTATCACATTCACTAAAATGTACTTCTTACCACAGTCACTAAAATGTACCTCTTATCACATTCACTAAAATGTACTTCTTACCACATTCACTAAAACGTACCGCTTGCCTCTTACCACATTCACTAAAATGTACCTCTTACCACATTCACTAAAATGTACCTCTTATCACATTCACTAAAATGTACCTCTTACCACAGTCACTAAAATGTACACATCGTTTGTACAGAATTGATGGTTAAATAAAATTTGGTAGTGTCTACTGTACGCCCAATTAGTCCAGTTTGTTCTTCTATCTCAGGGGCGGTAATAAAAATGGACGGTAATTTCTGAAATTCAATGCCCTTGCCGCGCTTTATCTATCTTTGGACATGAGCTCATCGAGACGAGTTAACTCTTAACACACACATGCCGAGCCGAAACCAAGATGTTGTTTTCTCTAAGCCGCCTGCGTAATAAATATTTAGGGCTGTAGCAGATCTAACGCTCATTAATTCAAATTATATTATAATGTTGTCTATCTCATGCATGCAAGCTCTATGGCGACATGTAAATATATCTACTCCACAAATATAACATAGCTAAGTGATCTCGCGCTGAATGTTATTTGTATTAAACATATCAAGTGTTACCTCGGTAGTTTTCCCCATAACCATTAAATACGGCCCTGGTGTTACAGTTGTAAAATCAGTTTTATAAAACGCGTCTTATTATAACGTATAGGCCTAAACTCAATTTGGTATATATTTTAAGATTGTTTGTAATAATAATAATAATAATAATAATGACATTTGTGTAAGTTTCTATTTGTTCATAGTTCTTTTTTTTTTCCTCAGATATTCTTTTTTTTTCTCTACGTGTTTTCTTATTGACCCCTCCTTGGGACGCACCGCCCAGACTGGACAACCCCAGGACCATCTTAAGTACAAGGCCAGGGCTTGCAAAGTGGAGTGTGCACATTTTAAAGTGTTAAATCAGCATTGTAAAATATATTATTTTTACAAGGATAGGTCTAGGCCTACTCTAAAATTCATACATCCCGCAAAAAAATAAAAATAATTATAGAATCTATCATTCCAAAAATTATATTCACAGTTTTTAAAACATTTCTTTGTTACTTTCAGTGTAACATAATTTCTTTGTTTGTTTTTTTTTGTGTTTTTGTTTTGTTGTGTTTTTTAATTGTAAAATGTTTCACTTCTTTTTATTTTTAAATATGCAAAAATTAAAGGAAATTGAAATTATTTGTTGATTACAACTGATATTAAAAACATTGGGCAATGGACGACCTTCATTCATTATTCATAATCAAAAAATAATTTTATAATCACTTTCCGAATAGCAGAAATGTAATATTTTTAATAGCATTTATACATTTTGAAATCTTATTACGTCTCAAACTATCCTAGTGTCCTTGACTTTTTTTTAAATCAATGGTTACTTGAGCGTAGATGGTATAGTATGGCCTAACTTAGCGACACTTGGATTTTAGTGCCTTATCCTGCAATTAAATAACACCAATTTAACTACCAATAGTTAAATGACTATACCTAGAAACACTAGAGCAGGGGTCGGCAACCATTTGATTATAGTATGCCAAGCTAGGATTTCCAAATCATTCAGCGTGCCAACAGCGTGAAAGTCAAACTGCTTAACTATATTATTTTTATAAGACAATTTATTTAGTGCCGTAGCAAGACCGAGAGAGAAAGGAGCGTTATAGAGAAAATCATTAAAGCGTTTTATATTTAACAACAAATAAACCTGTTTGTTATTTGCATCTTTTTTTTTAATCCATTCCTAGCTAATGCTAATACACAAATTCATTTATAAACTTACACATTATTGATTAAGGTATCAACATTTGAATTTAATTGTTAAGATAGTGTTATAGTAATAGCTTTAATTTCTCTATAGTTTGATCTCTTCATAAGTGAGATATCAACTTTTATATTATAACTGGTTAGTCTAATCCAGGGATCGGCAACCTTTTGAGACGGGAGAGCCAAAAGTTACAATTTACACAATATACCAGTTTTTAAAGAGCCACTAACATTTTTGTTTCAATATTATGGTATTTGATAAGGATTAAGTATATACATTTGAATTTTTTATTTAAAAAAAAATAGTTTAAAATATGAGATAATATTTATTCATATAAAAGCATACTAATGTTTCGCACAAAACAAATTAAAGTGTTTTAGCTAGCTCTGCTAGAATAATAATTAATTAGTAATCAAATAATATAACTATAATTTTTTAATAATAAAGATAGTTACAATAGTTACATCAATGGGAGCATGGGCCTTGCATGCCTTTTGAGTTGGCCTACATATTAAATCAAATAAAAAAAATGAAGACTCTGGGTTGGGAAGAATGAGTGACGTACAACACGCATATTACACCCTTTAGTTATGCAATTGAACTTGAGCTGGAAAAACGCTTGTCCCCAGTGAATGATACAATTGCCTAGGGACAAAAATACATGGTTCGCCACTCACACCGGATGCTTGCATTCCAAGAATCGAGCTGGTTTGGAGATGCTCTCAAGGTCTTCCAATTATGTTCCGCTAAACCCATTCCCCACGGGGTAGGACGACGTTACTGCTGGCAGAACGGGACAGGCTAAGGTGGTTGAACTGTGATTTTGGAAGGCATTCTACCGGGCCCACGAAAGGTTTGGTTAGGATGTGCTGATGTTCGGGGCACCCAGAGAGGAATCTCTGCCTCAGACTTCTTTATCCACGGGCCTCATCGCTGGCGAAGTGAAAAAACCAGCAGTACGCTTGCATTAAGGGCACATCCCCTGCTGCTCGTCGGAGGTATCATTGCACCGACGAGAGGCTCCGAGCCTCGGTGGGGAGAAAGCAATGTGCGCAGCGATCCCGTCTCAAACACGCCCTGATGCCTGGACGACCATACCTATAGTCTGGAATTAGTGTTACCGGGCGACATTGCAGGTATACGAGCGAGCCACCACATTAAATGATCTAGGAGAATTCCGAAGGTGGGGAGAAGAAGTGTGGTGCATGTACTGCGGAGAACTTACCCTTTGTTACGAGGCACGCCGTATACCGAGTGTCGGACATGATCTTGAAGTGCCCCCCTCCCTGAGCCACCCCTTGACATGGTTACGCCCTGGGTGTAAGTGCCAGAAGACTCGTCCGGTTGTTGTTGTTTTTAGACATTATAAATATAGAGACAAAATGTCGTAGTAGAGTGAAGTGTCTGTAGACGAAATGTCGTTGGAAAAAGAATCTGTCGACGATTTGTCGTGAAACGAGCTCAGTACGTTTCAGCTAGTTTTCTTCTTTTTTTTTTTTTAATTTGGCGGGAATTCAGGTCAGTACAACTGAGCCCGGATATCCCCAGATGATTGTAAAGTAATAAATTTAATGTTTTTACAAGGTTTAAGCGAAATATGCATACGTTTTTTTAAAGCCAAATTTTTATTTAAAATAACAACAAGGATTGCAATAAAGTTCAATTAGAAATATTCAATTATATCATGTGCATCGGTGTTATGGCATGAACTATTTTTCTTTATTATCTTATATATTACAGACGCTCCTTCTATAAAGCAGTTTATTGCGTCCCACGCTCATCCATGGTCCGAGTCTAGTCTTGCATCTTTATAAATGTTTTAAATGATGTTAAGTTACTGGTTTTCCTGGTTTGTTCAGGCAACCCATTCCATGCCCAAATGCCACTCGGGAATAAAGAGTACTTATATGCATTTGTTCTCGCATAAGGGATAAGGAAAGTGTTTTTGTCTTTATGTTTATCTGAGCATTGCAACAGGTTGTCATTGTGTTGTATTTCTAAATTAGAGTTTAATGCCCTATGTATTATTACTACTTTACTCTTTGCCCTTCTGTCCACTAGTGTTACTACGTTTAGTGATTTGACTATTAGTGTTACTCGTGTCAATTGAATTGAATATTCATTGTTAGGAGTTTAAAAATCTTTCGTTCAAGATAATACGGGGGGTGGGGGTCAGAAGATCTTTAAATTAGGGGAGCGCTGAAGTTACCGGGGGCGGTAGGGGGGGGGGGGGGTGAACGGCAAGTGGCAAGTGGGCGGTACAAACGTACTTGAAATAATTTGAACTTCTCTGCTATTTAAATTACCCGGTACTAAAACTCACAAATGTACACGTGCTTCACTCAGGCCTATAATAACGGTAATCTTTAGTTTTGTTGGTAAAGAGACAAAGAATCAGTCGACAGTTTTACTATTGACTTATATTCCAACTTCCAACTGTGTAATTATTGCGACGCAAAGATCATTAAATGTTCTTTATGTATTTATGTATTTAACCTTGATCTATTACTATATTTAGACAGTTCCCTAGATAGGCAAAAAAAGGGGGGGGGGTGAACATATTATGGATGTAGTTTGACAAGGGGTGCTAAATATCTGTTATCACCCAATCGTACATATTATACTAATAAAACAAACGGATTAGTATAAATTGATTTTCTGGATCGGTTCGGCAGTAACCAAAGTTTGGTGTGTGTGTGTAAATTATCTCAGTTTCAGATTGGTTTGGCGTTAATTTGAATAATTAAATATGTTTACAAATGATTTTTTAAAAATCAATCTTTGATATCGGCATGCAGTTAAAAGGAGACAAATCTATTATTTGCCTATCAAAGTACACCGGAAGTTGTGTATAACTTATGACTAGAGAAATTAATGTAGCAATAGCATTGAGCAGAGACGTGTTAATGAAATGGGGGTAATTTAGAGCAGGGGTGGGTGAACTTCTGCTAATGGTGTGCCAAAATAGGATTTCTAAATCATTCAGGGTGCCAACCGCCTGAAAGTCCAGCTTGCGCATGCTCTTCTATATTTTGTATGTATTGCTACAGGACGATTTATTTAGCGCCGTAGCAAGATCAAGGCCAAAAGCAAAGGAGCTTTATAGAGAAAATGATATGATATATTATGAACATATTTACGTGTTAGTGATTTTCACCTTTTTTTTAGCATTTATATTTTAAAAAAACTACATTTTATAACTAAATTTTCACCTAAATAGTTATTTTAATCATAAGTAATTGTCTAAACAATTTCTTAAAACTATATTATTTGGCTACTGTTTCTAACACAGAATATCTATTCTGTGGTTTCTAATCCATCAAAAAGTATTTTAAAGCGGAATTGTTACAAAGTGATCATACAAACTGGGTAGTTTTTATAATGTTTAAACGTAAACATATAAATTATTTATTCATATAAAATTATTATAGTTTTCAACTATCTTATATAGTATTACAATTATAAAGTTATAAATTTTAAGCCATTTATATCTTTTTTAAAGAACAACAAAAGAAACAGAAACATTAACGCATAGAAAACTGAGTAGGCCACTTGTCTCCCTTTGATAAATAAAAGTCTCCAAATTTGATTCTATAGTGATGCTTTATTCAAAATTATAAATATTACTGATTAATTATTTCTTTATACCAATCCATCATTGAGGTATTCATTTCAAGATGCAAATAGAGGCATACAATTAATTTACATTAAAGAGATTAAATAAAGATTCATTTAGTAATTATGTATCAATTAAAATGCGCCTTGTCTTTAATTTTAATGCTCTTTGCTAATTGTTCACTTTCACTTACGAGACGAGTTATCTCTTAAAACAAAAAGGCCGAGTAGAAACCATGGTGTTGTCTTTCTCTCCTCTAAGTCGATCTGTATAACATCGGATCTAAAGCACACTGGATAAACAAAGCGAGATCCGGCTGAAACTCAACTCACCGGTAAAGCGGACAAGGCATGGGGTGGGTTGTCCCTGTAGGACAATATTCGAAGGTGTGGAGTGAGAGAGTATGGGCTAATAATAAGCGCCTTGTCGTTAATGCTCTTTGCTCATTTTTCACTTACATTTGACCACTTCTGAGTGGTCAAGTGTAGGTGACCTCTTTGATTGCTGACAACAGCTTTCATGTGCGATAAAATGGTGTTCATAAGTGTAAGTTGAGCCACAAGCTGAAAGTAGAGCAAATGCCTAGCTGTAAAATTAGTAGATGGCTTTCCCAAGCAGCTTCCTTTCAGATTTTGTTTTGCGAATTGGCACATTTTAATGTTCATTTTTTGGGATGTTTATACTTCAACTTGCTACATTTAAAACTGGCAATAGATTCTATCCCTCCACTAAAACAAAATCCACCTCTAAATAGGTTGTAGTTGGATAAATCCAGTCAGGGTTGATGTGGTAAGAAAACAGGAGTCAATGAATTTGAAAGTCTTGCCTTTGTTTTGAAAACTCTTGCTTTGAGTGCTTCAATGTACTTCTGAAAAAGCCCCCCCACCAAAGAGCACTAATAAAAAGGAAAGTGGGGGAGGGGTGAGTGAATTTTTTTGTTTAAAGTGGACGATGAGCTGAAAAAGGCTGAGAACCTATGGTATAGATATAGAGTATAGACTATCGACATATCACTTTAAATCCTGTTTAATTACATATAAACGCAATTATCTACAACAACATAAAACACACCTGGAAGTACCTTACTGCCAGTTGGAAGTAAACAAAGTAAAACAAGTTTTTTGCTATTTCTTTTTTATTATGATTTAAAACAAAACCCTTTTTTTGGTTTACAGTTGACTGTCATATAATATTCACGTTTAATTACACTATCTAATATAATATGTAATACAACTCAAGCCATGCATGAAATTAAGAAAAGTATAGTGTTTTTTTCACTTTCAACCGCATAAGAACATACATTGAAAAAAATGTACAAAATATTAATTTTTTTTACAAAACTTGCAAAAACCTCTGCAAAATACAGTTACATATAACAAGTAATGGGGGACACAATGAAATATAATGGGAGTAGAACTACAATAGAAGCTTCTTGTGAACATTGATGTGAAACAATGCTATTGGGACATATGCTGGGTTTCATAACAGAAATAAAACAACAAAGGCACTTGAAGAAAAATAACAACATATATCAAAATCCACAGCAGACAAAAATCCTATACAAAACCCAGACAGAATGCATAAATCAACTCAGAATGCAAAATCAACACAGAAACCCAGACAGAATGCAAATTCAACACAGAAACCCAGAGAGAATGCAAAATCAACACAGAAACCCAGACAGAATGCAAAGTCAACACAGAAACCCAGACAGAATGCAAAATCAACACAGAAACCCAGACAGAATAGGGAGAGTGTGGAGAAGAAAAAAATAACACAACAGATACTAGGTTGAAAACTTTAAGGTTGAAAACCCATGCTAGAGAAATGGTCAACTCCAATTTCCAGTTATTTTTTTATATAATGGAATACAAATTTGTCTATTGGTTAAAGGCCTATTGATCACACTAATTCTCTGGCATCAAAAAGTGTACACAATGAAGTTTGTACAAGTTTTACAGACCTTTTAACCTTCAAGCTTTAAGGGAATTTATACACCCAGGAGTTCAATGGCTTGCTATTGAAAAAGCATGCGAACACACACAAAAATGTGAATATCATCATCATGAAATTTGACCACAAGGGATGACTTTTTCTTGTTGGGTTACAAATTAACCAGACTTTTTCTTGTTGGGTTATGAATTAACCAGACTTTTTCTTGTTGGGTTATGACTTAACCAGACTTTTACTTTTTAACAGATGAAAAAAACAACAACAGAAAAATACAGATAATAACACAAAATACTTCCAAATGATTACACCTATACTGTATGTCTCTATCTTGTAGTTCATAGCACAGGGCAGGCATGGAAATGTAATCAAATAAAATATAGAGGCAGTGCTTGTGGGACAAAGCTAGGAGACCACATCTAGGAGACCACATCTAGGAGACCACAAATAGAAAAAACATGCAAGAGGAATGTCCGAGTGATAAATGGATAAACTAAGTTGCAAACATTTCATATCCAATTAGCAAAAAAAGCTTGTTTTTACTTTTACACAAACTGCAACTAATGACTACATGTTTTAAGGGTTTGGAACAATGAAGGCATTGCAAGCAGGGAGTGATGTTATAATGTGATAAATGGCATATAAAATTGACAGAATAAAGTAGAAGTCCATTAGTCCGGCATCCAGTCCGGAATGCCCGATAGTCCGGCATTGCTCCGGAAAATTGTAAAAATTTTGGTTTTCTCCAAAAGTGTGTCTTTAAAGCAAATAAAAACGCTCGAGAGCTATTCGGAAGTTTTCGGGGTAGTCCGGGCTCATCCGGAAGCGCTCGGTATTGTTCGGAAACAATTCAACCCATGGACCAAGGGGTTATTCAAAATTTTAAATGCTTTTATAGAAGTTCTTTTATTCAAGGCCTGTTAAATGCAGACTGTGACGTGACTGATTTTCAAAACAAGTTTACAGTAAAAGATGTGTCTATGCTATTGCACTGTCTTTGAACTGGGTACAAAATACAACACTACAAAATGCTGGAGAAAACTTTAGCCAGCTGCAAACCCTGCATCTGACCTAACTCTACAGACTGATTAGGAAGAAAACCATCAAGACACTCTGACCAAAGTTTTGGATGTCGTTAGAAGTGCTGACAATCCCTTGAAAAACCTGCCTGAAGATGAGGTAGAGGAGTGGCTTCTAATCGACGAGAATGAGCCTGTTGAACAAGAACCGATGAGGACATTATCAACAGTGTAGTAAACCCTCCGGCTACTCGAAATCTTGAAGAAAGTGACTCAGATGTCAAAACGGAAGAAAAGGAAAAAATCAGCTTGGCAGATGCTGCAAAATCATTAAATAAGTTTATCTCTTTTGCTGAGGCTATTACTAGCTACAGTGCTTCAGAAATTATTGATTTCCATATCATTAGAAATAAATTTTATACTAAACGCTAAAAGTCACGAAAACAAAAAGACATTCATGACTTTTTTAAATCTATGTGAAATATGTTTTACAGTACTTGTACATACATTATATGAAATGTAAAATAAACTTTGTTGTATTTGCATACTGTATTTGTAGTTTAATTATTAACCTAATTGTTCTTATAATTACGATTTATGTATGTTGTTAAAAAAACAAAGTACATTTGTTTTACGGCAAAGCCTACACTAAAAAGAAGGGGCACCGCCCGATAGACCGAAATTTTTGGTAGTCCGGCACCGAGCCGGTCCGGAACGTGCCGGATTATCGGACTTCTACTGTACTAGAATTACAAGTAAATGATATACGTTGTGGAATCTAAGACATGTGCCAGTTTCCTAATAAGGGAGAAAATGGTAGAGGTCCTAATGGCAACTTTGAAGCACTATTGAAAACATTATTGCTAATGGATTTAGTAAAACTAAAAAAGATTTAATATCCCATTTCAGAACATTTATTTTTAGCCACAGTAGTGCAATAGCCAACAAAAATCTCAGCGTCTAGATCTATATGTTCCGAAACTAACGCCTGGCACACATTCAAACCTGGGGCGAGATCCCAGTGAACCTGGACTAGAATCCAGGAATACAAAGCGCTGTTTCTATACCACAAAGTCCCATTCTATATTTATTCCATTGTTTGTGTGCATTTCTTTTAAAGACAATTATTTTTACATTTTGAGAACCAATAGATATGTGCCAATATCTGACTAATTGTTCAATTCATTTAGAACTCTCATGTGCGGCCATATATATTATTATAGAAAAATTATATTTGGGCTTCAGCTTTATAATCCTTCTTCTTTAACTGGTTCTTTGTTACAAGAAATACAGTTTTAAAAAAAAATAGAAGGGCTTCACATGTTCAAAACCAGAGTTTCTCTTCATTTATTTTTATGCAAAGGTGATGAATAAATTTTGAGTTTTAATAACTAAACTACACACAGAGAATAGAAAACCAGAAAATTTGTTTCATAGTATATCTTAATGTTTCACGATTAGCCAGGACCTTGAGAAACCAAACTGAAATATGTTATTCCATTCACTAAAATCTAGCCGTCACCACAATTAACATAAAGTTTTTAACCACTAGGATTATACTGTCTTGTGAAGACGCCACCCAGTGTGATAAATAAAAAAACAGTGAGGTAAGCTGAAAATTGTTTTGGTGGAAAAAAACAGCTTGTTGCCAACTCCAAATTTAACTGACTAAAGTAATTTTGTACAGAATTTTTCCTTTTCTGAAAAGTATATATATAATTATATATATATATATCTGTGTGTGCACATGTAAGCAGCCAGCTGGATTATATTGTGCTTGTGGGGGAGCACAGTGTGCTATGTTGCATCTGAACGCAGTAAAGGTCGGCATTAGATGACTTCTTTGTGTTTCTTGCATGGCACAGCATGGCAACGGCCGCCAGTTCTGTGCTGCCCCCTGGATGGTGTTTAAAGCAATCGAGTTAGTAGAAATATGATGTACGTGGCGAGTGTTATCTCGGCAGGTTTTATTTAAACATCATCACTGATGGACTCTGGTACATGCACATGTAGCCATCACACAGGATCCTGCGCAGGTGTTCGGGTAGAGCTTTATCATCCACTATCCTGTACAGGTCTTGCACGTTACCTTCATCTAACCAAGTGGACAGTTCGGGTATCTGGGTCACCTGCGGGATGTTATATCCACCCTGTTCGCCTGCAGGTGAGAAACAAAACAAAACAAAATGCACAAATGGACATTGAAGTGGAAATCAATGCACAACACCTCATGTTTTAACACTGTCCCATCCCTGCTACCCTGCAATAGGTTGGAGCAAAGGACATATTAATCTTCTATATGAAAAAAAAGGAATGTCTGTAACTTATAAAACCAATAATATTCATTTCACTTTGTTGTTCATTTTCTAAACCTTAGTTTTTTTTAGGGACACCATTTGCTTTGCGCGTATCCAATATTTGCTACTTAAAATTTTACAGTTTTAGTCTCAGGACTTTTTAAAAAATTTAAATCTTTACACACAAAACAAGTTTTAATTTATATTTAGTGACAAAGTGATGAGAAAAATGTGATTGGTATGTAGTAAAAGGAAAGTAAAGTTACTCCCGGACCAAATTGATCCATAGGGCCGGTGTAGCAGAGTTCACCAGTTTCTGTGGCCACAGCATACTAGGAGATGTGTGGCCAGGACAATGCTCAGCTGCCTTTACTTTACCCCAACTATTGTCAGGTACCCATCAGAGCTTGGTAGACTCAGGGACACCCTCAGATCCCGGAAAAAAATCCTAGTCTTCAATAGGATTTGAACCCGGAATCTCTGGATCACCAGTTTAACACGCTGCCGCTCGGCTACCATATATGTGTATGTATGATATGAATCTGTTAAATTTTGGAATAAATAAATTGTCTCTGTGAATGTGGCAGCATCATTTTCTCTGTTGACTATTCATTGAATAATAAGCAGAACAGCTACTAGTAAAACAAAAAAGCAAAAGTCCCAGATGCTACACAAATAAACTGTATGGAGCTCACCCATTCGATCTGCCATAGAATCAAAAAACACCCACGGGGCTCCTTTCCCAGATCCACACTTGACAAAAGATACGTAATGACTGGTTTGTATACAAATGACTGCGAACAGCTCCATGGTTTCCCTCTGCAACACGATGGTGTTATCCTCCGACCCTCTCAGGCCTTCTGCCATGTCCTTCTCCCACTGTTCGTAGTACTGCTGGAAATCAGCAGTGGAAATGGGTTGGGGCTTGTGGCTGCGCCTGTTCACATGCTGATGTGACTGAAACAAGTTTGTCATAGTAAGAAATGTAAGAGTAAGGTTTGTTGAAACAGATAGTCAGCTGAAGATTATATTATTTGCTATACATTCCAATATCTCATTTGGCTTTAAAGAATTATTAGTTAACCATAACCAAAGTTCTCTTTTGTTTTTTGTTTATTTCTAAAGCTGTCTTTAAAAAAAAAATTTAACCATGAATACATTAAAGTTAAGAAAAACTTCCAGGAAAATAAAACTTCCTCATTAAGTTTAAGATGAATTATGTTATAAATTACAAATATACAGAAAAGATTAAAGGTATCAAAATATAACTTGTGAAGATCACTTCTGGTGTGAGAAAAACAACAACAGTAAAAAAAAGCTGGAAATGATTCAGGTGAAATTAACAGATTGTTACCCAATTCAAAATGAACTGACTGAAGTAATTTTGTAAAGAAATAATGTATGCTTTTGGACAGTATTATATTGCATAGTTTGTTGCCTCGATCTTTGTTCTACTGCCAGACACAAAGTCTCTAGGGCTAGGACTAGACACAAGGAGGGTGTCAAAAAGGGGTTTAAAAAAAACATACCATAATTATAAATGCACTCAAATATTTGTCACTCAAAGGTTTCAAAAATCATTTATTTTATCTTATTTTAAGTGCACGTACGGTAGATATCAAAGTTTGCTTTTTATTAATCATTTTTAAACATATTTATTTTTATTCAAATTAAAAATAAACAAATCTGAAACTGAAAGAACTTCAGTTGATGTTGAACTGATCAAGGTTTATATCTTTTACTGACCTGAGCCACTACTTCTTCTAAAAGTTTGTGCGATCCCTATTTCTTATTATAATACTTTTGCGTAATATCAAATATTTAGCAGCAGTTGCGTTTACGCCGTATTTCATACATAATTTAATCGTCCTCACACACACCTTTCTCTGAATAATATAGTAATAGATCAAGGTACAGTACATAAAGGGCTTTGATTGACTTTTACGTCACAATTATACAATGGGCATATAAGTCAACAGTGGAACAGTCGATTTTTCTCTCTTAACGACAAAGATAAAGAATACCATTACCATTTTTATAATTAGAGATCAACTAAATTTTGTAATTTAAATGGCGGGGGTGTTCAAATTATTTTAGGTACATTTATACCGCCCGTTTTCCTTCAACGCCCCCCGGGAATGTCAGCCCCCTCCCTAGATCTTCTCACCGCCCCCTGAGGAATGATAGCGCCCCCGTTGAGAACCTATGATTTAGTTCAAATGTTCTTTTATTTTAGTATGGCACAATGCTGGGACTAAATTATTTTTATTTATAACAATATGCATACAAAATTAAAAAGAATACTTTCTGTCAAATAGAAAAACATGCATAAATGAATTGATGTCAAAGTCATAGTTACTTTTCTTATTTAAAGAAAATTAGGCAAAAATTGTTAAAAGAACAAAGTCCAGCTGTGTGTGATATGTAAATATGTTTTACTTACTGTCTTGACACATTTATCACAAAAGGCTGTAGTGTTGAGCCCTAGACCGTGAACCTGGTAACAATCTTTACATTCATAAGTGGCCAGAGAACCACAAACAATGCAATGTCTGGGACCTTGTACGTTCAAGAAAAGCAATTATTATTTATAAGAAGTTGTACATTCAATAAAAGCAATTATTATTTAAAACAATGGGAATGAAAAAGTCAAAATACATCATTATAATCTTTTTTAAACACTCTTCACATAATTCATTAAACCCGAGCCAACTGTCCATTTTGCAAGCCAACTGTCCATTTTGCCGATCGGCCGCTAAGAGCGGCCGATGAAAAATTCCTTATTTATTTCGTTTTTTCTCCCAATAGATGTTTTTAAATGCTCAAATGGCTTATTGGATCGCTTAAGCTGCCATTTTTAAAGTATTTTTATTCTACACATGGAAGCAAATAGTGGGTTGGAAATTTTATTATTTTTTTTTTGTTCATACACATGGAAGCAAATAGTGGGTTGGAAATTTTATTTTTTTTTTTTTGTTCAAACTATATGCAGCGCAGTCATATTTGTTTACATGGCGGCCTATGGCGGGCTTCGCTTCTATTGACTTCAGATTAGGATCAATCTATGCTTCTAAATAGTTATTTTTATAATAGTAATTTGATGGACAATGCCTTTCAGTTTTAACCTCAAATACATCTGATAGTGATTTAAAGCTTAATAATACTAGAAGTAGAAGAAAAATAATTAACCCTATTGGGGTCCTAGTAAGCCTAAACGACCTAGCATTACTAAAACTGCATTTGTAGCCCTTATACAAGCTCAAAAAGTTTTCTGTTAAATGTGTTTATTCTTAACATCGTGCAAAATTTGACTTAAAATTGGATAGCTGCATTTTTCAAAACCTCTTGTAAGTTGTTTTTTTCATGAAATTTATTTTTTATATCTTCATAAAACACCCTCTGCTAGAATGTAAAGAACTTTAGTAATTAATTAATTATCAAATAATTGTTAATTCTTCATTTAGTTTATTGTATTGCCAACATTTTTGTATCAGATATGTCTATGTTTAGAATTATAATAAGCTAGCTATATCGATTTTCAACACACAAGCATGTGAAAAGAAATTAGAAAGTTCAATAATTCCAGCAGAACAAGGAAAATAACCCCGGTCTGATTTAGATAAGTTGAGTAAAAAAAATTTGTTTTACGTTAGCTTTCTTTGCTCAATTACAAAACAAAATTTCAAAATTTACACACTAAAAAAAATCCAGTAATAATGAACTAAATTCTTTGAGAAAATGGCATTTTTTAAGAAAAATCTGTTACCATCATACAAAACTCAATGAATTATACAAATTTGTTTAACTAAGTCATTTTTTTATTATAAATTTTTGTTTTCCTATTATCTAATAAGTTATATATTTGTTTTAACCTTTCCAAGGTTACCCCTATAGACACAATAGGTTACAAACCATAATAAAAAATCTAAGAAAAAAAACACTAGGCCTCAATTCTCATCTATCCATTATTCTGAAATCTGGCCTTTCGTTTTATTATTATTTTGATATAGGTGAATATGTATGACCATCAAAAAAGTATATTTAAAAGTCTTAAGTTTAAGAATATTAGTGCTATAATAAGTTTCAATAATTGCATGCATATAATTAAGAATAAGAATAAAAGATTTTCACTAACAATTTTCTAGAATGTCTGTGATATCCAGCTGTAAACTAGGAACAATACGATGGAACATTTTAAAATCTTTTCCAAACCTGGGCATTTGAATCATCAAGCATGAAGGAACCTAATTCAAGTGGAAACAAAAATCTTGCTTTAAAGTAAACTTAATCAAAATCTAACCTTAGCAAAGTTCTTGCTCTAAAATCATTTCACCAAATAAGAAAATTCACTTAAAAATGTTTAGTCGACTGGTATGTGTTTCAGTACTCATAGAACATAAAAACATTTCTTGCATAATTTATATAACAAAGTAACCAGATAGGAGATAAGGACTCCTTAATGACATTGTTCTTTTTTTTTTTTAGGATTTAATATTTTTTACATAGCTTTGCACATTATAGTGAAATTCACAATGTTGAATCAGTTAACCAAACATTCCCAAACAATATGAGAGCTGCCAATAAAAAATAATGTCCAATAGACCAAACAAAAAAAAAATGTGACAAAGTATGTAATTTACCTCTTCAAAGTATGTAATTTACCTCTTCAAAGTATGTAATTTACCTCTTCAAAGTATGTAATTTACCTCTTCAAAGTATGTAATTTACCTCTTCAAAGTATGTAATTTACCTCTTTCAACTTGACATTCCCTTGTAAAAATGACAACTCCACTAGTTTCTGTGTTGTAGGAATCAGCAATTTATCATCTTTTTCCATAAATAGTTGATAAAAGTAAGTGTGTTCTCCAGAACTGGAATAGTATTTATTAACATAAAAATATATTATGCTGGCTGTGTATAAAGTGTTTATATAACAGTTGCAACACAAATGGTATATAAAAACATACAATTAACTAAGAACAGAAATATTTCTCAAAAACAATTTCAGTGAAGTTGTGTAAATTAATCAGAGTTTGAGTATTGATTGCATTCATAATTACCTTAAGTGCAATAAAGGATCAGCTTTCATTATCTGTGACAATAATGCACTGAGAAATTCTTCAGGATCTAAAACAATATAACACATTTTTTAATTTAGTTTTCTCTTTAACCTTTTCTAAAAAAGGTTAAGGGTGAACAAATAACTAAAACACATTTTAGGCAAGATGATCAGAGAAATTACTGGTGCTGAAAATTTGTTAACATAAGATAATCAGGAAAATGGCTAACAATGCTACATGTGCAATAAACATGATAATGACTGTAAAATATTTTTTTTTTAATCTAAGAGCAGATGAATGAGATAGTTGCAAAATGAGGTGAATTTAGATTTAATCTGTTTATTTAAGATTTGGCTGCAAACACTGTGTCCATAAAACTGACCTTTTTCTTCACCCATCATCCCAGGTATCGTTCCTAACTTATCCAGCAGCGCTCGTAGCTTCAGGACTTTGTCTGCTCTAACATAGTGAGACCTGTGAGTGAGACAAAAGCAGATCACAAAGAGGTTAACAGAATGACAAAGCTACAGGGGTTTCTAGATGAATTTCAAAAAAGTGATACAGAAACAACAACAAAATTGTAATTACTTGGAGCCCTCTAACAACACAGACCAGGAGTAAAGGTTGCCAATTTAGCCAAGTTTTGTCGGGGGGTGGGGGGAATGCAAAAAAAGACAGTAAGACACGCAAAAACTAGTAAAACTTTTGACAAAAAGTACAAGGTAAATTTAGCAAGTTATATTTTAAAGAAATTTTTACGGCGATAAAACTGTAGGTCCAACAAATTTCATGTGTATTGTCAGTGAAGAGCATGCACAAGTTTCCGTGGCATACTAGGGATTGTGTGGCCAGCACAAAAATCCTAGCCTTCGCCAGGACATGAACTGGGGACTTTCCGTGTGTCAGCTAATTGGCTACCATGCACCACGAGTCAAACTTAAGACTTAATACCTAACAAATACCTAACAATCAAAGACAGAAAAAAAAAAAAGGAGTCACTTAGGGGGCGGAACAAGGCCTTAATTGTTTCTGGCTAAACAGACACCAAAAAATAATGAAGTTATTAAAAAATGTTCCTCTTGGTCCAGTCTAGTCTAGACTATAAGGTTCAATCCATCCTTTTTTCACTTGTTATAAGCTTACTTTTACTACAGAACCTCCCTAATAACCTGCCCCAAGTGACCAAAACAAAACGTACTTTCTTAATGGGTTCACGATTCCTTCTTTGAGAACCTGCTGAACTTTTGGGTATTCGGGCAGATCATCCTCTTTAGCCGGCCGATTGAATATGAAATCAAACACAGTGGTGAAGTAGAACATGGAGAACAGCGTGGCGTCCAGGTAGCAAGAGTTATGGTGGCCTTGAATACCTTTGTTTTTACCACAGATGTCGACAATGTTATTTTTAGTGATATCAGGTGGGGGGATGTCACCAGGTAGGTCTAGAGTTTCAGGGATGCCAAAATCTGTAAAAGACACAAACAACTAAAAAAACATCTCAATAAGTCATTGCTGAAAGATGTATTAAGATTAAAATGGTAGAGTATCCTTTTCACTTTAATCCTTAGGCTAGTGAAGCAGCGTTAACTAGTTTTTCTGGCCAAAGCTATCAATATGATTGTGTGCCCAGTCACATTTACTTTCCCTTCAAAAATGTCGGGTGTTCAACTTATCTGGGCTCCCTCAGAAACACCCTCCAGAAAATCCTGGTATTTTTACCTGCATTCCATCCCAAGACCTTTGGAATGTCAATCAGACATGCTGGCCCCATACTTATGTGGCTGATGTAAAGGCAAGGATGTTCATTTCATTTTTAAATGTGCTTTTTATAATGCAACTCGTACGTGCATGTAAACAATGGAATCAAATAAAGTGAACAAATGCAAAGCAATAAGTAACAAATTAGCCCTTACAATAATGTCTGTCACTGCATGCAAGATATACCTCAAAACAAGTATCTTTAAAGCTAATACATTACAATACTCTATTAGACAGAATTTATAAACAAAATATTTCACCTGCTGGTGGCTTACTGTTGAGTGTTACGAACCGCTTATCTTTACAGCATTTGTAGAGAGGGATGAAAATAGCTTTCTTTGGGGCACACTGAAAGAAGCGGCTGCCTCCATAGGTTCCATCTGAGCCAAAAGACATTTCTTCTTCCTGAGAGAATGAGGCAGTGGTGATATTATTATTAGCCTTCATAAAAAAAAATGATTACAGAATAGCTGTGGTTAATATCAATCTTCTTAACATATATAATATTATTTACTTAAATTCATATTGAAATGTATTGAATAATACTACACCTTATACTAGCACTATATGATACTCCTAAAAGATACTTTTTTCTTGTATGAATAATGTATGATAATGTGCACAAATGTCTATTGTGTTTGAGTACAAATGGTTCTTTAATATTGTTTTAATTACCGGTATGCTGAAAGACGGAATTTACGTAAACAATTCAAATTTCCATTTCTTTGGATAAATAAAGCAATTTTATCTTATATATATATATATATACCATATATACCCGCCTAGGTCACAATGTAGGTCACAACCTTAGTTTCGGATTATTTTACTTAAATGTTGTGATCGACCTGCAGATATGTCCCACCCTTACTTTTTAGGAGTTACGCCTCCTTTTAACTTCTTAAACATTCATACCTTTTAAGCATAAAAGTTTCCTAAATATTCACCTTAATTTGGAAACTTTTCTTACAAAATAGTTTCGACCATGCATACCGCAAACATAAACAAATAAAGGCAGCGTTTCATTTATATTTAACAACCGATCAATACATCAATATGGGAAGGTTTTTATAAGGCAGCTGTTTCCTTATCTAAGTCCCTGTCCCTACTCAAGTTCCTATTCATAGAATGAGTTGACACAAAAAGAAGTCTTTTGATATGTGCTCTTTCATCTCTGTAGTGCCATCAATACAAAAAATGCAGCCTTGGGCTCACCCTAGGCTTCAGCAATACAAATTCAGTCCAAAGTTGAAAAGAAAAGGGGGTGAGGGTCTGAAAACTTATTAACTTATTATCGCCTACGTGATATCCTAGTAATTCTACATCATTACAACCACCGATAAGGGTGTTAGTTGCAACTTAATGACAGAGTAGTGATGTTTTTCAAATTTTTTTCAAAACTTCAGCAAAATTTTAGACTTAAAAAGTGTTACCTATACCCGAGTATACATGGTATATATAACAACAGGTAAATTATGATATTATATTTTAGTATTTATAAATAATTTAAAGTCTCACACCTTAAAAACTCAATCTTTTTTCCTATGTAGCCAAAACAAAATATTACCTTAGGTTTATTCAATGTATTCTTTCATTTGCTTTCAAAAAAAATCTTACCATTTCCAGGCCAGCTGTTGATTTGCCTTCTAATTCCCCTATCCACCGAATGACTCCATACATTGGAGTCTTCAGCTGAACTTCTACCATTGAACCAACCACCAAATCTGGATCCACTTCTTGATTGCTTCGATTGAAGCTTGAAGAGTTGGAAGACTTTGAGCTGGAATTTGTTTCTTCTACAAATATTCACATTATCAGAATGATGTTATTGCCATGTATTAGATCATAAGAAAAATTATTTTCATAGGACAAAGAAATGTTTTCATTGTCAGTTGACAACCTGAAACCACTTAGTTAATAATAATAATAGTTATTTATATAGCGCTTGTATCCATGCTATAAAATTGAGCATGCTCAGTGCGCTCTTGAGATAAGTTGCAATGGCAGATGCATTGGTATGTAAGACACACAGCCACTGGCCAAAGAGAAAGGTCTTTAAGCTCTTTTTTAAGATTCTTTTGTCTAAGATTCTCAGTGTCTAAGGCAAGCTGTTCCATACAGAAGGCGCACTCCAAGGAACTTCTTTTTGTGTCCAGCCAAACTGGGAATTCTAAGAAGTGATTGTGATGAGGAGTGCAGTTCCTTTAATGGCGCATGATTTGATATAAGTTAACTATTGTAGTTTTATTTATGCTATAGTTCTAACTGAATTTATTTTCATCTTCTGTCAAATGATTTTAAGTTTAGTATTTATTGTGATTGAGTAAATATTTTTTTTTCGACTATTTATTTAAAAAAAATTCAGAGCTCTGAAAGTTTAAAGAAAAAACACAACAATTGGGGTGGAAATTACTAGCATGTCCAGTTCATGGTATCTTTACCTAGCAACCTGGTGTGCTCATAGACAGGGTTCAAGCCACTTGAATCCAATCCCCTGTTTTTATACTCCTGCCTGTAAAGTGGGATGTCACTATTGTTTGTACCAGTCTCCGCAAAACTCTGATTAATACCTAGATTCACCTGCTGCAGAAATAGAACAGTTTTAAAAAGTTTTTCCCAATGCTTTACATAACCCAAACCACTATTGCGTAATTGGTGAATTACAGAGACTCAGTCATCAAAAGTTTACAAATTATTAGTAAATAATTTTTACTTTTACAAACATGTATATTTTTAAATATATTAATTCTTATTTTTTCCAGTAAATTTGAATTGTTCTAATAGATTAATCAACAAGGGATGCAACATAAGGGTCAGTTATTTTAAAGAAATTTTTTTAACAGATTTATAGCCCAACAAAATCCTAGAATTGATCACATTTCTACTGTTATCAATATTTTGCTTCACTTACAATAGGCACCAGTTGATCAGAATTTCGAATGGTTTTAATATCAGAATTAGGAGACCTTGGGAAGCTTTCATTTGGCAATTTCTGTGTTGCAAATGGTGAGGTCACGTCAACTTCACTGCCTGTATCATAAGCTCCAGCTTTAATAACAAAACAAAAAAGGCAAATATATATAAGAAAAACTCTAATCTATAAGGTCAAATATAAAATGTGTTGAACTCGTTTCTATAACATAAAAAAACATCCATGCTATCTGAATGAAACTTGGAAATTTGAAAAAAAAGACAAAAAAATAATGAAGTTTTTTTTTAAAGTAAAAATCAATTTATTAGGTCAAATATAAAATGTGTTGAATTTGTTTCTATAACATAAAAATCAACCATGCTAACTGAATGAAAGTTGGGAATAACAGTTTCAATGTTTTGTGTCTAAAAGAAACAATAATACTTTTATTTATATTGTGCTGCCAACATAAATTATACTGTAAGCCCAGAGAGCATTTAACACTGAACAAGAAAAACATATATAGAGCTGACAGAAAACGGCTACAATTCTATAGGCCAGACAAGTCTACACATTTTTTTATGACATCAAAGGATATAAGTAAAGTATCCCATCAGACTAAATTGATCCATTGGGCCGGCGAAGCAGCGTTCACCAGTTTTTGTGGCCACTGCATGCTAGGGGATTGTGGAGCTAGTACAATGCCCACCTTTACTATATCCCAACTAAAGTCAGGTACCCGTCAGAGCTGGGTAGACTTACAGGAACACCCTCCAATCCCGGGAAAAAATCCTAGTCTTCACCAGGATTCGAACCCAGGGCCTTCGGTACACCAACCGAACGCTCTGCCAGTGCTCCCAAAGGATATAGCGCTAGTTGAAAATCACAAAGTAAGAATGCAGAGATCAAAAGTTTTGTGTAGCTTAATGGATTCTTTTTATTCTAGAATTTATAATTATTATATGAAATACTTTGGTATGCAGGAGTAAAGGACATAGTGCTAACTGTTAGGCTGTGAAGGGACTGTGTGTGACCTATAGAATGTCAGTACACAGTACAGACTGGATGTTGTTGATAAACAAGTCAGTCTTGAAAGAACTGAGAGATAGTGAAGATCATGTTTACAGTCTTGAGAAGCTGAGCTGTGAAGAATTTGGATCAGACTAAACATTAACTTCTTCTATATAAATTCTATGTTGACTCATATTATATTGTTATCAAGTTATTAAAGCTCTTCAAGTGTACAACAAGTCTTTACTTAATGACTTATGAACCCAAGTGAGTGTCATTAGTTGGTGCTGCAATCTTTTTTATTTTTACATTAATTAAATGGGTACAGTTTCATTCATTACTGCTTTGATAAATTTAAAAAGTAATTTTTAGCAACCATTTACAGCTAAATAAACAGTGTTACCTGGATCAAATTCTTCCTCCTTAATTAGACCGATTAATGGGATAAGAGATGCATGACCTTGCTTTGTATAAAACAGTCTTTGATCTTTATATTTTCCAGTACCAGAACCCACTGGTCTGTCCTTCAAAGAGAAAATATTGACATTTAAAAAAAAACATTAATAAAAATATTTACTAACTGCATATATATTAAATTTTTTCAAAGTATATGATATTGATATGAAGTCTTCAGTAGTAAGGAAGCTCATGATGACAATGTGACATCCGTGGTTACTAAAGGGTTAAGGTTTTAAACCTTTTAAAAAACCTATTTAAAGCCAACAATATCTAAAAATGAGAATTGAATACCTTTTTTCAAGAACCAGTAACCTGATTCTGATGAGGCCCTAATCTACCATTTTTAACAAAAACTTTTCAACAAATAAAAAAAAATATTGTATCTATAAATTACAATTTGTTAACTAAAGGTTTGAGATTTACCATAAAATATTATGGTAATAAACTGCTCTAATGATTGTCTTTATTTGTTTTATAATGTGGCTGTAGTAACTTAATGCCTGGGAAAAAATATTTAGCTCATTGGTCACACAAGGAAAAATTCAGGGTCGATTGTTGGAATTTGAAACCCATTTAATATTTTCATTAATAAACAAAAACATGCCAAACAATTGAAGTTTCTACATTTTTTTTTATTGTGCTTTATTTAAGAAATAAGTCAATTAACCTACATAAGAAAATCTCACTCAATTTAATTTGTTTTAAAGGATTAAATAAAAGTTTCTATTATAAAGTATCCACTGTGTTTTTCCGTCTCTTTACCAAGGTTTGAAATGATACAGCATCAAAAACCTATATCCGTCTAATTTACCCGATTCTCCAAGCCTTAATCTAAGTCAATGGGTTTTTTCCAACTGTTAGCCTATATTTGAAAAATAATAAACTTACAAATTCTACTCCAACAGTAATATTCTCTTCCGCTTCCCCTGGCAGGTTACCGATCCATCGAACAAAACCTCTCTCTGGTCCTTCATCACTGATCCACACCACTCTCTCGTCTCTTTTAAGGCTACAACTGACCAATTCTTGTGAGACAAAAGTCTCTCCGTTATCATCAGCTTTTTTCCTGGTGCTTTTATGCCAGTCTTCTCTTCTTTTTCTGATTTTGTGCAAAGGGACAAATACTGCACATTCTGGCTCGGTTTTAAACAGTCGCTTCTTTTTAATCATACCATCGCATGTTCCTTTCTTTTCCTGTGTTGTAAAGGATAAACATTGATTGAAGTCCCTTTCAAGGGGGTCAATAAACCTAAATATATACTATTATATATACTGATACAAATTTATAAGACAGAGCACACAAGTCGACAAGTAGTAAAAATGCATGGCTACAATCTCAAGCATTATAATATATATAAAGCCAATTTGTTCTATCTGTTCTATGCGTAAGATGTAATAATCTTCTTTATAGAAGGAGCTTCTGTAATATATAAGTTTTGATAAGATAAGAATAACATTCAGTGGCTCATTTTGAATAAACTGGTGACAGAATCTAGCCTTGTTGATTATTTCAACTATATCTAACATATTTTATTTCGTATGTATAGTGAAAATAAATTTGGAGGTTAAGAAAAAATAATAACACTGTATGAGTGAAAACAAAAGCAACCAACAATTGATCTGGCCCATAATTTATTACACAAAGCTTACTTTAAAATTAGTGAAGAAAATGTGTGTATTGTCAGATACCCTTGTAAGATAACATATGGACCGAATGCTAGGCAATAGAACCAGCGAAGATTAGCTACAAGGAATATCTTTTAGTTTCTTTTTTTTGTTCTGATCCCTTTTTAATACAACTTGCAAAAGTTGCTGGCCACAAAATCTAAGACTCCCACTATCACAAAACTGTGCAGAAGAAAGACAGACCTGGAAACCACTGTGCAATTCATCATAATAATTTTCATAATATATTTATATAACTATAGAGGCCTTGTTTATACCCCTCCATTGAGCAATATTGAGTATGAAAAATAAGACGCTATCTTATACATTACAGACGCTCCTTCTATAAAGAAGATTATTGCGTCCTACGCTCATACCGTGGACACTCAAACAAAATATTAAGAGATAGGCCTAAATATTCCTACTCACTACTTTCCAGCTAATAAAGAACATATTGGGTCTCAATGAAGAACATAAATATATTATAATATAGTGAAGGAAGCTTATATTTATTTTTATATAAAAATATACAACGAAATAAACAAGAAATATTATATGCTTCAGGTTACCTATATACTATATTTATAGCCTATATTGTGTAAAAATATATAGGCCTACACCACAATATATTATTTAATATAATTAATAAGGCATTGAAAGTTTTAATCGAAATGCTTTTTATTTTTAAAATTTAATACATTTATCTAGGCCTATGAGAGAAAATGGCAAATTTAGACTTCATTTCTCATTGTTACTAAACACTATTAATGTTAATATCCTTTTTGTCAAAACCAATTATCATTTAAACAAATTTAAACATCTCCAACTTTTTATTGGTTTTGTCCATCATACTGATCAACAACCCCGTCTTCTCCCTAATGTAATGTCACAGGCTGAAGCCGAATAGGTATGTTTCTAATATATTAAAATCGATCACCAGGATTTATTTTTTGAAAGTAAAGTCTAATTAATGTTTACAAGATATTTAATTACTAAATTAATTGTATACTTAGGGTGTGACCTATCCACCAGTGCAACCTATAACTATAGGCGAGTCTGTAGTATATAGGCCTACAGTCAATTTTTAAAGCCATAAACATATATATTTACAGACGTTCCTTCTAGATAGAATATTATTATGTCCACTAGGCCCGAAACTCCAGCTGGGTGGCAGGGATTGGTTTGCCGCAGAGCTAGAACCCTGACCATTTCATTTTTAAATCCGGTGGACTAACAACAGGACCAGCCAGCCTTACATGGTATAATAGCATAATAAGTAGGCCTTAATGCTTTTATTAATAACTTTACTAATTTCATATAACTAACTTTGACTAAGAAACTTTTTTTTGTAGTTTTTTATTTGCATGATTAGTGTCAAAAAGGTAGACATAGCCTACATTCCTACATCATTAAAAATATAGGCCTAATACATAATATATTTAAAACTATAATTCTGAATAAAAATCTAAATTTAGCATATATGATATATCTTCAAAGTTATATGCTTTTTCTTTACCATAAGATGCACTCCAAACATAATTCCTTTTGACTCTGGTACGTCTGTTCCTTTGTATCGCAATATTCCTTCAAATTCACTGAGTTCATTTTTTAACTTTACATATACATGATCGTTAATTTTTAAAGTTTTACCCTCTTGTAACCAATTCTTATCATTGAAGACATCTAAACGTTCTATAACAGTAGGAATAGGTCTAAGCAAGTCTACAATTTGTGGTTGCACATTGTCAATTTCATAAGAAGCACATTTTACAAAATACACCTTATCTAAATCTAGTGTCTCTAGTATTGCTTCACATTTTGTATTGTCTGACTTTTGATCAACAAGAGTGAGCAATGTGCCAGGTAACACTTGATTTTGTTCTTTGGTATCTTTAGATGTGTTATAACTAGAATGGTTGTAAACTTCTTTCTTCCGGCCATACTTCGACACCAGAAGAATGTAGATTGTTGAATTGTAGTCTGAATGCGACATTTTTTTTTATATCTATACTTATTATACACAATACTTATATTAGCATTTTTAACTGGAGTTTAACAAACAATCTTTAGTTAAAATACTTAAATGACATTTCAACAGTTAAGTTCGATAATTGGTTGAATCAATATAAAATAAAACAAATTTAATTAATCAGCCATAGCGAAATGAAATTTCCAATAGACTATTTTTAGTATTTTTGGACCATGGAGGGATCACTGGGCTATATAATATTATTATGTGAAATGCACTGAGCTATATATAAATATCTGTTGTTTTTTTAAGCACTGAGCTATATAATATATAAACTGGAGTTAGGCGTCTTTTTCTTCATTTCATGCACCGTCATGGACTCATGGTGTTGCAAATTTGTGACTAAGCAAGACCACTATATGAATCACACTCAACTATTTTTAGTTTTCCCCTTTATAGTACTGCTATTTACGGCTATGTACTGGAACACAACATTTGACCTAGACTAGATCTATGCATAGTATAAGATACGATAAGATAAGATTGCTTTATTGATTCAAATAAAAATAAATGGAAATTTGATTTGATTAGGCTACATAAATTCCGTCTTTCAGCATACTTAAAACAATGTTCACTGTTCCGTCGTAGCTAAGGCCGGGGTCGTGCCTGGCACGCCGAGGTATTTCCAAAGGCACGCGGAAGAGGCCTTAAAGATATAGGGGCCGTCCATAAATTACGTCACACGATTAGGGGGGGGGGAGGGGGTCACGCATTTGTGACGATGTGTGACGAGGGGGGAGGGGGGGGGGGTCTAAGATATCCGACGTCACATAAAAATGAATAAGCGTATACATATATATGTTTGTGCGCTATAGACTCCAATGCCGTTAGATCGATCAGGACAACCAAAAATGAATATTTTCTCGCAACTTTCAGGAATATAAAATTTTAGTTTTTCACGTATGCTGCTGACTTTGTTGATTTTATATAAATAGAAGTATGCCATTTATGCACACATGAAAATTGTAATTTAAAAAAAAAAAGAAAAAGCTCCTCGACGTAAAAGTCAGTAGCTTCCCTTTCATTTTGCTTTCACTGAGAGTGTTGAACAGCCAACTTTGGGTTTTCCCGACTTTTTGTGTGTATTACTGCGCACTCTGTTGTTTTATTTGCATTGTTGGTTTACACTGTACTTTTTTGTTCTCTATTGTTGATCTCGCTATTATTCTTTTAATTTCTATATGTTTTGTATGGACACAATGTATCCACGGGTCAACTAGTTAGGCCTACTATTAATAAGAATTGTAAATTAAAATTATGATCGCATTGTTTCTTGGATATTTTCAAATGATGATCGCATTGCGAACGCGTCTGAATGCTAAAAAAAAATTTAATGCTCTTATTGAAAAAAATCCAAAACTATTCGCATCTCTGAACGTCAGAGCCAAGCATGGTAGGCCAAGACTTGAGGAAGATCACACATCGTTACTGGAAACTATTGTGGATATTGCTATGCATGGATCATCATAACACTAAATAAGGCAAAGTGATGTGTACAGAAGCATAAAAACATTAGATGAACTCACTGAACACTTAAAGATGGACGGATTTACAATCAGTAGAAGTGGACTCTACCTTCGTCTTTTACAAAAGTGCAGCTCATCTCTTAAAGGCCAGCGTCATGTCTCAACAGTCCAAGTGACGCTCATTAGAGCACAGAATGATCTAAACATGCTAAATATATAAACGGTTTGTTTTGTACGGCAACAATAAGACTATTGGAAGAGTTAGCACCCATGCTAGGGTCAAACAAAGTGTGTTTTGTGAGCCAAGACGATAAAGCTCGAGTGCCAGTCGGGTTGACTACTGCTAACAAGCAAAGTCCTTTGCTGATGCATATCGAATACAGAGTCAGCTTGGCTGACCATGACTGGGTTTAGGCTGCAGGACACAAGCTAATTCCGTCGGTGTATGCTGGAATCCAAATTCAGTCCAATGGTTTAGGAAACCGAGAAGCTATTGGTTATTCAGGACCGACTTACATTGCAATCAGATCTGGAAAACACTCTTCATAAACAGAATTCAGTCATGGACTCGATTTGAAGAAATTGTCTCAAGGAATTTAATGTCATTACACGGAGGGGTATTGATCGCTTGGTGAAACCAATTTTAGTGTCGACAGTTGATGGTGGCTCAGACGAAAATCCAAGATACGGAAAAGTTATTAAGGTTGCAGTCTACCACTTTCTTCAGTACGATTTTTATGCTGTATTCATTGCTACCAATGCTCCGGGGAGAATTTCGTTTAATAGGGTCGAAAGGAAAATGGCGCCACTCAGTAAGGAACTTACAGGGTTGATATATAGATGCTGATTTAGAAAAAAAGAATTTTCAGTTTGCAGGCAACACTCTAGCTCATAGGTTCTCAACGGGGGCGATATCGCCCCCCAGGGGGCGATGAGAAGCTTTAGGGGGGGCGCTGACATTCCCGGGGGCGATTGGGGGGCTGTGAAGGGTAAGTGGGCGGTACAAACGTACCTGCTATAATTTCAACACATCAGCTATTTGAATCGATTCGTTTTTGGATGAAATATGATGTAAACGCAAGTGCTACTAAATATCTGATATCCCCCAACAGTAGGCAAACATATTATTGAACAAATAAGAATCGCAATTACTTTTCGATGAAGTAGGGGGTCAGTATTTGGCAAATACGGTAAGCGGCCGTCTGGTCGTATGGTTGGTTCACCGGACTGTCGCCTTAAAATCTGCTAATATTACTCTTTTGATCTGTTTTACCGAGATGTCATTTAATGCGTTTGAATTTTTTGTAAATAGGTAACCAGAAAAGCTATTCAGTATAGATATGTAGTAATCATACAAACTGGGTAGTTATTATAATGCTTAAAAATATTCATATAAATTCTTTAGTCACATAATATTTATAATTTTTTAAATAATTTTTTACAGTTCTATCATATCATTTCAAAGTTATAAATGCAAGCCATTTAGTTTTTTATAAAAGAAGAAAAAAACATTATAAATATTACCTCAAATGAAACGGGTTAATTATCTCCCTTTAATTAACAAATGTTTCCGCTAAAATTAAGTTGGGGGCGGTGAGCGGAAAAAAAATATAAAAGGGGGTGGTGAGCCGAAAAAGGTTGAGAACCTATGCCTAGCTGAACTTTGGTCACAGTTGGTAGCCAATAATTTTTCAACAGTAGCAGAATTCATTGACCCAACAGTCTCAGAAATCGATGGAGATCAAAAATGGTTTGACGTTCATGTACGAACAAGCCAATATTTAACTCAAATTGTAAAATGCACCGACAAAAAGTGCAGTTCAAAACTAAGAAACTCATATTTCAGTGTAGTAACAGAGATATTTTTTCCACATCCTTTACCAGTTGTTCAATCATGCGAAGGTCTGAAAATTCCAGAACAGACAACAGATGGAGCGTCGCATAAGTTTCCATCTCTGTTTGCAGCTCAAAGTCTGAAAGTGGATGATATCCTTCCTCGGTCATTAAATCCTTACCTTTCGATTCCATACGATTTTGTACTGTCCGTCAATACAATCTGTGATTAGCGATGGGATTTTCAAAAAAATGTTATACGTAGTTCGCTTCGTTAGTCATGCTGCGCAGTCATTAAATAAACACACAAGCAGGAATCAATTATTCCTCCCAAACATATCAGGCCACAAAGAGTTGCTGCACATAGGTAACGTGAATTAATTGTTATTATCGCTAATGAAGAAAATGGAGAGAGTGCTGAATGGATAGATGAAGAAGAGCTTGATTTGAATGGAATAGCCATTCCACCTGATGAAGAGACCAATACAGTCCCCATTTATTCCATAAAGGAACATTTTTCATCACTATGGGAGAATGTATGATAACATACATTTTGTGTTGTTGTTTTTTTATAAACTTTATTTTTTAAATTGTTCCGATTCTACTAAAGCATTTATTTTTGTGCACATGATATTGTTATAATTACACTTTCGATTTTTCTTTTGTGTAATACAAAATTCATTAGATAATTATTACAAAACAATTGTCAAACTTTTTCAGACCCCCCTTCTCCCCCCTATTTTGTTGACGTAATTAATGGACGTCCCCACAGTAGTTTACATTTATTTAATGCTTTTAAATTGTTCTTATACAATGAAAGAGTTGAAAATGACGTTTTAATCAATGTTGAAATGTTGCTATTACTATATATTAGCTTTATATAGCCTACTATTTACTTTTGATTGCAATAAAAACATGAATTTCATGAATTCAAATTGGTGATGAATATTCGTAGCCTATAGTAGGCCTACTAAACTTTTTTAAACTGTAATTATATTATAGGCTCGGCTTATAATAGGCAATGGCTGGTGTTAAAATATGTGGGTTAAGCCTAAGTTAGATCATCTAACTATTCATAGTCATATTACAATGAGGTTATAACTGTAGTAATACAATTTTATTTTAGTAACCTATAGAATCTAAATAGTATATAATATCCTAGCTCATAGTACTATGATTATGATAGTCTATAGCAGGGGTCGGCAGCCTAAGGAACGCGTGCCAAACTTGGCACGCAGAGCGATTTTCAATAGCACGCGAGAGACCTCCAAGTCTTTTTGTGTTGTTTTTTTATGAAAGAAAGACACATAATTTTCTGGTAGGTTACTGAATGAGGAAAACTGACTGTTGAAGCGGATGTTTCTGACACATTTCAGTGATTTGAACGTATAATTTACAAAGACGGGGTCAAACAGCACTTTAACTGTTAGACCACTGGAATGGATTTCCATAGGCCTATATCTTTAGTGAAATCAATTTTAAAATATTTAACTATATATGCAGAGCCCACACTAGCATATGTAGCGCCCCATTGCAGGGCAAATGTTTCAGCGACGCCCCTTTGCATGCATGTAAATGAATTGTTTAGTGCTATATTTACACTATATTTGCCGCCCCCAGAAGTGTTGCCCCAGGGCATATGTCACTTCTGCCCTACCCCCCCCCCCCCGCCCCATGTGAGTGCACTGACTAGGCTATATGTACTTCCCTTTAGAAAGGCAAAAATAAAGATATATAGTTGGGCTTTTTCATACGCCTCATCAAGCCTAATTGGCTTGATCGTACTACAACCTTTTTAGATATACGGTAAACTGTTGTTTTTTTAAGTGAAGGATTATTGGCGATCTTAAAACGCAGGAAAATGTGCCAATTTGTGGGAAAATCTGGATGGAAGCCGCTTAAGAAAATAATCTGATTTTCTCAACTGCCAGGCATTCGATCTACTTTCAGCTTTTGGTTCAACTTACACTTGTGAACATTATTTATTGCACATGAAAGCAGTGTCAAGCATTTAAAGAGGTCACTTAAACTTCACTACTCAGAAATGACTAAATATAATTATTGCCATCATAAATTAGCAAAGAGAATTCAAGATACTGCGCTCATTAATTGATTATACTTATAATAGTTTCTATATGCTCAATGTTTATTTACAACTGTTTAACGTAAAATGAATTTTATATCTCTAATAATTAAATCTTGTAATAAAGACCATAATACTGGATTTATATAAATAAATAATAATTATAGTCAGTAATATTTGTTATATTACAAAATATAATTTGTTTAGCATCACCATTGAATTAAATTTAGAAATTTTATTTTAATTAAAGGGAAGTAATTAGCTTGTTTTATTTGCGGTAATATTTCTAATATTAAATATTATGTTTCTTTTATAAAAAAATAAATAAATGGTCTACAATATATAACCTTATAATGACAAAACTGTAAAAAGTCGTTGAAAATTATATAAATATTATATGAATAAAAAATTATATGTAGGCTACATTTTTTAAACATTACAATAGCTACCCAGTTTGTATGATTAGTACGTATCAATACCGCTTACTGATAGTATCATCATGGTTGTGAACAATACTAAAAAAAATTATTGGCAATACCAATACCAATACTGCCTATAAAATATATTGGCAATACCAATACCAATACAATCTTAAAACCAGTATTGCAATACCAATACCAATATATATTTATTATTGCCTTACCAATACCAATATTAGGGTCATTCGACGAATAAAACGCAAATACGTAATTCATCGCTCTTTATCACTTACATCGATAAGTCGGCATACCTTAACGTCCTTAAGCAACAAGATTTTTTAATATGTATACTGTACACATATTGTGAATGAATGAATAGATGGATTGATGAATGAATGGATGAATGAAGCAAATGACTGTCATAGAAAAGCAAATGATACATAAACGGTTAAACATCATACTATAGTAAAAACAGTCAGACCGAGTCAGTGGATTGCATCACATCTGAAAAACTAACGATGAACGATGAATTTTAGTAGAGTTCACAGGGTAACGCCACCTATTTGGCCGTTACCACTTAGCCAGGCGAAGAAAAGTAACCATTTCAAAATGCGCACTGCTCCGTCGTGAACGAAGAGGGGAAAATACTCGTCCTCCTAATGAGAACAACCTTTCAACAGCAGCGCGTGAAGGAAGTCCTGTATTCAGGTCTATGTATATTTTATGGATATGTGGATAGGCATCCAATGATGCAATACTGTCTGAAGTGTCTGCCAAGTAATTATTAATTTCTTGATTCACATCAGGTGAATCATTCACATGATGTCGTCTGGCTGACAATCCAGCGAAGAAGTCTGGCTGATTATCTGTACCATCAGCAGCAGCCGACGTTGCTTTCTGATCATCAGTAGGAGCAACCAACAGTGATTGTGAAACGCGTCTCTTCAGTGATTCAATAAGATGCGAACGCTGTAAATCATCATCTATCCAGTCCAACTTGAATTTGGGATGTACAACGGATGCCAGCTGAGCATCAATGCTGTGAAACATGTTTGAAAATCTTTTATCGATGGCATTCAGGTGGCCCAGCTGCCAACTACAAGAATAATTTTAGACATAAAACTACTTTATTCACAAATTCACAACCAATGTTGTAGAGAATTTATTGAATATTGCTTTTAGTATTGGTTAAAAATCAATACCAATATCAAAAATAATTATTGGCAATACCAATACCAATATCAAATTTCAAGAAGTATTGCAATATCGTCCCAATACTTAAAAAAGTATTGGCAATACTACCAATATCAATACAATATTGCAATATTAACAACCCTGAGTATTATACACTTGTCTCAATCTCTTTATTGTAGCTTGAAGAAATTAATACAAAGCTCAGTTAAACTTGAGAACAAAATGATAATGTTTACAAAATAGTTAGATCTACCATAAATGTGAGAACTTTAATAATATAATATTGTATTTGGTATAAATGCAAATAAAAAGAATCACAAACACGTTTTTTTTTTAAATTAAATATAAAACGATTTTCTCTAGAATCGATAGATTGCTTTTGGCCTTGGTATTGCTGCGGAGTTAAATTGTCTTATAAAAAAAAAACAAGTATATTAGAGCAGGATGACATTTAGGCTGTTGTCACGCTGAATGCTTTAGAAATCGAAATCCTAGTAGTTCGATATTCAATTTTTTATTTTGTTATTAGAGTTTTTGAGGTGAGTGTTTTTTAAATCAGTGTGACAGAAAAGCTAAAGATCGGAGATAGAGAAGACGATTCATTGACTCGTAGCGCTGCACAATGTTGTCGATTCTAATGGCTAATGCATCATACTTCTTTCTTGGACGCTGCTCTGTGCCGGTGCATGACTGCAGTACTGATGCTTTGTGCAGTTGACAATCCTTACGTAGACTATCAAGAAATATCCACATTGTTGGATGGTGACACGAGAACAGAGATTGGAGGGAGTGATGCTTGAGTGTTTGATGTTTGTTACATCTCCAGTTCATGTTTCCGTTTAAAAACTTTTTTAATCTAAAGGCTTTGTCGGACTAAACACACGATATATATATGAATGCACGTACAGTCAAATCAAACACAAAGATGAACTGATTATCAAAGGCGAAACAACTTGCAGTATTTAGTCCACATAACGCGAAAATGGAAAATCCAAAAGTGTAAACATGCAGAGGTAAAAAGTCCCGTGTATATATTCAGCGGGTAAAATCTGGACTTGTCGTTAGTCACAAGTTGTCGATCCATATTGTCTGTCTAATTTAATCAACAACATTGCCGCTTCAAAGACATAGATCCATTGGACATCTTGAGTCTGAGTAAGTGTGGTGTCCTATTTCTATCCACCGTCCTATTTATCCGTCGTGCTTTTTATCATCAAGGCGAACCCGGCTCACGGCCGTATCAAACAAAGGTAGAGACGACAGCGAGTTACCGGTAGCACCTGGCCAAATTAAATAAACATTGTCGAGCAATCAAGCCAGGGGGCAATACTGAGATAAACGACGACGAAACTTTATCCCCTTGACCTTCTTATTTTCTTTTATCTTCAAACGTAGAAATCATCAATTGGAATATCACAGACTAATTAATGTTCTGTTATCGTCACAGGAGGGGGCCCTTAAGTCTACCATAATACAACTGCTCAAGTTGTTAGCCATGCACTACATATTGCTTCAGGATTAAGTGTCTGGGGATTAAGTGTCTGGGGATGAAGTGATTGGGGATGAAGGGACTGGGGATGAAGTGCTTGTAGATGAAGGGACTGGGGATGAAGTGACTGTGGATGAAGGGACTGGGGATGAAGTGACTGTGGATGAAGGGACTGGGGATGAAGTGACTGTGGATGAAGGGACTGGGGATGAAGTGACTGTGGATGAAGGGACTGGGGATGAAGGGACTGGGGATGAAGGGACTGTGGATGAAGGGACTGGGGATGAAGTGACTGTGGATGAAGGGACTGGGGATGAAGTGACTGTGGATGAAGGGACTGGGGATGAAGGGACTGGGGATGAAGGGACTGGGGATGAAGTGACTCGAGGCTTAATTGTCCTAGACGCAGACCAAGAAAAGCTCACAGGCCGCGAAGCTGCTCAAAAATTTATAAAACACTTTAGCAGCGTAGGAAATATTAGTATCACCGAAAAAAGAGCCAGAGAAGTCAATGACCACATAGAGAAAGCTCCAAAAATGTCCACACCACACTCTCATGGAATGACAGCAAATCTCAGCATGAAAGAGTTTGATGACTCACTGAAACTCCTCAAACCCAAACAAGCTCCAGGATCAGACAAGATCTCAAATGATATGCTTATTCACTTAGGACCTCTGGCAAAGAAAAAACTACTGCAAATATTCAATGCTAGCTGGAAGGCAGGAAAAATTCCAACTGTCTGGAAAAAAGCTATCATGATCCCTATGGTAAACCAAGAAACCAAGTTGACAGCTACCGCCCAATAAGTTTAACCAGTTGCGTCTGCAAACTAATGGAAAGAATGGTCAACAATAGGCTCACATGGCTTCTTGAATCTGAAAATATACTAGCAGATGAACAGGCAGGTTTCAGAAAATGTCGATCAACAGAAGACCAAATAGCTTATATAGCCCAAGAAATAGAAGATGGATTCCAGGAAAAGAAACCAACGACCATTGTCTGGGTCGACCTAGAAAAAGCATTCGATAAGGTCTGGAAAGAAGGTCTAATCCTAAAGCTATTAAACAACCATATATCCCACAAAATGTTAAACTGGATTACAGAATACCTAACAAATCGAAAAGCTATAGTCAACTTGCAAGGAAAAAGGAGCAACATAGCAACAATACAAAATGGAGTTCCCCAGGGAGGTGTACTGTCACCCACACTATTTCTCATTTTCATAAATGACCTAATTCAACATATTCCTAGAAAAGTAAAAAGCAGCATGTACGCCGACGATCTTGCTCTAATAAGCACAGAAGAATATATAGGCACCTCAAAATTTAGGCTACAAGATGCACTAAACAACCTCAACCTATGGTCCACAGAATGGGGAATGACCATAAACTAAAAAAAAACTACATACTCAATTTTCTCTCTATCTACTAAAGTACAAAGCCTCAAACTGACCTTAGATAAAACAATCCTTGAAAAAAATGACAATCCCACATATTTAGGAGTTACGTTTGACCCAAGACTAACCTGGAAAAGTCAAATAGAAAACTCACAGAAAAAGGGAATCCAAAGACTAGCTTTGATGAAAAAACTTGCTGGCTCAGACTGGGGTGCAAATCACTCTATCTTGAAAAAAACATATACCAGCTATATAAGGCCTACCCTAGAATATGGAGCCACAGTGTGGGGTACGGCAGCCCAATCAAACCTCCGAAAAATAGACAAAGTTCAAAACCTAGGACTTCGAATCCTAACAGGAGCAATGAAAACTACCCCGATCAGAGCAATGGAGGATGCAACTAACCTAAGCTCTATGGAAACTAGACGAGAAACCAAAATCCTTACTCACTTCACCAAGTTAGAAGCATCAGGTCATCACCCTCTAAAACCCAAGCTACTCAAAACCTCCTCAACAAAAAGACTTCAAAGATCCAATTTTATACAAGAAGCCAAACATCTAAAAAGTAAATAGAAAATAGAAAACATTGCAATTGAACCTACCCAACCCCACAGCCACTTCCCCCCCTGGGACCCAAGCCCTACTCTAAAAATCAGAGACGAACTAAGCAACATAGGAAAAAAATCTGACTACACGCCCGAAATACTAAAAGAAGCAGTAAACAACATCATTAGAGAACAATACCCTCAAAATGCATGGACCAGAGTCTATACTGACGGGTCAACTGGAAAAGATTTGAAAAATGGAGGAGCCGGCATTTTCATAGAGTGGCCAAATGGAGAACTCCTAGAAAAAGCCACTGTCACAGGTAGCCTCTCAGATAGCACTAGAGCAGAAAGAAAAGCAATTGAGCTTGCTGCAAATATACTAACAAGCCACACTCAATCCCCCAACAGCCGGATTGTCATCTTCTCTGACGCCAAAACAGTACTCCAGTCTCTAAAAAAACCAAAATGCCCCGATCAACCAGTCACTCAGTACAGAACTTTTAAAACTGAGCAAAATAACTAAAGAACTGGTTCTCCAATGGATCCCTTGGCATATACAAAATGAAGGAAATGACACTGCCGACACCTTAGCTAAAGCTGGAGGCAGACAAAACCAGACAGACCCATCTCTACACCCCGAAGAAATAAAGGCAATACTCAAAAGGAATGAATCCGAAAGATGGTCTGAGCTGCAACAAAACAACCCAAAAATTGATGCTTACTACAAACTCTCCCGCCAATTTCAAAACATCATCTTCAGACTAAGGACTGGTCACAACAGGCTAAAGCAACATATGTTCCGCAAACTACGAATCGGAGCAAGCGAAATGTGCCCCTGCGAAACAGCTCCCGAAAATGCGGAGCATGTCCTTCAGACCTGCCCTCTGTATCTTTCTACCCGGTCAGCCTTTTGGCCCCTGGGGGCTACCCTCAACGACAAACTGTTCGGTGGACTAGAGCAACTGACAGCCACGGCGCAGTTCATTACAGCAGTTCATTACAGCTATCGGACTTGTTGTCTGAATCCTCCCAATCATAACATTTGAGAACGAAGAAGAAGAAATTTGACTGGGGATGATTTGACTGTGAACCGAAAAATCAAGATCTTGGAAAAAAAGCCGAGGAGTGGTATCACTGCCATCTTTTATCACTGCCCCAGGTGTATGTCATCCTAATTATGCTAATGGTGAGATATAAATACCGGTAGATAAGAAGTTTTTCAAAGTGTTTAGGAAATATTATTATACAGCATTTTCTATATTTGTTTAATCATGAACGTTTTTAAACATGTCTATTTGTTAATAACTTTTTTTTAAAACTATCTTTATTAACATTAGTTTTTCCTAAATCATAAATAAAATATATTGTGAATGGGGAACTTTTCTGAAAACAAGCTTTAAACCTAAAAAAAGCAAAAGAATGGTATATTCAAATGGTGATAAATAATAATTAGAAAAACAACAAAGTGCTAAACTTTTTTCTTTTTAAAAATGATTCTTTATAAACTTTATTTCAGGTCAGATTGTCAATTCTTTTACATATTTTTTATGTTAATATGAGGTATGGTTCCAAAGTGGAGAACTCTTCAAGCTATGTGAGTAATGAGGTATGGTTCCAAAGTGGAGAACTCTTCAAGCTATAAAGCAGACAAAAAAAGAGTAAAAGAGAGGCACATTTTTAAAGAAATGAATAAATAATACAAGTGAAAAAATATACCCAGCGCCAAAACAGACTTTAATTGAAGTTGAAAAATTTTAATTGAAGTTGAAAATTTTTTTATTTTTTATCTTTCTACTATATCTAGGTATTTATAGGAAGACATTCTTACGTTTTAGAAACTAATTTTTATCAAGAGACAATTTATTGCAAGAGCTATTACTTCAAAAGATGTTCATTTTACAGAAGTAGTGAAGCTTGTAGTTAATTCCATACAAAGAGATTTATTTAAATCTTAAGTGAAAAAGGGGTAATGAAAATATAAATAAATGAACGTAAAACACAAGCAAACTATTAGCTTAATATAAGAAGAAAAAAGTTCACAAAATGGAAGAAATGTTTTTCAACAACTAAAAAATAAATAAATTTTCAGATTAAATTTTACAATTCAAAGAAACATTTCTTTTAGTAATCAATATATTTCTTGTACATAAACTTTTCAAATGAATAATATGCCAAGGTTTATCCAATAAAAGAATCTGTTCACACACTACATGAGCATTTCAAATACAAATAGAGATTTCTGTTTCTATATATGTGGGAACAAAAGGTGAAGACAAAATTATTATTTTCTATCTAAAATACTCGCTACTGCATCCGATGTAATATGAACAAAATATTTTAAAAGTAATCTTACATTTTTAATTCAGATCTGCAGTAAAACCAACAAAAACTGCCATTTTAAAAGAATTGAAAGATTACGATTTTACAATGAAATAAATATTTTATAAGTATTAATTAAACAGCTTTAATTTATTCTGCTTTTGCTTATGTATGTATTACAGTCAACAACCAATAAGTATAACTTTAGAAAAAAAAAATATAACATTGCATTTTCTGACAACCTACACGATATGTTTATTTATTTATAGTTCTGAAAACCCTCAAAATATATAATAGTGCTACATTGCAGTTGTGATAACCCACAGGAAATAATCAACTTCATCAAATTAAAAAAAAAGAGAAAAGTTCAATTATTGTTTATTGAGCAGTGCTACCAGTTTAAAACAATATTTCAAACAATATTTCTAGTGCAAGCTCTACCATAAAGTGGTCAATGAAAAGTAAAAAATAACTTCACCCTGATGAGAATGTGAAGACTGTAATGAGGGAGCTCTTTCCTTCACAAGTATGAACAAACAATTTTATAACAACACAGAAATGAATCAGCTCTATCCTTCACAAGCATGAACAAACAATTTTATAACAACACAGAAATGAATCAGCTCTATCCTTCACAAGCATGAACAAACAATTTTATAACAACACAGAAATGAATCATCTCTTTCTTCACAAGCATGTACAAACAATTAAAAATCAATTCCACACAGTGAAATCAATATATTTATTTAAATTGTCTTAAATGCTTATGTGACAATTTAAATGACTGTTCTAAATAGAGAGAACTCTACCATTAGACAAAACCCTCTTTGACTAAAGTATCTTTTACTTATGGACAGGATTTCTACTCTAAAAAAACAAAACCAATTGAAAACTTTGGATTATTACAAAATATAATTCAAACAAATATTCTAAAATATGTTAAAAAAACACTTCATTAGAATCTTTCCTGTTTGCATGAATAATTAGTTGCTGGTAAATATAGCACTGTCAAAATGACCTGTATTTTCTTTAAGATATAAACTGAGCAAAAAGAAATGTGATGATTAACAGCAAAATGTTTGACAAATGTTTCCACAGAGTACTGAATCTTAGTATTTAGACCTACACTTTGCTGAATTTGGGAACCAATTGAGTAGTAACAGCAACTCCAGAGTTTCACTTTCCTATGCATAACATTTTCTCTTATCCCCCTTGATTTCCTATTATGGGCTCACTTAAATTACAACATTAGAAGCAGTGGATGGCACTATTTAAGGATTTTTAGCAAAACTGATCTGGATTATCTAATAAAATGTTAGATATTTCTTTAAAACATATCATTTTTTTTTTATTATTAGTAACAGTATGTGTGAGGCAAATACTTTAAACTAAACTGTATATTAGACCGAGGCAAATGTCTGTGGCAGTTGGACCCTAATACCGACATTTGTGTCTAACATTTTCTATTCCATATTAAGATGAAAAATAAAGAAATGAACTTGAAATGATTTTTTCCCCCACAAAACGCTGATCTAAAAAATGTATTACAATCATAAAAGCAAACAATTTTTCCAAAAATCTAAAAATGAAAATACTTGGTTGACATGTAAAAGTAGTAGTAGAACTAAAAGCATAAGTAGAAACATCAATAAATGATGTAATTATATCAACAACAGCCACATCAAAAAAATGCTTTTTACATTAAGAAATATCCAGAAACAGATATTTATTTATATTTGCCTTTATTGTCATCCTATAAAAAATAAGTTATTTACAGTTCTAAATAATGCAACAATCCATTCACCTTTACCGGGTATATGTTGGGAAAGTTAAAGGATAGCTGGACACATAGCCTCTCCAATGATGTGGCCTCAGACATCATTTGGCTCATTTATTTCTTCAACAGCCACTATTCAGGCAGCCAAATGATTCATAAACTCTGAATTAACCAAGCACTGTATCAAACGGATATTCCCTTAATGTTTATCAATACATATTTACATATTTTTAAAATTCTGACACAAGTACACTGTTTCATTCCTCATTTAAAGTAATAACAACAACAACATTTATTTTGCTGTTGTCCTACTGTAAAGCAATCTTTGAAAACATTTTTAAAAAAGATTTAAAATAAATGATCTAAGCCAGAGATAATCAAGGCTAAATTAGAATTGTTCTAAAATAATAATTCTGCTAATTTTATCATAAACAGAAAGTTACCTTAAATATAACAATTGAAATATTGCCAAATGAAAACAAAGTTGAGTTATTAATATCAATTTATCACTTAACTTATTAATATCAACAAATATTAAAAGGCTGTTTCTTAGACACTGTAAATAAATGTTTGCTGACTGATGTTTATAAATATAGATGCATAAAATATAATTCAAACTTGAGGGCTATAGGTTTATCACAATTCTAAAAATATCAACCAATCATCGCTGTCCTGTAACTACACTTATAATGTATTTACTGACACTCGTTTCCTGCAGGATGGCCATGTGTTCGGCATTAGGGAAGGTCACATGGTACACAGGAGCCTTCTGCTGCTGCTGCCAGCGTAGACAGCCCAACAGGCTCCTAATGTTGACGGTGCCATCGCCATCACCATACAAAACTTCTGGGTAGGTGTCTGGAAACAGGTTTTTCCCGTAGACGAAAGTTTCAGGTGTCTCCACCCCCGTCCCATGGAGACAGTGAACAACAACGCCTGGCGGTTTCAGATCTTTTATCAGGTTTTCTGTATCTTTCCTCATATCGTAGCCGGAGCTGAAGTTCAGGTCGGCAAAGAACTCCTTGAAGTCTGCCACAGTGTAGTTCTTGGCATCTGTCATTACCAGAACCTCAGATGGCTTCCAGAACTGGTCGCTGGGCATAAGAAAGGCAGTGCTCGGCATTGACCTCTGCTCTGGGCGTACTTTGAGTGGCTCTACCACTGATACGCCTAAGCTGTCACCTGGAATAAAACATTGACATTTACTACTGGTAATAAAAGCTCACAGTATACAACTTTAATAAAAAAAATGTAGAAATTAATGCATTTTAGAACCCCTTGTCTTAAAATTATGTTAATAAAATAGCATTCATGTATACAAAATAAAAAAAGAATACATTAAGTTATTTTAAATCATGGTCGATGGTTGAAATTTAAATAAAATACTATAAATAATATTGGTATATAAAAGGAAAGTATCACTATTAGACCATATGGGCAAGTGACGCAGTGCTCTCAAGATTCTGTAGTCACAGCATACAAAGGGATTGTGTGGCCAGCACTATGCCCAGCTGCCTTTACTATTCCTAATGCCAGATACCCATAATAGCTGGATAGATCTGAGAGAAAGACCTGGCGTTAAACAAGATTTGAGCCAGAGACCTTCAATGCAACATTCCAAGCGAGTTTCTGCTAGACCATAATGTCCCTAAATAAAACCAGTGTTGTTTCTTGAATCGTACAATCTCCACCCCCTCCTAAAATAACACTTTTAGCCTAAGTAGGTTAGTAAAAAAATATTTCCAACATTGAAACTTCAGTCATTCTGGTCATTGTCTTACCCGACGCCATCAGCCTTACGGGCTTAGCTGCCCCACCCCACACCCCAGCCAGAGAGATCAAGGATTGGATGTACTGGTCCTTCCACTCCTGGGGTTGGTTGTTGAGGAAGTAAAGAAACACTGGGTTCCCCATGCTGTGAGCCAGCACAACCACTTTGCTGTTGTTGTTCTTACTGTATGTGTCTTCAATCAGATTTTTCAAATCTTTATAATACTCTGACAGTTCATCTGTAATATTAATGTTTATTTACATTATAAACAATTTATATATATATATATTAATAAAAGTGACAAGGACCTTATATATATTATAAACTATGTAAGTGTGTGTGTATTGTGTATACATATAAAACTTGATGCTTCCACCTATAAATAACTAACTAGCATATTTACCAAAGTACTAATCTATTTATTGTTTAGTTTTCATACAAAATGTATGTAAGCATATTTGCTTGCAGAACAATAGCCTATAAATGATGTATGTGTATGTGTAAAAAAAAACCTTCACAGGTAAACAGAAAATAAATATAGAATAAATATTTGGAATTTTACATTTTTCTGTTAAATTAGCATACTTTTTTTAATCAGTTTAACTTCCTGCATGAAGTAATAAATAGTTTTAAATGTTTCAAGCATACAAGGCACAGTAAAGCTCATTTAGTTGCAAAGTAATTTGAGGTTTGGTTTCCTCATTAGCCCTTTTATAAGTTCAGTTAGTTTGACTAAAAGCATTTAAAAGATAACATCAAATTAACAATTTAATGTAATATTAAAAAAAAAAAACAGCATTTAAAAAAATGCCAGTTTAAATTCATGAAGTCTAATCAACCTTGGAAAATTATAGAAGGAGCGTCTGTAATGTTTAAGATAAGATTAAAATTAAAGAATTTTTTTTTTTAAATTCTATTACTGTTTGTGTGTGTGTATTACTTTATTATTTTAAAGTTTTCATTTCTACACATGAAGATGAAAATAAATTAAATAATGACATTAAAAAAAAAATTAATAGACGCATGTTTTTTTTCAATCAATATTATAAAAACCAAGTATTTATTTTTTTTTAGTTCACAATAATTATGGTAGTAGGAAAAATAATTTATTTTGTCTTATTAAAAATATTGCTATGTATGATATGATATAACAGTTTACTAAACATATAAAAAGTCATGAATCAATTATTACTTGGTGCTTTTCTGAAGTCGAATGGAGCCCCTCTGATAGATACTCCTCTGGTGTAACCAAATACAAGCAGATCTGATACAATGTGGTTAAAGTAGGACACTGAAATCAATTACAAAAAAAAAAAAGATATTCAAGGCTGTTGTATTTCATTAATTCTCTCCAACACTAACGGAACCTTTGAACAGTACATCATTTACTTTGGGAAAAATTAAATGCACACAAACACACACATAAATGAACATTATATTGTAATTTGAGTGACTGAACCAGGATTGCTTAAACTTCATAGGACAGGATAGGAAGTTAGTACAAAAAATATAAAGTAAAGGAAGAATATATGCATTGTTTTAATGAAAACCAACTACAGGACTCTTACTCTAGTTCATTTTAATTTCCTAAGCTTTTCACAAGCTTGACAAAAGATTCACAAACAGGTTTTTTTCTATTTTTATGTTTTTGGAAGAGCATATCATAGGTAGTCCAAAGAAAAAAAGTTTGGGGATGTTTTTTTTAAAGTACAGATAGGGGCCTACTTAATTTACAAAAAAAAAAAAACATAATGGTAGTTTATTTTAACAACTTCTCAAGTTAACTGCTTAAAATGACTTTCTACAAATATTGTTTATGCTGTTTTGACCATTTTAGTAAAATTCTCAAAACTCTCCTAAGCCTTGGTCAGTTTTCACAAACTTGAAAAATATCACAAACTTTGGTCAGTTTTTTCAAAATTGAAAAATCATGTCAGTTTTCCCAAACCCAGGAAGTAGTATTCCCTGTGACAAGCTTTTCAATACTCAGACATTTTTAAATGGATCCAAAAACCTGATTGTGATACTAATTTGGCTGGAAATGGCGAGTGGGCTAATTATAATATTTGTGATTATTTTAATTGCACAAAGAAAGATATTTTTTCTTTATTGATATTGGTAGAACTAAGAAATGATAAAGAAACCAAAAAAAATGCACAGTGGAAAAAAAATAAAAAAATTAAATAGGTTTACTGAATTTTCATGCAGCATTAAATCAGTAGGCTACTATTAATTATTATAATTATAATAAATTACTTCATGCTGATTTTTTTCAATATGATTTAAAATTTACTTATAATATTTAGTATAGAATATAGTATCAGTTCAGAAACAATAGCAATTAAAAACAAGAACACTTTTTTTTTTAAAGTGTGTAGTACATCGCTTTATAATTTAGGCCAGTATCTTTCTTATTTGACAACCTTGTACTTAACAATGTTTGATCACTACAAAATACAAAATCTGCCCAGAGCTAGCATAGAACATGGAAGCAAAGTTTGTCATTGAATGCTATACTTACTAAATGGAAGGTAATGTGATGGGGAGCTAGGATCCAGCCACTCCACCGATGCTGTGTCTCCAAATCCTACAGTTTTAATATCCACACCAGGAGAGTTTGATGTCGTTCTTGTTACGTTGTCATATACCAATCTAGATGTTAATTATTATAGGAAATTCTTTTATAATGATTAGCAAAATTAAAACTTTGGAGTGAACAGGCCTTAATACATTTTAAAGAATTGTGCACACACATAAACAAAAATGTAATTCCTAAATAAACTTTAAAATCCAGCCTATTTTATTGAAATAATTTTAAGAGCAAAATATTTTTTATTTAATATTTTTAGCTACAGTAATGAAATAAAATATCAAATGCTTTTAAACTTTACAAAATTAAAATAAAACTAACCACATGGACAGAAGTCATTTTACCAAAGCTGGGTGACTAATTTAGCTGATCAATAATATAGTTTAAAATAGTTTTATCAAAGACATCTCAACATAACACGCTAATTAAACACACTTCATACCTCATATTATCTACAAAACAATCAATGACTTGAGGAAGAAGTTCTTCAAGGTTAATCCATATGGATTCATAACCAGAACTATATTTTCTGCATATGAAATGTGGAACTGAAGTTTTATTGAGTTTGGCAACAAGCTGTGAACCGCCATCTCCTGGAACTGTTAGATAAATTAGTAATTAGAATTAAGAATACTTATAATTTATACTTTTTTTTTAAAGTCATTCAAGTTATTTTCCTTTAAATTATTGATTTCAAATTGTCAGATAATTGATGTCAAATTGTCAAAAAATCAAATTGATATCTTATATAGGCATATTGTATATATGTCCCTTATTCTTATGCACCGCTTGATGAGTGCAACACATGACATGAAAACTATCTTCAAGACTCTCTACTTTCAATTCCAATATGCTGTCCACCCATCTCTATGCTGTCCACCCATCTCTATGCTGTCCACCCATCTCTACGCTGTCCACCCATCTCTATGCTGTCCACCCATCTCTATGCTGTCCACCCATCTCTATCTCCCTCCCCATGTTGTGCCAAGCAGTATGATCTTTGCAAGTCCTGTTGTTGTTGTTTATGTAATTATACCATTCAAGTTTGCAATTTTTAATTGGGACAGGAGGTCACTGAAGCAGCTGATGGTTTAAAAAAATCTTGTACAATTACTTCTTCTCATATCACAAGAAGAAACTGAAACTGAACTGAAATTCAACCCTAAATATTTTACTGTTGCCTCTCCCCATAACTGTAACTTAGTGCAAGGGATAAGTAACAGATTGTTCAACCTAACTGCATAAATGCAAGACAGATTTGGAAATTACAATGCATAGGCCTTTTGTTTAGTCTTGGTTCCTAAAAGGATTTTTTCCTTTAGATAATGATAATAATTATATGTGCTTAAATCCCAAATGGTTGAAGACACCCTGTCAGCTCACAGTGATAATAATATTCTTCCATTAAAATATCTAAAAAAAATAATTTATCTCAGAATTAAAATTGCAATGCTCCCTTATTTAATTATTTAATAATTAATATTTTAACCCGATTACAATATAGTCAATATAGGATATATATGTATAGGTCTATTTAATAAATAAATCAATATAGAATAATAATATTATAATATTAATTATATTTTAAAAATTATTAGATCTAGGCCTATAGCCTAGGCCTATAGCTATAGCTTTATTTATGTTCATTGTAGTTTATGAAATTTTTATCCATAGCTTTTATACAGGCCTATTTAATTCCCCTTTCCCCCCTGGGCAAAGTCGCAAAGACGAGGAATTTACAGTTTTAGATTATGTCATAACTCAGACATAACTTAAGGGTATGATAAGAATAAGAGTAAGAGAAACAATAGATGATATAGGAATATAGGATATAGGCCTATATATTATATATAGTTATATACTATATAGCCTACTCTAGCAGTAGAGCCTACTAGCCTATGCCTATACTATATAACAAAACTAAAAGCATGACAACTGACAACCACTCCAATGACAAAGAATTAATGAAACAGTAAATAGAATAGAGTTTATCAGTTTATGTTTAAGTCATTTAAGTCAGAAGTTTAAGTTTATGTAATACTAATACTAATACTGTCTAATAGTCTTAATTACTCTTAATTCTCTTAAACAATAGAGTAATATTTAATAATATTATTTTAATATAATTTAATAATAACAAATAATAATCATGAATCATATTTTAATATTGAATATTGTAATTTAGGCCTACAGTCCTACAGTACAGTAATTATTATTAATTATAATTTTCTAAAAGTAGTAAAAGTAAAAGCCTTATAAAATTTATGATAAATAAAATACATTAATAAATATAGGCTAAATAGGCTAATTAGCCTACCCTAATTAGCTAAACATTTTTTTAAGTTAAAAGTAAATAAAAGGAAAAATTAAAACTAATCTAGATCTAGACTAGATCTAGTCTAGATTAGTAAAAGTTACTAAAGTAAAAGTAAAAGTAAAAAGTAAAAGGTTGGAAATTCGGTCAACCTACTCAATACTACTGGGTATCTTGGTCCCGCTTGTATGTTAGAAATACAAATGAAGAGAACTGTGATGATTTGAATAAGTAAATTTCCCTTAACTGAAATAATCCCAGCCATGTTGATTAATTTCAATTACCCTTGATGGAATATCACGCCATACAAATTTACTTCGTGGTAGAGTATTGATTGTGCCCTGCTTTTGTAGTAGTGGGGTTAGAACTCTTCATGAAAGCTCGTTTAATTTAGAAGTTTACAAAGAACCTATAATAATTATGCAGTGATTCTCTTGTTTTTTTCCGTACCGGTACAACGCCCACATATTGATACAGTATTTTTTTTTTAGTTTTGTCCCATGTATGTTTCAAAATTTGAGAAACTATCAAATTTTCAGACTGAAAACGATTTCTAAAAATGGTTTCCTTGGTTTCTTTATTTTTTTAGCATTTGCAATGATTTATTTTATTGTAAACTTATTTTATTTTACTTTCCCGTAGACCAAATAATGCGAAATTGGAGTGCTGACGATCTTCGGGCATAGATATGCTGCGGGTCAAAATATTCGTGAGTGCAAGGATTCTCTTGCATGAATATAATAAAAAGTAAAGTAAGAAGCCAACAATCAAATACAAATCTAGAGGCATGCTAGAAACTGAAAACAACAAGTTGTGAGCAGGGCTGAGGAGTCGGTAGATAAATGTTCCGACTCCGACTCCTCATTTGTTATTTTTACTTCCGACTCCCCGACTCCTCTGTATTAATATGCAAATGTATTTTGTACATTCCTTGAAGGAAAGAAAAGCAACATAGATCTACATGTCATTGCCACAGGACTACTGGCTGGGATTTACTGTATTTAATTTTAAATATTCATGGGCCCCCTAAACTCTTGAGAGCCCCGGTACGGCGTACCGGCTGTAACTGTACCCCCCTCTCGTGGGGCCTGATCAGTAGAGGTCACGATCGGCGACTCTAAGGGGCAAACGGTTTATCCCTTACCAGTGAGAGGCTATAGGTTAGCCTACACATGGGCGCTGTGTTCCCTGTAACAGCAGAAATAGGGATGTTAAAACCGGTTATCGGTTCTATAATACCGGTTAAAAACCGGAAAAGCCAAATGTGCTTAGTTTTGTAGGTATATTTGAAAATACTTCAAACTTAATTAGTGTCTGCAGGGCATTCAAAGGGTTGATTTGTGTGAATACAATATGATTTTGTACACTTTACCATAAAATTCTTTAGAACTAACAAAAAATCTGAGCTAATTGATTAAAACCGATAATAGCTTTCAATTTTTCAATAGTGATAATCAAATTACAGATTATTGTTGACCATAATATTAAGAAGCATATGAAGAGGCATATAGGCTACATATGGCAAATTGTAAAATAATGTGTTGAAAGAGAATCAAAAGAATGTGTATTTAATAGTGTCGTTAATAATAAAGCACAGACGCGGGTGCTTTGAAATTCAAAACCGGTTTTCGGTTTCAAAACCGGTTTTCGGTTTCAAAACAGGTTTTCGGTTTCAAAACCGGATACCGGTATTCCGGTTTTCGTTTAACAGCAGAACACAACACTATGAAAAGTAGCCTATAGCCTAAATATTGCCGCTCCTAATTGTGCGTTGCGAGCGTAGCGCATTTATAAGTCGTAAAGGCGCCATTTTTTTGTAGGCCTATTGAACGCAAATTACATAAGGAAATAACCGTTAATGTGTAAAAGCCTCTCTAGTTCTCTAATAAAGATATGCTTGCACACTAATAGCTTAAGATGCGTTTTATTTAGGACATATGGCCAAGGCCTATATAGCCTACTAAGGCAGTGTTTAGCCTAGTATTCCGAGAAAACCGCGCGTGTCATGTCCTAGCATTTGAAATTATTACAAACAATGTTAATGGTAATTAGTAATTTGGGCACTTGTATAGCGTCATCAATACCAGCGCCGTGCAGTCTATATATGACGTTCAGTTCAGTCTTATGACGCATTTCAAATTAGTTCAAAATTAGTTTTGTGTGTCGACCCGCTACAGTATGACAATAGGGATATGATCTTGAGTAGGGATGAGGACTTAGAGGAAGAAACAGATACTTTACTTCCTCATCACTAATGTCTGTAGGCCTATTGATCGTTTGTTTAAAATAAATGAAGCCCTGCCTTTTTCCAATCTAAATTTAGGAGTCGGAGTCGGTGCATTTTTTGCCGACTCCGACTCCAGGTACCCAAAATTTCCTCCGATTCCTCGACTCCGACTCCACAGCCCTGGTTGTGAGCCAGATTTAACCAAACTTTCAAAAGGCATGCAAGACCAATGCTCCCAGTGATGTAACTATTGTAACTATTAGAGCTGGGTCGTTGATTCAAAACGTTTTATATATCTACAAGACACTGATGTAGGATGCAGGATGTAGATCACTAATGTAGATCTGTACTGCGTTCTACATCGTAGACCTTAGCCATACAAACTACAAACACAGTGCTTCCCCTTGCCCCCCTTTTTCATCGCCAGTTCCAGCGCTGACGCGCAGGCTCTCTTCGCTCATTTACCGGCAAAGTGTTGCAATCAAGTATGGGTCTTGTAAGCCTAACTGATCTACATGTGTTATATGATCTATATAATACGCGATTCCAGCGCTGGCGGCTGACAGCACACGAGCTCTCTTCGCTCATTTACCGGCAAAGTGTTGCAATCAAGTATGGGTCTTGTAAGCCTAACTGATCTACATCATGATCTACATGATCTACCTTTTTAATACGATCTGTATAAAACGCGATTGAATGTGTTGCGCATCAAGTTGATTAACTTGCTTCGATGGTCCACACCGCTTATTACTTATTCCACAGTCTCATAGCATCGCGCGATCTATTTTCATAAATAATTAGTTTGATTTCTCATAAAGTAATTGAATTGTATTTAAATACCAGATTGTATTTCTTACAACATGCTTTAATAAAAATAATTTTTTTTTTGTATAGCGCTGTTAACATTGATAAACCATAATTAATTTTGTGAAGAAAATAAACTGCGTTTTCTAAATAAATACTTTCTTTTTTCAGACACTTGGGTCCTTTAACGTTGACTCTGTATTCATTTTTTGTTCATAAACCTACAAATAATTAAATAATCATTTCCCAATGACCCTTCCCGTTTGCCGTCTACTAGCGTAGGCTTATGTGTGTGTGTCTTACATCAACCATCGAACCAGTGCGTGTGTACGGTAGATGATTCCTAGATAATATAGCGCACACGTCTTTATGTAGGCGATGTAGGATGCAGGATGTAGATCGGTGTGCAACACTCGGGAATTCTGAGTATTGCATCTTGCAATACACCAATGATGTAGATCTTGACCCAGCACTAGTAACTATCTATTATTCAATAATTATAGTTAGATTATTTGATTACTAATTTTATTATTCTAGCAGAGCTAGCTAAAATACTATAATATGTTTTGTGCAAAACATTTGTAGGCCTATGTTTTTATATGAATAAATATTATTTCGTTTTAAAGCTATATTTATTGAAAAAAAAAATCAAATTTATTTGCCTAATCCTAATCAAATACCGTAGGGCGGCGTAGGGCCTACTATTGAAGCGAAAATGTTAGTGGCTCTTTAAAAACTGGGAAATTTTGTAAATTTTTGTCTCTTCCGTCTCAAAAGGTTGCCGACCCCTGGCCTGGCCTACATATATTACCTAGACTTAGAAATTGTCGCTAGATCATTATAATAGATTCAATTTGATTAATTTAATATATATAGGCTAGCCTATATGTGATCCCTCTTATAATAGCCTATATAGGGCTTATAGCTGGGGCCTATAATATCCCAGGTCCCCATTGCAGTCTTTATCGTTGATACCGTCATGCACATGGTTGACATTGCTATAGATAGGCTCTTCTCGAATACAAAAAAAAAACACAACATGAATATTTCAAATGCGCACATAGAGCGGGGTTAACTACCAATGAATGGTAGCAACATTAGGCCTATATATGGCCCTATAACAAAAATAAATATCCATAACGCCGCTGTTAGAAAAGTAGGAATTTATTCATTTCAAATGTTGATGATTTCAAAATATAGGTCACCTATATATAGCCTAAGATTTAACCCTAATAAACAATCACGCGCGCTCTGTCACGCGATCGTCTTATATTTGATAAAGGGAGGGGAGGGGATTATTGTTGTAGCCTACTGTTTTTTTTTTCAATGGGCGGGAAGGGGAGGAGTGACATGGAGAGAAACAGTGTGCATGTTAAGGTAGGGGGTAGACCTACATATCACCAAAAACCCTTTAGCATACTAATAGGCTATAGGCCTAGGCCTACTAATTTATAGGCATATTGCCTTTTTTTCCCTTTGTGTTTCTTAGCTTTTAAATTAGTGAAATACTATTAATTGGCTAATTCCAATTGTCCATGGCTAAATGTGGCAGCTTGAACTTTAAGACATAGGCTACAAAAAGTTGTTAGTCAATCTACTGAGCTTTAGCCTATTACTAATTTAAGCTTATCTCTCTCTCATCTAGGCCTATCTAGGTTATCTCTATCTCTCATCTATCTAGAATCTAGATTATCTATCTATCGATCTATCATTCTATATAACCTCCCTCCAAATGTATTTAGTCCTATATGCTTAATTATTCTCCATAATTAGGTTTAAAGAATAACACAGCACTCGGCACAGTATAGCCTACCTAGATGGAGATCGAGTGAAAACAATGACGCAGCATGTTCAAAAACATTTACATTATATTAGGCATATATAATATAATAAATATATGTTGTTGCTCGACCCTCATTTCCAATGATGTTCCACGTCGCAAAATAGCTTTGTGCTTCTTTAGTGGCCAATTATAATAGTCACATAAGACCTACCCAGCGGGCACACCACGTCGTATCGACTAGGAAAACACATGAAAACAACGTGGTTTCCACGTGTTTTTCTTTGTCGACATGACTTGGTGTGCCGGCTGGGTATAAGCTTATTATAGACTATAGCAGGGGTCGGCAACTTTTTGATAGCAGCGTGCCAAAGTAGAATTTCTAACTCGATCACTCGGCGTGCCAACAGTCAAATAGTCAACCTCTGCTATATTTAGGCCTATTATTTTTAACAATAATTATTAAATGTAGGCCTATGTATCATGATAAAAAAGGCGCTTTACTAAGAAACCGTACAAAAGTCAACACAGATTAGTCACATACTGCGATAGTAACAACAATTACGTAATATAATGCTCGTAGGGCCTATATAGGCCTACGCTTAAGCTGTTTTTTTTTTAAAAGTCAAAACAAAAAAATTTGATCTCGAATTATTTGGTGTGCTTTTTTAAAGGAGTTTAAAAAACATTTGCGTGCAATTTTTATGTATCAATTAATGTGACCCTTGCTTCAAGAGTTAGGCGACTTTCTTATGGGATTAATAAAGTTTTATTGTATGAGAAAATCTTTTATGAGAAAATCTGTTTACAAGTGTAAGTTGAGCCAATAGATGAATGTAAAACAAATGCAACGTTTATCAAACAAATGAACGGTTTAAAGTTTAAGTATAGATGACGACCTTTCTAAGCGTCTTTCTTCCATAGCCTATTTGTTCGCAATTTGGCAAATTTTGATGTCCATAAATCGGGATGTTTTAAATTCAATTTGCTGCATTTCAAAATAGACTGCAGCCAGAAAACTCCGATTTGAGTGCTTCAATGTATTTCTTAAGCTCATCTATGTGTAATGTATATAGATCTTAATGAGTTTTAACATAGGGGAAGTACTATAATGTTTTAATAATATCATGGATAAATATGTCCAATGTCCAGTTTCAATCCAAATTCATTCCAGTAAAAATGAGTAACCAAACAGTTAAAGAATTGTTTGCTCCTGTCCTTCTAAACACAAGTTCAACATTTAAATGAATCTGTCAAAAACATCAGTTTTATCAGGCATTCTTCATCATTCAATTACGAAAAATAGGCCTATTGTTTCATCAAGAAACATCGTATACGCCTACTGCGTCCAGACACGATACTAATATACTCAACACTTCACCTTGACTAAGCCAGTGAACACTGCTGTGCAACAGAAGATCTCCATATTCACTTTCAATTTCTTATAAGCTTAGTAAAGATTTGAATTGCCGGTAAATCAACGAAAAGTGGGAAACTATAAGCCTACATGGAAGTGATTAAGCTTAGATCTAAGTTGTTTTGCATCCCTACTATAGGCTATAGGCCTACTGTCCATGTTTCGCTCGCGTACAGCAATGATGGCAGAATGGTAGGCCTACTTTTAGCTTGGTGTGTAAACAGAGTCATTTTCTGCCCCAAACGTTTTGCCGGAGGCGTCCAAAAGGTGATGCTTGCTTTTGCTATTCTATTGTAGACCTCGTCATCTATATATTGGCACTGCTTGCTAGTGTGCTGCCAAGGTGGGTGAATTTGTCGACAACCTTGAGTTTCTGGCCATTAACTGTGATTTCTGGATCTGATTGCAATATCCATGGTGCAGGCTGATGCAGAACCTCGGTTTTCTTTGTGTTTATGGTAGGCCTAAGGCCAAAGTTAACACATATTACAATAAGGTATTAACATATAGGCAACTTATGTATCTAACCAAACTGCGTAAATCAAACATGAAACACTTCAACATGCGCTATAAATATAAATGATCATTTACATAAACAGTGTGCTATTTTATCAAAGGGCGGGGGGAGTAAAATAAACACTTTCAAGTCCCATTTCACCTGCAGGGTGTTTTGTATTTAAGACATCCAGCCATGGCGCAACATCTTTATTAGTTATTTATATTGATACTGGTGCATTAATTTGTGGGTAGGAGGAATGTGAAACAAATATTACCTGGGGCCTACACAGTAGTACCTCGGATTATGAACGCCTCAGGTCACGGACAATTCAGGTTGCAAACAACAACTTTGAATTTTTTTCCTCAAGTAAGGAACAGTGCCCCAGGTTACGAACGAAGGTGAGAGGAGAGAGCAAGGTTTATGATTGCCTACCAAACAAGGACAAGCAGTAGGCCTACTAACAACACTTAGCGTTAACCTAGCAGTCTCAATTAAATTGGATTTACTATACAGCGTTCAAAGATTCCTTAGCAGTAGCACTGTGTTCAGTTTATCTCTTTCATTCATTTTCTTGTTTATTAACCCCACCAATTATTAGTTCAAGATTGGCAGTGGTGCTACTAGGAAGCAGAAACTTAGAACAGTGGAGGTAAAGAAATAATTGTGTAACATGAAAATGGTCCGTTTGTGTATGTTACATCATAATGAGTTCAGCATGGTAAAATCAACTAGATCTACATAATAATGAGTTCAGCATGGTAAAATCAACTAGATCCACATCATAATGAGTAGGCCTATAGCATGGTAAAATCAACTATCTCCATTATTATAAAAAACTAAGCATTAATAAAATCAGTCCATATGACTAAAGGTGTAACTAAGCCATATGACTAAAGGTGTAACTAAAGGTGTAACTAAAGGTGTAACTAAGCTGCAGAAACAATGAGGAAGTTGATCTCTGGATCAATGAAAAGCAATTAGCAGGAGACAGTCTTAGTGAGGCAATAAGATGTGAAAAGGCAAAGCAGTTGCACTGGTTCAAGTGTCGAGACTGGCCATCCTTTCATCGTAAAACAGATTGTTTCTATTTCATTGATTTCAATTTCTTGGGTTACAAACGTTGTGGGTTTCAAATCAAGTTCTGAAACGAATTAAGTTCATATCCTGAGGTAGCATTGTAATATATATATATTTTTTTAATGTTTCTAAAATGGGTCATTTCATTTAGTTCATGAGGCATACTTAAAATAAACCCAATAAAATAAAAACAATTCGAATACAATTCTTCAAACAACATGGCTACAAATATCATTGATATTTATTTTGGCTATTTTTTTTCAATATAGTCTATAACAATAATAACATAAAATAATCTAACAACAAATCAGGAAGGTTTTCTTTCTTTTATCCACTTAGAGTAGTCATCATTAAATAAATGGTTGGACTTGCTGGCAAAAACAGAACCTTTAAAATGATCTTTGGTTAAATAACCATTGTAAAACTCTTTAGCTGTCATTTTCTTTTTGATCACAACTCGTGAAAAACCTGCCCAGTCATCCTGTGAAAAATAAACAAGACTAAATGGTGTTACAATTGTGAATACTTGAAGCACTGTTAATTTAGCAATGGTGTTTTTTTAAAGGTGTAAGCTTAAATCTAACTGTAACATAAATGTGAATATAAAGTTAAGTAAAATAACCAAAAATGTTAAAAAGCTCAAACTGTAGGTGTTCTGAGACTCACACGTCATTTATTGTTTATTGAATAGGTTGACATATTTGAATAAATAAAGAAGGATGGCTTAAAAGATAAATAAAAATCCAAACCTGTTTTGATATTTATTTTCTAAGAAATTATTCTCATAGTCAACTTTTAGCAATTGCACATAGCTTCATCTTTAGTATTAAAAATAAAGGTTTTGAATTGTGTTTTCTAACTTGGGTTGTAACAGAGCATTAACATGTAACATTTTTCTTTATACCTTATATCCTCTATTTTGTACAACATTCTGTATTTATTTTATTCTAAATATAATATTTTTTCAATTTATCAACATTATCTATGAAATATATATTGAGTAGACAGCATGAATAGAATATATTGTGTGAAATAAACTCTAAAGAAATGGTTCTACTTACCTTACAGCGGACCCACAGTATATTGGAGGCTCTATCAAATACAGGCTTGCCAGGTGGGCTGTCTGGATCTAAGGCTATACCTAAAAGTATGATGGTAAAATTGAAATAAACTGAGTAATGACTAATTAACTAAAGTAGCCATTGTCAAGCTTTATTAAAATGCTTTAAAAAAGAAATTCAAAATGGGATCAGATTTAAAGATTTAAAAATAGTAACTTCAAACTTTGAGATTAACTAATAAAAAATGGAATACGGTTGAAATAAGAAATAAAAAAAAGGGTGGCATTTTATAATATATAAGAATGGATAGATGAATTAAATATTGCCTTCAAAAAGTTTCACAGTAACAAACCCAAAAATGCAAAATGCCTTTTCCTGAAGACTCCTTTTCAACTTAATTTTGCAGAGAGTATGATGCAACTACAGCGCCCCCTATAGCAGCCATATAAAACTGACACATGACAATGTTTGAGAGCTGAAGCAAAATCATGAAATCAGGTTCATTCTTTTTGAAAAACCCTGTATATTTTGCATGTTTCTGTTTTGCTCAATGCATCTACATCTAATGGGCATGAATTCAGCTCACTGCCCCTAATAATTCTCTTTAACTGATACAAAAATTAACATTTCAACTAGGTGGACCAAAGCTTTTCAGCAACATAAGATTTAATTTGATATTAAAAGATTAACAAATTGCTTGCAGATAGTGAAGCAGCTTTGACAGGTGTGTATTGATGCTAGCCACATTTTTCTTCTGTCAACCAGGCTGCAGAACTGTTTTCTCTCTTACAGTCTATTCCAGACAAACATATTGATACAATATGCACATAAAATTGTACCGGTACCCTAAGGTGACCTTCTGAAGCAGATACTGCACCTTGATTCAATTCCTTAAAAATGTCCGGCAACTTGATCCAAGCCAGGTGAGGCAAGAGAGGTGAGGCAAGAGACTGACAACATTATGCAGCCCTTATTTCACTTAATAAATCAGATCAGCATTGGCTCTTTAACTGTAGCCCTCGCAAACGTTTAATACATGCAAAACGATTCTCATTAACTTTCTTGTTACTTACCAGGTGTATATCTTGGGCTAACCATATCTAGCACTCTAATAGTCACACCATTAAATTCTGTTCTAAGTTCTGTCTGAAGAAAAACCATGAAGATTTTTAGATTTTGTTGCATCAATAATGATTGGCAATTTATTCAAAGCTAAATTTAGACTTTAAAAAAAAATCACAAAGTTTATTAATGACAATTATTAAGAGACTTTTATGTCATAATTTTTAACAATTTATATACAAATTATAATTTAAACTAATGGGAATAAATAAATATTTTTTTCTTCTAATTAATTGCATACAATAATTGTGTATATTTACAGTTTCATGGATAGCTCTGTACTGTCTGTTTAATGAATCTAGTGTTTGATTCTCCCAATCAATATACGACATGTTCAATGTAAACTTGTGAGCTGTGGAGAAAAGTAATTTAACTTTGTTGGTGGCTCAGACTCAATAATATTTTTTTTAAAGTGTAAAGAAAATTTTAACAATAAAGTAAATAAAATTACATTTTTATCACACCCAGTCCCTTTGAATGAATTATCCCCTACAATTTACAATCGTTTTAAACAATCATTACATGAAACTGAATGTAAAATTCAATATTTACAAAAAAAAAAATAATTGTGTTTTAATTTAGATAAGGATTACAGAGGCATATCCTTCCAATAAAAATTCTATTTTAATTCATCCATTTAAAATGTTGCAGAGTGAACAAAAATGAATAAAAGGTTTAAGATTCTGACTAACCGTATGTGACATCCATTTCTGACTGTTCCTTCTCTAAAATGGTGCATTCTGGGAGGTTACTCAACACATCTATAATCTGTTAAGCACAAAAGTTTACATTAGATTTATATTCTGCAAAGTATGATACAGTATTTCAATGACCTGGACAGTATACCTTAACACAAAAGCTTTAAAAAAAAATTAAATTTCAATTGTAGGCAAAGTAAAACATTGAACAAAATCTATAAATAATGTTATTGTTATTCTAAAACACAAACAAACCAATTTTCCACCTTCAACAGCCAGAAAATCTCTAAGTCCAGACATACTAGTATTTATTGGAACCAAAAAATCTTTCTGTTTCAGGATGGGACCGGCATCAAAACTGTTTCAAAAATAAGTTGCAAGAAATTATTCTTTGTTTAATTACCTGCCAGAATGACTTATATGGAGAAAAAAAAGTATCCCTTTCATAACCTATTTGCTCTAGAGGGCTAGTGAAGCAACGTTCACAACTTTATGTGGTAACTGCGTACAAAGGATGTGTGGCCAGCACAGTGTCTAGCTGCCTTCCGTATCCCCAATTACTGTCATGCACATATCACAGCTAGGTAGAATCAGGGAACTCTCCAGACCTGGGAATAAATCATAGCCTTCACCAGTTTTCAAACCCGGGACCTTTGTTACACCAGCTGAGCCTGCAGGCCACTGTGCCACCCTATCTGAATCCAAATACTTCATTTGTAAAAAAATATATTAACATTTTAAAAAAATCATAGTGAGTAAAAGGTTTACATTTAATATTTATCTTATAAACTCACTCCTTCGTCCCAGTTTGTAGCATAGCTAGTTAAAATCAATGCAAAAAAAAAATTCATCTCAAGTCTGACATTCAATATGATATAAATTTTAGTTCATTAAAAGTAAAAAGGTTTGAAAAATCTGATATCATTGTATGACTTTTCCTTGCTGATTCCACTTGAGAAAGTCTCATTATCAACTTACTGTTTAGGCTTTAAGGACATAATACTGATCCCAGTCTTCACATCTCCGTTGAGTACTGTATGATGTATAGGGGCTGCTCCTCTCCATCTTGGCAACAGGCTGGGATGCACATTGATGATTCCACTAGAAGAAATGAAATAGATGTAGCATAATTCAAAATCCTCACACACACAAATACCTGAGTTATGCTCATTACCAGGGCTGCGGAGTCGGTAGATAAATGTTCCAACTCTGACTCCTCAGTTTTTTGTACTCCCGACTCCTCTGTTTTAATATGCGAATGTATTGCCATATAGTGAGGCACATAAAAAGCATGCTTCTTAACGGTCACTTAATGTGTTTGTTTTGCGGTTATGTGAGGCACTGCATGCATTGGTCTTTATTCTTACAGTAGAAAAGTCATTCATTATAACTTTTTGTGAATTGGGACATTTAAACTTGTTTTAAAAAAAATTCCAATCTAAATTTAGTAAGAGTAGGAGTCGGTGCATTGTGTGCCGACTCCGACTCCTGGTACCCAAAATGTTCCCCGACTCCTCGACTCCACAGCCCTGCTCATTACTCTTCAAGAAACTGAAAGTGATTGAAATTACAAAAGATTTAACAAAAATAGCATTAACACATTTTTTTTCTGCACATCACAGTAGGACAGGACACTGAAAAGTGATGCTTTGGGGCGGATGGGCTGCAATGTACACAGTTATAAAATAATTTCACATTAAAAACTATAGCAGGAAAATATTTTATAGTAATGAGGACAGATGCAAAAAAAACAACAGGAGTAGTTCTGCTAGCAGAGCGCATTTCAGCAAGGACATTGTTAGGACACATCTACAAAATATCAGCTGACTCCCTTCCCAGGACAGCCTTGAGCTGGACACTCAAGGGAGAAAGATAGAAAAAAGTCCTAAAGAAACATTGAGAAAGACCCGAAGAAAAGAGGCATGAACCCATAAACAGACCCTCAATCTGCAGCAGACAGAGATAAGTGGAGATGGCTGGCTTCACCTCAAGCGGAGGCAGCCAGCATGGAGAGTACTGAGAGAGTGAGTTTAGTTTAATTAGAGGCATGGAGAGAACTGAGAGAGTGAGTTTAGTTTAATTAGAGGCATGGAGAGTATTGAGAGAGTGAGTTTAGTTTCATTAGAGGCATGGAGAGTACTGAGAGAGTGAGTTTAGTTTCATTAGAGGCATGGAGAGTACTGAGAGAGTGAGTTTAGTTTAATTAGAGGCATGGAGAGTACTGAGAGAGTGAGTTTAGTTTCATTAGAGGCATGGAGAGTACTGAGAGAGTGAGTTTAGTTTCATTAGAGGCATGGAGAGTACTGAGAGAGTGAGTTTAGTTTAATTAGAGGCATGGAGAGTATTGAGAGAGTGAGTTTAGTTTCATTAGAGGCATGGAGAGTATTGAGAGAGTGAGTTTAGTTTCATTAGAGGCATGGAGAGTATTGAGAGAGTGAGTTTAGTTTCATTAGAGGCATGGAGAGTATTGAGAGAGTGAGTTTAGTTTCATTAGAGGCATGGAGAGTATTGAGAGAGTGAGTTTAGTTTCATTAGAGGCATGGAGAGTATTGAGAGAGTGAGTTTAGTTTCATTAGAGGCATGGAGAGTACTGAGAGAGTGAGTTTAGTTTCATTAGAGGCATGGAGAGTACTGAGAGAGTGAGTTTAGTTTCATTAGAGGCATGGAAAGAGTGAGTTTAGTTTCAATAGAGGCATGGAAAGAGTGAGTTTAGTTTCAATAGAGGCATGGAAAGAGTGAGTTTAGTTTCATTAGAAACTCTAAACATCAAGTGATTAAGACTCAGACACAAGTTGTTCCATTTGAAGAAATTAATTTCACAAGTACCATGGACAAGTCTTAACGTGTATGCATGCATAAAAGGTCACGTGCAAAAACATTTCCGTTCTTATTCGATAATTTTATTCGAAACAATGTCTGTGTGCTACTTTACTGGTTGTACTCAAATTTGTTGGGGATTAAAAATTTATTTCATTTCCAATAGATGTTTACAAAGGAAAACAATGTATTGTGAAAGTCAGAATGGAAAAATCACCTTTTTAAAATATCAAACTTATTGCTTAATGCAAAAGAATTTTCGTTATTAGTTTTTATGAATTTACGCATTTTGTTTTTCAATAACCAAGAAAACGCAACTCTTGACTCATTTATTTTGTAAACAAATAAAAATTTAACGTCACGCGACTAACACTTGAGTATTAATGATCGCCTGTTCACTTTTGATGTTAAAAACGTATTCCTCATAACTAATATTGTATCCTTTGTATAATTCTAAAAGACTAGAACTGGCCGTCGAGGTTGAAATCAATTGTCAAACACCAGCAAAAGCATGCTTTTTTTGTTATTAGTTTAAAAATAGAACAGGAAGTTCACGAACATTCGGGTTCAAATGTTCACGCCTCATTAAGACTTGTCCATAACTATAAGTATCTTAATAATCTAACAATACTTACTAAGGGAACGCATCAATAATTTTTTTAGGTATAAGGTGCCCGAAGGATGCTAAGACTCCAACATCGTAAGTATTATCTCGTATATTATTTGTAGGCCATTCATGACCCATTAGGTCACATAAAGATGCATATCTTGTAACTGGGGTCTGTGAGAATGAAATAGAATAATCATCAAGCACACAATATTTAAAAGAATTGTATTGTTTAAGATTATATTACGTAAAAGGTTTTAATTGACTATTTCAGTCAAATGTTGATGGATTATAATTATAGGCTACTAACGTCATGTTTTACAATTGGATGAACTATGTGAAGACAATCAACAACTCTTGACTTCATGAGTCTAAAAGGAAATAAAAAGGCATTTAATAAAGTAGAATAAAATGAAAATAAAGTTTTAGAATTGATTTTAGTACTAATAACACGTTACTATAAAAAAATAATGTTAAGATACATAATAAAGTAGAATAACATTTTTGTAAAAGTCTTATGACCTCACTATTTTAACTGAAAAATATTATGCATTTTTCTACTTACAAATTGTTGTTAGTGAATACTTTTACATTATTTTATAGTTTATAGTCTTATTTTCTTAACTTCTGACAGCTTTAATTTATAAAAGAAGTCATTTAATTGATTTCATTTATGATTACCGTAGCAGCAGCTTGACTTATAAGCAGTAAGGAAAGTAATCCCATTGACTTGAACCAAATTGATTCACAGAGCTGGGGAAGCAGCGTTTATTAGTTTCTGTGGAGGAAGCACAGTAGGGGATTGTGTAGCCAGCATATTACCCAGCCTCCTTACTTTGCCACAACCAATGTCAAGTGACCATCAGAGCTTGGTAGACTCATTGGCACCCTCTAGACCATGCAGGGAACAAATGCTAGCCTTCACCAAGATTTTAACCTTTAATATACCAATTAGCCGCGTTGTTACTATGGCTACTATGCCCCTTGACTTATTAGCTCAATTTAAATGTTTTGACATCAAATCCTACCTGTTTTCATTGAGCGATTCCAAAATTTTTAATGAAAATTCATCAGTTCCAAAGAATAATATTCTCCATGGGGCTGTGCTTTTGATCTTCAAGTGTCGCATTTCTTATCTTGGGAATAAAAGATTATTTTCATATAATTGTCATATTTATTATTTTAAAAAAGTGTGTTTTTTTTATTAGTGTAAAAGAACCATAAATTATAAAGTCTAAAGATAAAAGGCCTTGCAAATGAATGCACATCTTCAAAAGATTTTCAAAGAATAGTAACTATAGGCCTAATTGTTGTGATTGTTAATATTATACTGGCTACATGATTATAATATTGTAATTTGATATAAGGTCACGCAGTAGGCCTATTAAAAGGCTATCCTCTAAATATGTTATTTAAAAAAGTATTTAAGAGATATTTCATCATATATAAGCCTAGCTATCATATAAATTCTCATTCATTATACTAATGAAAGAATTATATAGTCAAGCCAGTCTTGCCTCATAAATGTCTCATGCATAGCATAGTTAAGTCACTCCCACACATCATCTCTTGAATCATTGGAATTGAATTATTAAGCTACGCCTAGCTATAATATAGCATAATCTCTATACAGACAATTAAAAATTAGTGATACCTTTAACAGGGACTACTAATAATTTTATTAGGGGGACCAGAAGAAACAAGGTTTCCAATGACATTTTCTTTCTTTAAACTAAAAATGGTTCCATGAGAAAAAAAGATGTGCATGGCATGCTTGTACAGATGGAACAATATCACATTCCAAGTTCAGCAAGAGGACATCCTAAAGTTGACTGTCTGTGAGCTGAGAGACCATCTTTTTTTAACAAAGACAAAGCTTCTCAACTTCACATGGAAACAGCTGCTGGCATAAATGGGTGCTGCTATACAACGGATACGCGAGAACTACTAAGAACAAATGCATATAAAATTTACAAAGCCAGCCCTACCCTACCTATAATCCTACAGAGTAGGCCTACATAGCCTGATATAGGATAGGCCCTAATTTGCAGAAAAGCTTCCTTAATAAATGCTAACGACTAACTTTAAAACAATGTAGGCCTAAATGAGTAATGTAACAGTTCAAAACTGAAAATAGTCTACATCTTGATCTTAATTATAGTTGTAGGCTAGATAGGCATATATTTCATTTTTTTTACAATTATATATATAGTTTATAGTTATATACGCTAATAATATAGGTATAGAGTATAGTATATGTATAGGAGTATATATAAGGCATAGGCCATAGGCCCTACGGCCTAGATCTATAGGGACTATAGGTCTATAGCAGATAGCTAACCCTATGCCGCCTTTAGTTTTAGACGCTATAACTTTTATTATATTCTATAGTAGCCCATAGCCTAACCTAAGTATAAGTCACAATAAGTGACACTTTACCTAAGTCTTTACTTTAGTGACACTTTAGTTTTAGTCTCTAGCCTAAGTCTATTCTAATTCTAGTAATTTCTAGTGTAATAGTAATTTAAGTAATTACTATTTATGTAGGCCTATAAGTGCCTATAACCTATAATTATAAGTAATAAAATATAGAATAGACTGAATAGACATTTTATAGTATATCCATGAGTCCATGAGGAGTTACTCATGACTTCATGACTCATTACTCTGTTTCACAGTTTCAGTTACTCAAGTTACTGTTAGTCACTGTTACACTGTTACTTAGTGCGCGTTTGTGCTAAAAACTATTTTAATTTTTTTACATTCAAAGACGACTCTTGTTAGTAAAAGTCAGTGGTTTTAATTGTACCGATGTCGGTAGCCTATCTTAATCTTAGTATCTACGACAATCTACGTCTAACAATAATTCGTTAACTCAATAACTGTACGAAGACTTAGGGCATATCAGTCAATAGTGGGTATTTGTCTATGAAATGTTACAATACAAATATAGGGTAAAACTCACGACTTGTACAAGAGATATCTATGCTTGTACTTGGACTTTAAATAAAAATGTGTGAAAATAAAATCGAAGGACTTTACTTTTACTTTGAAGAAGTGCTCACTTGTTGTGGAGTTATAATTGTATCATTATTAAATGCTAAACTTTGACCTGACTTGGCCTTGACCCTTTACGAAAGATAGAAAACCATCAACAAGGACAAGGTACAGCAACAAATCAAGCCGGGGTAGCTTATCGTTAGATTTATTAGAGCTCCCTTATTTACACAGTGAGAAAGCAATTTTAAAGAAAATGTCTGGAAGAGTGTTTCTTTCCAAAGACCCAGCATGGCTAAAACTTAAAAGTTTTTATGATGCTAATGCTAAACAGTTAAAAATGTTAAATTTGTTCAAGGAAGATCCTTACAGATTTGATAAGTTCAGGTAGGCATGGTATTAATAAAATTTACATTTATCATTTATAATAATTACCAAAAATAGAATTAATAGCTTCAGCATCAGCTTCATTGACTTTTTTATAAATAAAATTAATGGAAGTGGAAGACAGTGCAGTGCAGCAAGATAAATTATTTTTGGTAGGCCTAAAGAGTAATTCTTGAAATGCAGAGTGATCCACAGAGGCCACCCAACAGAGGCATTCCAAGTACGGACGGGAGTGAGACAAGGCTGTTTACTGTCGCCATTTCTGTTTCTGCTAGCGATAGACTGGGTAATGAAGACATCAACATCGGATAAGCGTAATGGCATCCAGTGGACGTTATGGTCACAACTAGACGATCTAGATTTCGCGGATGACCTGGCACTACTCGCACATACTCAGCAACAGATGCAGGAAAAGACCAACATTGTGACGGAAAACTCCACTCGCCTTGGCCTCAACATCCACAAAGGGAAGACCAAGTTCATTAAGGTCAACGCAGAAAACACATCGCCTATCACTCTCAATGGTGAAGCGCTAGAGGAAACTGAAGAATTCACCTATCTAGGCAGCATCGTCAATAAGAAGGGTGGATCCGATGCCGATGTAAGGGCAAGAGTTGGCAAGGCCAGGACAGCCTTCCTCCAACTTAAGAATATCTGGAGCTCAAGAGAAATATCCCTGAAAACAAAGTTCAAGATCTTCAACTCAAACGTGAAGTCTGTCTTACTCTATGGTGCAGAGACTTGGAGGACCACAGCTACTAACACCAAGAAGATCTAGACTTTCATAAACTCATGTCTCAGGAGGATTATTCATATACGCTGGCCAGACATGATCAGTAACGATGAGCTCTGGAGTCGCACAGGGCAACAGGCAGCCAATCTGGAGATCATGCAAAAAAGATGGAGATGGTTGGGGCACACACTCCGAAAACCAGCATCCAACATCACCAGACAGTCCGTATCATGGAACCCCCAAGGAAAGAGGAAGAGAGGCCGACCCCGTAACAGCTGGCGCCGAGACCTGGATGCAGACGTCAAGAGAACAGGCCATTCATGGGGACAGTTGGAAAGACTCGCTCGGGACCGGGATGGCTGGAGAGCCCTTGTTGGTGGCCTATGCCCCGAGAGGGGTAGTAGGCGTAAGTAAGTAAGTAAAGAGTAATTCAGTGAGTCTAAAGTCTAATGAGTAAAGACATGTAAAGTTTATTAAACTAAAGTTAAATAGGTCTTATAGGATAAAACCAATTTTATAATTGTAAGACTTTATTAATTTAAGACAAGTTTAAGTTTAAGCACCTTCTTGCCTTCTATCTAGATATTTCAATGACATTGTCAGTGTAGGCCTAAAGTGTAGTTTTAGCTCAAACTCAAACAGCTGATAACCTCTGCTTCAATAGCCGGTCCATAGGCCTACTTACAGTACACATATTCACATATGACATCAAGGCCTACATCTTTTAAGGGAATAACAAAATTTATTTTTGGCGGTTATCGTCAGTCACTTTTGAAACTGACAGTCACTTTTTTTTATGAATGATCCTTATTATTAAACATTCCTATCCACAACACAAAGCCACAAGTCCTAAAATGAAATACACCTCCTTCATTGTTCTTTCTGTCATTCTGCATTACTCTAAACACATATTAATTTGTAAATGAGTTTATACAATAGGCAATACAGGCTACTCTAGCAGATAGCAAACAAACTTTATGTATATTTTGAACTAAGCAGTGTATGTACTTTTGATTGAATATATATGCCGTAGGCCTAAGTCATTTCATCAATTAACGTAAAATCTCAAGTATAATAAGCCTCACCTCTATATAAGCCAGGCATACATCAGGAGGTTGAAATGCAAGTAAAATTGAAGTTGACGTGTATACGCTGCACTAAAAAATTAATCTATTTGGTTTATTAACTGTATTATTTCTTGATCCACTTTTACACTGTTGCTGTTTGGGAATTTTCATTTTTTTTATGCATGGAAAATCAAATATCAGCTATGTTTATACCTATTTATATATATTTATGTCATTTTGAAGTCCAAAAGCCCCGGATCTAAAAAAAGAAAGTCATCAAGTCAGCTGATTTTCCAATATTTTAAATTTAAGAATTCAAGATCGGGAAATTCTGTTAGTCTCAATGTTACTGATACTACAAAATTAATTTCCGTAGCTGTAGATAAAGCTACAGCTAAATAGCATAAAAACACTTGATAGACTTGATACTTTGATACCTTTATTACAAATAAACTCACAAAGCGTACAAATTAAAAGTGTTTTGTAATTTTATTTAAAAATTTTTAACAAGCCCCCCCCCCCCCCCCCCCCCCAGAAGGTCTAGAGATAAAATACCAGCAACCAAAATGGCGTCTTTGTTGAACCGGGTCACAAGTAAGAAATGATTAGGAAATGCTGATCTACAGTATATTGATATAAATCCCTCATTCCTTTCTTGGACCTAAAAATTGGGTTAAAAAAAGGTGCGGCTTACACTAGAGATTTTACGGTAGTCATATTGAGTAACCCATGTTAATTTCTATTTAATTTTGTAGCATACAGTTGCAAGGAAAAGATGGCCCACTGCTAGTTGACTATTCTAAAAATTTGATCAATGATGAAGTCTTTGGTCTACTGATGGATCTGGTAAGAAAACAAATAAAATGATAAGAGTTGTAATTTTGTTTTACATTTTCTATTGTACCTGACACTGATAAATAGGCTTGTAATGATATGATTTTTTCGGCTTCCTTTTAGTTTTACAAACATAGTTTTAAAATGTTGTAATCAGTTATGGCAAACATGGAGTTTGAATCCGAAATACAAGTGGGCGGTCAGAGACTCGAGAAAGTCTCCTCCTTCAAATATCTGGGATCCATAATATCTGATGTAGGATCCAAGCCGGAAATTCTTGCAAGAATAGCCCAAACAACTGCTGCACTTTGCAAGCTAAAAAACATCTGGCGAAGCAAGACAATCTCACTTTGCTCAAAGATTTGACTGATGCGCTCCCTGGCGATGGCAGTTTTTATGTACGGCTGTGAAACATGGACACTTACAGCGGATCTCCAGAAAAGAATCAGAGCCATGGAAATGAGATGCCTACGTAAAATTTTAAACATCTCCTACAAAGATCGAGTTACAAATGAGGCTGTCCGTGAGCGAATCACCTGCGTCATTGGCCCTCATGAGGATCTACTCAGTGCCATTAAATCCAGAAAACTCCGATGGTATGGGCATGTGGCAAGATCCGAAGGCCTGGCAAAAATCATCCTGCAGGGCACAGTGCGAAGTGGAAGAAAGAGAGGCAGGCAGAAGAGACGATGGGATGATGACATCAAGGAGTGGACCGGCTTGTCTCTTGCAGACTCCCAGAGGGCGGCGCAGGACCGAGACAAATGGCGTAAAATTATCCAACTGTAAAAAAATGGTGTCCCAACGACCCTCGCTCGGGTTATGGGATAGAAGAAGAAGAAGAAGAATCAGGGCTGTATAGTCGGCGGTAAAACTCACGACTTCGACTTCAAACTGGGTTTTGAATGTCGACTTTTTTTACTCTTGTCGACTTTTAAAGTGCCGGTTTATAATTAATATTATTTGACTGCAGTTCTACCTAGGTAATAATTAAATACTAGAACATTCTAGATGAGCATGCATAGGTTCTAATGCTAAAAACGTATTGTAAACTTGCTTTATTTATTATATTAGCAACTTCAATATCAGTACTTCTGTGCACATCAAATTGTAAGCTTAAGTCGCCTTCAATCAAGTTACAACCGTTTTTTTTAATTTAATGAAAATATAAAAAAATGGGATTGAGATCGACATTTTTTAAAGCAGACATTTTTTTTAAAAATATTGTTCCTTAAATAAGATTTCATTTATATTGAACAAGATTTGTATAAGTCAGTAAAATAACTTTGTATATTTTTTTGTTTAATGTTAAGTGTAAAATTAGAAATAATAATAAACATAAATATAGTTATATTTCTTTGTCTTTTTTTGTGTGATGTGTGTTAATGTGTTATGCTACGTTGATTAACACTCTTTTGCACTATAAGTTACACAACTGGAAAAAAATGCAGGTTCTCATGAAGCCAAGTTGACACACTTCCGTAATTTGAATTACCTGAAAACGAAACAAAAAACAACAAACAAATGAAATTAAACAACACAATTTAAAATATAAGAAAAAGGAAGTAAATATATAAGCTATATTTTGTTACTTTCCTTCGACTTTTTGTAAATTCAAAATTTGTTTTTTTAAATGCCGACTTTGATTTTAAAATCGACTTTCTCTAAAATCTAGACTTTTTCGACTAATTACTTCGACTTTAAATACGACTATACAGCCCTGGTTGTAATACATATTAGATGAAGTCAGCAATATATACAATGTGATATTTTAGCTTACATCAGCAGTATGTTATTTTGTATTTTAGTTGAAGTCAGCAATATACCATGTTATATTTTAGTTGAATTTCATTGAGCAATATACCAAGTTATATTTTAGTTGAAGTAAGCAATCTACAATGTTATATTTTAGCTGAAGTCAGCAGTATACAATGTGATACTTTAGCTGACATCAGCAATATAAAATTTTATATTTTAGTTGAAGTCAGCAATATACCATGTAATATTTTAGTTGAAGTCAGCAATATACCATGTTATATTTTAGTTGAAGTCAGCAATATACCATGTTATATTTTAGTTGAAGTCAGCAATATACCATGTTATATTTTAGTTGAAGTCAGCAATATACCATGTAATATTTTAGTTGAAGTCAGCAATATACCATGTTATATTTTAGTTGAAGTCAGCAATATACCATGTTATATTTTAGTTGAAGTCAGCAATATACCATGTTATATTTTAGTTGAAGTCAGCAATATACCATGTTATATTTTAGTGGAAGTCAGCAATATACCATGTTATATTTTAGTTGAAGTTAGCAATATATCATGTTATATTTTAGTTGAAGTCAGCAATATACCATGTTATATTTTATTTGAAGTCAGCAATATACCATGTTATATTTTAGTTGAAGTCAGCAATATACCATGTTATATTTTAGTTGAAGTTAGCAATATATCATGTTATATTTTAGTTGAAGTTAGCAATATATCATGTTATATTTTAGTTGAAGTCAGCAATATACCATGTTATATTTTATTTGAAGTCAGCAATATACCATGTTATATTTTAGTTGAAGTCAGCAATATACCATGTTATATTTTAGTTGAAGTCAGCAATATACCATGTTATATTTTAGTTGAAGTTAGCAATATATCATGTTATATTTTAGTTGAAGTCAGCAATATACCATGTTATATTTTATTTGAAGTCAGCAATATACCATGTTATATTTTAGTTGAAGTCAGCAATATACCATGTTATATTTTAGTTGAAGTCAGCAATATACCATGTTATATTTTAGTTGAAGTCAGCAATATACCATGTTATATTTTAGTTGAAGTCAGCAATATATCATGTTATATTTTAGTTGAAGTCAGCAATATACCATGTTATATTTTAGTTGAAGTCAGCAATATACCATGTTATATTTTAGTTGAAGTCAGCAATATACCATGTTATATTTTAGTTGAAGTCAGCAATATACCATGTTATATTTTAGTTGAAGTCAGCAATATACCATGTTATATTTTAGTTGAAGTCAGCAATATACCATGTTATATTTTAGTTGAAGTCAGCAATATACCATGTTATATTTTAGTGGAAGTCAGCAAAATACCATGTTATATTTTAGTTGAAATCAGCACAAGTGGAGAAAATGAGGGATGCCATGTTTGCTGGTGAAAAAATTAACTTCACTGAAGACAGGGCTGTTCTCCACACAGCTCTCAGAAATCGTGGAAAAACTCCTGTAATGGTAGAAGGAAAAGATGTAAGTAACAATTTAGTTTAGACTTTTTGCTTATTAGTATTCACACCATAGTATTTTGTTCATTTATAGCATCTAATTGATTTTTATTTACCGTATATACTCGCGTATAAGTCGCACTGGTGTATAAGTCGCACCCCTAGTTTAAGATTTTTTTCCTTATATGTTGTCATTGACCCGCGCATAAGTCGCACCCCGACTTCCCGGGTTATACTGCCTTTTAACATCTCAAAAATGCATACCTTTTAAACTTAAAAGTTACTAAATATTCACCCTAATTTGGAAACTTTCCTTAAGAAATGGTTTTAGTCGTGCATAAGGCAAACATAAACAAATAAAGTCGGGGCTTCATTTATTTTAAACAGCCGATCAATAGGTCTACAGACATTAGTGAGATGGGAAAGTAAGGTATCTGTTTCTTCATCTAAATCCCTTTCCCTACTCAAGTTCCTAACCCAATAGTAACACTACACACACAAAAAGTCTTTGAAGTACGTCATTAGACTCAATGTCGCCTAGACTGGAGACTGGGAGGCGCCGGCATTTATGATGCGCTATACATGTGTCCTAATTACCATTAACATTGTTTGTAATGATTTCAAGTGCATCTGTGTGACCGACAAATAATGAGCAGTGTTTTTTTCTGAACTCGTACATGCAACTAATGAAAAATAAAACACACTATTGACATTTCACGCGTCCATCTGCAAATCGTAGTTTTGGAAACATTGCCTAGACCTGGCGCGGTTTTATCGGAATGCTCAATACTGCCTTATTAGTAGGCTATAGCCTATAAGCCTAGACCTTAAGTACTAAATAAAACGCATCTTAAGCTAATTGGCCTTCCTACATTATAGGCCTAGACAGGCTTTCACACATTTACGATTCTTCCCATACTGTAATTTGCGTTCAATAAGCCTACCAAAAAATGCCGCCTTTAAGCTTACGCTACATTAAAAAAATCGGTTCAAAAGGGAGGTGGGTGGGGAGGTGGGTTTCTGAAAAACCTACAATATTTGTCGATTTCCATTTCAGTTATATAAAGAAAGTAATATGTACACCTACGAAAGTTTTCTACATGTAAAATGTATGCCTACGCATATCCTAATAATTCTACACAACTCCAATCAACTATACGGCTTATGTTGGAAACTTTATGACAGATTAGTGATGTTTTTCGAACTTTTCAAAAACAGTGTTGGGTGTATAAGTCGCACCCCTACTTTTTGTCAAAATTAACGGTAAAAGAAGTGCGACTTATACGCGAGTATATACGGTATTTAAATAAAATAAAAAATGTTGTGCTACGGCTTTAATTAACAAAACACAGGTATACAATTCTTTTCACTTATATGAGCTTGCTGGTATCTCAGGTGATGCCAGATGTAAATGCTGTGTTGAAGCACATGAGAGAATTCACTGATAAAGTCAGGCATGGCAGCTGGGTTGGCTACACAGGAAAACCCATCACAGATTGTGTCAATATTGGTATTGGTGGCTCCGATCTGGTCAGTTCTTTAATAATCAAATATTATCATTGAAATAGTTCAGATGATTATTATTTTTTTACATGACTTAGGAATCAGAAAAATGTAGGTCAATAGTGTTTATCAACAGAGTCAAATAAATTACTTCTTTAATAAATGATTACATAATTTTTGTTTGCAATGAAGCATTTTTTTTAAACATTTGTGATGCAACCCCACGGAATACAGTAGAGAAAACATTTATAAAATTTATTTATTAGTTCAAAAGTTATTCAAAGTTGCATTTCAAAATAAAGAAAGTCATTTTGGAGAAAAATAAAAAATAAAACAGTACCGATTTTTCACAGTTTAGCATTGTAACAGATAATTAAATATTACTAGGATGAACAAATATTAACCAATCACCATGAAATTAAGCAAACACTTTCATAATGATTCAATACACAAGCTCTTAAAGTTGTAAAGATTTTAAATAATATTTAGTTGACTTATTTATAAACATTTTTATCTTTAGAAGACAATTAATTTGATTAGAGCTATATACAAATCTTAATAAAAAATTTTTTTTTAAACTTCTGAAAAGAATTTTAGTTTGAAAATTTCACAGCTATAAGTTAAGTTAAGTCAACATAACAAATCAATAATAATCTTAAAAATGACCTAGGGCCCATTTTACACATTATTTTGCATTTATTGAAAAATCAGTTTTACTGACTTCCGCACCGGTTTGTGGGGTAGCGTCACATATAATATTTTCTGGTCAATTCTTCTTCTTCATTCAGAGAAAACAGTAAAAAAAAAAAATATGTGAATTGTGAATTAATTTGTTCACATTCTTGTTTTTTTTAATCCCTGACTTGACTACTTCCTATAAACATGTTCATTTCTGTGTGAGCAGGGTCCAGTGATGGTGACAGAGGCTCTCAAGAAGTATCAGTGTGGTCCCACTGCACACTTTGTCTCCAATGTGGATGGAACTCATATGGCTGAAACATTGAAGAGGTTGAAACCTGAGACCACGTTGTTTATCATTGCCTCCAAGGTACAGCTCGGATCATCTTTGAAGCATGGAATCATATTTAAGAATAAAATACTATTTGTGCTTTGATATGCTAAGGGAGAGGGTGGCTTTTCCATGTGAGAATATTCTTTTTGAAAGAAATCAGAATAAGAGCTTGTTTATTTTATCATTGTTAGCTCATTATCTCTTATTTTAAATGTTACATAAGCCCCTTCAATAGAGAAGATTGTTCCGTCCTGTGCTTATCTGTGGTTTAAGTCTGGTCTTGCATTTTGATTTGGGTTTTAAATGATGAAAAGTTGTTGATTTTCCTGATTTGTTCAGGCAAGACAGTTCACCAGAAATTACTAGGAACTTTCTTCTGATTATCTTGACTTTTTTTTAGCTTACAAAATCAGAATTAAAAAACAAACAACAGTGTGAACAGTAAACTAGTTGCTAAATAACACTAAATTATGTTGTGCTTTAAAATTATTTTTTATTTTTAGACTTTCACCACTCAAGAGACAATTACTAATGCAGAGTCAGCAAAAGCTTGGTTCCTCCAGCATGCCCATGATGTAAGTTTACTATAATTCTGATGGGAGTACAAGTCTCAGTTTGAATAGTCATATTTCGGAGCATTAGAAAGAAACTCAAAGATGCCACCTGGTTTAGTATACATTTTATTTGGCAGACTTTGAGTGTACCTTATTTGGCAGACTTTGAGTGTACCATATTTGGCAGACTTTGAGTGTACCATATTTGGCAGACTTTGAGTGTACCATATTTGGCAGACTTTGAGTGTACCATATTTGGCAGACCTTGAGTGTACCATATTTGGCAGACTTTGAGTGTACCATATTTGGCAGACTTTGAGTGTACCATATTTGGCAGACTTTGAGTGTACCATATTTGGCAGACTTTGAGTGTACCATATTTGGCAGACTTTGAGTGTAGGCCTACCATATTTGGCAGACTTTGAGTGTACCATATTTGGCAGACTTTGAGTGTACCATATTTGGCAGACTTTGAGTGTACCAAAGATACTTAAAATCAGCAGACCATAATGCTTTTAAATGTAAGATGCATTTAGCAATTTTGAGATTCGTTACATCAAGCAAAGTTGCTTTTGTTATTTTGACACAGTTTTAAATATTCAGTGCAACTTAGAAGATAGGAAAGTATTGTGGGTTTGCATGTAATGAACAATTAATGGTTTAATTGTTTAAATTTTTTTTTTTCAAGGAATCAGCCGTGGCTAAACATTTTGTTGCTCTTTCAACTAATTCAGTGAGTACAACTAAGTTCATTGGCTATTACATTCCAATGCAGAAAGACATTTTTTTCACAACAAACAGTCTTTAAACAAATCAACAACTGTACTGGAGCTTTTATCTGCCTGTCTTGATTAATTTCTTTTGATTTGTTTATATTTTAGGCTAAAGTTAAACAGTTTGGTATTGATGAAGCCAACATGTTTGAATTCTGGGATGTGAGTACAGCTTTAATGTAATAAAAAATTATAATTTTTGCATGTTTACTTGTCATAAAATAATTGAACTGTCTAATCATATTTAAGTTGTAAAAAGGTTCACTATAAAGGTTTTTATCCTTCTTTCCTTTCAGTGGGTTGGTGGGCGTTACTCTCTGTGGTCTGCTATTGGACTGTCTATTGCTCTCATGATTGGTAAGTTGAGATAAACCAATATTCATCAATTTACCACTGAAATGATCTATTCACAAACGTTCATGAATTGACCATTCAAACCATCTATTCACACATATTGGAAACCGTATATTAATATTGTATTCTATAGTCTGTACCAGACAAATATTTTATACTCAATGTAAGCAACTTTGCATGTGAATTTAAAAAAAAAAAACTTGTTTACCCGCTTGGAAAAGGGGTATCTCAGTTTTGGAGACTTATAAAAGATATTTAGTAGCCTAAAATTAGTTTCTATATATTTATTTGCTTATGGAAGCTTTTTAGTTTAAATCATTTTTAACAACATGTGATTCTATTGGCAGGTATGGACAATTTTGAACAACTTCTGGATGGTGCGTACCTCATGGATAAACACTTTGTCCAGGCTCCCATGGAGAAAAATGTAAGATTTAATTAACTATAACATTGTAATCTAATACACATCATTGTGCTTTATAGGGATGTTAAATGATTACCAGAAAGTTGACTAGTGGTTTCAAAAGCAATAACTGGTTTTGAGAGTTTTGGTGTAGGAAATTGTTTTCCTCAAATCAACAATTCGGGACAAAATGAAAGCACAAAAAAAAAAAAAGAAAATGTTTAAAATCATATTTCTGCACATGATAATATTTTGGAAAAAAAAGATAAGAATAATCACAAACCTACTGTATATCATACTAAACATAAAGATTGTTTTTTTGACAAAATTGTTTACTATTATTCACTACATCCACCGTTAAGTTTGACGTGTCTTGATTATAAAACTTGTATTTCACAGATTCCAATGATTCTAGCTGCCCTGGGCATATGGTACTCTAATTTTTATGGAGCTCAGTCCTATACCATTCTTCCCTATGATCAGGTGAGTTGTATGATCAGATGAGTTGTATGATCAGGTGAGTTGTATGATCAGGTGAGTTGTATGATCAGGTGAGTTGTATGATCAGGTGAGTTGTATGATCAGGTGAGTTGTATGATCAGGTGAGTTGTATGATCAGGTGAGTTGTATGATCAGGTGAGTTGTATGATCAGGTGAGTTGTATGATCAGGTGAGTTGTATGATCAGGTGAGTTGTATGATCAGGTGAGTTGTATGATCAGGTGAGTTGTATGATCAGGTGAGTTGTATGATCAGGTGAGTTGTATGATCAGGTGAGTTGCTTTATTCATTGGCTGGCCATTATTTTCAACACGATTTATTTTTGCTCTTTTTTATATTATACCATTTGTGGACATGGTGGGGCTGGTTAGGTTTTGTTCAGTCTTGAATTAGTGTAAACTTTAGTCAGACTGGGAGTACGGTGGCAGCAGTATGTTCAGCTGGCATAGTGAAGGTCCTGGGTTCTAATCCTGGTGAATGCTAGGATTTTTTCCTAGGTCTGGAGTGTGTCCCTGAGTCTATCCAGGCTCTGATGGGTACCTGACTTAAGTTGGGGTAAAGTAAAGGCAGCGGGGCCATGTGCTGGCCACACAATCCCTAAATATGCCACAGAAACTGGTGAATGCTGCTTCACCAGCCCAATGGATAAATTTGGTCTGACTTTTTTTTTTTACTCAGACCAAAATTTTACATTGGAAAAATTATGGCGAAAAAAAATAATGGTTTCAGCTTAAAATATGTGCTGCTGTTACATACATTCAAAAGATCAATAAAATATTATAATAAATATTTAAAAGCATATTTGGAACAATTGCTTACATTTTTTTATACCAGATTTATGGTTGGTTTAGTATTAGTGTATACTGGTCAAAATTTATGTAAGATTGTTCATTATATAATATTAATAAAATATAAAAAATAAAAACCATTTTTATATTTTGATAAATGAAATTTGATTATTATCAACATATAATTGTTCTGTTTTTGTTACTTATGGATGAGAACTGGTTAATTTTAATTATGCATGACATACCATTTTATTGTAAAAGGCTGTAAAACATCCGGGGCAATTAAACTATTTGTTATCGCAAGGTAAGACTAACACAATAGCTCTATAAGTGGCAGGGCTTGTGTGTATATTTCAGTACCTGCACCGTTTCCCTGCCTACTTTCAACAAGGTGACATGGAGAGCAATGGGAAGTACATCACCAGGTCTGGCCAGAGAGTGGACTACTCAACTGGACCTGTTGCCTGGGGTGAGCCCGGCACCAATGGACAGCATGCATTCTATCAGCTGATCCATCAAGGTAACAACAGATTCTTGAAGCAAACTCCAACTAAGCATGCTATACTATAGTTAAACTGATAGATTTTTCATAAACTAAACATAACATTCTTAAATTAAATCATGTTTTCTTGTTGCATTTGTTTTGTTTTTTTAAATGGTGTCAAATTTTCTGAAGAGATTTGTTTTTATATTGTTGTTAACTTCAACATTTTCTCAATTCTTCCCAGGCACACATATGATTCCCTGTGATTTTTTGATTCCTGTACAAACACAGAACCCAATACAGAATGGACTTCACCATCAGGTGATTATCATATTTTTATTAATCATACCTAAGTTCAGCCTATTCTAGCCTAAAATATGTAATGCTTAGTGTTTAAGAGTTTAGAGTTAAACATAGTTTGATTAGCCTTCTGTATTTATATGAGCCTGCTGCACCACCAATATTTATGGATTACTTGTGGTTATCTTATAGATAAAAGGGTTGGGGAGATAACTTGAGACACAATTAGCTACAACTTAACATTCACATGCTTAGGCCATTTAACTTTGGCTATTAAGTGCATAATTTCAACCTTGGAGTAAACAAGTCCATCCTTTAGGCCAGAGATGTCCTAGCTAATATTTCAATCCAGCCTAATGCCCACTAGCTCTGTTTTATTGAATTTAACTAATTGAATTGTCACAGTCTCGCTCTCTTTCATTACTTTTGCTTCCAACTCAAGAATTGATCTGGGGAGATTTCTTAGAACTGATGTCAGATGTTTGTTCTTTCTCTCTACCACCACATCTACAAGCAAATGTGTGAAGTGAGATGCTTTAAAGGCTTTCAAAAGTTCTCTGACGATGTTAGGGTCTGTCGGTTGGGCTTCTTCACTGATATAAGCTTCCACCTTAATCAAATTTATCTGAAGCCACAAAGACCTGACATTGCTCATCATGGAATTATAAGCAAAATTTTTTTATAGAAGAAATATGCTGATTAACAGAAGAAGAATAATAAAAGAAATATGCGTGTATGGGTGACTTCACCACGCCCAGTATGAATGCAATCCTCATTCACACCATAGAATACGATAGTTTTCTATCTACCTTATAGAATGAATTCTCTTCACAAGATTGTCAGCACTCCATTTAAAGTTCCTTACGATGACGCCTCCATGACATGCTATGGGAGTTGATTATTGCTACAAGTTTCAGAGTTATCTTGTCCAAGTTTACTTCTCTCTCATTGAGATGTTCAGTTCCAAATGCTGGTAGTCTGTGCCAAGCATGTCACCACAGTGTTTGACTTATCCTGCCAGCAGCTAATTTCCAAGATGTAGTTTTGTAAAAACAAGCTGTGCCCACAGCTCCCATACAATTACCTTAATGACATTCTGTTCTCTAAACTTCTCAATATTAGAGCCTGATATTATATTTATCTCTAAAAAGCACTATCATTCATTTATCCATTGATTGTACAAAATGAAAGAACCTTTTCTTGGACACGGTGCATCATCTGCCCTAGTGTGCATCCTTGACCCTTGTTCTAGCCAAATGATCATGATCATGTTGCAATTATCTGATAGCATAGAATTGATAAATTTGGCAGACATAACACTAGGAGCACTCAACATTCCTAATTCTGATTCACAGTAAGAGTGAATATTCGGTCAATGGTTAGAGGTGATCAAACAGATTTATCGTAAGTGCTGTTATAATAAAGTATAAAGTATACAATATAGATTTGTTGAACTGGCTCCTGGCTTGGCGTAAAAGTGCTTCTTAAGAAACCTTATCAGTTTCAAAGAAATGAACATTGTATACATTATGAAGGAAAGTGAACTTTATGTGTAGAATGTATAAAGATATTGATTGTATTTTGTGTTTATACATATAACTATTTGAAGTTTATATATTTTGGATATGGTAAATGATGTGGCTAGATTCTGTACATTTCAGACATTCCTTTGCTGTGTTTGTTTACAGTAATAATAATTTAGTTTGCTTGTTGCCATCATCACATAGAAATCAACAAGAACAAACATCTATTTGAAGTCATAAGCTTAAATTTTTATATTATGCTGATGTAGTCCATATTGGCAACTCTAGATTAGGCAAGAAAGATATTTCTGTATTTTTCCCCCCAAAAAAACTCATACTTCATACTAAAAAGGTTGCTTTAGATTCAACCTTGAACCTAAACTAAACTTGAACTTGTGTTGCTCAGTGGCGTCGCTAGGTTTTGGTGCTGGGGGAGCGAACTTTTAAGAAAAAGGCCCCGCTTTAAGCACTTTTTCTACATTAACAGGTTCGTTACTAGCAAATATTCACAACTGGCAAAAGTAACACCAATAGTTAAATCTCTAAGCCTAGAAACTCTAAACCAGGGGAGCAAAGTTGGCACGCAGAGTGATTTTCAGTGACACGGTCACAGGAGAGATACTCAATGACAAGGCGCTCATCAATTAATACAGACTAATTACATTTAAAATAGTTTTCAGCCCTATGCTCCTCTTCTTTAATTAAGCATAAATATTGCCTAATGAATTCTAAAAGATTTGTTTTATTATTGAAATAAATATAAGAGGCTTATATACTAGCAAAATATTATGTAATTGATGTTATTGTAATTATTAACGTTTAAAAAAATACTTGAATCGACTTAAACAATTATGCAGGAAATGTTTATTTACAACTGTTTAACGTAAATTAATTGTACATTTCTAATTACTATATAGCTGAAATAAATACCACGATGCTAGATTTGAATAAGGAAATATAAACGAATAAGTAATATTATTTATAATACAAAACAGAACTTGTCTGGCATCACTATAAAATCAAATTTGGAAACTTTTATTTAATTAAAGGGAAATAATTAACAAGTTTTTATTTGCATTAATATTTCTAAATGTTTTCTTTTTTTCCTTTATAAAAAATAAAAAGCTTAGGAATTATTTATAATACAATAAAAAAAATTATGAAATATAGTTGAAAGTTATATAAATATTATATGACTGGAAAATTAATATGTACATATCTAAACATTACATTAACTACCTACTATGTATGGTTACCAAGTAATTCTACTGCTTAACTGTATTATTTGCATAACGGTCTCATGATTTAAATCATTACAGAAAATCTCAGAGGCTGAGATCAAATTAAAAGGAATTTTCAAGCAGTTGCTATAAATTTTATCTTGATGATACATTTTTAGAAATGATCAATTAGATTGAAAGTTTATAAATGAAATTTTTTATACTGTTTTTTTAAGGATCTCCCTTTTCAGTCTTAAAAGGTCCCACTCCTTAACATTTAAAATGTCACACTTTTTAAAATTCCTAAATAGATCAAAAGTTTTATTCATTAAAAAGACCTATGTTTTTGTTCTTGAAAAAATCCTTTTTTTTTTCTTGAAAAGAGTTTACCTTTCTATTCTTAAAATGAATAAAAGGCACCACTCTCTGTCATTGGAAAAACAAATTGTTTATTATTAAAAAGGCCCCATTTATTGGAAAATGGGCATAAGGGGAACAGCTGCTCCCCCTGTTACCCCCCCTGGCTACGCTAATGGTGTTGCTGTTATATACAAACACATAATAATAATATGCTTAGATCTATATATTTATTGATTTGATAAAGCTGTATTTGTGGTTGTTTTTATCCTCCAGATACTGTTGTCCAATTTTTTGGCACAAACAGAAGCCTTGATGAGAGGCAAAACTCTGGAAGAAGTTACAGCTGAGCTGAAGCAATCAGGAATGAGTGAAGCACAAATTGATCTAATAGCTCCTCATAAGGTACAATGTTTTTTTTATGTATATTTATTGTACATTAACTAACTGACCAAAGTTAGACTAAACTTTATGGTGATATATTAAATAGGCACAACCATTACTTTATATTTACTCTGTTTTTATTGCTAGGTTTTCTAGTAGTGATTTGAAGAACCAAATAATTTTGCTTTCAGGTATTTGAAGGAAATCGTCCCAGCAACTCCATAGTATTTCAAAAGCTGACTCCTTTTACTTTAGGCCAACTCATAGGTTAGCAGTTAACTTTTTTTTTTATATTTTAACTGGTAAGATTAGTTAGTCTTCTATTATCACAATAATAGAAATACCAGCGATGTCATGTTATGAGGCAGTGTTTGACATTTGAATTATAAAGCTATGACTGAATTTAGAGAAATGTTTATCTCCACCAATATCTGTTACTGGTACCACCAATCTGACATGTACCTTTTGTATACTTCTTTGTGTTCACTAGCTATGTATGAAATGAAAATCTTTGTCCAAGGCATTGTATGGGACATCAACTCCTTCGACCAATGGGGGTAAGTCTACATTTGTATAAAAAACTTGTTGGAATTTTAAAATTATTTTAATTTATACTGATATTTTCATTATTGTGACATTTGTATAAAGCCTTTATATTCTATGAATGGTTGACATTTAGAATCAAATGCAGCCATTACAATCTTTTGAGTTTAGTTACTTCCCCTTGTTAATATTGATCAAGCCTAAATATTTTCTAATATCAACCAAGTCTGGTACTGAGTTTAAAAAAATATTTCAATATACAGTCAATGTATATTGTACAGTCAATGTATATTGTACAGCCAATGTATATTGTACAGCCAATGTATATTGTACAGCCAATGTATATTGTACAGCCGATGTATTTTGTACAGCCGATGTATTTTGTACAGCCGATGTATATTGTACAGTCGATGTATATTGTACAGTCGATGTATATTGTACAGTCGATGTATATTGTACAGTCGATGTATATTGTACAGTCGATGTATATTGTACAGTCGATGTATATTGTACAGTCGATGTATATTGTACAGTCGATGTATATTGTACAGTCGATGTATATTGTACAGTCGATGTATATTGTACAGTCGATGTATATTGTACAGTCGATGTATATTGTACAGTCGATGTATATTGTACAGTCGATGTATATTGTACAGTCGATGTATATTGTACAGTCGATGTATATTGTACAGTCGATGTATATTGTACAGTCGATGTATATTGTACAGTCGATGTATATTGTACAGTCGATGTATATTGTACAGTCGATGTATATTGTACAGTCGATGTATATTGTACAGTCGATGTATATTGTACAGTCGATGTATATTGTACAGTCGATGTATATTGTACAGTCGATGTATATTGTACAGTCGATGTATATTGTACAGTCGATGTATATTGTACAGTCGATGTATATTGTACAGTCGATGTATATTGTACAGTCGATGTATATTGTACAGTCGATGTATATTGTACAGTCGATGTATATTGTACAGTCGATGTATATTGTACAGTCAATGTATATTGTACAGTCAATGTATATTGTACAGTCAATTATTTACTCAGGGTTTCAAATGATTAATTCCCAAGAATAAACCAAAAATTTTAAGTTAAAAAAAAACTAAAACTTAAATTGTTATTTCAGAGTTGAACTGGGTAAAGTCCTGGCTAAAGCCATTCTAGCTGAACTGACAGTACCAGATGTGATAGGTGGCCATGACAGCTCAACCAATGGCCTGATCAATTTCATCAAGTTACACAAACCCTGAAATAAAAAAAAACAACTTGTCTAGAGGTAGCATCCTGCCTGGAGATGGACTAGACCATTGACCTTGCAAAATGCACAAAAAGATGCTTTCAAATAGCCTGTATGACTTGATGTACCTGTTGCAATGTTGTTTGTGTGTATGTTTGTGTGTGGACACACTGATAGTCCCTTAAACCCTTTGTTTTTGTGGAATCCAAAATGTAAGTTGTGCTTTCATGTGTTTGTTGTTTTTATGAAACATGTAAAGAGAGTATGTGTTGAATTAACCAGAGGGTTAACTCCAAATCTGTTATTGTTCAGAAATAGTTTTAGCTATAGCTTGCTCTATACTAGTGTTTTATAGACGTTACAGTTTATAACTGTTTTTAACTACCTAATATATGTGTAGCTATCATATAGAGAACTGTGTGCTTCAAATAATTTCCCTATGGACGATGTATTTAACCAATGTCTTTGGATTTATTTATTGTTTTGTGCTATATACTTGACTTACGCTTAAGGCAAACCAGAATTTGTAGCAAAGTCAAGTAAAGTATGCAAAATGTTTTTGATGCATTCACTTATGTTATCTCTTTTATTCTATTGATTGACTAAAAAAATAATTGTATGTATTCTTTTTTCTATATTTGAAATTTAATTTTCCACATTCTGTTTTTTTTCTAAATATGTTTTGTTAAGTCATGTTTAAGTTGTAATCCTGATAAACTTGAATATTCAGAAAAATGCTTTTCTTTTCTATAATCTATACACATTAAGTCCACACATAGACAAAACTTCTCTATTGTCTTAGCCACATGATTTAGTGTACCATTTTTCAACACATAATGTATACATTAGAAACATATTTTCTTAACACAATTCATCATACAATAATCACTACACTGGCCACATTCACAGTTTATCATGTAAATTATAACTTAAAGATCAAAATGGTTATTGTTCACTAATGTTATGGGAGACTAGTTTTTATGTTTTTTTTAATCCTCAAAACTATGGCCACAATTGTAAGGTTATTCTCAGCTGCTATTGCAGGGTGTTAAAAAAACTCCACATTTGATCTTTTGCATCTGTTTAAAAAAAATCTTTTATTTCACTAGAAGTTGGACAACTTGAAACACAATTGTATTCAAATAAATTTAGAAATTTCACATAGTTGTATTTTATTTATTATTCATTTACAATCTTTGTCTGTTCACATTTGAAAGTAATGTATACGGTTTTCAGCATTTCACCTGGGATTGCTCAGATCCTAAACTAAAAATCTTTTTTTCAATTTCCTAAAAAAACATTTCTATATAATGTTTTGTTTTAAGTAAGTTAAATATTACTTCATTAGTTTTATATTATAAATATATAGGATATATATCTTCAACCAAGTCATTTTTTATTTTCATTTTTTTATAACAATACTGATTTAAAAACAAGAACAGATGAGCATGCTGAAATAGCATGGATAGAAGCGCTATATAAGTAACCAATTTATTTTATTTATTTATTTATATTATTTAATGAATCAATATAAATGTTACATAAAAGTATTTAAAACAGTATCATTGGTCCACTAATATATAAATGATGAAGTACTCAAAAATCTTTCACAACAAATCAGTCTGTAAATCTCCTAAAGCTTGAGTAAATTTCTTCACTTTAGCCTCCATAGCTCTTTTGTTGATCTCTGTTTCTCTAAGCAGTTCTCTCATTTCATCTTCAACTATGGCTACCTGTAGTAAGAAAAACATTCTAAACTATATCCTGTCTTTTAGCTTAGCCAATAATGTTGCAATAAAATAGAAGTGATCTAAAATAGAGTAAGAGTTAAGGATGATCAGTGCCATAAAACAGTTTTGTAAAATAAAACCATAAGAACAAGGTATACAATGGGGAGAATGAAAACAAATTGAAATATTAGCTTACTCAAATATTTTGATGTGAATAAAAACATCATGTTTCTTTATAAACCAGGATATGATTTTGTGGGGTAAAACTTTATTATTGCATTTATAGAAAGATCAAGACTTTGTTGCTTCCCCTAATTTATCTTTGGGAAAAGTCAAAATTTACCAACTAGGGTAGGGAAAAGTAATTCATTCATATCAGTATTCTGTCATTAGATACAATTCTGTAGTTACAAATGAATGAAGACCACCACAAAAGATCACTTTCAGGGAATCATTGAAATGTGTGGACACTTGAGTCAATGTTTATATGTAGAGTTTGAAGTTTAGAAATGTATATTATTATAGTATGCCTGGCAATGATTCCAGGACTATTATATAGTTCAGGTGTTATTAACAATGGGGCTGACAATCAGTAAGTATTTAACATTATAACTTGAACTTACACATTTCATTTTGAACTACAATTATTTACCTTTTGATTAGCAAGCTCCATTTCTTTCTGTTTCTCCAGTTCTAGCTGAGTTATCTTTTCCTGATAAGCTGCCTCTTTCATTTCTAGTTGTTGTCTGAATGCACTATCAGCTGCCTTTAATTTGTCTAAGGCTTGCCTGAATTAGTCAAAATTAGAAGATATAGACTTTTGTTTAAAAAACTGAAATAAACCCAAAACACTAAAAATGTAGACTTGTCAAACAAGATATCTTTTTCTTATTAATACATCTGTTGGATAAAGACAAACCTAAATTTGTATCATTTAAACAAGTAAAATACATTTTGACAATATATAATGTATTGAACAGCCCTATATAAATTAATACAAAAAATGCAGTTCATTTGATTCTGAAATTAGTTTTTCTAATAGACTGTTCATTAGTTAGATCAAAGAATCGAGGTCATTATCTCTTACTACATATCCTAATCTATTTGTTATCAATGTCCCAGACATAAAAAGGCTCCTTGCTATCATCAACATAATGAATTATAAGTACAACAATATTCAACCGTCACACAAGAACGACAACCCAACTCTTTGCTAATAAAACTAGTTTTTATTTCTTACTGTGTTACTTCCCTTTTGTTAGAAGAAAAACTTATTACATCTATAGTATTTGTGATGAAAAAAAGGAGAATAATAGCAAACAGAAATACAATCTGGTTTATTTTATAGTTTTCATTCTACAAATGTAATAAATATGTCTTTATATGACATTATAAAACTTTAAATTTTACTTATGAGTAAGTCTGCTACAACTTATTATAACCACCAGTTTAGCATTATACTTAACATTGTGTTGTGTTGAAGTCCTGAGTCTCTCGTTTGAGTTGGACATTCTGTTAGAACTATTGTAAAATGTAACGCCAGAAAGAAGACATTCTGAGTGCCTACCTCTCAAACTAATCTCCTTTACAGGCACATCAACATAATACTACAATACTTGTAGGTAAAAACAAACTCATTTGAATGGTATTACAGTTTTAAATACTACTAAGACATGAATTCTCTGTTTTGTTTGTTGATTTGAAAATATATTCCATTTTGCAATGACCAAGCAATGTGTTACAGAACATTTTAATGGTTAAAATCTGTTAGCTTTTTTCTTTGTAGTGACTTTTTTTTTAAATGCATCTAAAGTTACAATAATAAAGAATCAGAAATTATGATACATGTTAACATTACAGACAATGCAAAGACCCCCAGTTTTGTCAGACTTGATGACTTACTACTTTTACTATTCTCAAATGATGTCAAGTCCTCATCATAACTGGCTCATCACACTGATCTTTAGACCAGGAAAACAAACCCATGCCATTTTTCAAACTTCATACCAGGAATTCAACATTCATTTACTGTTCATCTGCAGTCCTGCCTGTCACACTAGTGAGGACACAGAGATCTAAACTAACTGAACAACAATGTATAAACCATTTACTTAGCTTGCTCCAGAGCTGAGTCTCTGTCTCGAACAAATTCTGATTCCTTCTGGCTCCACGTGTCCTTCATCTTTGTCACTCTCTTCTCCAGCTGACCAATCAGTTCTGCTTTCTCCTTCCACCGAGCACTCAACAAACTAAAAAAAACAAACATCAGTGATTTGGACAAGCCCAGTAGAATTTGCAGGCATCTTGTTTTGTCAACTACACTTGAGATGAATTTCCTTCCATTACCCTTACCTGTGGTTTTCTCTTTCATCATTTAATTCCTGCTGTAATCTGGCTACTTGATCTTTCAGTTCCTCTTTTCTGATAGTGGCTCTGTCTAACAAGTCCTACAACAAGGTCAATATATATATCAATGAAGGAAATTGTTCACTATATACAGAATAAATCAATTTAGATGTACACAGTTTTGTTTCTGTTGTCTAAAAGAACAGAACAGTAATTTCCATGTGTTTAGAGTTAGAGTTTGCATCCTCATTTATTTTTCTGCTTCAATCAATATCATTCATGATTACCGGTAATTGCCAGGCAGTAGTTTATTATTCTATCAATACTGTAGTTAGGCCTACCCTTTTTTAAAAGTTTTAATTTAGTGGAACTTCACAATTTGTGATGCAATCTTAACTGGTCTAATTTAAAGACAATGTTTTGATGAAATGGGACTTTGAAATGGACATTTTATTACTTTATATAATTAGTATTAGTAGAACTAGTGCATTGTATGTACTCTGTTACAGTGTTTAAACATTTAGAGATACATAAAACTATACAGGAGAAAATTGAACCATAGATTGTAGATGCTCACATTCAAAATTAAAACATTTAAAAAAAACAACAGAATGAAATATATTTTTTAAAAAGCCCTCATGAAATCCTTTTAACTGTATCGGAGCTTAAATGTGGAATCTGTCATTTATCCTTGTTTTTGTTTTTAGTAGTGCCTTCACGTGACTTGCAGAATCCAATGAAGCAATCAATAAGGGATCACAACATGGATTTACAGATTGAAAGGATTTTAAGCTTTTTTTTTTTTTTTTATTCAAGTGCTCCATTGCACTGACAGGAGACATTTGTCAAGGGGAGATCATTTGTATTACTTTTCTTTCAATTTCATCTCAGTTGTTTTTTTCTGTTGTTCTTATTACAAAAGGATTAAAATGTTAGATAAAAAATAAAACAAAATATATATCCAAATAATGTTTTTTAAACTCATAATTAAACCAGAAAATATATTATGTCAGCAAACAGCTCTTACAATGGTGCAACTACAAATATCTAATGTCTTGATAGTTTGACCAGGTTATTAGTTTAACCCCCCCCCCCCCTTTCCTTTTCCAAAATCAACTGACAACTGGAAATATATGCCTGTATCATTATAATAAAGAAAGTTGTATGCATCTGAATATGTTGGTTGACAGTAGCATCAGGGCCTATATTTATGAAACAATAAAAGTCGTTTCTTTTCGATAATTGGAGAAAAACGTATTTGATATAAATACACACAAGTTATCTTTCTTGAAAGCTAATCTACCCACTACTGTGATACTAATAATATAGTAATGTTCACTGTGTTCATCACAGTTATCTCCCCATGTGCCACTGTTTAGATATGCCAAACTAACCCTTGTTTCGTCCAATGAAGTCTTCAGTTCAATCAGCTGATCCTCAAGCGACCTTTGCACTTTGATATTCTCCTCTCGCGTGTTCCGTACTGTTTCGTCCCTTTCTACCACAGCCTGAGAATTACAATACAACAATCAGGAAATTATAGGATATATTAGGTACAATACAACAATCAGGAAATTATAGGATATATTAGGTACAATACAACAATCAGGAAATTATAGGATATATTAGGTACAATACAACAATCAGGAAATTATAGGATATATTAGGTACAATACAACAATCAGGAAATTATAGGATATATTAGGTACAATACAACAATCAGGAAATTATAGGATATATTAGGTACAATACAACAATCGAGAAAAAAATCACTCTATGGTTGATATTACTAATTAAAACTCAATAAGGCTACAGACAATGGACGTTTTTAGAAACTTGACAGTTGCATTCACACACTTTGATTTACACTCATACAGCTACATACACTCAGCTTTACATTTAAATGCATTCACACAATTTGTCTCAGACGCATTCACTTAATCTTAAAAGCATTCACGCACTTAGTCTTACAAGAATTCACGCACTTAATCTTAAAAGCATTCACGTACCTAGTCTTACAAGAATTCACGCACTAAGTCTTTCAAAAACTGATGCACTTAATCTTATAAGAACTCAAGCACTTAATCTTATAAGAATTCACTCACTTAGTCTTTCAAGAATTCACGCACTTAGTATCACACGCACTCACGCACTTAGTCTCTCACAAGGTGTCCTACACCTTTTGTCTACAGAAGCATTCACATCCAAGCATTATGTTACAAAACCCACACAGATAGTCTCAAATGTTATCTGACTGTTTTGCCAAGAGTCAAGTGGACAAATAGAGACAATGGCCATCCGTCTGCCAGCCATTCAACAGATTTTCTTTCATTGAATCAAGACAGAGAGAAAGTTGTCAACACTGGACATTTAACTTGCTTCACTAAAGTATCAAGTGACTCAAGACAGAGACACTGGACTCTTTGTCTAGACTTTAAAACACAATACACAAACAATTGATACTGTAACTTCTAAAAGACCATAGAACACTAAAATGGAAAAGTTTTAAATGGACATTTTGTCAGAAGGCCATTTTTCATTTGCTTTTTTTTTCCTTTACTGTAAAGCCAAGAACAAATAAACTTTGACATAAGATGTCAGACTTGTAACTTACTTCTTTCAACTTTCGAATAGTTTCAGTTTGGTCTTCAATCATTTTTGTTTTGATCTTCACAGAGTCAGCCTCACGCTGAAAAACAAATATGCAAGCAAATAACAACACAAGGTGAATAATTTGGACGTAGATTTCTTCATATAAGAATGAAATAAATCACACTTGTCCACATGGACACAAACAAAGATAGCTTAGACTACTGATAAAAATGCTTTTTAAAGTACAACATACTGTTATACAGTTACTGCCGTACAGTACATACATAGTGGGCACATATGTTATACATTAGATAATAATTACAAGCGTTCGGCGGGAGTACCAAAGGTTCTGGGTTTGAATCCTGGTGAAGGCTAGGATTCTTTTCCCGGGTGACCCGAGTCTACCCAGCTAGGGTGGGGTAGATTGCATTAGTTGGCGTAAAGTAAAGGCGGCAAGACATTGTGCTGGCCACACAATGCCATAGTATGCAGTGGCCACAGAAACTGGTGAACGCTGCTTTATTAGCCCTATGATCAATTTGGTCTGATGGGGTACTTTACCGTTAATAATTACACAAATATACACACATCACAACTTACAAACTAGCTTAATCAAAACATACAAAACAACATATTCATTATATAAATATCTACATAATCACAACTTAAAAACCAATAAAATCACAACCAACCAAATAACACCACACAAACACTCCACATTTGTGATGTTGATGGTAAAAAAAAACAAAAACAAACTTGTACTAAACTAAACCCTAAAGAGTTCGCAAAAAAATATTAGAAAAAGTAAACTTTGACTGAACTGTCCAACAACATGAGAGGATAGATGTAATAAGCAACAAGATATTGTTTATGGACAGACTGAAAGCTGTTGAGAAATAAAATTGAAAAGTTGTTCTTGTCAACAGTGTGTCCCTATTGTCTCTAGATTACAGTCTGCCCAGACAACCTTGTTTTTTCTCTCCCCCTCCTCTCCACCCACACAGGACACGCAGAAAGTGAAATGTAACAAACAAAGCAATCTAATTACCTCCAACTGTTTCTTCAGATTGGCCACTTCACTCGACAGGGTTTCAATTTTAGCCTCTAGCCTGCCTCGGTCTTGGGATAGAGTGGCACCTACGAAACACAACCAGTTATGTGGCTATATGTATAGATTCAGTTCAAAAAAATAAATAAAACTCGAAACCGTGTTCTCTATTGAAGAGGCTCAATATAAACTACATCTGATTACAAACAACATGATCACCTACTGTTGTATTGTTTCAACAGTGACCAAATACTTATTGTATTAGAAGGTCCAGTGGTGTTCCAGTAAGTATAGTGTGAGTGAGTGAACGTGAGGATAAAGATACCAGAGGATTATATCTATTCCCTAATCAACTTAGTGACGGTAATGGTACAGCAACAAAGACCATGGTGACATAGGATCAGCTGTGCCCATCTAGTTTAGTCTAGGTGTCAATATCAGGAGCTTAACCTGAGCTCAAGATCACATGGTTATTTAACCTTACAATGAAAGGTTCCACTTTAATCCTCTCTTTCTTTCTCACAAGTAGGCTACATTTAGAAACATACTAGACCAGGAGTTGGCAACAACTTTTTGACAACAGTGTGCCAACGTAGGATTTCTAAATCATACAGCGTGCCAACAGCCTAAAAGTAATCCTATTTCCTTGTAGAATATAATTAAATAGTCTTTTTTATGGGTCTGCCCCGAGTGCCATTGAAAATCGCCCTGCGTGCCAAGCGTGGCACGCGTGTCTTAGGTTGCCGACCCCTGAACTATACTATTTGTCCAGGGTTCTGCATGTACATTTTAAACAACTACTGACGTTTGAAGTTAAGTACAAGGAAAGAGTTTAATACCATTACAATTAGATAAGGATATACAAGTTGAACAGTTTGCACCTGAAGTTGGTGCATTGAAAAAGAAACTATAAATGCTACAAACAACAAAGTTATAAAAAACACACAAAAAGAGCCCAAACCTTGTTGTGCCAATTCCTGTCCCCACAATTTCCTCTCTGCCTTTAGGCCTTCAATGATTGACTCTTGCGCTTGTATGGTGGATTGAAGCTTAGACTTGCCCTGTGCACAAATTCAATATAGTGAGCATTTGTCCTCAGTAGTGAATAGTTATAGTGTTTGTATTGAAGTTTATCAATAATTTAAACACAATTACAACTAAGCATATTATAATAATGAAAAAATCAAACCAAGATTCTTTGAAAAATGTTTTAAAAAAGCAGCAGAAAAAAGTAGTATGACATGACGGCATGCTTTCAATTACTAAGTAATTTTAGTAATACTCAAGTAAATTCATTAAAAACCCTTTCAGGGCTTGAAAAAAAAAAGTTGAAATTTCTCAATGTACTCACAGTGATTTAAGCTGTGTGTGTGTGTGTATTTCTGTGTACGTGTGTTTGTGTGTGTATCGATTTCTGACAGCTTGCACTTTTGCTCCTTTACCTTCCTCTCGAATCTAAACTTGAGAAACTCATTTCATCGGCTCAAAATGAGAAACGTGCAATATTTTCTCCAGCTATGGAACTATCCATGAAATATGGCACTTGACATATTATGTATCTAGGTTATGCCTCACTGACTAGTTTTACCCGGTCCACTTCTTACAAACTCTTTGTTGACTGCTCGGGTTTATAACTGAACTGCCGGGGTCATTTTAATTACACCAGCTTGGTCTTACTGGATCTGGGAGTGCCGGGGTCATTTTAATTACACCAGCTTGGTCTTACTGGATCTGGGAGTGCCGGGGTCATTTTAATTACACCAGCTTGGTCTTACTGGATCTGGGAGTGCCGGGGTCATTTTAATTACACCAGCTTGGTCTTACTGGATCTGGGAGTGCCGGGGTCATTTTAATTACACCAGCTTGGTCTTACTGGATCTGTGAGTGCCGGGGTCATTTTAATTACACCAGCTTGGTCTTACTGGATCTGGGAGTGCCGGGGTCATTTTAATTACACCAGCTTGGTCTTACTGGATCTGGGAGTCATATTAGCTTTACTTTTGTTTGTAGTTTTCTGTCAATTTCAACTAATTTAGTGATGAACTGTGTGGCGATGACCTGTGTGGCGATAACCTGTGTGGCGATGACCTGTATGGCAATGACCTGTATGGCAATGACCTGTGTGGCAATGACCTGTGTGGCAATGACCTGTATAACGTTGACCTGTATGGCAATGACCTGTGCGGCGATGGCCTGTGTTGCAATGACCTGTGCGGCGATGGCCTGTGTTGCAATGACCTGTATAACGTTGACCTGTATGGCAATGACCTGTGTGGCAATGACCTGTGTGGCAATGACCTGTATAACGTTGACCTGTATGGCAATGACCTGTGCGGCGATGGCCTGTGTTGCAATGACCTGTGTGGCAATGACCTGTATAACGATGACCTGTATGGCAATGACCTGTATGGCAATGACCTGTATGGCAATGACCTGTTTTGTATAAGGATTGGTTCAGATGTCAGATGTCCACGATCACGATTAATAAACTGTCACTTGATTACACTTGTTCGTGAAGAGTTTGTGAACAAGAAGAATCAATTGGGGAAACATGTCCATAACTTAATGGTACCATAACAATAGCAAGAACAGTTACAGCTTGGACAAACAAACATTATCAGTTTAACTTACATTTATCTATTTAGTAGAATTATTAATTACGAAACATTTGGAAAATGTATTGATCTCCTATCTAACGAGCGTCCTTAATGTAAAAAAGACAACAACGATACAGACACGATACACTCACACAAAAAGAAAAACGTCCCTGTACCAACCTGTTTTAAACTGTCTACCTGTGAAGCAATTTTTCTAGACTCGGCCAAATCGGCCTCCAGCTGTTGTAATCGTTCCTGTGTTTAGATAATACAGTCGTAACATACATAAATATAACAGAAGAACTGCAAAACAAAATATGTCCTTATCACTGCACTCACCCAGAGCACAAATATAGACCGACGTGACCCCTAGGCAACAGTTATCGAGACATTCACAGAATGATAAGACAATTCCCCCCCTTGCCGCTGCGACGAAAAAACACGAGGTTTAAGAAGTTACCCAACGTTACCTACTGTATGGGGCACGGTAGCCGAGCGCAGCGCGTTCGACTGGCGAGCCCAAGGTCCCAGGTTCGAATCCTGGTGCAGGCTAGGATTTTTTCCCGGGTCTGGAGGGTGTCCCTGACTCTACCCAGCTCTGATGGGTACCCGACTTAGTAAAGGCGGCCGTGCATAGTGCTTGGCCACACAATCACCTAGTATGTCGAATTGGCTACAGAAACTGGCGAACGCTGCTTCATCGAACCTATGGATCAGTTCGGTCCGATTAGTTTACCTACTGTATAGAGTTATGATTAGTATCACAATTTTTTTAATCGTGAACCCGGTTTTTATTATAAATGTTTATTGTAGCTCGGTTCTAGTTCAAGACCCGGTAATTTTGACGTGGTGCCCGTTAGTACTAGTTCAAAGACCCGGTAATTTTGACGTGGTGCCCGGTAGTACTAGTTCAAGACCCGGTAATTTTGACGTGGTGCCCGGTAGTACTAGTTCAAGACCCGGTAATTTTGACGTGGTGCCCGGTAGTACTAGTACAAGATCCGGTAATTTTGACGTGGTGCCCGGTAGTACTAGTTCAAGACCCGGTAATTTTGACGTGGTGCCCGGTAGTACTAGTTCAAGACCCGAAAATTTTGACGTGGTGCCCGGTAGTACTAGTTCAAGACCCGGTAATTTTGATGTGGTGCCCGGTAGTAGGCCTACTAGTTCAAGACCCGGTAATTTTGACGTGGTGCCCGGTAGTAATAATTCAAGACCCGGTAATTTTGATGTGGTGCCCGGTAGCACTAGTTCAAGACCCGGTAATTTTGATGTGGTGCCCGGTAGCACTAGTTCAAGACCCAGTAATTTTGATGTGGTGCCCGGTAGCACTAGTTCAAGACCCGGTAATTTTGATGTGGTGCCCGGTAGCACTAGTACAAGACCCGGTAATTTTGACGTGGTGCCCGGTAGTACTAGTTCAAGACCCGGTAATTTTGACGTGGTGCAAGGTAGTACTAGTTCAAGACCCGGTAATTTTGACGTGGTGCCCGGTAGTACTAGTTCAAGACCCGGTAATTTTGACGTGGTGCCCGGTAGTACTAGTTCAAGACCCGGTAATTTTGATGTGGTGCTCGGTAGTAGGCCTACTATTTCAAGACCCGGTAATTTTGACGTGGTGCCCGGTAGTACTAGTTCAAGACCCGGTAATTTTGACGTGGTGCCCGGTAGTACTAGTTCAAGACCCGGTAATTTTGACGTGGTGCCCGGTAGTACTAATTCAAGACCCGGTAATTTTGATGTGGTGCCCGGTAGCATTAGTTCAATACCCGGTAATTTTGATGTGGTGCCCGGTAGCACTAGTTCAAGACCCGGTAATTTTGATATGGTGCCCGGTAGCACTAGTTCAAGACCCGGTAATTTTGATGTATTGCCCGGTAGCACTAGTTCAAGACCCGGTAATTTTGATGTGGTGCCCGGTAGCACTAGTTCAAGACCCGGTAATTTTGATGTGGTGCCCGGTACTGGGTCAAAACCCGGCATTAGGGAAACGCTGTGCTCGAGTATTCATGAATCTCAAGACCTTAGTCGTCGCAATACAGTTTATGTATCTAAAACTGGAGTTGTGGACCCTCGGAACTGTTGAAAAACGACTTACGTATACTTCTAGCTTTCGCCATCGCCGCTACTTGAATGACTTGCTAAAAAAGAAAGGCAAGACGGCTAAAGATTTTTTTTTTACAAGTGTAAGCTTTGAAGCATATTCCGAAAGATCATGATTATATGCAACACTTACATGCAAAGCACCTACTACCCCCCCCCCCCCCATCTCCAGTTTTTCTTTATTTAACTCTGGGTATATATCTTTCTTTAAGCGTGCACATTTAATATCATTCGATCAAGCATTTTATCCTTCTCTGTCTACCTCCATCTTATTCAATATTTCTTTTTTTTTTTTAAAATAATATACAGTAGGCCCTATGTTTTTCTATTCTCATTTCTTTCTTTCCCCGCTTTATGTCCCCACCCCCCACCCCCTCCCCTCTGTACAGTCCTGATCTCAATTATTTAACTTTCTATAGTCTATCCTTTTACTTAAAACTAAAAAAAACAACTAATTAGACTAATACTAACAAATTAGTCTAGAAAATAGATTATATTTCTTGCTATTATTTGTCAAACTCTCCAGCAGTAAATAAAATGTTCCTGCCCAATGAAAGCTTCCTAATATAAATTTGAATTATATTACATTATTTAACACTGGGTGCCAAACGGAAAAGGGGGATGGGAAGGGGGGAGGAGGGGGGAAGGAGAAGACTTATGAGATTGGAGACCAGAGAACCATGTTAACAAACTGTAGTCCCCAGCCCACAGTCTGGCTTTGTTAAAGTTAGGTTGACATTGTCCATATAACAGCGTCTGGTAAACACCAGCAAACAAGTGAAGGAGAAAATACAAGACAAGGGGAGAAAAACAGATAGGGATAAGAGGAACACGATAAAGATAGGCGGGGGGGGGGGGAGAAGAGAGGGGGGCAGCGGTGTACTGAGTACACTTGGACATCTATATAATACCCATTACGAAATCCGTCTAAACTGAGTGCATGTGTTATATCATACATTGCAACGATTCTCAGAAGACTATTTAAACTGGTTGGGTTAAGGTTAGAGACTTGTATACTTTGTCATTTTCTATTAAAGGTCTCGTTGTAGACCTACAGTTCTTAGATCATCTTTAAGCCATGTGTACGGAGAAATCTCCGCTTTTAAAACAGAATGATTGCGTTCCCAGTTATTAATTTTATTCAATCTTTATTCTGTGACTATGTGTTCGATTTAGTTAAGAGTCTTTTGGTTGCCATTGCTACTATACAGTAGGCCTATATCTCAACTAGGAATATATACTATAAAGTTAGTCATTAAAAACTAATCTACTGCGCAGTGGCGTAGCTAGGGAAGGGGGGTCCAAATTCGAAAGTCCCCCCCCCCCGGGCCCTTACTTTAGTGGAGCCCCCAAAGGAGTGTCCGAATAGTTTTTTTCTCATGTCATAATGTCAAAATGCAGGGGTCTCTAAAGAGGCCAAGCCCCAAATCCCTAGCAACGTCACTGCTACTGCGTCATTCACTACCACAGTCTATTTACCGAGTCTTGAGAGTTTAAAATACCGGATGACCTCAAATATTAGACAAAGAAGCATCTGTAATAATTGTAATAAGATCTAAACATGTCTGGTGAACTTGAAACGTAACAGAACATATTTCCGTCAAGTATCTCACAAAGCCAGAAATTGTTGTCTAGATGAGTTTTGAATGTAGCATGGCCACGGTCTAACAGAGTCTACAATGTACAGCTGTAGCATGGCCACGGTTTAAATGTCTACAATGTACAGCTGTAGCATGGCCACGGTTTAACAGTCTACAATGTACAGCTGTAGCATGGCCACGGTTTAACAGAGTCTACAATGTACAGCTGTAGCATGGCCACGGTTTAAAAGTCTACAATGTACAGCTGTAGCATGGCCACGGTTTAACAGTCTACAATGTACAGCTGTAGCATGGCCACGGTTTAACAGTCTACAATGTACAGCTGTAGCATGGCCACGGTTTAACAGTCTACAATGTACAGCTGTAGCATGGCCACGGTTTAACAGAGTCTACAATGTACAGCTGTAGCATGGCCACGGTTTAACAGAGTCTACAATGTACAGCTGTAGCATGGCCACGGTTTAAAAGTCTACAATGTACAGCTGTAGCATGGCCACGGTTTAACAGTCTACAATGCACAGCTGTAGCATGGCCACGGTTTAAAATTAATTCTCCAATGTACAGCTGTAGCATGGCCACGGTTTAACAGTCTCCAGTGTACAGCTGTAGCATGGCCACGGTTTAACAGAGTCTACAATGTACAGCTGTAGCATGGCCAAGGTTTAACAAAGTCTACAATGTACAGCTGTAGCATGGCCACGGTTTAACAGAGTCTACAATGTACAGCTGTAGCATGGCCACGGTTTAACAGAGTCTACAATGTACAGCTGTAGCATGGCCACGGCTTAACAGTCTACAATGTACAGCTGTAGCATGGCCACGGTTTAACAGCGTCTACAATGTACAGCTGTAGCATGGCCACGGTTTAAATGTCTACAATGTACAGCTGTAGCATGGCCACGGTTTAACAGTCTTCAATGTATAGCTGTAGCATGGCCACGGTTTAACAGAGTCTACAATGTACAGCTGTAGCATGGCCATGGTTTAACAGTCTACAATGTACAGCTGTAGCATGGCCACGGTTTAACAGAGTCTACAATGTACAGCTGTAGCATGGCCACGGATTAACAGAGTCTAAAATGTACAGCTGTAGCATGGCCACGGTTTAAATGTCTACAATGTACAGCTGTAGCATGGCCACGGGTTAACAGTCTACAATGTACAGCTGTAGCATGGCCACGGTTTAACAGAGTCTACAATGTACAGCTGTAGCATGGCCACGGTTTAAAAGTCTACAATGTACAGCTGTAGCATGGCCACGGTTTAACAGTCTACAATGTACAGCTGTAGCATGGCCACGGTTTAACAGTCTACAATGTACAGCTGTAGCATGGCCACGGTTTAACAGTCTACAATGTACAGCTGTAGCATGGCCACGATTTAACAGCGTCTACAATGTACAGCTGTAGCATGGCCACGGTTTAACATAGTCTACAAAGTACAGCTGTAGCATGGCCACGGTTTAAAAGTCTACAATGTACAGCTGTAGCATGGCCACGGTTTAACAGTCTACAATGTACAGCTGTAGCATGGCCACGGTTTAAAAGTCTACAATGTACAGCTGTAGCATGGTCACGGTTTAACAGTCTACAATGTACAGCTGTAGCATGGCCAGGGTTTAACAGAGTCTACAATGTACAGCTGTAACATGGCCACGGTTTAACAGAGTCTACAATGTACAGCTGTAGCTTGGCTACGGTTTAACAGTCTACAAAGTACAGCTGTAGCATGGCCACGGTTTAACAGAGTCTACAATGTACAGCTGTAGCATGGCCACGGTTTAACAGAGTCTACAATGTACAGCTGTAGCATGGCCACGGTTTAACAGAGTCTACAATGTACAGCTGAAGCATGGCCACGGTTTAAATGTCTACAATGTACAGCTGTAGCATGGCCACGGTTTAACAGTATACAATGCACAGCTGTAGCATGGCCACGGTTTAAAAGTCTACAATGTACAGCTGTAGCATGGCCACGGTTTAAAAGTCTACAATGTACAGCTGTAGCATGGCCACGGTTTAACAGTCTAGAGTGTACAGCTGTAGCATGGCCACGGTTTAACAGAGTCTACAATGTACAGCTGTAGCATGGCCACGGTTTAACAGTCTACAATGTACAGCTGTAGCATGGCCACGGTTTAACAGAGTCTACAATGTACAGCTGTAGCATGGCCACGGTTTAACAGAGTCTACAATGTACAGCTGTAGCATGGCCACGGTTTAACAGTCTACAATGCACAGCTGTAGCATGGCCACGGTTTAAAATTATCCAATGTACAGCTGTAGCATGGCCACGGTTTAACAGTCTCCAGTGTACAGCTGTAGCATGGCCACGGTTTAACAGAGTCTACAATGTACAGCTGTAGCATGGCCAAGGTTTAACAGAGTCTACAATGTACAGCTGTAGCATGGCCACGGTTTAACAGAGTCTACAATGTACAGCTGTAGCATGGCCACGGTTTAACAGAGTCTACAATGTACAGCTGTAGCATGGCCACGGCTTAACAGTCTACAATGTACAGCTGTAGCATGGCCACGGTTTAACAGCGTCTACAATGTACAGCTGTAGCATGGCCACGGTTTAAATGTCTACAATGTACAGCTGTAGCATGGCCACGGTTTAAAAGTCTACAATGTACAGCTGTAGCATGGCCACGGTTTAACAGTCTACAATGCACAGCTGTAGCATGGCCACGGTTTAACAGAGTCTACAATGTACAGCTGTAGCATGGCCAAGGTTTAACAGAGTCTACAATGTACAGCTGTAGCATGGCCACGGTTTAACAGAGTCTACAATGTACAGCTGTAGCATGGCCACGGTTTAACAGAGTCTACAATGTACAGCTGTAGCATGGCCACGGCTTAACAGTCTACAATGTACAGCTGTAGCATGGCCACGGTTTAACAGCGTCTACAATGTACAGCTGTAGCATGGCCACGGTTTAAATGTCTACAATGTACAGCTGTAGCATGGCCACGGTTTAATAGTCTTCAATGTACAGCTGTAGCATGGCCACGGTTTAACAGAGTCTACAATGTACAGCTGTAGTATGGCCATGGTTTAACAGTATACAATGTACAGCTGTAGCATGGCCACGGTTTAACAGAGTCTACAATGTACAGCTGTAGCATGTCCACGGTTTAACAGAGTCTACAATGTACAGCTGTAGCATGGCAACGGTTTAACAGTCTACAATGTACAGCTTTATAATGGCCAAGGTTTAGCAGTCTACAATGTACAGCTGTAGCATGGCCACGGTTTAACAGAGTCTACAATGTACAGCTGTAGTATGGCCATGGTTTAACAGTCTACAATGTACAGCTGTAGCATGGCCACGGTTTAACAGAGTCTACAATGTACAGCTGTAGCATGGCCACGGTTTAACAGAGTCTACAATGTACAGCTGTAGCATGGCCACGGCTTAACAGTCTACAATGTACAGCTGTAGCATGGCCACGGTTTAACAGCGTCTACAATGTACAGCTGTAGCATGGCCACGGTTTAAATGTCTACAATGTACAGCTGTAGCATGGCCACGGTTTAAAAGTCTACAATGTACAGCTGTAGCATGGCCACGGTTTAACAGTCTACAATGCACAGCTGTAGCATGGCCACGGTTTAACAGAGTCTACAATGTACAGCTGTAGCATGGCCAAGGTTTAACAGAGTCTACAATGTACAGCTGTAGCATGGCCACGGTTTAACAGAGTCTACAATGTACAGCTGTAGCATGGCCACGGCTTAACAGTCTACAATGTACAGCTGTAGCATGGCCACGGTTTAACAGAGTCTACAATGTACAGCTGTAGCATGGCTACGGTTTAATAGTCTACAATTCATCTTCTTTCAGGGCTATTGTAAACAGGAAAGGTTTGTGTTGCGTTATAGTATAATAATCATTTTGAAAAAAAACATTACCCCCCCCCCTTTTTTTTTTTCACCCACTCCGGTCCCGCATTTACCCCTCTCAAAGTGAATTTCTTCAAAATGTATGTTGAGTTTTTATGTAGATATGAACTTTTCTATTGTCAATAATATCCACTCTTTACGAATTCTTGATAAGATAGTAATATAATAATAATATATTTCTTATATTCCTATTTCCCAAGACTCTAGTGGTATTATTAAATAATTAAGTAATAATTCAATTCTATAAACAACTGACAACTATTCAAAATGTGATGGTCAGTTTGTCAGTCAAGGTTGTTTGCACATAGTATGGAGAAAAAAAACAAAAAAAGTTCTATAGATCTATTTAATATTTACATATTATATTGGTGTAAATTTGTAAATCAACATACATTTTCTACAGAAACATTTTACCTTAAAAGAGATGCTTTGTTCTTGTTTACTTTTAGCCAGCTCCGATAGTCGACCTTTCTGTTCTTTCACAAGCTGAAAAAAAATAAATACATTCTATAAACTTGGCTCTACCTTACAATATGTCTCGCCACTATAGAGTCACGCCTTCACGTGACATTTATTCAACAACAAGCAATGTTCTTCACACTGAAGTAAACTAAATGTGCGTCAAACAATATAGCAAAATTAAGTCATCATCAAATTGTTGCTTAAAGTTTATTCACTTGTCAATAAAAACAAAAGTTTACACAAATATGTTACAGGTTCAACAAGGACATTAACAATTGCTGAACGTTCGAACAGAACAAAAAAAGATATATCGATGGAAATAGAAATAATATAATAATAATATTATAATCGCCGTTTTTTTTTAAATTTCTGTCTGCTGCTATGTTCACTGTTAGAGATCACTTCTTCTAACAAATCCCACACCTAGACTGTCTAGTTCAGTGCTCAAGTTCTCAGATGTAGTTGATTTTTTTTCTTTAAATCACAACGAACTAATGCACTGAAAGTTAAAAGATCCAGGATAAAATCGTTTATGTCCGAGACCGTGCTTCTCCCAAAGCGGACATCAAACGAATTCCTCTATTCCTCTAGGGCTTGAGGAGGGAGGCTTTGACACTGCTGTCTCGGTACAAGATAAACATTCACATGAGTAAGAAAAAGAAAAAAAAAACAACGATATAAAATCAGATTAGAGTCTACATGTTCGAAATATACCCAGGCATGAAATGACAGCATCATGAAATTAAATGTAGGCCTACGCCAATGTGCGCAATATGGAGACATGTCTTGCAATATCATTATGCAAGAGATTTCACATAAGGACAAATATTTCATTTCTAGTCTTGTGCTACGTAGGCTAACTAGTCAATTTTTACGAGGGCAGGAAAGCCCTAGCGACCTACAAGCTGACACAGGCCACGATACGCTACAAAAACTCAGAAATGCCAGAATAGGCCTACATAGTAATAAGTAAAAATAACGTATTCATTTCATACGATGTTGGTACATGAGGCAAGTGAAATAATGTTCACATATTTCCGTCACCTCGGCATACAAGAGTATCGTGTGGCCAGCTCTACGCCCAAAAATACGTAGTTTTTTTCCCCATCAATCAATAAACATATATGAGTGCTACCAGTGGCGTAGCTAAGGGGGGGGGGCGAGAGGGGGGGGGGCGCACCGCCCCGGGTGACAGCATTTGGGGGGTGACACTTTGTCACCTCCAACAAAATTTTTCAGCCAGACTAAGGTGCGAAAATTGTCTGAAATAGTCATGAACAATCAAAGGATCATCTGTCGTGCTTGGAGAAGTTGAAATCACTGGCTTCAGGACTCCAGCTGCAAACAACCATCGATGCAGCAACCATTTCCCTGGTGGAGAAAGAGAAAAAGAAGTTCAGAGACATTCTGCACAGAGTTTTAGATGTAATACGTTTCCTTGCACGACAGAATCTGTCATTTAGAGGACATCGAGAGGATGCGTCATCATCAAACAAAGGTAACTTCTTGAAGCTTGTTGAATTGTTATCTCACTACGTTGTAGCGTTAAGAGAACATCTTGTCAGACTCCAGCTAAGAACAGACAGTCAGGTAGTATGCTACTGCATTGACTGGCGATATCCCCAAGAAACTAGAGGACTAGATATTCAGTTATGTCGCGGTCAAGGGTACGATAATGCAGCAAGTATGGCTGGAATCCAAGGTGGTGTGCAACAAAAGATCAAAGTCCGAAGGCAATTTTTGTACCTTGTTCCAATCATTCTTTGAACCTTTGTGGCAAACATTCGTTTGCTAACAATCTGTCTTGTGTAACGTTTTTTTGAAGTCTTGAGGCGCTGTACACTTTTTTTGCTCTGTCAACCCATCGCTGTGATGTAGGCCTACTAGTGAAATACACAGGTCTAACAGTGAAGAGACTGTCCACAACTCGCTGGAGTGCACATGCTGATGCAGTGAAGCCAGTGATACAGAAGTTTAACTAGTTTGTGGAAGCCATTAAAGCTATGTGTGATGTCCAAGAAAGCGTCGAGACAAGAGGCGCTGCGCACAATCTGTTGCCAGCTATATGCGACTTTTCTTTCATTTCGTTCTTGTTTTTCTGGGGTGACGTTTTACAAGAAGTCGATTTAGCACAGAAGTACATGCAAACACCAGGTATTACTTGCAACCAAACTAAGGGATCTCAAGGTCTTTTTGGAAGAGCAGCGTACGAAGGTTGTTGACAATGCCGCCCATCAGGCACTTGCGAAATGTGAAGAACTTGATATCCCTACAGAGAAAAGAATCATAAGAAAGAGAAGATTACCAGGAGAGGGGGCATAAGATGCTGGATTGTCATTGCAGCAGGAGACCAAGAGAGCAATGTTAAAGTGTCTGGACCGTTTTCGTATGGAGTTAGATACGAGTGGAAAGGCAGTGAATGACATTTTTATGACTTTTTCTACCGTTCAGCCAGACCATATTATTTGTGCCAACGACAAAGAAATACAGTTGTCTGTTACCAAGCTCACAGCCGTGTAGGATGAGCTGTCTGAAAAAGACCTTTGTCTAGAAATACCACGATTAAGGCGAAACCTACAAGCAGTCGAAATAAATTTGGAGGAAGCCAAGCACTGGACTGTACTGAAATTCCTACGGTTTATCATCAAGTGGGAATTTGTTGAATCATTGCCATATCTTACGCTGACTCTAAGATTCTTTCTGACAATATGTGTTTCTGTGGCATCGTGTGAAAGAAGTTTCTCCAAATTGAAACTTATAAAAAATTACCTCCGGTCAACCATGAGCCAGTCGAGATTGTCGGATCTGGCTGTTCTGTCCATTGAACATGAGCTTACAAGACAAATAGATTTTGACGATGTCATTGACCTGTTTGACACAATGAAAACAAGAAGACATTCCTTCTAGGACTATAGTGTCAAAGGACATTCTTTTGCCGTGTTTTGCATTTAGATGTTCTGAAAGTGAACAAATGCATTTTAAAAATCTTTGGATTTGAACTATTTGTTTTGTGGTATTGGATTCGGATTTTGTCTTGGATCATACATGTAAGCAGTAACGTACCGGTCAGTAGAGTAAAGTAGAGCCTAGAGGTAGAGTATGTATGAAAATTTAGCTACACCTAACCATTCAGCATAGGGTCATGTGGGGTCACTGGGGTGACATTTGAACGGACCGCCCCGGGTGACGTTTACTCTAGCTACGCCACTGAGTGCTACATTGTATTCTTCAGTTCTGTGTCTCCGTACTTCCAGACAGCGTCTATGTCATTCTACATTTCTTTTATACACCATAACGGACAGATGAAGTAAAGTTTGACAGTTATACGAAAGGATTGTGTGGCTATAAAAACTTGTGTACATGATAGATACCCGTTGCTACTGTCTGCAAGTAGATATATCATTTACACAAACACACACAACAAAGGTAAACATCACATTTATTCTGACTTGACAAGAATAGGAATACTTATGAACTCAGCCTTCTGTTTACAGCTAAACATCACACTTATTCTGACTTGACAAGAATAGGAATACTTATGAACTCAGCATTCTGTGTACAGCTAAACATCACACTTATTCTGACTTGACAAGAATAGGAATACTTATGAACTCAGCATTCTGTGTACAGCTAAACATCACACTTATTCTGACTTGACAAGAATAGGAATACTTATGAACTCAGCATTCTGTGTACAGCTAAACATCACACTTATTCTGACTTGACAAGAATAGGAATACTTATGAACTCAGCATTCTGTGTACAGCTAAACATCACACTTATTCTGACTTGACAAGAATAGGAATACTTATGTACTCCGCATTCTGTGTACAGCTAAACATCACACTTATTCTGACTTGACAAGAATAGGAATACTTATGAACTCAGCATTCTGTGTACAGCTAAACATCAATAAGCTCTACTCATGTCAGAAATCAATTTATCAAAATTTGTGATGAAAAAAAAACACATGTCAGTTCCATATTACACGTAGATTGACAATGCCATGGATACACTGGGTACATAGACGACTCTATATATCACTTTGATTTATTTTTATATAGCAAAACGCCCACACTTAATAATATACAGATGTATTAAACTAAAAGTTTAAACACTGACAGATAGGATTTGTCAAAGCCAGCATGTAACCTGATTATACAATTTTATTTTTTATCATAAATGTTTTGTTTTCATATTTATTTTGATGTATTAAAACATTTTTTTTTTAAGTATACATTTCAAACCATGCTGGACAATACGGCAAGTGAAACAGCGTTTACCTGGCCCCGGCCGGCATACAAGGGAATTGTTTGTTCAGCACAATGCCCAGCCGACTTTTATTTTGCTCCAACAAATGTCAGGTACTCAACAATTGGAATGGCAATCTGAGCGCGCTACCGTTAGACAACCTTACCCGACGTGTACCACGATATCGGAGGTAGAATATGGAAACAAGCTTATGAATCTTATCTTAACATATGATATTGTTACATATGATCCTATACAGAAAATTATTGCGTCCTAAGCTAATCAATAGTTTGAGTCTAGTGGTGCATTTTTGATAAGTGTTTTAAATAATGCTAAGTCATTGGTTTTCCTGGTTTGTTCAGGAAACCCTTTCCATGCCTGGATGCCACTCGGGAAGAAAGATTACTACAGGCTTTTGTTCTTGCATATGGAATGAGACAATTGATTTTGACTTTATGTTCATTTTAGACTTTTATTGTGTTGCATGTCTAAGAATCTAATGCCTTATGTATTATTACTACTTAATTTTTGCCATTCTGTCCTCTAGTGTTTCTAGGTTTAGTGATTCAACTATTGGTGTTACTCTTGTCAGTTGTTAATATTCATTAGTAAACCCGAATGTGACAGACAAGAACAGACGAACCCATTAAGACCTAGACTACGAATGAATGGCAATACACCAAAAGACCAGAAAGCACCAGGATGTTATCAGACCAGATACAATGACTAATGACAAGCTTCTTCTTTATCAACCTAAGAGCTAGTAGTAGCATTTTTACATAACTATCAAACCATTTGGAAAATATCTCTTATTAGAAGGGGGGGGGGGAGGGAAGACATGACGTTAGTATGTAGGAAGTTCAAAGAAAAACAAGGAGGTCAACGGAAATGACAAACTAATGTGAGTTTATATTTAGCTTTAGGTTGGGAGCACTAACAAATCAAAACCAAACAAAACTATTTTCCACGTTTCTCTATTTGGCCACACTAACTCGGTGGTCCGTGTAAAGGTTAAAAATAGATCTGAACATTTATAAGAACTCACAGACCTTGGGGAAAAAGTCGTGTTATTTAAGATAAAACCAACGAGAAGAAAGTGACAGGTTAATAACTTCATGAATAACAGACCGATATAAATTACATAATCAGTGACTTAGAATACTTAGAGATTATATATTATATCGCAATATGAATTTTTCTTTGAATAATGTAAGCTAATGAGAGTCTTGTATGCATTCACATACTTTTCTTTTAGAATATGCTACGTCGACCTACAGATTTGAAAGATAAGTCGCACTGAACACATTATCATTTGTCGCCTTAATTATTCTACTGGTAAAATCAGCAATGTCTTGTAAAAGTAAAAAAAAATATATATCTTATATGTTCAAACAAGGTGGGATAAATAAGTAAAAAAAAACATAAGTAAGTAAAGTTCTCTGTTAAGGAATTTTTTATTTATTTCTCTACAAGGCGAGTGAAAGTATTTTCTATTGCCAAGTCAAAAAAAGTGATTGTGTGGCTAGCAAAACACACAACCGTCATTACTCTCCCCCCAACCGATGTCAAGCGCCTAACAAAGAACTGGGTAGATTCAGGGACACAGACCACGATACGGGGGAAAATCTCGGCATTTAAAGATTCGAACCCCATGCCTTCCGAAAGGTAAAAGAGAGACCAGCATTTCTTATATATTATTATTATTATACATGCCTATAAAATCATCACTGACGACTTTTTTCTATTACTACAATGTCAATACACGTGTCTGTTCGGCAAGTATTGTTGTGTAAACATTGACTGGATGTAAAGGTCAGTCTAATAGCTTTCGGTGCTCAAACATAGGGTTTGGAATGTATAAACTATCCACGCGCATGAAGCAGACTTGAAGAGTGACAACATTCTGAAGGTTTACTATCTAGAGCATAGGTTCTCAACGGGAGCGTTATCGCCCCCCGGGGGGCTGTGAGAAGCTTTAGGGGGGCACTGACATTCCCGGGGGCGATTGGGGGGGCGATGAAGGGCAAGTGGGCGGTACAAACGTACCTGATATAATTTGAACACCTCAGCTATTTGAATCGATTAGTTTTTGGATGAAATATGTAAACGCAAGTGCTGCTAAATATCTGATATCCCCCAACAGTAGGCATACATATAATTAAACTAATAAGAAATAGGAATCGCAATGACTTTTCGATGAAGTATGGGTCAGTATTTGGCAAATATGGTGTGCGACCGGCTGGTCCTATTAATGGTTCACCGGACTGTCACCCTAAAATATGCTAATATTAATTATATTTGGTCTCAGTTTTATCGAGATGTCCTTTAATCTGTTTGAAGTAGTCTAAAAATAAAAAAGAAAGTACCGTTAAGCTGAATAGATACGTAGAAATCATACAAACTGGGTAGTTATTGTAATGCTTGAAAATATACATATAAATTCTTTAGTCATATAATATTCATTTAATTTTTAAATACTTTTTACAGTTTGATCATTTCAAAGTTATAAATGTACGCCATTTTTTTTTATTATAAAATAACAAATATAGAAATATTAGTTCAAATGAAACGGGTTAATTATCTCCCTTTAATTAACACATGTTTCCACATTTGATTCAATAGTGATGCCGAACAAGTTCTGTTTTGTAATATAACAAATATTACTTATTATTATTATTTCTTTATATACATTCAACATCATGGTATTCATTACAAGATTTAATTATTAGAGGATTTAAATAATTTACGTTAAACAGTTGTAAATAAACATTTCCTGCATTAATTGTTTTGTCCATTTAAGGAGTTTACATGTTAAGCATTGATAATTACTGAAATTACATGATATGGCGCTATTAAATAAGTCCCTTATATTTCTAAATTAATAATACCAATAAATTTGTTTTAGAATTAATTATATTTATGTTAAATTAAAATTAAGTTTGGGGGGGGGGGGGGCGGTAAGCGGAAATTTTTTTTAAAAGGGGGCGGTGAGCCCAAAAAGGTTGAGAACCTATGATCTAGAGAGAACTCATTGGTCCTATTCGTCTCGCGGTGTATATAATTTATAGAGATAAACGACAGATCTCGTCTTTCTACACGTTATGAACTATGAACATTGCTCCTTTTCTAAGTTTATCCTTAACCAAGCATAAAACTAGGGACAAAATGTGAATGTTGACAGATCATTGTAGATAAAATGTGAATAGATTTATTGGCTGGACTATGGAAATAACGCCACAACCATTCTCAAACTACATAATTTGCAAAAAAAATAATTGTTTTTATATTGTTATATTTTTTTTCGATAGAATAACTGTCATTTGTTATTTTTGTGTGACTGTAAAAAAAAAAATGTTTTGAAGAAATATTTTAGTTAATTACTTTTTAGTTAGGCCTAATATTTTCTTCCTTTTTCTTTTGTTGATTAATCTACATAAACATGGCTTAAAAATAAAACTTAAAAAATTGATAATTTCAGTATAGTTATTATCATTTTTATATTTGTTTACAAATGTGATGGGCTTATCAATTATGAGTAAAGAATTTTAAAAAACAAACACAGGTGGAGAAAGTCGGCGGCTGTGGGGACGGGAGGGAGGGAGGGAGGGGGGGATTGACCTGTGTAAGAAAGGAGAGTAGAAAAATGGAAAGTGCCATGTTAGAGAGAGATAAAGAAATATAAAACAAAGAAGAGGTAAAAAAAAAAGATCTGAAGGGGCGAAGTAGAATACGTTAAAATAGTCTGTATTGGTGTTAAGGGAGATATGAGAGAGTGATAGTCAGATATAATATATATATATATATATATATATATATATATATATAGAGAGAGAGAGAGAGAGAGAGAGAGAGAGAGAGAGAGAAGAGGGAGAGGGAGGAGAGAAATAGTATAAGAGAGTGAGACAGAGAATAAGTTTCAGAGAGTTCCAGAGAGTCTTACAGAAAGAGACAGAGTGAAGGAGTTCGAAAGTATGTTGTAACAAAGAACAAAAAATATTGTAGTGATATATAAGAAACATGTTTTTATGTTTGTTATTAGTCAATAGTATCCGGTTCAAACCCCCCAACAATATTTGGAAAACGTTACTTTACGCTAAATACTTGGAATTTTCATCTAACAAAAAAACAACAACAATCAATTGTAGAAGTGTTGACCTAGTTTTAATGTGCTCCTAATTATAAGTTTGGAAAATTTAGGTCGGGCCACACAATCCCATTACATGTTCAGGCAAAGATAAACTTGTGAATGCTTCTTCACCAGCATTATAGACTGAAACGGATACTTAACTATTTCACTTTTTTAAAACTTTTGTTTAATATACACGTGTACGTATATATACGTATGTTTTGGCTGTATGAGTAACAGATCGGACTACCTTCATGTATGTCAATAATTGAATAAGAATGGAATAAATTTCTTTGTAAGCCTACTAGCCTACAGAGAACAATGGATCTGGAATTCGATACATGGAGATCTATAAATTCAAGAAAAAACAAACAGCAGGCCTGCGACTGATCAATGGAAGAAATGTAAAAGATTTTTCTGACAGGACATGCTATATACCAATATATCTTGGATTTCAAAATTGACCCAGACAGTCATTTCCAATGTGTGTACTTCTACTATTATTTTTTCTTTAAAAGAAAGTCATATTGAACAGCCAACATTAACTACTATTACTTTGTGTCAAAGTAAAGTCAAAGTAAGAGTACTACAGACAGACGTAATAATCCAAAAAGAAATGAGAACAAAATCGAGATTTTTCTTTTTAAAGACAACTTTTCGTTGGGCCAATGTCTAAGTTAGATAGTGTATGCTTGAATAATTTACAAAGCCAGTCTTTCATGTTGGAATCTAAAATAAAACCGTTTTGAAGTATTATTAACTTCTTGTATTCTGTTTATCGCCAAGTACATGAATGGCACTCTAGATTCCTCAAGTTTCCAGTAACCACGACACGCTGCTCATTGAGAAGTGCTCTCTCCACCAGGGTAGTCGCGCCACCAGGAGCCTATCTCTCACTGATCGGGGGCGGAGGACGCAGTGTTAACACCCAGATTGTACTTCTTTCCGCGCACACGACGACGAACACTGGGACTTCTTTTTGTTGGCCCACCAGACGTGAAATTAATTGAGCAAGTGTACGGGATTATCTGAGCGTGTATGTAAATAAATACTATCTGGATGACTCTAAAATATGAACTTAAAGTCACATATTCAAAAGATGAAACTTATAAAAAGGGTCATGTTTTGGATGAAATATGTTATTTTTATGGCTCAGGCCACGGTATCTGAGTGATTGCAGGGTTCTAATCCCTACACTTACCGGTATTATACGATTCTCAAACTGTTTACAAACTTATCCCAAATTTAACAAAAAAATTAAAAGAAACAAACAAAGTATATCGGTTTGTGTGAAATCGCTGTATGTCTTGTAGTGTAATGTATGTTGCTAGTAAACAAAATTACTCCGCCAACAACAAATTATGTAAGAATGTGTAACCGTGATTGCAGCTACATCATTGTTGAGATTCACCAAAAGACAATCTATAGATCTGTGTTTTGGCTACATAGTACAACTCTATCACAAAATCACAATGGCTAAAAATAAATGTAGCCTATTTATCTTGACGGTTTCACAGTGAAGCGCTGTCAAATAATGTTAATATCTTTTCTTGTCTTAAAAGTTACAGAAGCTCATTATTAAAGAAGATTGTTACGCCCTTACTTTTTCAGTGGTTCTATTGTTATATTAAATATACATTATGCAAAGTATTAAGACCTTCTTTGCTTCATGATGTGGCCATAAATTATGTGGACACCGCTAATTAAAAGGCTAACAATACATGCATTGTTTAACATACATGTTACCTATTTCATTTGAGGGTGTACACACAAAACATGAATCGCTAAGAATAGGCCTATAAAGATTGAGTTTACAAAATAATTAGTTTTAATGTGTGCTGTTATAATAAAATATAAAGAGACGCATCGGTGCTAAGCTATCAAAAAATATTTTAAACACTTACCGCTGATAACTCTGTTATCATATTGGTGCTTGCCTCCTCTTTTCTTTGAGCTGTCAGAAGAAGCTGTTTGTTGTCAATGCTTTCTGCACAAACACGCTCATAGTCCACTCTGATCTAAAGACATATTAGACAAGAACATTTCATTATATTTATACAGGAGATACAAGAATTGTAACAACACGAACGTAACAACAAACAGCAACTGAAACACGCTCACCCACACACACTTAACATAGTGAAATGTATTATTTAATCATTATCAGTAAGGCATCTCATTAAATTCTGTAAAACAATTTGAGTCGTTCTAGCTTAGCTTTACAAGCCAATATGAAATCTAGGCCTATGTGTTAGTTAAATAGGGTATTATTGTTTATAACTTAATTAGATCACCAGTGGACACACATACACTAATTATGTCTGTAAAGAAAGAAAAAGAAGTAACGAGGAAAATAATATATAAACAAACTAAAGGAGATATGTCACCAACTAAAAACAGAGAATCAAGTTAAAGTTGTTGTTTTTTTAAAGATAATTCTAAACCTTGTAAACATTACTTTATGAAAATTCGGAAAATTAAAATTACTGGTGGTCTAGCGGCAACGAGCTTGGTTAGCTGTACCGATGTCCAGGATTCGAATCCAGCTTAATGCTAGTTTTTTTTTTTTTCAACTGAACATAAGTCTACCCAACTCTGATGGGTAGTCTACCTGAAATTAGGAGCGGAAAAGCAAAAGCGTCTGGCCACACTATCTCCTCGTATGCCTTGGCCACTTACCCGATGGACTAAAACGGTTATCAAAGGAATACTGAATAATTACAAACAATTTACGTAACGAAAGTTGATCACTATGTCATGTGTTATCAATAATTTGGTTTGTCTACTGCTGGTTGAATGCAGAGAGTAGTGTCAACTGATTCAAGTAAGACGTTCTTTTAGAATTTAGAAATACAAGTACATCTACACCTAGAATACATAATATCTACAACCATAACAAGTTTGTAGACTACTAATTGGGCTGAGAAACGGTGCCGTGAGGCCTATGTGTCTACCATAGCCTGTGGATCAAAGTGAGTTTTAAAAAATCAGGGGAAGGTCCCCTATAGCCCAACATACCGTCAAGCTGCAAGTGTGGCAACGTTGGTTCAAACACATTTCAGGCTCGAGACAAAAATAAAAAAAGGTAAAAGGACACAATCTTAAACAAAATTTTCTATATTTTAATGTAGTCTTACTTATTAATAATTGTTGATTGTAGCATGGGTGATGATAGAGACACACGAAATAAACACAACTCATCTGATTAAAATGATATACCTACAGTTGAATGCCATAATATATTTGTTGTGTTCATGTATCAGCTGTACTTAGATATACTAAAATAATCCAGATATTAACACAAACTAGTCTTTTTACAATATGACAACGATTGAATAGCATTTTGAAATTTAGTTCGTATATATAGATGCAGAAGAATCTTTTGTTTAAAAGCTATATGAACATGACTTGATAGACTAGCAAGCAAACCACTAAACAACAGCAGGTAATAGTTATTGTACAGAGTAGATCAACTGTAGTATTTGGTCGTTTCTCTGATACACGTTCCAGGAGGGAAACTATTTACCCTCGGTAATTTCAAAGGAAAAGAAAAAAAAAACTGTCGGGAAGGGGTATGAGGGAACTTCTCTGGCAGCCCCATGCTATGGCAGTCTGACATTCATCACTAGTGACAATTTTAATACTGCACTAATCCTTTACCCCTGCAACATACTCTATCTCAACGGGGAGAAAAAAATGGAATAGGGGGAAAAACTAAAATGACTAAAAAAGAAAATTGCGAAAGAGAAAACAGTGTTTATAAAATTTGAAATTTAAATTTAATTAAAGGAAAAGAAAAAAAACAACGTAAAAATGTTTAAGTAAAAAAAAATTACAAGCTTTATAATCCTAACCATAGCGCCCACATCGTTTCTCTTGCTGCTGAGTAAGGGGCTATTTTATATAATCACGTACATTGGTCTAAAGATTTAATGAGCATTTCATATCCTTTTCAGACCTTGTTTTTCGCAGGCAAAACAGCGTTCATAAGTTTCAACGGAATTCAATTTGATTGTGTGGCCAGTACAATTCCAAGCCGACATTAATTATCTTCTCCTAAGGTCGAGTGAACATCAAATTTGGGTAGACCCATTTAAGATGGTGTGACCTCTTCATTCAACTAGACCATAGGTTCTCAACGGGGGCGATATCGCCCCCCGGGGGGCGGTGAGAAGCTTTAGGGGGGGCGCTGACTTTTCCGGGGGCGATTAGGGGGCGGTAAAGGGCATGTGGGCGGTAAAAACGTACCTGATATATTTTAACACCTCAGCTATTTTAATCGATTAGTTTTTGGAGGATGAAATGTGATGTAAACGCAAGTGCTGCTAAATATCTGATACCCCCCAACAGTATGTCTACATATTATTATATTAATAAAAAATAGGAATCCCAGTGACTTTTCGATAAAGTAGGGTCTGTATTTGGCAAATATAGTGTACGGCCGGCTGGTCCTGTGGTTGGTTCACCGGACTGTCAACCCTGCTGAACGATCACTGTCGCCCTAACATATACTAATTTAATGATATCTAGATCTCATTTAACCGAGATGTCCTTAATGTATTTTATACCGCTTAAAAGCAAGAAAAAAATTATTAATTAGCGGTATAGATACGTAGTGATCATACAAACTGGGTAGTTATTGTAATGTTTGAAAATATACATATAAATTCTTTAGTCATATAATATTTATATAATTTTCAAATACTTTTTACAGTTTGATCATTTTAAAGTTATAAATTGTAAGCCATTTTATTTTTATAAAAGAAAACAAACCCACAGAAATATTAGCTCAAATAAAACGGGCTAATTATCTCCCTTTAAGAAAAAAATGTTTCCACATTTGATTCAATATTGATGCCGAACAAGTTCTGTTTTGTAATATAACAAATATGACTGATTATTAGACCCAAGGCTTTTGCAACCAAAATTGAAACAAAAAAAGGCAAATTGCTAGCAACACACCAGGCAAACGATTCGCATGGACTCATTGACTTATTTAAACCTTTTGTTAAGGCAATTTCGTATCTATTGATTCTTACAATATGTTTCCTCTTCAGTTTTTTTTTAAAGATAATTAATCACACAAAAGTCTAGGACGCCTAAAAAAATTGCGGAAACTATAGTACAGATGGGCGGAAGGGGGGGGGGAGTGGGCACTAAAAAAAAGTTGTGGGGGGGGGGTGAGCGGAAAAAAATTGTAAAAGGGGGCAGTGAGCCGAAAAAGGTTGAGAACCTATGACCTAGACTGACACTAAGCACTATAACCACATGAACACAACTTTAGGAAAATTGGATAATGTGAGACCCAATGAACAGGTTTAATAGACGACTTGTCTACAGTCTACTCGATTAGATATGTATAAAATGAAATTTAAAATATAGATATCTTACAACTAGATTTTTCAAAGAACCTTAATATAAATATATTCCACCATTTTGGGTTCCTTTAAAAATAATGTTCAAATTCAAAGCGTTAATTTCTTCTGCACCTCTTCTCTGCTCTTTGACATTAGTGTATTCAGGTCTTTTCCGAGAAAGAACAAACTGTTATCATTGATGGTTCTTAATGACATGCAGATTTGTTTTATCATGGCCCCAAGAGGAATTTAGATATAATCTTCTTACGGTTTTCACGAAGGGCGAGGATGGGCGTTAAATTATACCTATGCATTTTACAGAGCAAAATGTGCACATAGAGCCATCCAGTAACTTTGTGAGCCTACAGCGTATTCCCAAGTAACGTTGTTAGACATCTTGACCTATATGTATTCACATCAAGGAATGAAACGGCACTTTTCATAGTATAAACAAGGGGTCAGCAACCGATTGAACGCGTGCCATATTTGGCACGCTGAGGGATTTTCATTGGCATGCGGAAGAGACCTTAAAAGTCTATTCAAGTTTCTTCTACAAGAAATGCAGTGCTACAGCACAGTGTCTTTTAGGCTTTTGGCACGCTAAATGAATTAGAAATCCTACTTCGCAACACTATTATCAAAAAGTTGCCGACCCCAGCTAAAAACAACTAGCGGAATGCTACTGATACATTGACGCTATAAAATGTATACTTTATATTATGCTATAATGAAATGTTGATTAACTGCCTAGTTTCTTAATGCTGTAAAATGCTAAATTATGCTATAATAAAATGTTGATTAACTGCCTCTTTTCTTAATGCTGTAAAATGCTAACACGAACAAAATAAACATAATCTAATTGTTTATGCGTGCGCAATGCACCGGGCAGCCAGCCATAGACTTGCGTTTGTACAGAAAGGTATGGGGATTTCTTTACATACGAATTAATATTGTTAGGGCCACCAAGTTCCTTGCTGTGAGATGCATGCGGGCCACGGGCAGCGAGTTTGACACTTTTTCTGTACAGTAAAGTATGGCGTAAAGGATGAATTAGAAAGGCATGTCCCGTTGCACGCACCATTAAGCCGTCCTGCTCATCCAAGCCAATGCCGTAGAGACTAGATCTGATGCCAGACCGTGAAATCAAATCCATTACTCTCCAGGTTTTCTTTACAAGCGAACTCAGAAAAATCTCCCACTAAACATTAGTTTAAAGTGAAAAACTTTCTAGAAATAGCTCTATCCATTTCCGTGTTCAGAGACAAGCTTTGAAATATATTGACATCAGATTAACATCTGATATGTCTACTGTAAACTGTGTTGACTAATGTCGTCCTCCATTGCCTCAGTCTATACATGATAAGTTCAATTATGTGCTTTCTGCATTTTAAAGTACGTGTGGCAAAGTAAAAGCTTACCTATAACAGAAACGAATTTTAATTCAGCGCTCTAAAGTAGACATAACAGTGTACTTTACAACATGAACATTAAAAACCAAAAGCTTTTCTTAATTTTTCTTATACACTGCTCACTGCAGTTCACACTGATGGTTCAACTCAACTCTATGTTGATGTCGGTGTACATATAGATACAATCTGGATAAAACTTATGTTCCGACTTACACAACACTTTTAATATACATCGTACAGTTTAAGGCTTTACTTGGAATAATAAAAACTAAATTCGGACTGAATACAATACATAAATGTAGTCCCGGATATTGCTTGTAGAGTTAGTCATGCGTCAATCAATCAGTTCAAAGTACAAGCGATCATAGTTATTACAATGGTACAAAGAGATTAACAGTGTGTATGTGTGAGAGAGAGAGAAAGAGAGAGAAAGCGAATGAGACAGAGAGAGAAAGACAGAAATAGTGAGGAATAGAAGAGGAAGAGAGATAGAGGGAGAAAGAAAGAGAGCGAAAAAAAATGTGGGGGGGGGGGGGGGGTAGAAAGAGAGACCGAAACAGAAAGAGGGTTAAAAGATAGAAGAACAATAAAAGACAACACATACAATAAAAACACCACAGTGACCAGCCATCATAAGAAGATAATAATAAAAAAAATGAGACAATGATACATCCGAATATAATGAGATGGCTCCAATGAGATATAAAAAGCAAGAATTGACTGTTGGAAAAGAAACAAGTAAAAGTTTTAACAAAAAAATACAAAAAGTAAAGGCAAGCGTGCTGCTCACATTGAAATAAAAGTAAAGGCAAGCGTGCTGCTAACATTGAAATAAAAGTAAAGGCAAGCGTGCTGCTCACATTGAAATAAAAGTAAAGGCAAGCGTGCTGCTCACATTGAAATAAAAGTAAAGGCAAGCGTGCTGCTCACATTGAAATAAAAGTAAAGGCAAGCGTGCTGCTCACATTGAAATAAAAGTAAAGGCAAGCGTGCTGCTCACATTGAAATAAAAGTAAAGGCAAGCGTGCTGCTCACATTGAAATAAAAGTAAAGGCAAGCGTGCTGCTCACATTGAAATAAAAGTAAAGGCAAGCGTGCTGCTCACATTGAAATAAAAGTAAAGGCAAGCGTGCTGCTCACATTGAAATAAAAGTAAAGGCAAGCGTGCTGCTCACATTGAAATAAAAGTAAAGGCAAGCGTGCTGCTCACATTGAAATAAAAGTAAAGGCAAGCGTGCTGCTCACATTGAAATAAAAGTAAAGGCAAGCGTGCTGCTCACATTGAAATAAAAGTAAAGGCAAGCGTGCTGCTCACATTGAAATAAAAGTAAAGGCAAGCGTGCTGCTCACATTGAAATAAAAGTAAAGGCAAGCGTGCTGCTCACATTGAAATAAAAGTAAAGGCAAGCGTGCTGCTCACATTGAAATAAAAGTAAAGGCAAGCGTGCTGCTCACATTGAAATAAAAGTAAAGGCAAGCGTGCTGCTCACATTGAAATAAAAGTAAAGGCAAGCGTGCTGCTCACATTGAAATAAAAGGGTCGTCACGTAAAATTACATTTTACGTAGCCCGCTGCTCTAGTATCAGAGGGATGGATGGCTGCTAAAGATTTCGGGGTTGAATCCTGTCACACCCCGACCCACGTATCAAGCCATCACTAGCGGAATGACGATTAGAATTCGTTCTGGCACACACGTCCTTTATAATTCTTTGCTAAACATGTTGATCATTCAAAAACATGTTGATCAATTCTAGTCATTGGTCAAAACGTGTTGATCATTCAAGAAATCCATAGTCAAAACATGTTGATCATTCAAAAAATCCATAGTCAAAACATGTTGATCATTCAAGAAATCCATAGTCAAAACATGTTGATCAATTCTAGTCCTTGGTCAAAACATGTTGATCAATTCTAGTCATTGGTCAAAACATGTTGATCATTCAAGAAATCCATAGTCAAAACATGTTGATCATTCAAGAAATCTATAGTCAAAACATGTTGATCAATTCTAGTCCTTGGTCAAAACATGTTGATCAATTCTAGTCCTTGGTCAAAACATGTTGATCAATTCTAGTCCTTGGTCAAAACATGTTGATCAATTCTAGTCATTGGTCAAAACATGTTGATCATTCAAGAAATCCATAGTCAAAACATGTTGATCATTCAAGAAATCCATAGTCAAAACATGTTGATCAATTCTAGTCATTGGTCAAAACATGTTGATCATTCAAGAAATCCATAGTCAAAACATGTTGATCAATTCTAGTCCTTGGTCAAAAGTAAAACATGTTGATCATCAATTCTAGTCCTTGGTCAAAACATGTTGATCAATTCTAGTCCTTGGTCAAAACATGTTGATCAATTCTAGTCCTTGGTCAAAACATGTTTATCAATTCAACTAGTCCCTCGTCAAAACTTATTGCTAAACAATGTTACTCTATCATAAATCATTTGCCATCGAATCTAAAGTTAATTCTGTCTAAACTCTGAACCATTGATACAGTGACCAAGGGGACTGACCCAGACTGCGGGCGTAGCACACAACACGAGGCTTTCAGACTTCCTGTGAGGTGGTTAATGACTTGATTTCCTGCCCATCACAGATACCATCTCCCGGTGAACCCCATTTGGCCAGTCCGACGTGCAGAGTCTGAGGGTGGGGTGGGGGGGGGGGGGAACATGTCTGCCTCATTAGACACACAGGAGATGAACGCTGGCCGTTAGACTAACTACACCTGGAGAAAGTGAACAATCATGCAGTAGATTGAGTCTTCTGCTGAGCAGGCCAAGCACTCTTGCAACGTAATGTTCAACTACATCAGTGGAGCCGTCAAGATCAATACATTTCTATTTTATCCTTTGTCTTGAGTTGTACTATGTGGCCAAAGCACAGATATATAGATTGTCTATTGGTGAATCTCAACAATGATGTACCTGCAATCACGGTTTCACATGTCTTACGTAATTTGTTGTTCGAGGGTCGGGTGCTAATTGCAATACATAAAAAGGCCTGCCTATTGATAAAAACATGAAACATGGCGGAACTTCAATTAAAATTGTCACAAAGTGAGAAAAAACATTGTCATAAATTGAAATAGAGCTATGATTCACTTTGGTTTAATTATAGTCTACACTTATTCTAGATTCCTTTGATGTCATTGGTTGAATAGAAGCCACAGCTTTACGTCTTATTGTTTTCGCTGTATTAGACCGCTTGTTTTTGTGTGTGTTTATTTCAGTCTCAATGATTTGACCCGTATGTATGTCCGGCCTACAGCAGCTTACCGTTGTGTTTATAATTACAGGTTAGAAGCGCTATTTCTTACTTATTCGGTTTCCGAGAATAGCAATTTAAAGATACCAGATTTGCCAAAATAAGTCGCACAGTTCTTTTTTCTAACATAACCCCTTTACCCCTTCTCTCTTCTCTCTCTTCGTTTTACTCTTATTTAGTGACTTATAAAGCTTCTTATGTTTAACTTTGTTGCTGCTGGTTCCAAAGATAAGTAGAACCAATGAATTATGTAAACCAAATGGAGGATTGTAAACGATTGACATTACTTGAGTTCTTCCAAGTTAACTGAACTAAATTTGAAATGAGTTACTTAATGCTATATACTCTTTGGTTTGTAGGAATGAACTGGTGATGTTCTTTGTCTTAAGGTAGAGATAAATTTTTTCTGTTAGCTACGTTATAATAGATTATTTAACAAATGCAGTGGACAAATGTCGGCCCATTCCTTGGACGAGACTGGCGACGCCCGAGATGACTTGGCTTAACCATGCGATCCACAACAGAATCTACGACTCTCTGTCATTTGAACAGCGGGAAACGTCTTTCTGGTAGGGTTACAGACATTTGGTTAATGAATCGGAACTGCACAGATCAATAGACTCGATCAAAGCCCATGTAGAATAGTGAAAGGAAAGTGAGAGAGAAAAAAAAAGCAGTTAATTATGCGAGATAATGGATTTAAAAAAAAAATTGTTTCAACTTACAGAGAAGTGAAGAAATAAGGAGATAGACGCCTTGGAGGTAAGAAGATAGCGGTAGACTTTAGTGAAGAAATAAACAAAGAAGGAAACCGTCTGAGATTATAAGGAGCTATGGTCCAGACAGATTGTGATGAGTATTAAGGAATTCAATTTCCTTTGACAATAGCTTTCCCAGGTGACGCGAATCAATAGTGTTAATGAAATCACAAGCGCTGCTGGCCCCTTGTGCCAGGCGGTAACATACGTAGGCTAGAAGTGAAGGGAGTGTTGACAACTAACAGGACTGCTGAGGGTTTGTTATTATAGTTAGTTAAATTAGCCCTCTTTTTCAGTCTCAGCCTTTTGAAATCGGCGAGTAACTGTGCTTAACTTAACTTCATTGATTTATTGTCAGCCCCTGCTTTCTCAATGACGGGACCATGTGATGTAATTAAACTAATTATTCAATCTCAATTAAAAAAAAGTAAAGTACCCTTCGGACCAAACTGATCATAGGGCTGGTGAAGCAGAGTTCACCAGTGTCTATTGCCACGGGATACGAGGGGATGCCCAACCGCCTTTAATTTACCCCAACTAGTGTCAGGTACCCGTCAGAGCTGGGTAGACTCAGGGGCACCCTCAAGTTCCGAGAAAAAATCTTAGCCTGCACCAGGATTTGAACCCAGAGACATCGGATCGCCAGTGGAACGCGCTGCCGAGAGGACACTGTGCCCCATTCAATGTCAATAGTGACTCAAATATGTCAATGGTTTGATAATACTTAACATTGGACACACTTATATAAGTTATACACTTAAATAAGACTTACTTCTTTCATTCTAGTTTCTTCAACCTGCAGGGCGTAACGAAATTCATTCTCCAGCTCTGTGTACTGATGACTCAGTTGTTCAACTCTGTACAATTAAAACAAAATACAAAATGACAATATTGAAGTTAGTTAGATCAAGTGTTTTCTATTTCCCAGATAAACTCAGTGAAGAATGTGAACAAACCAAAACAATACAGGCACATTTACACACACACAATTTAATGATATAGAAAAGTAAACTATTTCATAACAGGGTTCATTTTCTACATTAATTTCAAAATTCACAAACTTTCCCCAAATAAACAAAATATCTACAAATCAATACTTAACTGGTAGTGTTCGATACATAGGCATATCAAACTAAAATTGATTTGCGAATGCTTTCTCTTAGTACCCAAAGAACAGATAAATTAAATTCAGGAAAAAGAAAACATAACATGATTGAAGTAAGTAAAGGACTATATACCGAACGATAGTTATTGATTTTTCTTTGTTAATTAAAAATAGTTTTTCACACTTTTGCCCATTATAGCGAATTTCACATACTTTCTCAAATATTGGCCTGTTATAGAACCTTCACATATTCTCACAAACTTCACAAACAAAGTCAATAGTCTCACATTTTTCAATCTTTCACAACCCATACAAAGCTTGCCTAAGCATTGTAAAACATTTTCTTTGTTTCAAACATTGGTTAGCGTACCCCCCCCCCCCCCCCCCCAACTAAAACCGCATTTAAATCTAAATGTTTTTCCTTTTCCAGTATAAACCTTTTAGGGCTAAACTGGACAGAGATTAAACAAAGATAATCTTAAACACAATTTCTGTTTTTGAATTTACTAAAAAAATCTTTTCATAAAGACGCAAGACACAGAACGAGATTTAGATTTGTAAAGTTTCTTCTATCAATTGACACACACATACACACACACACACACATATACACACACACACAACGACGACGACGCTAAAATAAATCAAGGTAACGAGAAACGGGCTAATTCAAAACGACGTTCCCCGCTAATGAGTCTTGGAAATAGACTTGAAAAAATAAACGGAATTTTATAACTACTAAAATAAGCAACTTGTTGAGATAAACAGAACATTTGTTAATGTCAAAGGTTATGTAAAGGAAGTGTTTCTGTTTTTGGCCAGAATATTTTATTGATCGCCGGCGGACAACTAATTTATAGATTATTTTATTTCATTAAATAAACTCATGCTTTGATCTCGTTATTCAATGTAATGTTCAACTAAAATATTTTTAAAAGTATACTTTTTATTTTTGCTTCATTTTCTGTTTGTTAAATTTTATTGAAACTTCGCGCAGCGATATTGATAATAAAAAATAAAAGCATTAATAAAATACAAGACATATTGTAACGTGATATTTATCAAGTGTAGTTACTCCCATAAATTGCCCATAATGCATTAGTGTTGTTGTCTTCCAGCAAGGAGACGTTTACATGAGATAAAAACAGTGTTATTCTAACTGAATGATCTTAAGCTTAAATGTATTCAAGCTACAATAAGTACACAAATGCAATAAGCTAATCCAAATGCGTTAGCTCGATAACATAAAAACACTACACTTATTACCTTAATTTTAGTTAGGAAATCTAATGTGCTAAAAAAATACAACTTTAGCTACATTACCCAGCCCCTCCCTTCCGCAATAAAAATAAACAGTGAATAAAAAAAAAGGAACATATGTATTCATTTTTTCTTGAACCGAAGATTTATTTTATTAGAATAACAACAACATTAAATGTTCTTTCAAGCCAATTAAAACAAGGAAGACATTTATAATGCAACAGAATGATATAAATCCCATGTATCCTAACCAACGCCCTAGAGTTAGAGTTGTAATGAGAAGAACAATCTTCAAGTATTTTGTGTCGTCCATAAAGTATGTCCCGCCAACATGGGGGAGGAGGGAACATTTGGTAAAACTGTCAACAACTATTGCAGATAGTGTGGGTTTTTTTTGTGTGTGGAGGAAAAGATGGGGGGGGGGGGGTCTTGGGAAAAAAGGGGGAGGGGGATGTGGGGCTTCATTGGAGTGAAAAGCTTTATTATATAAGAGTAATTAAGTATCCATGAAAAATAAATATAAATACATAAACATATATAAACATAAAACATTTTCAACTGTCGGTACTTCTTGACTTGTCTAGAGAGGGCAGAAAATAAATAAAAAACTTTGTGCAGGTCTTTTGTGGACATTCCCTTATGTTTACAAACTGAAGAAAACATGACACTTACCCCCCCCCCCCTCCCCTCACTTTGCCCATTTAACCCTACAGCACCACTAGATTCAGACTCCTATCATCGTTGAACACTATTATCCAACAAGTTAGCATTCGTCAAGGTTCACGGACTGACCTATTTACCTACATAAATAAGAGCTTATTCCTTTAAAAAAAAAAGGTCAACCACAATCTTGGTTCTGTTTCGCCAGCAAGGCATAACTTCACACTATCTGCTTTCTGCATTAGCACAAACCTTGAATACGTCGCGAGATGCAGATGAACGATTTCTCGCGGAAGTTTTCTTAGATTCCCCCTGGTGGTGAGATGTACCTTCATCTCCTTAGCCTATAATATGCTTGTCTGTGTATTTATAGAAAAGGATAATTTCTGCAGGAGACAAGAACCTTGGTTGTTTTTTTATGTTGTTCTTCTGTATCATTTTACACTTTAAAGGAACTCCCTTCTTTCACGAGGAAAGACCGAGGTGAAGGTTTTATCTTTGCCGATATTTGTTTTTATATCAACATGCTCAAGGGTTTACATTACAACGTGATACTTTTCTTTAAATTTCTCTTTTCTTTTTTTTTATTGTAGAACAGTTTTAGGATTTAGTATGTTAAGGATTTAGCACAAATATATTATTTAATTCAGAGATCTTACTCTTCAATCGTTGAAAAAATCCTCAACTTTTACCAAATGTACACTTAATTCAAGACAAATTGATACCGTAATATGTAACATATCTTAATGTCTAAGTAATACGATAGGTAGTCCAAAATTAAAAGAAATGTTTGTGGATGTATTTTAAGTACCCATACAATAAATAAAACAAAAACAGGATTAGACTTATGAACCCTTTATCTACGTTATGATTCACTTTTCATGCTACTTTTGTTTATAATTTTAACAAAATGTACACACTTTCCCAAACCTTGGTCATTTTTCCCAAACCTTTGGTCAGTTTTCACAAACTTTGGCAAAATTGAAAAATCAAGCCAATTATTTCAAACTTTCTCAACCTCTATGAACACTGTTTAATTTTTGTGATTTAAATTTCGACTTTATTGAACTTTTTTTTTTTTTTTTATAATAGTAAGACATTCTTCTCATATGAAAATGAATAAGTTCCAAGTAAAAGTACATTTAAAAACAAACAAACAAAAAAAAAAGATTGCATACTAACTTTTCTTGTTGCTTAACGAGTTCAGCTTGGAATGACCTTTCCACATTCTTGACCTTTTCGTTGATCACTTGCTGAAGTTCAGGACTGTTCAGTTTGTAGCGAGTACTTAGTTCCTCCCTTCGTTAATGAGACAGAAACACGTAGAGTACTTTTTTTTACAAACAACAACAAACACACACACACACACACAATATTAATAAATAAGCAAACTATAAGACAACAAATTTTATGCTGTTTTTTTTTTCTTCAGAATTGTATAAAATTGAAAAATATGCCCGTCCATCTCGCTTTATAGCCCCGCCCGTAAAAACCAATTGCTGTTATTCAATAAAAACATTTTATAAAGATGGTGAACAGCTAATGTGAACAAAAGACACAACCATTATTGTTTATATTGTTACACTCGACTTAAAAAAAAAAAAAACATTTTGGAAAACATTAAACGGATTGAAGAACGTAGAGTAACAACTACAGCTCTAATGTATTAATTAACCCTTACAGTCCCGGGCGCGTATATAGCGGAACTGAAGGCAGCATAGATAGAAGTAGGTCGGTACGGGAAGGGTTAATATTTCATAAACTAAAAGGTTCGATGGGTACAACCGCCAGAAAGGAATTTCAATCAAATATTTTGCTCCGCGGAAGAGGAAAATATGAACATTTAACGTCATTTCACAATCAGACATTAGAGACAAAGCTATTTTTATATTCATTTGTTGTTTGTAGTTTTTAATGTGTGTGTACTAATCGGTTTGTGTATGTTTAGTTCCTACATATTCTACTAATGGAAAATGTCAAAACAATCTTTCAATAAAAACAATGTTTCTAAATCTATCCACATAACAAAAACATTAATGTAACGATACAAGTAGGGGACAACATGGTTCAGACAAAAAATATGATCAAACTGTAACAGAACAACGACAGACGTCGATGACCTAATAACCTAGACGGACCTGTGGGCATTTTCTCGAGTAGCCAACGTCTCTTGCAACTGTTGCAATTGGAGTTTGGTGGCCTCCAGGGAATGTCTCAACACTTGTACCTCACGTGACATGGCTGTAGCTCTGTGTTGGGCTTCCTGGATTTGGCTCTTCTGTTGGATGTTCATGGAACGATAAACTCGTTGATTAGTCTATATTTTAGCACTGTCTGTCCTAACGTATCTTATATATTACAGACGCTACTTCTATAAAGAAGATTATTGCGTCTTACGTTCATCCTTTGGTCTGTCTATATTTCATGTCTCGTCAATTTACATTTATGTCAGTATATCAACAATATTCCTAATCGTTTTTATATAGAAAAGTGTTTGTCTGTAGTATGTGGTATGTGTATATATGTGTGTGTGAGAGAGAGAGAGAGACAGACACAGAGAGAGAGAGAGAGAGAAAGATAGAGAGCTGTACTTCTTTATAATATTTTTATATGGCAATACTCTATTCTCTCATTATACTTTATGTTTTAGTTATGCGTAGTGTACAGTCAAAATATTATGAAATATATTTTTATTTCCATGGTCAACAGTCGCTGGTATTTAAGACATACACACTCAGAGGTCATACACATAGAGGTGCCAGTTTGAGAGACATTGCCATGGTGTGTCCTCGTGAGCCACAAATGGCCCTTAAAGCATTATCTTACACAAGAAAGACAAACGCAATCTCGTGCGTATTGGCATCTTAAAAGGTCATGCATATATATACACACTCACACACATGAACGTTCATATGTATGTATATATATATATTATATGTTACAAGATAAAAGAATAAGGTTAGGATTGCCAGTATATGTTTGAAGTTTGTTCGTTAAGTCAAATTGTGATATTGTCACCGATCCCCATAGGCTTACACATTGCAATATCCGGGGAATTTTAAATTGACGGTGTTTAGCAGAAAGATAAATATAGTGAAATCATGAGCAATACAGAAGGAAAACAAAAATAGTTCTAAGAAGGCAGAAGAAGATAGATAAATAGGGCGAGAAAGAAAATGAGAGAGGGGAGGGAAATAAAGAGAGAAAGAGAAGAGAGAAAAACAGATACTTGGAGAAAGATAAATTGTCCAAACTATATATTATGTATCTGTCAGTTGGTGAAAGTAGTGCCGATTTGAGAATACTGTTTTTGTTCTACAATGTAAAAGACAGGATTCGGTTGCTGTTGTTTTGTCTTATGTTGATCAATTACACTGAGCATTAGTCTATATCAGATCCATGTAAAGAGGCTTAGATTTAAGTACACCGTATCAAAATTGTTTATACATGCAAGTATTCATCCCTGTATATGCATGCTCTCGTTTTTTTTTCATCGTGTGTGTAAGTGATCCACTGTTCCATTTATTGTCTGGTGTATAGAACAGAGACCTTGAAAACATAGAATTTTTTTAAATTGTTAAATTTAATAAATTTATTTCAAGTATATTGTGACAAAAATACCTGGTGTACACGTTCAGACATTTCGTCCGCCTCCTTCCGGTTCAAGGTTGTCTCCGCTTGCTTCAAAGCCTCTCTGCTTTTTTCCTCGGCCCGTTTGGCATCCTCAACTTGTTGTTTTAACTCATTTACTTCACGCTACAAAATGATAAATTATATTTACAAAACGTTTTGTTATACAACTTTGGATAAAATAAGTAGGTCTACATTAGAATTGTTAAGACCGATATAGTCTATGCTGTATAGACATAACAGAAATACTTGTAAAGGTTATGGCATAAAACTTTCTACCTGGCGCCCTTTTAAATCGGTTTCTTAACAGGACTCCAAAGTATGCGTTCAGTGATAAATCAGTAATTTATAGAACATGCGTTACCTTCCATTAAATGCTGTACTTATGATAACTTTCGCTGATATACAATGCATATGTATAACCCCCCCCCCCACACACACACACACATTTGTAGCTCCTAAGATCTGTTCGATTGAGTTATACCTGATTATACTATCATCTAGGCCCCAGACGAACTTTACTGCATCTTTGAACCCATTACGGATCTAGATGTGTGGCTTACATAATATGAAGATTTAAAAACAAACGACTACAAGCATCTAATCGCTTGTAAGGGCAAACGATCCCGTTAGTTGAATTCTACACATTCTATTGGGACATACAAACTATTTGAAAGTAAAAGTTTTTTTTTTTTTTTTTTTCAGTGACAAGAAAGACAAGTTTATGTTTTTAATCCTGGTTCAGTTACAGTTTTCTAGGGACGGGCCTGGAGGCAAGCTCTTAAAACACTTTTCAACAATGTGATTACGAAAAACAATCTTTTGGCATTGTGCTGTCCACACAATCAAATGGTGAACTTAGATTCGCCGGCTCCATCGATTGGAAAAATAATTTTCAATAATAATTTAATAAATATAAACTTTGAATGACAAACAACCCAGGTAAGTTCTGATTAAATGTGTAAGATACATGTTGTAATGTAATCAGCAGGGGTCGGCAACCTTTTGATTGTATAGTGTGCCAAAGAAGAATTTCTGATTCATTCAGCGTGCCAACAGTCTAAAAGTCATCGTGATCTAGCACTCAATTTCTTGTAAAGAGTATTGAATCGCCTTTTTGTGAGTCTTCCGCGTGCCACTGAAAATCGCCGTGCTTGCCGAGTCTGGCACGCGTGCCATAGGTTGCGACCCCTAATGTAATGAATAGTTGTTTTTTTTTCCATACAAGCCGTATGACAACAGCAACTATAATGAGTTTATGATATATACGAGTCTATGTTTTGTTCATATAAAGAAAACAATGTGTATGTGTGCGTTGGGAAGAGGGGGAGGGGAGGGGGGGGGGGATATTTTTCTTGAAATCTGACTCCATCGCGTGATATTCCCGAAATGGGAAGATGACAAGACCGTTCGAATGTCAAGAAAGAAATATGGATGAATCGTACAGTCTGGGACTTAGATACTCATAACGGTGAAAACAGTAAAATAAAAAATAACAATCCACTGTGACACACTCAGTTTTTAGCAGGAAGATCGAAAGGACGCTCTCACAATTCGTGATTTTATTTCAGCGGTTCTATAACTTTGGGCATTGCGGGTAACATTCCACACGTGAGACTTCTGTGAAATGTTAGAACGATGTTCTAAAATCGTTTCCAATACCGAATACCTAAACTTTACAGAACCTTTACCAAACATTATTTTTACAAATCACACACAATATTGTCTAATATAAACAATCCTGTTTTCTCAAACTTTCCGAAACTCGAAAAACCGAGTGTGTTTTCTTACACTTTGCGAAACTTGAAAAACCAAGTATGTTTTCCTAAGCTTTCTGAAACTTGAAAAATCAAGTATTTTTTCAGAAACTTTCTGAAGCTCTAAAAAACAAGTATGTTTTCCTAAACTTTTTGAAACTTGAAAAACCAAGTCAGTTTCCACAAACCTGCCAAACCCGTATGAGCCCTTATAGTGTATATAGCCGTCGCTTTTCACAACTAGTGTGAGCCGATCACCCTCACGTAACTTCATAGCTATAATAGATTCATTATAAGATTTATTCAAGATTGATAAAACTTCTGTACTTGGATAAAATCTACTATAATTGAGTATTGAGTATAGTTCACGGTCTGACCTATTGCCTACATAAATAAGAGCTTATTCTGCTTGTCTGTGTATTTATAAATTCATAGCTATAATAGATTTGTTGAAAGATTTATTCAAGATTGATGAAACTCATATACGTGAATAAAATCTACTATATTTGAGTATTGGTGTTGCGCTAACATTTTGAGACACAAGAAAATACAGCCCGGAAAAAAAATCGTGTATGGAATATCAAGGAACAAGTTGAACATAAGAAAGTATGCTTAAGAGTACGGGTATCGGAGGAAAGTAATTTCTAGTTCTAAGGGAAACTAATAATGCTGATTTTGGTAGGTTGTGTTAACGTTCTTAGCCTCTACTATGAATGATATAATATAATAAGTAAGCAAAGAATGGGTTGCCTGAACAAACCAGGAAAACCAGTAACTTAACATCATTTAAAACATTAATAAAAATCCAAGACTAGACTCGGACCACGGATGAGCGTAGAACGCAATAATCTTCTTTATAGAAGGAGCGTCTGTAATGCATAAGGTAAGATAAGCAAAGAAATACTTTTAAAATCAAACTCCATCTGGCACTGGTAGATTAAGATATAAAGACTACAGCATTATGTTTCATCTAATTGAATGTCACAAATGAAGATCGCCGATGCATAAAGAAGAGAATAAGATGTCTTCTCGAGGAAGTAACTGTTTCTATTTTGGTATAGACCACCCTGTCCTTGGTTAATTAATGTAAACTTAACGATCGTTTAAAAAGTGTCTTAAAAGACTCTCTAAACCTTCGGGCCATTACAGGTCGCGAGATCTCAAAGTTGTCTTTCTGACCCAATTATACCCTGGCTAATTATAAGGCTGGATATTTCAAGACAAAGTTGAACAAGAAAAGAATAAATGTCAAAGGTTTATTCTCGCCCGTCTCCCCCCCCCCCCCCCCCCCCCCATCATTGTACTTGTTTTGTAACATTTAAAAAAAAAGATAATACAAAACCGGAGAAAAAAATATAACAGTAACTTTAACAAAAATAGGTACATTAACTAAATCAGATCGCTACTTCAACTGCAATCTTAGTAAAAACGTCATCTATGATTAATAAGTATACTGAAACTTGATAAAGAAAGGACATGGTGCAGGGTCTAATTCTAAAGTGTAGACTAGACTCAAGATATCGAATACAAAAATGTGTTGGAAGGGGAAGGGTGAAAGAAAAGGGTTTTATTACAAGACATAAGACTCTTAATGTCAGTAGAATAAGAGGCCGTGAAGGCAGGGAAACCACATCCACCAATCACAGCTGGGCTGTTGACGGCTGAAGTGAAACTAATCCCACAAATAGTACAACAAAAGTACATGTCTGTAATATCAAGTAAAAGAACCAAATAGTGAGGCGCAATACAAACAGCGAGGCTATCAATCTGTTGTTTATCATCTGTCGAATAGTGTGGGGGAGTATGATGGGGCGCTTCAATACTGATGGTTCGGGAGGTGCGGGGAGTAAGTCAAAGTAAGTCGACGTAAGTAACATTCAACAAAAACAAAACTAGTTCTATATTGAGCTAATTATTCTCTTCATAAAGATATTCGTTTGTTTGGTTTTCCAATATTTGTTTTGTTTCAAACTTTCACTGAGAAAGAAACTTCATCGATTACAAAATATTGTATACTGGACCTTCACATTTACAAACCCTTTGACCCCTGCCACAGGACCACCACATAGTTAGTACATTATATCCACTGATACACGATGTTTCAAAGGGCGCGTTCCTTATTAGTTTGGAGCTGTATTATTTTACACAGCGAAGTAAAAGCGATCAGCAAATCTTTCACACTCCTTAATGCTAGACCGGCTAGACCCAGCTTCCTTGAATCACACAAAATACATTCAGTAAAGTATATATAAATCATATGCATGATTGTTGGAATCATTCATTGTTAAAGAAGAGTTTCCGGTAAACTAATATTGGGTCAATCTTGGTCTAAAACCGAAAAGTGGGATGAAAAAGATAAAATTCTTACTAAATGTATACACACACATACACAAACGAACCACACAATCACTATAAAACTATAACAAGACTGCTTGAAACGACCAATACCATCTGCCTGAACATATTAAAACGAAAAGATTTAAAGTAAAAAAATACACGAACAGACATATCTCTTTCAAGCAGTAATTCACTTTTAGATTTCAGCTTGCCACCCACTCAGCCATATAAAGCCATTTTATGGAAATCGATACTCTTAAGAAAATCAACATATCATCTAGTCACATTGTTGGTTTTTTCGTGTTTTTTTAAAACACAAAGTCATATGAAGTTTGAAGAAAGTAGGCCCTACTGTATCGAATAACATAGAGGGTCAGAAATAGAAAATACATTAGGGAAAGGACAAGGGAATGACAGAAGAACTATCATAGAAATTATTGTTAAACCTGCTGGATATTTTAGAGTGCTCGAATGATACTACGTCTTTGATCCATTCGCGGCGTAGAGAAGATTTTTCATAAGCTATACTGGCTCTTATTTAAACGAAGCGTAAAAATAAAAGTTGGTTCAGACAAAATTAGATACTTTATAAACAGATTTAATATGGATCTAATGGTAGAAATATGTTTTAGCGTTCTATAACTTAGCATGATGACAAGAAGTAGATCTAGTACTCATACAGATACTATGTAAAGAGAATTATAAGGTTGAAATAAAAGAAAAGATCAGTGTTAGATGTTGGGAATTCTTTTAATGCCCGTAATTAAATTTAGTAAAATTGCTTTGTAAAAAATCCTTTTAAATAGTTGAAAAGTTGTATATCAACAAACTCTTCTATTTTTTTCTTCCATATGTCACTTATTAACATTTCATTATCTGATCAACATTAGGTACGGTAAGCTACTGTATGAACTGTATTATTTAGAAGGCGGTCAAATATTTCAATAATTTAGATCAATATTGATAGTATGTTGTGCTCAATGTAAGAGACTCATTAAAGCTGAAGCTGGGTGCTATGTTAACTTGCTCCCCCTAAAACGTGAATTTTATTTATAACTACAGCTAATACAAGGGAAAGAAGAGAAGAAGTTTAGAAAAAAAAATGTTTGTTGGTAAAAAATCCCCAGAGAGAAGAAACAAGTCCAGAAAGCTGAGTTCTAGTGCCAGTCTTTCCTTTTCCCATCCCTCTCTCTGTCTCTCTCTTTCTATCTCTCTCTCTCTCTCCCTCTCTCTCTCACTTTCTATCTCTCTCTCTCTCTTCCTTTCTCTCCCATTCCCTTTTAGCACCTAGATCGCTTTCCTCAGCTATTAAAATGTGGAGATTGAAGGGAGTGTATCGGCTGTAATTGTCGGAAACACAACTCTCAGACCCGCCTGTACCGAGGGACCACCAAGTGCTATATGTCAAGAGTCTTCCCAAACGTGACACTGTCATGACCCCGGTTTCTCGAGAAGTGGGGGGGGGGAGAGCTAACCGATGCATAAACAACAAGTAACAACAGAAGCAACCTTTTTTTTCAATAATGATTGTCTCGTGCCCTTCACCTGATTCGTCACACTTAATTTAGAGATAATTACAGTGTGAGTTCTTGCTACCCAGGTTGAGAATCAACTATCAACATCAATTTCTTAAGAGTTTTAGAGGCAAGCGATAAAATGACTTCTACTATTTTCATAATGACAGGTAACCAATGGGTAAGATGCGAGTTTAAAGCTAGGGCGGAAACGTGATAACGCTCGTCCCGACTGTCATGATAGGTCAGAGCTACTTCCAAGTGTTGAAACTCGAAGAAAAATAGTTTTGCAGAAACAAAATAACAACCACAAATAATATCCGATCTAAAACAAAACAAGTAAACAAAACAATACAAATGGAAGGAAAAAATACAAATTGTGGGTGTCCAAAACAGACAACAAAAAATATTTCACATTTTTTAAATCAATGCTATAAAAAAAAAAACGGCACAACAGAGGTTGTCAGAAATTGTGAATAAGTAAGTAAGTCATTATGTTTCACGATTATCATGTAGTGACACTGGGCGATAAAGAGCTGCAAATACGAAATAAAGTCATCATTAGACATTATTTTAACTACAATTTTTTTTTATGTCAGAAACTAAATAAAAATGTTCCCAGTCAACGCAAATAATATATTTTATTATTTATGGCTGTTTAGAGAAAATATTTAAGAACATCCGGGGCATCTAGAAATAAAATAATATGACGTAAGTAATTTTTTAAAGGAATTACGAAGCATAGAGGCTAAAATCATGTGTTTTATTTCCTAGGAGTAACAGTTGTGATGTAATTTCTAGTTTGAGTTGTTGTGATAAAGCTTTTGTAAAAAGTATTTGTAAAAAACAACAACCAGGAAATTTAACACCGACCACAGAGAGTAGCGCAATAAACAATTTTCCTAGAAATAAATGTTGACTCCACTTTGTTTAAAGTTTTTCTATTACATTCTATCTTCTTGTCTTAATTGCGGACCTATGTCAGTTTGGCTTTGTCTTTCTGTGGTCTATCTGTCTATCTCAGGGGTCGGGAACCTTTCTGTCTGAGAGAGCCATGGACACCGCATATTTTGAAAAGTAACTTGCATTTGTCTGCTAGCCAGAGGGACGCATCTGGCTCTCGAGCCATAGGTAACCGACCCCTGGTCTAGACAAATGTAGTAAGTAAAGTAACCTTCGGACCAAACTGATCATAGAGCTGGTGAATGAGCGTTCACCAGTTTCTGGGGCCACGGCATACAAGGGGATGTGTGGCCAGCACAATGCCTTTACTTTACCTAAACTAATGCCAGGTACCCAATATCGCTAGTCGAACGCGCTGCCGCTCGGCTACCACATTATATTTATTATATAAATTAAATTACATAGATTTCCTCATATATATATATATATATACAGGCATGTTTACGACACACAAATATTTACATTTTTATGGCAATGTCAGCATAACACTATGGTGAACATGGGACACATGTGTGATATGACATATCATTACTTCTATATGTGGGTGACCACAATGTTTCCTACTAGGTGAAGAAAAGTACACAGCTCAACTGCAGAATGAATTCACAATTAGAAGATTCCAGTTGGCTAATTCTTTCAAAGCTTGTTACAGGGAAGAGCGATACACACAAAACAAAATGAAAAGAAAAATGTCAGAAGATTGAGGCTAATATAGGATTGTTTGGGGGGAGAGCATTCAGTTTATTTTGAAGGGATCATAGAAGAGTAACCTTATAAACATAACTGTCAGAAGTAAACCTAATTGATTACAACCTTTAAACAGTGTATTTAGCTTTACTTTGAAGAAAATTGTTATGTTGTTATAACACCTGTCCAAGACAACAGGAACCGTACACTTACTGGAAATAAAAACAACAACAACAAAAACTTCAATCTCAAAATATTAAAATCATCTAATATTTTCTCTATCAATTATATCAATGATACATTTGATTAAAGAACGATAAGTAATTTAAGCATCAGTATAGTTTGTCGTACTCACTTTAAACAGAAATACTCTTGTCTTCAGTATAATGATTACCAACTATGTGACTATATTATAAAAAACAACTAAATCTGAAAGATGCGGTGAAGTAAGGTGCCGATAGATGTCTAGAGAATTCTTTCACTCGGAATGAGGAAGGTAACGACAACTGGGACAGATGAAACGTTTCAAAATGTTTATCCAAGCAGGAATCAACACCAGACGCTACTGCTTCAGTCAGATATGAAAGGCTTGGACATTTTCTAAACGTGATGCACTGGCTTCACTATTCAAGAATGCGATCGCAGTTGAAATAAAGCACACGATTTACTTTTACATACTATGAAGGTTTACCTTTATGATTTTTTGTCTTCTTAATAAGTCATGGTAATAAGTAATGCTGTCTAATGTAACCAAGGCATTTTATCACGGCATTTGAACTAAGTCTTAAGGGAATGTCCTTTCATTCCTTGTAAATATCTTCCACCAAACCTATGGGTTTAATTAAACAGATTAGTAGTATTTAATTTATTTACAACGACGCTTAGTCAGACATACTTTTAAAAAAAAGATAATCGTAGCTTTTAAGAATGTGACGATTATTATTGATGAAATATCATTATAGCAATAGTTCTAATAAGAAAAAAACACAATATGAACATTACCAAAAGTAAGATTACGGACAGTGGTGGTATTTGTAAAAGTGCCAAAGCATTCTTTCCATGGCTAATTAAATTATATATTGAGATTCGACGCTCTGAACAAAAAGCTTATTGAGCACGTCAGACAAGTGCAAATCAAGAAGCAAATAGTTAAAAAGTATATTTATTAACTTAACAAAGCCACTAACTTGAGCTTATTTCATTTATCTTATATTATGTGTTTTTAGTATCAAGTGATATTACTATTACAAACTACTTCACATACAGTAATTACAACTAATGTAAATGTTTGTAATAGGAAAACTAAACAAATTGCCAGTAGTAAAGTGACAAAGATATTACATTCGCTTTTTAAAAAAAAACGCGCAATGCATCACACCAGTTCACCTGCATTAAAAATAACTTCTTGCAATATTTCACACAACGCCCCCCCCCCCCCCCCCCAACTACCTGATATTTTCTTCCGTTACTCTTTTTTTATATATTTAATTCATTGCAGACATGATATAAAACTATTAAAATAAAGCCTACCGAAGTAAATATTTTCTTACGTGCTGACATAAACACATGCTGTGATCAACTAAATTAGCCAAACTATGTACGTCTACATAGTTCACTATAGTGTTAGATGGGCTAAGGCGCCGCTTAGGGAGGGGTATATTGTTTAAAGGCTTATACGTTTTAATTTAAAAACATTTATTTAATACAATAATACATTTAGAAAAAAATAGCGGCAAAAAGTTAATGATAATATTTTAAAAAAATAAGTTTATCTATGTTTTGAAAAATATAGATTTATTGCGAATGTGAAGTATTTCTTTGAATACGAGGGCTGTCTTTATTTTTCTTATTTAGACTACCAGACTTATTAAAAGGGAAACTTTTGGCAGAGAATTTCTCCATCCATCACGAAGTATTAGCGTAACGTGAAGACTACTTGAAGACGGTCCTTCTGGCAAAGATGGAAAGGTCGGACTAGTGAGTAATAAGATAGTCTGTGAGAAGGGGAAGAAGATGAAATAGCGGGAACTTTAGGGTCAAGCCAGGCCACTTAAACACTATACACTTTTGCAATAAGGTAAGTCTGTACATAAGCATAGTGATGGACTGTGAATAAGAAATTTTTTTTAAACCCTTAATGTTTACAATAGATAACCTCACGCCGCTCTTAATGGAAACGTACGTATAAGATCGAATTGTTTTTATTTCTTTTGATTCAATACATTATACATTGAATAATTTATCCACAAACGATACGTACAATATTTGTTCTTCAATCGAGAATGCGCAGAACAATCGCTTCTTGGCCTATTAGTTGTCGGAATAGATCATCTTTATTATCTAATAAATTTACACGGGTTCCATGTTTCTGACAGATTTTTGCGTTCATCAGGATTTGGTTATGTTTCTGACACCACAATTATGTCTGGTGTTTCCTTATTTATGAATCATTTTAAATATGCGGTTTTGATTTTAATGCCTTTGAATTATTTATGTCTTGAGTTTTCCGTTTCTTTTGTTCATCAATGAAGTTTTACTTGTGTGGATGAGCTACTTGGACGACATTTTAATGATATTTACAAATGTTGTCGCCCAATTGACTTGTGGTCGTTTTCTTTAAATTCACGAAAAATGGGTTGTCAATATTTTTTTTCTTATGTTAGTTTTGAAGGGTCAATTTTTTTTCATTGAAGGTTAAACATTATTATTGAAGATTAAATTTTAGGTTGAGCCTTAAGATAATATATCTAATGTGCATTCGTGATATTGCCGAATAGTAATGTCGGATAAGGAAAGAATTAAAGAATAGTGGTTACTTCAAAGACTATAATAAGATGGACTGCTTGCTCTATTTTTTAGAGCTTATATGTTCTTTTTCGGTGGGCATCCAATAACGCTGTCTTAAATTACTTCTACGCTCCTACGTTTGCCTAAATGTTTCCGCTGAATACAACTTCGAGTTAAATTTTAATTTTTCATTGAGAAAATCATAGCGATTTAAATGAAACGGAAGTGTACAGTGCAAAAGGGAATCGGGGATTCCGAAAAAAAAAGTCATTCGAGGCATCCAATAGCAGAAATATTAAAGCAAGCGGTCCATCTTATATAGTCTTTGGTTACTTCAACTAATTGTTGATTTCGCGGATATATAACCAGTCTGCTGACATAGCAAAGTAAATTACTGTAAATAAAAGAGACAACATCAACAGATCAACTAAATACTATGAATAAATACAAAGGATGTTTTATTAACTGACCTGCAGTTTATAAATCTCTTCTTTTAAGACAACATTGGCCTCGTGCTCGTTCATCACAGCTTGTTTCAGTTGGGACGTGGCTTCTATAGCAGAGCTCTTCATTGTTTCACTTTGTTGGCCTGAAAGAAAGAAACAACACTTACCATAGAGTGACTTACATTTATAGAAATAAATGATGCACCATCTTGAGATACAAAGTGGTGTTTACTTGAAAACGTATTGAATTTATTATATGTCTCAGTGCGTTCGTCTAACTGCTATAAACATTGTATAATACTTACTTCTAGCCTGGGCTTTTTTTAGCAGTTCAGTCAATTTACGAGTAGCTTGTTCTGCTTTCCATCGTCTCTCCCTTTCTGATTCTAATGTAGACAGAAGATCCTAAGACAGGCGTAAAAAATGTATACTACTTATTAATATTATTATATAGTTTAAGAAATACTTTCATATTAACATATATCTTAATATTGGGCAAGATTAAAAACAAACTCTATTATATGTGGGTGAAAATTGGAATTTTTTTTGTGCGACTATTTTCGTTACGGCAAGAAGGGGAGGAAAGCGGGCCAGCTTTGTCTGGGACAGGGGTTAGCTACGGGCGACTTGTGGGCCACAATAGGGCTCGTCAAGTCTTTTAGTGTGGTCCCCCCCACGGAGCTTCTAGCGGCAGTTTTTTTTATACTCCATTGTGTTAATAATGTAAATTAACATTCATAATTTTTGGCCCATCTTGTTGTATCAAATTCCTTATAGGACCCAACGACAAAAAAAAAGCTGCAAAGCTGCACATCCCTTGTCTAACTTATTTGTGACCATGAGCTTTTAGTACGCTGCTCATAAAAAAACTAAAAAATGTAGAAATTTCCATATATTATTATTATATTAGCATTATGTGCCCGCTTCTCCGAACGGACTAAACTTAATGTTCAAATTTTCATTTCGTATACGGCTGACTATGCTTGACACCGTATATATTATTATCTATATGGTGAAACTGTGATGCTCCTAAAATATTGTTTGTTTCTTAACAGCCATGTCGTTAGAAGTGATTGAAAAGCTCACAATATATAAACAGTATACACGATCAAGAACATTAAAGAAAAATATTCTGATTAGTTTTTAAAGTAAATATATTTTGATGCTTCATTTCCGAAGTTTTTTTTTTAAAATATATATCACAAACAATGCGAACGAAGAATTAAACGAGTTCAATGAATGCTATGAATATGAAACATGCACTTAACGTGGAAAAAAAAAGAGGAAAGCATTAAACTGATGGCCCTGTCAAATGCATAGCTGTGCATTACAAATATTTTATGTTCTGTTCCCTCTAGATTCACCCACACAAACAAACAATTTAAAGCTTTCATAAACTAGAAATATAAGAAAAAAAGTAAAAATACCCCCCCCCCCCCCCCCCAAAAAAAAAAAAAAAAAAAGGGTATTTAAAAAAGTTTAGCTGTATAAAAGAAAACTGTCTCTTTATGTGAGCAAAGATGAAGTATTGGAAAGGGACATTATTTGACACAACGAGAGCAAGTTTAAACTTAGAGATCAGACTCACGTGAAGGGATAGAGGACAGATTACATTGCATTAGGATGCTGTGGCTTTTTTTAAGTTATCTCACTAATAGTTTTGTGTCGTTTATGTTTGTTTTTGTCGTTACTTGTCTGCATGCTAGGATGTAGTTGTATTTAAGGTTAGTTTAGCAGTACAAGGAAATAAACCTGACCTTTTAGCAATTGCTTTAAATAAGTCTCGTTTCTGGGTGCATGCATTTCAATAAGGTTGTTTGATGCAGGCAATTAAAGGTATTGAACAATTACCTCTACTGTATTAGCATGGAGTGAGGCGCTATATAAGTGACCAATAATTATTATTACTGGATTTAGTCTTACGTCCCCATTTTGATGGTCACTTTTCACTAATGCCCTTGGCCTTCTTCTAATCAGAAGATGGGTATTTACTAATGTCATCACTCGCTGTTCATGACAATGTACTTATTTCGCTTCCTTTATACTTTATAAGTGTAGCTGACCTGACGAAATAATAAAATATGTATATGCTTAATGACAATTTTCATGTCACGCAGAAATAGATCAACCAACCAGTGTGCTAATTTTCACACATGTGATATAACAATAGGATGATATCGTAAACGGTGACCGAGCGGCAGCGTGTTCGACTGGCTATATAAAGGTTCTGGGTTCGAATCCTGGTGCAGGCTAGGATTTTTTCCCGGGACTTAAGGGTGTCCCCCCTGAGTCTATCCAGCTCTGATGGGTACATGACACTAGTTGGGGTAAAGTAAAGGCGGCTGGGCATTGTGCTGACCACACATCCCCTCGTATGCCGTGGCCGTAGAAACTGGTGATCAGTTTGGTCCGAAGGGTACTTTACTATCGTAAAAGATCCTTGGTAAAATGTTAGTAAATTCAAAAACCTTTTCTCTACTGATACAATAATAACAAAGTGAATGGGAAATAACATAACACATGCATATAAATATATTTAGATTTAAATGTGTACATGTGGAGCTAAAGAAAATAAAGAGAAATAACAAGAGGAAGATGGTTGTAGAATGAGAGACCGCTAAAATGTTTTAATGAAAACGCAGCCTAAAGTGGCAATATAAAGCTGAGAGAGGCCAGCGTGTGGTTATTTCTCGGAAAGTAAAATGTGTCACTTTCAACAAGAACTATTTAAAAAAAAAAAGATATAGTCGGAAGCTGCATCAAATTGTTGGAGAAACTCCATATTTCATACAATAAGCCGCTTTGTGCTTGTTAGAGAAAAACGTCTTCTGCAGATGTCTAAGTAAACAAAAGGAAAGCTGTTTTTTTTTTGTTTTTGTTTAAAGCAGTTCACACTTGGCATGTATGTCGTGTATGTAAATGAACAACAGGATACAACATACAATATTTACAGTAGTGGGCTGTGAGAAAAATATCTAAAGGAGAATAACGTTGTTGTTTTTTCCCTCTCTAATATCTCCACTCTGGTAGTAAATACAGAATCAAATGGCATGATCATGGAAAAGATGTTCATTGAAAGGAAGGGGGAAATATACATCAGAGCAAATAATTATTTTTTTTACACAAACCTTACACGTTTTAGTGTGTTGACTTAGAAACTATAAACGTTTATACATAATAATATTATATAATAACGCAATACATGACACGCAGGTCAAAATGTGGAATGACTTAGCTTGCTTAAATACTAAATGTAGGTTTCTAAAGGGTTTCTTTAGAGACACATATATAATACATGTTTATGTATATACTGGCATATGCATATGATATATTATGTCATGAAAGATTATGGATTTCTCAGACGAATGTCCCTAATGCATGATGAGCTATAATCGGGCTCAGATAATTATACAAAAAATGGTGTTGAATACTACGTATTTACTAAGTATTCTGGCCTAACATTTGACTATCACTTAGGCGAAGTAATGGACCAATCCAAACCTTAAAAGTTATTCATCTATCAAACCTCTTTCCTTCCCTCCCTCGCTCCAACTACCTCTCGTTCCGTTCCTTTCCCATCTCTCGTTCTTTCCCTTTCTCTACTTTCTCTTCCTTCTTTCTCTCTCTCTCAAATCCTTTTTCTCCTCACCCACCCCCACCTCAATGCCTCTCTTTCTCTCACCATACCTATCTAATCTCTTGTATTGACAAAAAGTTAGAGAGAAACAAGTTTCATTGTAGCGGCGGGCCATCCAAACTGAGTCAACTTGGCGGCAATGATTTCTCAGGCACGTTCGGTTAGGACTTTCTGTAGGCATGTAACGCAATCAAAGATGGTCAAGAGATTAAATGCACCATCTTGAAACCATTCGGATTGAGATTAATCGTTGTTACTTTATTGTAGTGAAGTACTCTAGGTTTTCTTTATACATACATGTCTATGTCTGCCTTTTGGAACTAATAATATCTTTATAAGAAAATTTAATCATAGAAACACAGAGAAACAAGTACACATTTTCACTCTAAAGCACTTATCCACGCGTATGCATATATGTGTGCTATTGCTATGCAGAGAATATTATTATCGTCGACAGTCTATTAATTCAATTTATCTTATCTCATATATTACAGACGCTCCTTCTATGAAGAAGATCATTTCGCCCTACGCTCATCCGTGGTCCGAGTCTAGTATTGCATCTTTATTAAAGTTTTAAATTATGTTAAGTTACTGGCTTTCCTGGATTGTTCAGGCATCCCATTCCATGCCCGAATGCCAATAGTTCTAGCATAGGGAATAAGGGATAAGGACAGTTATTTTGTCCTTGTGTTTATCTCAACATTGCAACAGGTTGTTGTTGGGTTGTATCTCTAAATTTGAGTTTAATGCCTTATGTATTATTACAACTTTACTCTTTGCCCTTCTGTCTTCTTGGTTTAGTGATTTGACTATTGGTGTTACTCTTGTTAGTTGTGAATATTCGCTAGTAATGTATGCTTTCACGCGCGTATCTTAAATTGTTTTTCAGTGTTCGATTCCGTCTTGAGTTTAATGCGACAATGTAATAACCAAAATATATGTAGATGAATAAAACATTACCTGCAGGAATATAGAGCAGGAGTCGGCAACCTACGAAACGCGTGCCAGACTTGGCACGCAGAGCAATTTTCAATGGCACGAGAATTCTACAAGAATAATTAGTGCTAGAGCAGGATATATATTAGGCTCTTGGCACGCGGATTGAATGAGGACTCCTACTTTGGCACACGATTATCAAAAGGTTGCCGACCACTGATATAGAGGGCTGTTGGTCTACTAAGAAAATGCGGTAAAAAAATATATTTTTTTAACAATAGAACTAGACTGAATCATGGCGTGCCATGAGATCAAACTTGTGTAGAAATGCAGCTTCAGGGGGAGAGAAATGTGTTACTCCCCCCGTTACAATCAATAGTTGCAAGAGGTTTGTAAGTGGCCAGAGAAAGATTATAGCCGCAAGTTTTTGTTGTTGTTTTTTTTTCAAGTCATGGTCTCCTAGTTTTATGTCAGTCCAAGTGACTACTACACCCAGAGGAAGTAGTTGAGGAACTTAAGAAGGTGGGAGGTATCGGGCTCTATAAATGGAAACAATCTTCTTCCCATTCTTTGTGTGATGGTGAAATGTTGGAACAGAGCTCATCAAGGAAACGATCTTGATGAGGAGACGAGAGGAGAAAGAAAAAAGATTGGGATAGGGGGGATAGGATGGAGGAGGGGTATTCCTACAACACGTCTCTTGTATAAAACATATTGTTTTACGTTTGGACTAGTCTAGATCTAATTAAAGAACTTTCTAGAATGATAGTGTTTGAACATGTGTGTGGAACTGAAAGGTTTGTGGGGGGGGGGGGGGGGGGACAGTTATATGGGAGTAGAGCGTTAGCGTATTATTCCGATGGATTTGGGTTCAAATCTTGATACAGGTCAAAATATCTTAAATCATGGCTTCATTAAAGTTTAATGCTTGTCCTGCGTGCCAGCCGACTACCAGGCTAATGGTTGTGGGGACTTAATAAAACATATAGATCTATGTCATTTTTTAGTTATTAATTTTGTTATTAAATTTAGGCAATAACCCTTTTAGTTTTAATTTAGTTGTGCACTTTGAACCTCGTTGTTGTATATCAGAAAAAGTACTGTGTATAAAGACGTTATTAGCTTTGAAATAAGATAAAATAGAAGTCACGTAAACGTCATGTAGATATAATGAATAGCAAATAATAAAACTAATCTTTAACATAGAAAAAAACATGATCTCCGGATTCAGGTTCTATTTAGAAATCTCACTCACGCAATACCACTAGATAATTTTTAAAGAAGTCGAGGATTTGTTTTAAAAAATAACAAACTAATAAAAACATTCATTACTTTCAAGACCAACAATAAGATAAAGTGATTCATCCAAATGTCTTAGCTAAAGTTGTAGACCTTCCCCTATTTAGTCATTAGACGTTTTACTGTAATCTAATCCACCCAGTAAGAGAACACAGTGTTTATCTATTTCGCCATAATGCCTATCTGAAGAGATGCACGTTTCTCTTGGAATTCCACAAAGTAATAACTAAAGGCTGTTACATTAGCATTCTGTGAAGATTCAACCAATTAAAACGTGTCATGCTGATATGTAGAGGCGTTGAAATTTTACACAAAATAATAATAATAATAAAACTCCAGCTACATATTGGCTGCATTTCGTAACCCCATGATCATAGAAAACTTAAGCTGCAGTAGCCGGCTTAGTTGTCACTCGGCTGACAACTCAAACAGGTAGTCTGAGGTAGGGAAAGAGACACAGCTGACGATGTGGGTGGAAATGGCTATGGTAATCTCGGTTGATGAGAAAACTCTTTAGTTAGTTGATTCATTAATTCAGGACATCCGATCGCTACAATGACAGCTCCATTCTTCCCTGCCATATAGTTACCATCCGGCACGTCTCTCCAGCATGTCCGACACAAGTCAAGCTTCAGCGGCGTATCAGTCAGCTTGATACATAGGCTACGTACAAAAAAAAAACGCGACGAAACGCGACGTAGGATCTTATTACCGTACATTTTTCGATGTTTGCTATTGTTGCTCGGTGCATCTAATTGGAATTAGAAATAAATCCCCGATTTACTAGCAATATTTTCATGATGCGTTCACTAACATTTTCAAAAATGTAACAATTAAGCACAGCATATAACAATCAATGCTTGTGAATTGTCTCTAAACAAAATCCAGAAGACGTCATATGACCATTATAATATTAATATTCTTTCCTTTTACGAACCAGTTACCTAAAATGAAGTCAGCTATATTTAAAATGTTGAGAAAGAAAACTTCGACATTACATTTTTTTTATCACAAACATGATGTGTCATTATTTATTTTATATTTCCAATTTTAAGCTGGATTTAAAATACATCCATTTCGACACACAAGACATGCGAAAATTGATTCTAATTAGATGAATTAAAATAAAAAAAAGCGTAGTCTTGCCATGATAATAATTATGTTATCCTCTCTCGTTATGGACAGAGTTTCATAAGATGGACATTTCATCAGTTCTAAATGAAAATCTAGCGACTGCAGTACACGTGGCTATCACCAAGCATTTATATTTTTTATATTCCATTATTTGTCATGATAGTCAGGTTGTAGAGCTTTTTTCTTTGTCTTAGAGTATGCAAGTACCATTTGTAACAGTTTCAGTTATTATCATACTCTTTACGGTTCACCGTTGACGATCGGCAGCGAGTTTAACTGGCATACCGAATGTCCCTGGTTCAAACCCTAATAATTTCCCCACGCCTAGAAGATGTCCCTGAGTCTAGTCTAACAAGCTCCCCTGAGCGTTGTGCTGGTCACACAATTCCCTAGTATGCCACGGTGAACGCTGCTTCACCAGTCCTATGGATTAAATTGGTCCGACGGAGATAACTGTCTTTTAATTTTTTTTATTCTCTTTGTTCCAGTAATCACAGTGATCACAAACATTGCCTAGCAGCCTTTACTTTAAGTTATGGAATGTTATCAACACGGTTTCTCCCTTTTAAAAAAAATTGTCTTTGCAACATGGATAACCTACACATTGTGACCTTTTATCAGCACTTTTCACATTTTTGTTCAGGTATTCTCAGAGTTACGTTCTTAGTTAACTTTTTTTTTTTGCTTCGGTTGAAACCGAAACTAAGCCGAAGATGCCATTTGCCTTCTTTCTGCGCCGAAATCGAATTTCGGTCGGTTTCTACCTTTGACCTTCCCACCAAGTCGTAGCTGAACTAGCGATTGCCTCGTGTTAGTTAGTTTTACGTAACGTTATAATCAAGGACTTTTGATTTTTGAAGCAAAATGTTCGAGTCACCCAGCATTCAATCAGTCAATAACTTCCTATAGGGTGCATCAACATTTATTCCAAGCTCCATAAATTCCATAAATCTCTTCCAAATGCGCACATGCCTAACTTATACTCTTAAAAGCCGATCTTTATTCTGAAAAAAAAATATCTGAATGCGTTTTTTTTTTAAAAATCTTGTACAAGGTTCCCTTAACTCATCCACAAGGTCAAACAGTGTCTTCTAATTATTACAAGAGAAGAAGACAGCAGCGAGAATTGTCTGATGCCAAGCGACGTCTTTAACTGTTTGTTTTCAATTATCCCACTTCCCAAATTCATGGCCATTTTCTCAGTCTCGCCAAGCTCATCAAGAAGACAAGACATTTTTTTCTATCTCTAAGTTTGATTAAAGCCCGGTGCTGCCTACAGCCAATACAAAGCTTCAATTATGTTTGCTCTGGAGGGACAAAATGGTTCCTGACAAAATAAAACTGGTAGAGACCAGACAGTTTATAGTGAAGGATTATGAGGATAATAAATTGTATCTTGCATTATAGAATTAGGTGCTAGTTATTTGGTAAATGATATTAATACCACGATAAGTATTTAACAATTTAACTTTTGAAACTATCCAAATAGATATAATTGTGAATTAGAAATATGGTTTAACTTTTGTTCGTGGAGAATTAGTTTTTATTTAAATAAATTAATTAGTTGTGCATTATAAATTGAGGAAAAAAAATAATTTATATCACAAACACTTGCTGATAAGTTTTTTTTTCCTTCTTGTCTAAAAATAATTGTAAACTTACTACTGAAAACTATTAATTTCAATCTTATTATAATCTGTTTGCAATTCAAATATTGAAATTTAGAATGAACTTGTTCAAAAATAAATCTGTATTTGATGTGTGTAATCGTTTTCTAAACAAAATTTTTACTTAAAACAAATAATGAGATCCCTAACCCAAGGTAACCTGGCGACAGTATTCTCATAAACTAGTTTGACTATTTAGCCCCAAGCTTATCACTTATCACACGACATTCACATGACATTCACATGACAATGTCATCACAGTGGCGGACAACAGAGTTAATTTCTGATGAATGAAGGCGTCAAACTGACGGGAAATCACAGAAGACCGAAACAGAATAGGCCTACAAGTAAAAGACAAGATGATTTACAATGTTTCTTTCATGCCTCCAGAACTGTTTCGGGTCAGTTTTTTATGTTTTACTTTATTCACATTTATGTACTTCGTTTAGCCATCTAATAATGCCTAGTGATAGACTACTGCAATGAACATATATTATATATAAAAAAGGTAAATACATCCAATAGACATCTTCCCAAATCAAGACACCAATAAAAAAAAAAGAAACAGACTATATAAATGTTCTTACAACCAAATTGTCATCAATATTTCCAAGACAGTATTTAAAGTCTAGTAAATCATCTTCAGTTGAACTAGTATAGATTCTAGTTTAATTTGAAAGCATTACAGTTAAATAAAAATAAAAGCTACTGAAGTTTTTTTTACATTTGTGATCAAATAGTTTGGGACCAATCCAGGGAATTCAAGTGGTAAATACATGTAATGACCATTACAACTGTGGAATAGAAACCAGAAGCGGAATCAATGCTTACTTTCTAGTGGTAGGAAAAAAAACATTCTAATAAATGTATGTGATTTTCTAAAGTCAATATTATTGCAACAGTTGTCAATCAACAGAATTGGTGCCGGAATCGATCCCCCCCCCCCCACCTCTGCCCCCGCCTGCTAATGATCAGAGGCATATCAAATAATCGATGTGAAAAAAAAAACAAACTCGGGCAAGCTTTAACATGGAAAAAAAAATGGAGGCAACGAAAACTCAATGGTTAGCGCGGCCTCTCTCTCTCTCGCCAGGATCACGTTACGACCTCAGTCAAAGAAAAAGAATAGAGATAACGTGAAGCGGAGCAGAGACAGTTTTTAAACAAAATTCTACGAAGAGACGCAACAGGCGTTCTTTTCATTCATGGTCTGAAGCAAGTACTACAAGTTGCCGTGACTTGAGAGGGGACGGAATTTTCTCTCATCACTTTATGAATGAAATAACTCTTGTTTGCGTCTCGGCATGTTTTACGATGAGGGCCTGAGCCTCCTCTTGTTTGTTGTTTGACTAGATCTGTCCCAATAAAGAACAACACAGAGAGAGAGTAACTATCTGGTCAGACGATGACAGCTGGTGACTAGGACTAGGAGATAACCCGTACCATGAAGTAGCGAGACTCAAGTTTTTCACACATTGTATTATTTAATAACACCAATTTAGTGTACACTCATTTTTCGTCTATCGTGGAATGACTTACTGAGAAATATATCTGGATAAGTTTATTCCAGACCTTGGGAGATAGACAGACATAGAAGGTAAGATCTATAAAGTGTATTGTAAAACGTGTCAGATTTAAATAATGAAAAGCGAGAACTTGGATCGGGGGGAAGTTGCGGGAATTTTAGGAAATCAGAAAGCTCTGGGAAAAAAAACAACTCATTGAATTTTTTTTTTAATAATAATGTTATACAAACAAGAACTATAAGGAAATAAGGCCAATTCTAAATGTTAGTCCAATATAACGTTTAATTGATGTTTTAGTTAAGTCTGGTGGATATAGAAAACAAGTCTTACAACATGAAATTAAGATTATCTATTTTCATATTCATACAGTTGCATTCCCCTAGTTTAGAACAAAATAAACACATTTACAATACGTTTAGAAATTGTCTCCCTTTGATTACCATTAAATTACATCTTATAGTTATTAGAGAACAAACATGTTTGGAAAACAAATGTTGTTGTTTTTTAAAAACAATTATAATAATTTCAAATAAAGTACATAAAAAAAGTACATATGTTTTACAAATTCATAGGAAATTAGCCGGAGCGATAACAGTCCGCATGATGATTATCTTTGAAAACATAAGTGGCTACACACATTAAGACGTTTAATTAAGTTAACGCTTCCTCATTAGCATGTTTGATAATTAAGAATACATGAGCGACATAATTAGAGAGGGAAAAGACAACTTCGGTACAAAAGAAAAAAAGTGTGAGCCTGTTTTAGAACATCTGTTGAGTTCCTTAACTGTATGAAGTTATATTTAGATCTTCTATAATAGACAGAAACTATCAGCAGCAAGGACGTTCTGTTTTAACTGTTTATAAATGATGTGTGGGGGGGGGGGGGGGGTGACAGATTATAATATACATCTAGTAAAATGATGTGAAAAACTATGAACAAAAATTAACTACCGAATTGTATTTACAGTGTATCTATCTATTTTAGAAATGCAATGTTATTTTCAACATAATGCTGCTTGCCCAAGTTCAAGAGTATTAGCCTAGTTGGACATAATTTTTATTTAACAATTGCGCGTTCGGCTGGCGTAGGAGGTCCTGGGTTCGATTCCTGGTGAAGGCTATGCATTTTCCCTGGACTCGAGGGTGTCCCTGAGTCTACCCAGCTCTGATGGGCACCTGACATTAGGTGGGGTAAAGTAAAGGCGGCTGGGCACACAATCACCTAGTATGCCGTGGCCACTGAAACTGAAACTGGTGAACGCTACTCCACCTGCCCTATGTTCGATTCGGTACGACGAGATACTTAACTTAATAACAAACATCAAATAATCGTTCTTGGAAAAAAAATAGCTTTCTTCTTTTTTTGGTGTTTCTTTCTATGTTATTTCCCCGTTGATCGGTACGTCCGTCCATTCGTCTGTTTATATATATATATACATATGACTACACTAATGCAGGCAATGGAACGATGTTCAAAAGTCAATCAGCCGATGAAATGAATGGAACCGTACGTGGGAGTGACGGCACCCTGGGTTATTGCCTAGTTGGTTATTCAGGTCTAAGACAAGTAGATCTGTGTCACTAAGTACTCACTTCCCCGTCCATCTCTAGACATAACCCAAGCCATCCAGTTGAAATCTATTCAAGACCACCGTTAGACACGTAGCACGAGCCATAAGATGGCCAAGCCTAGGGATGAACTGGGCCTCTTTTTTTTTCCCTCCTTATTTTTAAGTGGGGATGGGGGAAGATGGGAATTCGTTATTTCTGCCTCCATTCAGTTTGGCAGAGCGGAGTAAATGGTCAGTGTCACAGGCAGCATAAACATGAGGCCATACTTTGAAATCAAGGATAAGCAGCCTTATAGTAGAGTTGTTTGTAAGGTCACTTAGTACACTCAATATTGTTATATCCAACATATTGTTGTATATGTAGAAACATGAGGTCATACGTTTGAAATCAGTTATAAGCAGCCTTATAGTAGAGCTATCTGTAAGGTCACTTAGTACACCCACTAGTTTTTGTATCTAACATATTGTTGTATATGTAGAAACATGAAGGCGTACATTTGAAATCGGTGATATGCAGCCTTGACGAAGAGTTGTTTGTAAGGTCACTTAGTGCACCCAATATTTTTATATTCAACATATTGTTGTATATTATGTAGAAACATGAAGGCATAAGTTTGAAATCAGGGATAAGCAGCCTTATAGTAGAGAGATATTTTTAAGGTCACTAAGTATACCCAATATTATTATATACAACATATTGTTTTATATACACGCACAATGATAATTAAGTCGTAAGAACGTGCATCAACAAGCTGCTCTTATTTAGCACAATTTATTACGTTTATTATTAAATAGTAAGGTTATATTCGATGGTCCAATTAGGAAAATGTAACTCACAATAGTTCTATGCACATTTTTAGAACTGGAAGAAAAACAAGATTATAAAATACGTTGTTTCATATTTTCTATTATTTTCTATAGTTATTGTTGGTATTGAATGGAAAGTCTCCAAGGCACTTTCTAAAAAGATTGGCTTTGCACTCGCCTTTTAAAAAAAATTCAAACTCTTTCTCAAATACAGGATTGGAATCTTAACAGGTAACAAAGGCGACATTTATACGGTTACAAATAATTTTCGGAGGATAGCTTACACTCACCTGTGACAAATTGTCTATGTCATACACCAGCAAGTTAAAAATGCCTCTATTTATCTGACTATTTATGTAAATACATATATTTTGACAACCAATTTTGGTTCCTCAATTTTTAGGTTAAAAAAAACAACAACCTGTATTTATGTTGGTATTTTTCCCTTAGAAGAAAAACTTTCTTAAAAATCAAATTTATGCGATAACATCCTCAAGTTAAATGTGACCGTAATTGAAAGTATGTACAACGAAATTATTTTTTTTTAAAGGAATACACTAGATGTTGATATCACATTCACCACATAATCGAAAATAATGTTCGATGGTCCACACAAAAGAAATATTGTCATATCATATCCTTTAGTCAGTTGTTGTTGTTTTTGTTTTTTTTCGGGGGGGGGGGGGGGGGGGGGGAAGAGGGATTACGTATTGAACTGAGTTTGCCAAATCTTGGATCGTGAACCCAGTACCAATTACTTCAACACCCTTCAAGTATATGAAAATTGTGTGGAAATTCATAGCTATTATTTCTTACTTACATAGGCTACTAATATAAAGTAGTAAAGTATTCCGTCACACCAATTTGGCCACGACATACTATGGGATCGTGTATCCAGCACAAAGCCCAACCGCCTTTACTTCCCCCAATGACTGTCAGGTAACCATCAGAGCTGGATAGACTCAGTGACCCGCTCCTTCACCAGGAGACCTTCGGTATAGTAAGAAGTTATGGGGAGAGCGATAAAACTTAAGGCTTTCACCTGTAAACAAAAAGTACTCAAATGTGTGGACATAACCCTTTTTTTCACAAAGACGTTGGTTGTTTACAAAATATATCATTAGCCACTTGACATGTCATTTAGTTCACTTGACATGTCATTTAGATTAAGAGACCATATTCTAGCATACGTAGGATAAACAAAACTACGGCGACCATGTCAATAACATGGGTCGTCGCGTACAAATCACTTTTCATCTTATTGTTTGAATGAGATAGTTTCAGATTAGATGTTGTTATTTTTCAGCCGTAGCACGTTGTGTAAACAAAATACTTTTAAAATGTAATTTTTTAAAAATAAAAAACGCACAAAAATTAGTTTTTAACAGCTTGTTCTTTACACTCAATGGTGCGCAATTGCAAATCCCTATTGAACGAACATGATGAATAATACATATTAATATTATTAATAATTATGCAACAAAATTTCTGACAGTATGGCCCATTTTGTTGTATATCGAATTCCTTATACGTCATAATGACGAAAAAAGCAATCCTATACTACTATATGCTTTCTCGTCATATCCAGCCGTTGTAACGCAAAATAAAAAAAGGCTTTCTATGTACAAGAGACTGAGAGTAGCTTGAAGCCAGTTCAGCCTGACCTGACAAGATTTAAGCGCTTAATGAAGACGCTAATGGCCCCCACGAAACACAGATCATTGTGAACATCATGTGGCGATAGCATCCCAAGGCAGGGGACGACAGCTCCGGATTACTGGACAAGGGGAGACGATTGGGATGATAATTCCCTTTAGAAGACATGGGGAAGCTTTTGCATCAACGTTCGTCAGCCATAGAATTTTATGACGCTCGATAAATCGCGGCAAGGGCAGATAACCCGCAGTAAATGCAAAGCATTTTCTATACGATCTTTCAGAAACTCAAACTCGTGTTTTTATACCCAGAAAGACTAGTAGCTAGAAATGTACACACACACACAAATAAAACCATACAAACATATATATATATACATAGATAGAGAGAGTCGGATGTGTGTGTGTATTCCGATTCCCATTGGTTCACTGGAACGTGACCTTATTGCCTCATATTATCTTACTTTTGCGATCTCGCTTTCTCCATGTGTCCTCCCTAGCTAAGTGGTAAGCGCCCCGAACTGCCATGCGGGTGACCTCGGTTCTGTTTCCCCACTGAAAATTTTTTTTTTCTCTTTCTTATTTCTTTCGATTTTTTTTAAAATATTTTCTTTTTGCCTATTTTGAACCAAATTAAAATATTAATTGTAAATTACTTGCCTAAATGTTCTCAGTAAATAATAAATAAATAATATATTTTTTAAATAATAAATAAATAATATATTTTTTTAAATAATAAATAAATAATATATATTTTTTTTAAAGTATTACATCTACAGCTTTCTGTTCATTGTCGTTTATGCAATTCTTATCTGTAGTTTTTCCCGGGCAACGCCGGGCAATTTAGCTAGTATTTAAAGATGTAAATATACATATGTTTGAATATGTATATGTCTATAGATGTATGAAAAATATACCATTTAATGATATTGTTTCTTGTATAATTCCTTTTACAAAAAAAAAAATAATTACAGAGGAATAAGTAGGTTGTGGTCAGCCGGTTTCTTGAATATATTTCTTAAATATTGTACTTTGTATAATTGACAAGAAATCAAACATTTTCTTATGAGCTTTAGTATTGCACAAACAAGTGCCAAGTTTGCCAATAACGCGTACAACGCAATTAGTGAGCGGAAGCTGGTCAGCTTTCATATAGAAAGAATGTAGCTTCCAAACTTATAATAATATTAAATAATGAGAAGACGGAAGAGAATCGTTATTATAACCCGAATGGGTTAATCCGATACATGTGTAATTATGTGCAGCAGTTCATGAACTCCTTACAGGGAAATTTAAAAAAAATATTATATAGCTTATCTATAATATAATAAACTAAAATGAACAAATGAAAAAACACGACAACAAATAAGAGTAATGATTCTAAAATTTAAATATGTAGGCCTAAATCAGTGGCCCGCAACAAGCTACCCGCGGTCCACAACACAACCCACCAATCCTGTGGCCCCCGCGACGCTCCAAACGGTAGTTTTTTTTAAATTATTTATTTCTTGAAATAAAAATGTAAAATACATTTTCTCAAAGTTTGGCCCTTCTACTTGTATCAACTGTAAACTGTTTGTTTATACAATTAAAAACAACAACTACAAACAAAAGATGATAGAATGCAGTAGATCTATTTATTTGACATTCTCCGGTGTTGAACTAACTGAAATATTCTGTATGTCTGGCATGCTTTAGGCCAGGGACTGAGTTTGCGTGATCGTGTTCCTCCCAGTTTTGTTAAATGCGGAGATTGCTCCGGCAGGTCCCTTGACACATGAAATTGAAATGGCCGTTGCACTTGTCAAATCAGTGTCAGTTGAGACGCATTTTGTTGTCAGCGGAATCGTTCTCCACTACGTCTCCCCCACGGCGTCATTTCATTTCTAAGCCCGCCCCCAACCCCCCTTCTACCCCCCCCCCCATTTCGCCATTGACTATCCACTTCCGGAATAAAATGTTTCACGATCTAATAATATCCTGATTGATCTCCCCCCGCTGATATAGGAAATAGGAATAGACTTCACATTGAACTGTTTGTGAGGGAGGGAGGAAAGGAGGGTATGCATAAAAACATTCTTTAGACCGCGATATGTTGCCCTAACCTGATGGAGACGGACAAGATTATTAATGGAGCATGGGGAGGGAGAGATGGGGCGCCTGAAATGTTGTATATACAATTCAACTATTGGGAGACTGTTTGCAAACAAGACAGAGAGAAGGATAGACAGGATGTGCGGATGGATAGACGGACATACTGAAAGACAGATAGATGTACGGACGGAGAAACGGACAGAAAAGAATAATGTCCTGTACAAGAGAGGTATGATATCAAAGCAGATGTAAAAAAAAACAGTTTGTTACCCAATACTTTTTGAAAAGTATTGTTAATAAGCTTCAGGGACATGATTTTAAAAAAATAACGCTGTTAGAATTTCGTCCATATATTTTAGGAGCTTTAATATGCCCCATGATAGCAAAGACAACTATTTAGAAATTAGAAGCTAGAAGCAAGTTAAAAGAATAAGTGTGTAGCAAATGAAAATGCAAAACAACTTAGATGTAAGAATAGTTGGTGTTTTCAGTCTAACAGTGCATAAACACGTGGTCATTTTTACTCGGCTCGTTGGTGTAAGATGGCAGATAATTAACTCAACGAACGCACAGACGTGTACCATAGTTAAGAGTAAGCTTAAAAAAAAAAACTATATATTTATAACGTAGGATCTACACCAGTGTAGAAATAAAGAGGACTCAGATCAGTGCTAACGATAACATTTCCCATTATTGGATTCTGTTTGCAGTTCTCCTCACATCCTGTCCAGATTGCCCGCAATCCTTTTCCACGGGCGTCTACTTTCCGTTCCCTTGTTTTTCAGGACACCTTCTAATGGCGTCTCAGGGAAATACAATGTATTCTGTACGGCCGTGACCTTGTGCTCACCACGATACCTTCCCTACGCCATTGGCTAAAAGTATAATATTGAGGAGACGCCAAAAATACTCCACGAAGTAAACACGCCTAGCAAGCTGAAATTGTTTCTCTGAAGAGGGGGGTAGTGGAGGGATGGTCAGCTGTCAGTCTTGAACAACACTGTCCATCCTGTGTGGAGCAGATAAGGTTTGCCTATCCCGGGACAGTGATTGAGGTGAAGAATGACATTAGGGCCAAGAGATGTTTCAGTAATGAAGGAATAACAACACCCTGTTTTTCGCCAAGGGAGAAGACCGCTTCCCTTTAAATAGTTTTCTTATAAGCCTTTTTATATTCATCATCAATATGCCATTGAATTAAGAACCGTATTCTTTTCAGTTCCAACATCAGACTTTCTTCGCTCACACAAATAAGGAGACTCTACAAATAGCCATTTTATTTGCGCTCTCTTTACTGCAACTGTACTTAGTACACACTATATTTATACTGCATACTATATCCAGGGCCGTATCTAGGATTGTGGGGGCCCTGTTCCCAAATTTTTGTGGGGGCCCCTCGTGGCCTCGCCTCTGCCTTCCACATACATCAGAAAAGTGCCGTTAATTCATGTTACATTCTGTAAAATCATAAATTTTATGTTGCACTTAGCTTGATTGGACAGGAATAAATGCATTTTATTTTACATTTTCAACAAAAGAATGGGGATGTCACAAAAAAAAATATTTCTGTGATGTGTGGGGGCCCCTGTTCCAATGGAACATGTGGAACATGCCTGAATACGCCGCTGACTATATCCTATAAGTAGGTTTGTAGATATAGCCTACTGGGCCATTAGTCAAACAGTTTAAACGGTAAAGTCAAAATAATAAAAGTTTGATTTGCTAAAAAGATTATGTAAAGACCATGGTTTTTAATTTCTCCTTTGAGTAACAGTAACCAAAGAACTTAATCGAAATGATTAGTTCTTAGTTAAAAGAGTGTACATATACTAAATCCTATTACTGATAATAAATTAATAGATAGAGAATATCAAATCAACACGCTACTTTACATATGCTTAAAGAAGGGTTTTAATTATGTTGACTTTCGGATACGTGAAGATATAAATATATATATATATATTCTATAAAAAAAATGATGTAATTACAAATATTGCCAAACGGGCGTCGGCAAAAGCACTTCTTATTTCCTTTAAAAAAAACAACTGTATGAAAATGTGGGTTTGTGTTGTCTCCCTTCCTAAAAAAAAAAGCTTTCCGGGGATCATGCTAGTCATAGGTTCTCAACCTTTTTCGGCTCACCGCCCCCTTTTACAATTTTTTTCCGCTCTCCGCCCCCCAACTTGTTTTAGCGTCCACACACCCCACCCAACGGGAAGTTAAAGCGTCAATATAGTTTCCGCAATTTTTTTTAGGCCGACCAGATTTTTTTTTTGCTTATTTATTATCTTTAAAAAAAACTAAAAAGGAAACATAATGTAAGAATTAATAGATAAAAAAATTACCTTGACAAGAGGCTTGAAAAAAATCAATATTAATGTGAATCGTTTGCCTGCTGAGTTGCTAGTGGTTTGTCTATATTTGTTTCAATTTTAATTGCAAAAGCCTTAGGTCCCTACGCTATACTATTTGCAGCTTTTTGACAACCAAATGGTACTAGCATAAAATCCACTTTCCACAAAAGAAGGTGATAAGAATGCAATACAAAACTGTTGCCAAAACTCACAGACCTAGAGAAAATGATTGATTTTCTCCCAAAGAATCGCGTTCGCTTTTCAAAAAGTCGAGCACAGAATCCAAGTCCCATACATTATACATGTATTTAAAAAGTCATCTTTTGCTCACCAACGCATCTCTGTGTGCAGTAGCCATCTCCTGTAGTCCTCGTCAATGAACAATGAACACTATTTATTGTGCCATATAGTACATATAAGTACAATACAGGCATAGTCAAAGACATAGGGCCTATCTAGAAATTTATAACAATTGGCAAACAAAAAAATATTATATTGAGACAATAATAGCAATACAAATATTAATAATAATAATAATAAATTATTTTAAGGTATCAATGCAAAGCTGTCTAAAAAAATGCATTACTTATTTGTGAACTGTTGTAATATTATTGTATTGAGCGATACAGACAATCACCAAGACTCTTATAGTAACTAAATATTGTCCAAACTTAGCTCGCAGAGCGATTTTTAATGGCACACATTTTCCGGTTCTGAATAAGGAAAACTGACTGTTAAAGCCGATGTTTCTGACACATCGCAGTGAGTTGAACTTGCATTTACAAGGACCACTGGAATGGATTAGCATTGAAACTGAACATATCTTGATTAATAAATTTTAAAACATTTAACTATATGTGCATCCCCATGTTAAAGAATATATTAAGATAAATATTTGGGCTTTCCAGAAGTACATCCAAGCACTCAAGGCGGAGTTTTCTAAGCAAACCCAAGACGCAATACTTTTAAATTCATGGACTCCTCTTTTCGTACCACACCAAGCCTAACTGGTTTGATATTACTACAACTTTCTTAGATGTAGATTTTTTTTTAAGAGGGGGAATATTGGCGATTTAAAAATGGAGAAAGTTGAAGTTTAAACGTTTAAAATATGGGCATCCAAACGTGCCCATTTGCGGAAAACAATCTGGAAGGAAGCTGCGAAGGAAAGTAATCTGCTATTCTCAACTGCTAGACATTCGCTCCTTTACTTTCAACTTTTGGTTCAACTTACACCTCTGAACAGATTTTATCGCGAATCAACGCTGTATTAAGCAAACGAAATGGCCACCCACTCTTGACCGCTCATTAATTAATATATTAATCAATACAGTACCGGTAATTACATTTAAACAAGTCTTTATGCTCATCTTCTTTAATTAAACATAAATATTATTAATTCTAAAATAAATTTATTTGTATTATTAATTTAGAAATATAAGAGACTTATTTAATAGCACTATATTATTTTTGTAATTTCTATAATTATTAATGTTTAAAATGCAGGAAATGTTTATTTACAACTGTTTAGCGTAAATTATTTTAATCCTCTAATAATTAAATCTTGCTATGAATACTATGCTATTAAATGTATATAAAGAAAAAAAAATTATCAGTAATATTTGTTATATTACAAAACATACCTTGTTTGGCTACACTATTGAATCAAATATGGAAACATTTTTAATTGAAGGGAGATAATTAGCCAGTTCAATTTGAACTAATATTAATCATAATATTTCTAATTTTTTTACTTTTATAAGAAAAAATCGGCTGACAATTTATAACTTGGAAATGATAGAACTGTAAAAAGTATTTAAAATGTATATAAATATTATATTACTAAAGAAGTGATATGTATATTTTCAATCATTACGTTAACCACCCAGTTTGTATGATCACTACGTATCAATTCCGCTTAACGAAAACATTTATAATTCTTCCGTAAAGTAAAATACATTTTATGTCGTGTCAGTTACACTGAGATCAATGGGCTATATCATTAATATTCGAAGATGTAAGGCGACGGGGATCGTTAGGTGAAAGGGATAGAATCCGCGACTTGACAGCACAGCCGGCCACTCGCTATACTTGTCTAATACTGACCCCTGCTTCTTGGAAAGTCATTGCGATTCCTATTTCTTTTTACTATAATAATATGTATGCCTACTTTTGGGGCACATCAGATATTTATCAGCACTTGCGATTACATTACATTTCATCCAAAAACTAATCAATTCAAATAGCTGAGGTGTTCAAATTATATCAGGTACGTTTGTACCGCCCACTTGCCCTTAACCGCCCCCAATCGCCCCCGTGAACATCAGCGCCCCCTAACGCCCCCGTTGAGAACATAATGTGCTAGTCAATACCGTCAACTGATCCAACGTTCAATGTCTCGCACTGTAAATATACGTTTCAACTACTCAAACATACAATTATATTCCTCATTTATTATTAAATTATTTATTTATTCCTACATTTGAAAGACGCCGAATGCAACTATTCATGTGCGAAGAGACAATCAAAACACAACCTTTTATAATTACAGAAATATTGTTTTACTACCAATTACATTCAATAAATTAATCAACTGTCCTGTATATCCCTGTTGTAAAAGATTCGCTTAATTTGTTCCGTAATCTATAACTTGCCAGAAATGAAGACAAGCATATTTTCATATAGTTACATATATCAATAAATTCCATTATAGTATACTATTGTTTACTCATCTATACCGTATGTACACATTTAAGAAAACAAATGACATTCCCCTATCACAGTATTTACACACTTTCAATAGACTGTAGACAACATCCAACATAATATGAGTTTGTCAACATAAACTCTTGGTGAGAGAGAGAGAGAGAGAGAGAGAGAGAGAGGGGGGGGGGAGTTACTTTGTAAAAAGAGCAATTAAAACTACTTTTTAAACGAATTTCAATTGCTTGCACTTAACTTTATGCGACCAAAGTCAACATCAGACAACCTTGATAGTATTATTTATGATGTAACACACAATTATAATTTTTAACTTTGCTAGGGTTCAGCTTAATTATGTTCAGTTTGATATTTGGAAAATTAACTTGAGAGTGAGACTTTAAAGTTGAAGTTCAAGAAATGCCGACAGATTGCATAGTAATATTTCTAAATGTGGTGTCAAAAGGCAAAGATGAAAAATGGTCAGAAATGCTTTCTTTGTTTATAGCAAACCTTTGTCAATATTTCATTAGATAGATAGATAGATAGATAGATAGATAGATAGATGGATAGATAGATAGATAGATAGATAGATAGATAGATAGATAGATGACAGCTAGAAAAAACATAAGAAAATGGAGCTGTTTTTTACCAGTCTACCAGTCATATTTCTGCACTAGGCACTCGACCTTTTGACTGGCTGTGAAACTCGCCGAAAGTTACCACTTCATATGCGACAACAATCCTTTATTAAGACGTCGAGTGTATCTCCCGAACAGACGCGGCCAGCCCACACACACTGGTCAACCCCAGGGCAGTATGACGTCAGCTAGATATCCATACTTCTAACATTACGTCATATTTGATCAGATAATCTCGTAAGACTAATTGTATCTCTCGGATGCTGTGTGACAATTTGAAACATAACTAAAAAGTCTTTCGTCGGAGGGAACATATTAATTTTTTTTTACTGCGAACTTCTGAGCAACTATATAATTTAAGACTTAGAAAATGTATAAAGTAAAATTATAGTCTAACATAAGTGTATCAAGTTTAATTAACTATATTATCGCATATTTTCCATATTAGTCAACGATTTACCCCCCCCCCCCCCTTTTTTTTCCATTTTCCATTTGCTTTATATAATTCAACGAATCATTTCGGCTTTAGGACATTGACAACACCTGATATCCCCGTTGGAGAATACCCAACGTCGAGCGACACGTCGTATCCTACAGCCTTAAAACAAGCGTCTCTGCTTTGGTGGCCAAACTCCAACTTGAGCCCCCTACAAAGTCACCACTATGTATAGGATCATGAACCGCCACGTGGAAATGTCAGGTCGCATCTAACAGGTGTCCCGCTCTACCCGAGGTCATCGGCTCAAACTTCATGTCCCATACGCAGCCACCGACGTCTACAAATTTTTTTTTTTCGTCAGCCATTATACTGTGGAACAAACTGGACCAAGCCTCCATCACTACACCCTCTGTACCATCTTTCAAATTTTCACTGAATGGTTGGACTAAATACTTTAAATGAAACTCCGTCGACTGTTTGTAATTTTTCTTTGTATTCGATACAATTTTATAAGTAGTTAAATTGTGGATTTTTTCCTCCTCGAACCTAACAGGGTCTCCACAGTAATATGAAAAAGAAGAAAATCTCTAGTCAAACATCTAAAAGCAGCCATAATTTTACTTGCTCTAAAAAATGAGAGAGAGCCAGAAATAGCGAGAGAAAGTGCGAGAGATTAAAGGAGGTAAAAAGCAGATTTCAAATAAAAACAATTTGCACAACCTAAACAACATTCTTTTCGTAACATAAAGCCAAGAGTTTGTACTCTATGACAACGTAATGTATCCAGAAAGTTGCAAACGTAAACTTTTGCTGAGACGGTGAATTTGTTTGTGAATGTAGGAATATTAGTATCTAGAAAACGTAGGTCTTATCTTATCTAAAACACGTAGGTTCGTTTGAGCAGAAAATAAAAATTAATACCCAGCTGAGACAGACACATCATCTGGAATTCATCAGAATTCTCTCTCCCTCTCTCATTCTCTTTCCTTTTTCTTGCTCACACATACACGCAGAAACGCACAATGACCAACTCATACTTAGATGCAAATATTCCACAAACAAGCGAGCATGCGATAAATGAAATTAAAAGAGCGGCCTGTCTTCAAACGGGCTTTGAAGAGCTGTGCCGCACAGCAAGAATGAAAAAGTTGGCAAGTTTACATAAAGACGTGACTGCACCCTGATATCCCAATATCCCGAGCTTCAGGCCGAGCGGTCAATGGTTTTCTGTGTACAGAAAGAATGAACAACTCGTAGCAATGTAGCGGTTTACACCTCATATTTCAATTTGATAATGTCATATCATAAAAACGTGTGTAAAGGATTACTCTACAATTTGTTCTTATAACTACTTCTAGCTCTCTCAGTTGGTTATTTGTTTGAAACAGAGGAACTTTCTATCAGCTACAGTTGATATTAACAAGCCATTTAGACCTTGCGTAGCCAAAAGGTGCATTTTTTATCACGATTTGTTTTTTTATTGAGAATATTTAAAACAAAAGTATATGAACAGAAATTTGTGGGCTTCAATTTCATTTTAATACCAACCACCACCTTCTCCCTTTGGGAGGGACTAATTTAATTTAGAATATGTCTAGATCAGAATTCTTTACCGCTAAAATCGGCTAATAGTAATTTTAGTAAGTAATTCATATTCTTTTACATTTATCCAACCTGGCTTTATACTGAGATTTCTTTGAAGGCGACATCTCAAAATTAAATAGTCTACGTACATCAAAGAAAACTATTTTCAGATTTGTATACAATATTTTTCCGAGACATACATGCAACTCTTGAATATCAGAAATCAGATTGCCTTTTAAAAGCAACCTTATATTTTGAATTTTGTTAGGGGTCAAAGCAAGTCTTTAGTCTACAAGTCTTAAAAAAAAAAAACACTACACTTTATACTTCAACCAAAAATGATAATAGCACGAGGGTTATCAAGGTTGAAGAATAAACGAGACAAACTCATACAGTCTGGCCTAAATTTCCAAACTACTGACCTAAATATTGAAGTAAAGTATTTGTTTCGCTCTCAGTCTTCTCTCTCTCCACACATTTACTGCTTACTCTCTCTCTCTCTCCGCAACTCTATGTATGTTTGTGAGTGTGTGTGTGTGTGTGTGTATGTTTTTAGCATCCATAAAGTCATGCCAGTGTTGCTACATACACAGATCTACATACACATGGAAGGTCAAACTTGTCGGTATAATATAATAATACTAGTGGTTACGCCCGTCAAAATGACGGAGAAACAAATGATTACAATGTGTTTTGTTAAAAGAGAAAGAAAAAAATAACTAACACTATTACAATAAAAACTGTAGTGAGAACGTATCTTTCGGTATTTAGTTTTTTTAATACTATTACCAAGTCCAAGTTGAGAGAAATCTCTACTAGCAGCACAAAAAGGGTCCTCTGTCAACTACAGTTAACTACACCCACCCACCATCAGTCAGTCCCCCACTTTCCTGCCCCTCCCACCCTTCTCCAAATCTACCCCAATATTTCCTTATATATTATATTCCAGCCAAAATGCGTGCCCATAGAAAAAAAAAATCTGACAAGCACGCGACTCAAGGAAGGGAGAGGGGGGAGGGAGCACGTGAAAGGGGAGGGGTGGGGGCGGCCCCGGCACAACAAAATAGCTCATTACAAAGGTTCCAGTGCGTAATTCCTTTCCATCCATTACAATGCAGATCAATTTTCAAGAGATCATTAACTGTTTCACTCTCCAACTCAGCACAATAAATTCTCTATTCTCTGTGTGTGTGTTTTCCTTCTTATATTCGCTGTTCGTGCCAAACGATTTCTTTTCAGCGAGTCTCGCCTCTCGTTGTACTTAGTTAACCCAAAATCGCTTGTAGGAATATGTGAATTTAGTCAACTTTGAAGAAAATCATGGACTGGTAGCGGTGTGGAATTTAAGCACAGATGTCTTGCTCTGACACTTGCATGCAATCTGGGGATACGTCCTACGAAATGTAGACAAAAAAATCCTTCACACCCCAATGACATCAGGAATTTCAACCAAGCACTATTTCTTTCTCGTTCATTACTCAAACAGAAACGTATACCAATGTATACAATTTATAGATATAGTGTACTTATACAAGTTGGATATAGATTACAAGTGCAATTACCTTGTATTATGCCGCAGATACATATTTAAATGGCGAATCATACTCACGCATGCACAGGTTTGGGTTTATTAGTAACATTATGACTATTATTGACTATATGAAAGAATTCTCATGGTAAATCATTAAAGTGTTTGAGGAAAAGTACTTTAATATTTTATTTTTGTTTTTTGTTTTTTTTTTTGGAGTAAGATGCTTTAAAAAATTGATATTATTTTAATTTCTGTTTTTTTTTATAATTGTTTTTTTTAATATTTATTTTTGTTGGACATTGTGAATCTTTAAATATGATTGCATTTTATCATTTTAAAATGTCTAAATTCACTTATAAATAAAAATAAAACACTCTGAAAAATGCCAATTTGGATGCTCTCTAAAAATGTCACAATTCCAGTTTTAATGTCTGGATACATAGAACAGTAAGAGAAGGGTGTCAAGTGTATGGGAGGGGGTGGCTAGTGATAACGAGACAGACAGAGAGAAATAGACAGGGTGAAAAATAAGAGACTGAGAATGGGATATAAGAGAAGAGAGAAATAGTTTAATTGCAACATGAGATTACCTTTTAGTGCCTTGCGGACATTTGGATCTAAAAATAGATTCTGCAAGAAACCTGCTTATTTAAAACTCCTTTTCAGTTTAATTTGACATTTCAAAAAGTTTACAAAGGCAGTTTGTATAAAAGAATCGGCTGTTTTGTTTCAAACTAGTCTATTTTAAGCGACTTTTAAATTACAATATTGCCGTCATATTGTTAACTTTGATAAGACCTTGAAGGTAACTCTTTCTCGTAAACTTTATCATAACTAGGACTGGCAAATATCAACTTTCACCTGTTTAGATTCACCCGATTTGCTTTAGATTTGTAAATGGACAGAAATAGTATCATTCATTAGCAAGTGGGATTGAACTATCTATGTATAAACAGTGGCTACTAAAAGCTGTTATCCTTTCTCCGAGTTTAAAATAAAAAGAATTTACGCCATTGCTTAGGGCAATCTAGTAACTTTAAAAGGAACAAGGAAAATCAGATTTCACCTAGAATCTAGAATTTCGAGCTAATTTGAAGGAAAAAAAAGTCTAATTGAGTTTTTGTATGCAATATTCCTATCTTTATTCCTAGAGACGTCGACTCAATACTATTATACGAATAATTTCCCAGTCTACCGTAAAATGGAGGATTTTAGAAATAAAAAGAAAACTTGTTTTTAATAGGTTTTTATTCGTGTGTTTTTTGTGATTCTTTTCTTAGTAGATATATTAATATTACTGTATTCGTTCAAATGGTATTAAATTGTGAAATTCCGTAATTTTTTTGGATAAACCACTAGTTTGTATAAATTTATTTTACATTGAACAAATTGTATTTGTTTTCACAACTCGAGAATTTGTAAAATATTTACGTAGTTTCTACGAATGCGACTGTGAAATACTCAGCTATTTCATCGAATTTTGGACCTTAATTCGATTTCATTAAAACACCGCCCACCACCCCAAAACCTAAAAGTAATGCGCTTAGGTAACTCTGGTCAGACCCGATAATGAATCATCATCAAGTTTTCTTATGTTATGCTCTGAATGTAGACGATAAATATAGTATAGTAGTTATTCCATGGGCAAATGATCTATCTTGCCAAAGACTTTAGGCCTAAAAAGATGGACCTCTTACTCTATTCTTAGAACTTATATGTTCTATATTTTTTCCAATAAAGCTGTCTTGAATTACTTCTACGCTCCTACGATTGCAATAAAGATTTCCGCTGTATACAACTTTAGATTTTAATCATAATTTTCCATTGAGAAAATCATAGCGAAATACTAAACCGAAAGTCTAGAGGACTTAGTGCGATCGGAAATTCCGAAACTAAGTGTTTCCATTTATCAAACAGAAGAAATATCAAAGCAAGCGGTCCATCTTATTATTGTCTTTGAGCTTGCTAATCATCCAAGCATACAAAAGAAAATAAAGTAAAAAAGAAAAATAGACTTCGTTGTCATGATACGTTTTGTCTTATTGCAACCATCAACTTGTAATAACTTTGATTACAGTGAACAAAATCTGTAGGGTTCTAAATCTTCCGATTACAGACCTAGACTATTGTTCATTGATTGCAGTTCAATATACATCTAATGGTACAACACATGAAATAAACCAAGAAACAGCCAACTACAATATATAATACATTAATTCTGTAAAAAGTTTAAAAATAGTCGACGCAGTTACCGCCACTCTATAAAGTTAGGTTTAGACAATATTTGTTTTTCAAAATTATTTCCACAAAAAAAAAAAAGGCGAATGAGAGAAATAGAACATAGAAATGTTCATCCAAGCCGTGGTAGTAAAGTTCCAGCACACAATAAAAAAACGTATAACCTTTAACCCCTCAATCTTTTGCATTAAAACAACTGACAATCTTTACCATCTGTAGGCCTATTTAGAAGTTTAAGAAGAAAATAACAACATAAAGCAAAGAAAGCAATGTGAATAAAGCCAAGACATGATTATACAGTGATCTACTTTAGATTTGCTCTGGCTACTTCACTCAGAGATCACAGCAACTAAATGCCAGTTACAAGAAATAGACAAGCTAGCTAAAGTCATTGCTGGTTGGGCTAATCACTTTCCTGTTAAGTACCGCTAGAATGAATCCTACCTTTCTGGTGAAAATCTCTACCAAGTCTCCACTTTTGGCTTTAAAAGAAGAAGCACAACAAAAAAACAACTGGTGAAGGAGGGTGAATTCCGACATTCGCCTGGGTTTTAGCACATCAGATAAGACACGAGTGGTCTGCTGTATTATTGAAGCTTTTTGTTTCAAGCCGTAGCCATCTTGTTAAGCTCATCTCGTCACTTCCGGAATTTGGTGGCCTTAATGAGCTATTTATTGCCAGACCATTTTATTCCGTTTTTATTCTGACTAAATTAGTCCACTTCAAGTTTTTTTCAGTCGTGACTATGGAAGATTGGCGAGTTTTTTGGTACAATCAGATAAAGGGCAAAAGTCAAGAAAAAAACACTTCCAAGTGGGAAACAAAAAGTTTCTAAGTTTACCTAAAAAATTATAGAGTCTAATTTGATTTCATTTCGGTACGTATTATTAATGTATTTCATAAACCGACAGGATCTGACAAAATGTTAAAATCATTCTCCCAAAACAAGTAAAGTTATCCAGTTCTTCAGGTACCCAGAATAAGTTCGATCAAACAATTTTTTTTTCTTTACTATACAAGTAGTATGAGCACTTCATCCATTGATATTGAAAACTGAACTAAAAATCATGTCACCGTGGACTCAATTCGATTGTTTCATCAATCATCAAATAGCAGGGTGTGTGGTGGATTGGAAGACTCACAAACAAACTTTCAAGCCGATGAAATGAAATGTGTTTTGAACAAAAATATTGGAATAAGCAAAATAAAAGGCAGTATAGGCGAATCAAGAATGAACGATCAAGAAAAAAAACTCTCTCCACGAGAATCCAATATTGACACTACTGGAAGGCAAGAGTGAAGACTGACAAAGAGTTATTTCATGTCGAGATTGTTTTATGTGGAATCAAACAGCAAGTGTCAAAGATTTCAGATTAAATTCCACAAGGCAAACAAAATATTTCAAAAGGAAGTCCTCAAGTTTGTTTTTTTATACGGATACATTCCCATGTCATTTTCTGTAACAATATTTTGATGATTCAATACACTATCGACTCGGTCATTGATTACAGTGCAATAAAGAACTGTTGTTGTTCTTCTTCTTTTTAGTTTGAGAAATCATGTAATCTTAAGGAAGACCTCGACATTAAACTTTGGAAAAGGTTTTTTTAGACTCGCCATAAACAATGATAAGTAAACTTATTGATACTAAGAACATTTGAACTTTTGTTTTAAAAAACGTTTACAACAGATTATAGGAATTGATAAATACGCATTTAATGCAAATTATCTTTGTTGTTTTATAGTTGTTGTGCTTTTCTCCCCCACCTTTCTCATCCCATCAACACAACAGAATAGAAGTTTCGAGACCATACCTTGACGTTCTTATTTTCAATATGGAAAGAAAAACTACTTTTACTGTCTTGTCATTATTTTTATGATTAACCCAAAACAGGTGCTCTTTTTCAACATAAAAAAAATTACTATTACTTTCATTATTGTAAACAAAAGGACTTTTACTGTCATTATTTTAAGATATAATACAAATAGCTGCTTTTACGGTAATTTCTTTCAAGATGAATGAAATATGTGTTTTTACTGACATTGTTTTTAAATGTACAAATAATATTACCGTAAAGTAGATGAGTTTATTAGCATTAATATCATCTGTTACTAACATACAGTGTAATAATATAGTTTCATGCTTTCTCGGAGACATATCTGAACCGGTATGAAGTCAACTGAGCCCATTTCGGTACAACCAAGACCATCGCAAGGAAAAAAATACAACAATGACCAACATTGTTACAATGCTAATGATCAGTGTGATAATAGTTCTAGAATTACCAAAGTTTTTTTTTTCTTTTTTTTGTTTTTTTTTTAGGATTAGACGGACAGGCTCATTAATATGTGAACATGAATAACACAATAGGTCAGAGAAATCCGTGTTCCGCAAGGCGATTCCCCCTGCATCGAGACAGTAGGTTCACTGATAGCAAATCTTAAACCCATGAATTCTGAGTAGTTCTGAAGTACTGCCAAAATCAGAGAAAGGGAGAGAGAGAGAGAGAGAGAGAGAGATAACGGGTAGAATATTGTATGTATGAGAACGAGGGAGAGAGTAAGACGGAGTGTGTGTGAGTGGAGGGAGGGAGGCAGTCATGGCTGTGGAATGGGTAATATCAATGCGAACTACATTCAAAGATTCTAATTTTTAAAAACACAGGTAACGGTGTTTTGGGACAAGTTATGTTCTATATGCATATCGCAATAGCGCAACTAATGGTTACTTTAAAAACTAGAGATACTTTTTTAGTTATTGTATCAAAGAAGAATCCAGACTTTTTGTCTTATAGTTACTATGTACGTACGTGACTGTTTACAAGTAAACCAAGATATGGATCTTCCATTTATAGAATTCTCCATTATTTTTATCAAATAGAAGCTATTTTAGGAAACCGTCTTAGTTTATCTAATATTATACTTGACGCCCACCACATTAGCGAATTCCATTTCCGCTATGGAAAGCTGCAAGCAGACGGAATTCCATAGAAGCAATCGGAAATATATTGCATATACACCCATGTTTCTCATTAGACGAGTAAACATTTAACCTAAACAAATCGGAATTATAAAATGTATTTATATAGTATATACATGCATGTATGTATATGTGGTTGTTATGCCCGTCTAAAAATAAAAATGAAAATAAAAACAATTTGTTTGAATTTGTTTTTTTAGTTTAAATATTTGTATTGTCTCTCTGTAGTACCGGTATGTGCATCAGTAATATCACACGTAAAACTGCACAGTAGACCTACACTGAAAAAAACAAAATCGCCATTTATTGGTTCTGTTTTCATTACAATCTATACGCAAGATTCCGGAAGCATAGTGGCGCTGAAGGAAGAGACAGTTGGAAAATGGTGGAAAATAGGGAAATCTATTGAACTTTCGGATCCAACCCACAATTATTGTGGACGAGAGCGCACTTAGCGTGCGAAATGGGATAGCATATAAATGATCATCATTATCATTATGTGCAAATCAGCATGCTCTTTTAAACAAAAAAATCAACCAATTTAGCAGAATATGTGATAAAATGTAAACATCTTTTAAACATCATTTAAAGTACATATTAATAATAAAAAAAATTCTCAAGAGCAATTATTATACCAAATAACAAAAAAAAAAAAAAATAGCGAGAATAACAAAAACAAATTCGTAAACTTTACTCACAGAATACAAACAGAACATCAAAGTCAAGAAAACCCGATAGCCGGTTTAACACTATGGCTGAAAGCAAAGGGATGGAAAGATAACCTCATATCACTTTCAATAGCTCATTACAGTGTATGTGCAAGTTGTGGATGTGTTTTTAACGTTTAGCCTATTTATATAAATTCAACCAATTAGACAGCATGTTTGATATACTTTAATAAAAATATCTTTTGAGGGAAGCTTTCAGTTAATATACCAAAGACTATAATAAGATGGACCGCTTGCGCTATTTTTAGAAATTATGTGCAAAGTAAAATACGAATCGGAAATTCCCAAAAGCAGTCTTTCGAGTCATCATGTAGCAGAAATACTAAAGCAAGCGGTCCATTTGTATAATAGTCTATGAATATACTTAACATTTGTCCCAGGCCTATATCGCAGAAACATACTACTATATATCTATAGGCCTATTTTGTATATGAAGATCGTCTGCACTAGCGAAAATGTCTAGGTTTTCTACAACTTTACTCTGTTGTAAGAATTTCACTTGTATGGTGGATGTTTAATAGACATATTTATATATTGTTCTTGGACACTTCATTATACTTAATCCTTCGGTTGCTTTTTTGTTGTTGTTTTGTTTTTAACATTTTCATTGCATGCTTTCCTTTTATTGAATTCAAGTCATTGTTGAGTTACTATTACATATGTTTCGATTTTTCTTAACTAGTGATACTATTCAATATGGGTGTACATTTATGTAAATAGTAAGAGGTCTGGGTTAAAATGCGTTCAGAGTGGAGTGTGTGAACGTTTAGATTAGTTTAGAACAAAATATACTCTACGTATTATTTGTATGTCTGGTGAGCTATCAAAGTAATGCAATTATTGTTTGTGTATTCTGGGTTGGTCTCATTAAAAAGTCAGTTCATACATTATAATACATTGTTTATAGTAGGCATACGTACACTATAAAAGGGAAACTATAATACATAGTCGAGAATTATATAATACAAACGCTGTAAAATATACAATGTAATACGTACGGTAGGCTACATTGTATAACGAAATTATGTTTGGTTTGTCTGGTCTTCCTTAAGCTTTCAAATCTGAAGTTTTTATTACAGTCATACATTAAAATGACTTAGACTATCTATATAAACTTAATATCACGTGTTAAACGTTAAGCAAAAATGCATATTATTAAAGTAGATGGTAATGGAAACAAGAATTGTCGAAAGCTGCTTCATACAATGTTTAGTGACAGCTTATGTGTCTTATTAAAACAGTACCGACACGAAAGGGTTCTTCTTTTTTTTAAGCTGTCTAGGACCAAAATAATTGCTGTTATTTTAGTTTTGGTTCTTCTAGGTAAAATATAATTTATGTAAAGAGATACGTGATTAAAACACACAGTTTGTGAGAAGTTTGGCTTTTATTCCTGTTGACACTGGCGTTAATTCAGCAGGATTTGTTTGTTATCTGTAATGGATCGGGTTCACCCAGGCTATAAAAGATATCCGTTATGTCTCCAGCTGACAACGCTACTCCAAAATAGTTGCAATGGGGCTATGGCGATCGGAGGGGAATTTAAAGATAAATCAAAATACGAGTAGACAGTGTCAGTCCGCACTTTTATATCTTTGAATGGCAGGTGTGGGAAATAAACATTAGATGTGAAATATACTGTAAGAATGGTTCCGTTAACGATATGTGTAAATAAAACCTATCTGTGTGATAGAACTACCTCAGAGTCTTTTCATAGCCTTAATTACTATAGTACCAAACATATTATAAGAATTGAGGGGGAGGGGGGAGAGAAATTTATTGTATTTTCTCCGTTATAATTTGTGGTCAAAAGAAAGCGACCATGTCAGGAACACAACCCTATTCCAATCAAGTGCCTGACCCAATCTCTCGACCTGCAAGCACTTCTGTACTCATTGGGCCTAAAAGACTAAAGAATTGTGTAAGCCGCCGATACGTTGACGTTAAGAGCACACCGGCGGGCGAATGCATGGGGGACAACCGCTTTTGCGCGTCCGAGGTTCATTGCACTGCCGAGAGGCCCCTAAGCCTCGGCGGGGAGGAAGCAAATGAGCGCAACATCCAGTCTCGAACCCGCCCTGGTGTCTAGACGTATTTTCTGGAACTTGTGCTTGCCGGGTGACAGTGCAGGTATACGAGCGAGCCACCGCAGCCACCACGATAACGATCGGATGGGAATTACGCAGGTATGCCGCGGGGTGGCTAGTCTCGGAATGATCTTGATGTGACCCTTGATCCAACTATTTACATCGTTAAGATGGACTCATGAGCCGGAAGACTCGTCCAGTTTTTTTTTTTTATAGAAACAGTTATAAATCGGTCGCCATGCAAGGGGCGACAATTACTGTATAATTATCAAGTGCATTGGTGCCCGGTGTGAAAAAGTAAAGTTGCCTCTAAAATATTTATTTTAATATGAAAACATCTCTTAGGCCCAGTGCCCTCACATGGAAGGGGGGGGCAGATGGGGCATATGCCCGGGCGCGACACTTCTCGGGGCGGCAAATATAGTATAAATATAGCACTAAACAAAGCAGTTACAGTATGCAAGGGGGCGTCGCTGAAACTTTTGCCGTAGGGCGGTGCATAGGCTTGTGCGGGCTCTGCTCAGGCCTATATCTCTTGACTAATAAATATAAACCTAAAATTGGTTACATTTTTACGCCGGTACACACATATAAAGTTCACTTGTACAGACAAATATGTAATCGAATATTGAAGATACATGTATAGCGTAATGTTGGTTTTTGTAGTCTTTAAAAAGTATACAATTAATCTCCATTTCTCCCATCTCAACAAGAAAAAAGGAAACACGTATTAACATTAGTTTCATGTCATGAAATAACAGTTTAGTGACCTCGTTTTTAACCCTGAATTCCAAAAAATTGAAACTATTATTTTTTTTAAACTTTTCTATATTCCTTTTTTTTTACCTTTGATTAGAAAAAACTTGTGACAAATACAATGTTAGACAAAAAATGTTTTTTACTAATCTATTCTCAAATTGTATTCAGACTGGCCTGGAGACAATGTTAATGTTGACATCGCTAACAAAAACATTTTTCTAAAGATGTCCATTAATGTCATACTTGGACATGACAACAACCACGCAATTTACAATATTAATCCTCGATTTTGTTCTCGACTTTGTTTTAACAACAAAAGACAGTTTTTAAGAAAATTGACGGTCTGGTGAACTATCTCATTCAGGCATGTATTGTGTTCGTTGTCTCTTTTAAAAACGAAAGATGTCATTCAAAGAACTTAAATTCCTTCATACAAACTACACAAACGAAAAGTGAAAATGTTAAAAAAAAAGAGCTACATCAGTTGCGGAAAAAAATAGTTTCTGACCAACATCTCTTTATGTCAATACCATAAACACCTTTTCAAAACGAAATACTGTAATGAAATCATCAGTTTAAGACCAACACTGTGTGCATCAACATCAGACTACACCAATCCAAGTCAATACATTGAAATGAAAACATCAGTTAAAGACCAACACTGTGTGCATCAACATCAGACTACACCAATCCAAGTCAATACATTGAAATGAAAACATCAGTTTTACAAATTGCCGTTCGAGTGGATTTTAAAGAGAAAGTCGGTTTACTTCATTTGTAATCAGATGTAAAAAGTATCCTGTCGAACCGAATTGATCCATAGGGCCGAGGAAGCAGCGTTCACCAGTTTCTGTGGCCACGGCATACTAGGTGATTGTGTGACCAGCACTATGCACAGGCGCCTTTACTTTACCTCAACTAAGGTCAGACCTGGGCAGACTCAGTGACACCCTCCAGACTAGCCTGCACCAAGATTCGAACGCAAGACCTTTGGTACGCCAGTAGAACGCGCTGCCGCTCGACATCCGTGCCCCCAGTCAGATGTTGCTTTCATCCAAATGTTTAGCAAGACTTGTTTCTTGCACCAACATGTTCATCACCAACACTTCCTTCTCTACCCTTCAACCAACACAGTATCATTACAATACAAACTCGTCGTTATAAATGTTTTTTTAGTCTACTATAAAACTATATTGGGACACACGGGCACCCGGGTCAAAAGGTGGAAAGCTAACTCACATTTCATGATAATAGATAAAGAAAACAAAAAAGAATTAATGCCAGGTAGGAATGAATTGTTTTTCCCATAAAATGTAAATTGATGATGTCATTAAGTTGATAAACATTTGTGGTTTTCTTTTCTTATGTTTAGGGTGTGTGCGTGTGTGGAGAGAGGGCTCGGATAAAAATAGTGTGTTTTTTTTTTTGCTTACAGTAAAGGTCGGATTTAAAAGAGTAACAGACTTACTGAAAATGTTATTTATCACTAAACACAGGTGAACATTCACCCTTAAAAGAAAATCCCTCAAATTATAAACCTTTCGGGGGGGGGGGGGGGCGAACTATGTCTAACTTAACAAAAAAAAACATTTAGACTTATTATAACTTTGTAATTCAATCATTTCATCAAATACTCAGAGAGAGAGAGAGGAGGTGATAAAATATGTTTTATTTTTCCTGTGATGACGTATTCATACAAGTTCTCTTACTTCCTGAGTGGGGGTTAAGGCATAATTACTACTGGAAGGTTTCAACAAATTAGATAAACACCGGCGGAATATTGTTTAAACATTAAGAACAATTGGCACTTTCAAGTATGAACAATTTGCTGTAATTATGTCCAAAGCGCTTTCTCAACAATGCAGCCTGTTTATAATACCAAATACAGATTGTGTCTGAAAGTAATAGCAAAAAAAAAAAAAATCACAGAATAAGACGGAGAAGAGTTTTGCTAGTGAGGGGGGGGGCAGGAGGAAGTGCGGAGGAGAAGAGACTAAAGACTAGGATAGAGACTAGAAAGGAAAGAACAGCAATAAAGAGTTGCCTGGTGTAAAAAAAAAAAAAGAAGTAATGAACGATGAACGGCACGCGCTCTCCTTAATGAGCCATGGCCAAGCGAGAACTGGTCAAGTGTTAGGCGTTCAATAAGAAGGGACATGTGTGGGCAGTGTGTGTGTGTGTGTGTGGCGGGAGTGTGTGTGTGTGGGTATGAGTACATGATGGCATAGACTAAATCAAGTGGTATGTGGAGGCATTGCCCCCAAGATTATATTACAGACAAGAGTGAAATATGAGAGGAAAAGGGAAAACAACATTTGCAAAAAGTTGAGTGTAACTAAAGAGAAGGCGCAAATTATATGTTCTAAAATACGTACTGTATTGAAAATATTCCCGCCACCCCAAAAGCAATGCATATGATATAGGATAAAGCAATGCATATAGGATAAAGCAATGCATATAGAATACATGTACCAGAGTTATGTTTCGGAGTTCAGAGCCGGTAATAGTCCATCTCCTTGCTCCAAAAGTTAAGTTTAAATATTAAATAGTAAAGCCTTTTTTTTTTAAATATATATTTTCGACCTTCTAGGCTTGAAATAAGTTAATACAGATTGTACTCATTTAACCATCTATATTAAAGCTATAGTGATCAAACTATAAACTGTCCTTTTCCTAATAGATCATTCGTGTATGTCTGTAATTATAAGTGATATAAGCAATATCGGACTCTTTCTTAAAACTGTCTATCAACCTGTATAATTTTCTCATCCCCTTATATGCGAATACACGAGTTCTCGACAACGTTTTAAAATGAATATATACACAAGTCATGATCATTCAATCAGCACCTCAACATATCTGTCAAACTCAACCGGTCTGAAACCTATAATTATAATATTAGTAACATAACCGGACGAGCCTTCCATTAACATAGACAGAATATTGACATGGGTTTTAGCCTTAAAAATGCACGAGCTAAACTAAACAGTTTGAAATGGAGGCGTCGCATGGAATTGGGAAAGAGGTCGCTATGACTCATATAAGCCAGTTGAATTAGATATACATGCACAATTATACTTCACTTAATATCGCGTGTAAAACGTATGAACTATATATATATATATATATAACTATATATGCATATATTATATTCGAACATATTCAATACCTTATTTTATTTAAACAGCAGTTTTTTTTATTGTAAATCTTTTAAAGTAATTTCCGTTAATGAAAATTTTGTGTGTGAGCTCTTTTCTTTTTGAAATATATAGAAGATATACAAATGCCTTTGAAACGAAACATGATTTGCTTTGAAAGAAATTCAAATAACAGGCGCGTCAAACTGGGGCAAAATGTTCAACACTCTCAAATGTCATATTTAATTAAATAGTTTACAGATCAATAGTGTCCTGTTAACTAAAAACTGTTTTCTATAGCAAGGCTGTAATTTATTTTTTATTGGGCAATATTCGTATGGCTTTGGTTTATTTCTGGTGATCTTAGTGTATTAATCATAACAGTTCATATAACAAGCTAACAAGCAATGTACAGGATAATAAAAAGACAATAAAAAAGAACAAGAGACAAATGTGTACAAAAAGGCAGTGATAAACAACCAGTGATATGAACAGTATTAATTGGTTGTATAAACAACACTGTACACCTGAACATTGTCTTTGACGTGAGACTTAACAAGAATTATGAATTTTTAAAAGCTTATCTGCAGTGATAGTTTAGGGCACATGGTACGCAAAGTGATTTTTAATGGCACGCGGAAGACACCCCAAAAGACAGTACAAGTCTCTTTTACAATAAGTTGAGTGCTAAAAAACAGAATAGTGTTTTTTGAAGCTGTTGGCACGCTGAATATAGTTGAAATCCTACTTAGGCACACCATTATCAAAAGGTTGCCGACCCCTGGTTTAGGGTTCTAATTTCAGCAAATATCTACTTAAAAGTAGAGCCACTGGGTATAAGAGAAGTAATCCTTCGCCCCTCTAAAACTCGACCACAAACAACATTGCGAATCATTGTGTCAGACTTAACAGGAAGACTTGAAAAACAGAGTTTTCTCCTACTTTTATTCAACACCTAATCACTTATATCTATTGCTTCGTAGTCTAAATAGTGTATGTACATATGTAATAAACGTTAAGGTGTGACGGTGCATTCTCCTGAGGCTTTAATTTTGTTGGCTTTACATTCCTAGGATCTAGTACATGATTTCATCAAGAGTTGAATACACAAGTAAAAAACAAAAAATCAGTGCATGCGTCAACAAGGGGAAATCACAAAGGCGTGCGAGCACTTCAATGTCTTCCAACGTCACTTTCTTATTCACGTTCACAACATATACTGCTGGACTAATTACTGTGGCAAACCGATACTTTCGTGAGACATTACAGAGAAGGCCGTCAAGTTCTAGATCTGGGGTAATGGGCCTATGGGTGTGGAGGGGGCTGGATCTACGTCTATTGGTTCCGAGACGGTCTTATAGAAGTAACCTTGGGCAAGATTGATGTTTCCAGTCAGCACCCTTATTTCATAAACATATTTAATTGGAAGTGCATGTACGGAATGTACGTCCATATTTTACGAACATCTATCAATAATATTTCATAGAACAGTCTTAAAATACGTTTAAAAAACGTATCTTTTTTTGTTTAGAACAGTCAATTGTCAATTATAGGAAATTATGTTTAATGTTTGTATTAATTTGTGTCAGAGCTTCTAGTTAATTCTGGTAGAACATCGGTAAAGATAAAACGTTCATGTTATGTTTAAAGTAGCCATTACTCTTTAGACTTAAGACCAGGGGTCGGCAACCTTTTGATAATAGTGTGACAAAGTAGGATTTCTCATTCATTCATCGTGCCAACAGCATATAGGTCAATCTGATAAACTATTTGCTTTCTAGAAGAGACTTGAACTGCCTTTTTTGTGTGTCTTCCGCGTCCCATTGACAATCGCACTGCGTTCCATAGGTTGCGGACCCTATCCATATATATATATGTATAAAAAGCTTTGTGTGTGTGTTTAACCAATCAAAGTGGTTTTTTTAAAGACACGTGACATTATTGACTCATATTTCACCTATGCAATTTGACTTAGCACATGTGTCCTCGCTAGCTGTATATGGATAACGTTTCGGACTGCCATGCGGTCGACTTTCAATGTCGACCTAAATGTCTTCAGTAAAAAATTATATTTTTTTTTTATATTTTAGCTTTCTGTTCATTGTAGTTTATACAATTTGTATCTGTAGCTTATATGTTATCCCCCCCCCCCCGGGCAACACCAGGCAATTTAACTTTTGGTTTGATTAAAAAGACTTGCCTATTTTAAAACCGATTATAATATTTATTTTAAATTCCGTTCGTAAATGTTTTTTCGATCAATAATAAATATAATTTTAAAATTATTTTTATTTTTACTCCCTTTCTCTTAGCTCGTACTGTTTGTCTGCTTGCTTGTAAAACTTTGACTCAATGTTTCGACCAGTTCCCGTCGCCCAATCGAGCTGAAACTTTGGCAGCAGACTTGTGGCATCTAACAATACATTATATCAAATTTTCAGTTAAAAAAACTTAATTATACTATAATTTAACTTTTTTGAAAATTTAACGCTTTGTTTTGGTCCAACTTTTTATGGTTTTTCGTCACAAAGCTATATAAAAAAGGATGCGCTGACAGGATGCGCTGAGATTATTATGACGTCATCAAACTTTGCGCTCTAGCTTTGTGAATGAAGGGAAAAAATTAATTCATGTTTACATTCGTGTCGTGTATGTTTAATTTCCAGTAGTCAATCAACTATTTAATTACATGATTGTAATAAAAACTTGGTTTTTATAGGTTAGTTTTTAAAAATTGTTCTGGCTTTCTGTTCATTATATTTTATACAATTTTTATCTGTAGCTATAGACCTTGTATTTTTTGCACGGGCAACGCCAGGCAATTAATTTTATATATATATATATATATATATATATATATATATATATATATATATATATAAAGCAATGTATAGCTGTATGGATAAAGTATCGGACTGCCATGCGGTCGACTTTTAATGAAAAATTACTTTCCTAAACTAAATGTCTTGAGAAGTTTGTACCGAATAAAGTCACTTTGACAACCACCCATGAAGATGTCTTCGAATTCTCAGCGCGAGATAACTCATAAATGTGATTTTTAAAAAATCCAATAATGTGCTTGAAAAATTATCAAGTTTATTAAGAACTGAGGGCATTGAGAGCATGTTAAGATAATGTATTTGATATAAATTTTGGTGCAAATGTTAATCAACGGTCTCATAATAAAATCACGGTCACAAATTAACAAAAACGACTTACATAATTTAATCTATTTAATAATACACTATAACAGAAAGCGACATTCTATTCAAAGAACATCGAATACGTTTTAGCTTTTTTTTCTCCCCGTAGACATCGAGGCTCGCTGCGATTCAATTCAAAAATCACGATGATTCTCCCCGTTTCTAATGTGACATGGCGCGAAAAAAAGTCAGTTTCAGTAGTGATTCGCGATGATTCACAGATTTAGAACATGTTCTAAAATTTGGAGTCACGATTCTTGATTGAAGCTGTGTCAGCCAAAGGGAAGCGCAATTAGATCATGTGATAATTAGTCTAGTTTAAAAAAGTAAACTAAGATGGCTGCTATTAAATCGTCCAGTTCGCTTAAAAGAACATTGTAAGCTCCATAAATCTTTCTTCTTTCGATCCAAGGTTTAACCCACCATTTTCGTTTTCGATTTCTTTTTGTTTTAAGTAGAACAGACGCAGTGGGACATACCAAGTTTACTTCGTCGTCACTGACTCGTCACTGCTAGAATTCATGAGTCGTGAACATAAAATAGGGCGTCAAGAACACTCTCAACACTTTCTTGATTCTTTTGAAAATAAAATTGCGCGTCTTTGTTTTTCTGTGAATCGTGTTTAACGTGTGGCATGGCTGATTGTGAAACAGCGTATTTCTTATTCGCTCTGTAACAAATTCTAGTGATTCGCTGAAACAAGATTCCAGTCAAAACGTGATTCCTTGTTTCTAGTGTGGCTTAGCCTTTAGATTCTACATTTAGAAAACGCTGACCTAGTATCAACAAATAAAACACTAATTTTTTTTTAATTTACATAGGACATGTAGGCCTACATGTTTCTAGTATCGCTACAATGTAATAAAATACCTAATCCCACCTTGATGGAAATTTATTCAGCTCATAATCACGCCTCTCAACTCTTACGCAATAGAAAACTTAGGGGAAAAAAAAGAACTTAATGGAGTAGAGGAGGGGGTGGAGGAGCGGTGTACTATCATGTATAGTGTCTACTACAGACTTTATTACTTCGGTTATCTCCTCTCCGTGGCTTCATAGACATGCCAAACATCCCCTGTTATCTCTGTGGAAGGAAGACAAGCGACGGCTGCCCTCCGGAGGCTGTACGTGCCGCAAGACGTGCAGCCAAGCGAACAGTTAAGTGACCGACACATTTTTTTTTCTGGCCAGGGCTAATAGAGATTGAGAACGGGGGGGGGGGGGGGGGGGGGGGGGAATGCGGAAACAAGACGTTACAGGCCTTTCTATCAAACCGAGTGTCATGAAGTGTGAGGGTAAACATTGATGTTATTAGGACTCTATACAACAAACAACTTTTCCACTGCCTAGACGTTGTGTGAAGTAGACCTTTTATACCTACAGTTATGTTGAAGTTATTCATTCATGTTTAAGAAAGGGAAAGGACGAGTGAAAGCTCTAAACGTAGCCTATATATCAGTGGGTCAAAAATACATTAAATTTATTTCGTTGCATTTTTTTAAAACCCTTAGTTCTTTTCAGAAACTTACAGGGATACTATTTCTAAATCCTGAGATAATCTAACACATACCATCAATGCTTTTATTTAACTAACCTGCAGTCTGAGCACTGAGCACAGTTTTTCATAACTTCATTCAGCCAGCAAAGACTGGCACACACATGAACCTACACCATCCAGCAGCTCAACCTTTTCCTATTCTACATAGATCAACGCTTTCATTCCGATCTTTTATGCCCCATCAACCTTACTTACCATATATCAGGATGTTATTCCCCCCCCCCCCCCACACGTTCTGGCTAAGTGTGTTACTGTTATATTAGTATTATCCAATCAATACCAACAGTAGGTCTACGCTTTGCTTGCCAAAAAAAATGCTAGATTTTTAAATAGTAATTCATCACATATAAGTTGTATTTCTACACACATTAAACTATATCAAGAGTAAGAAATCCTTGGCTCCATTAACAGCACCGAGTCAAGCTTGTGGGCGTAGAGATCCCTTTCTCATGCTCATGTTTAAAAAAAATAAATAATCTGCAGCATTATTCATTGATATCTCCTCCGCATTCATTCTTGACATGGTTGATCCATACTAGATTTATGTCTCTCCGGCGAGCGAACTCTTAAGTTCTAGTCGTCTATACTAGTCTCTACGAGTCTATTTGTGTCAATTTCTAGTCTAATTAGACAACAACAAAAAAAAAGGAGGGTGCAGTGGGGGCTCTACAAAAATGTATTTTTCAATGATATATCAAAGAGTTGAAAAGAACAGCAGGTGTCACCGGCATTAAATTTCGCATCATCAAAGATTCTGTATGTTTGTGTGTACGGTTGCCTAATAGAGCTACCACACACACAGAAACACCCGAAACGCGGTTCCATTATATCTGGGTAGCGTCAGTTGTCGACTAACTGGTGGTATAATGTGGACGCTGCAGCAATAAATCTGTCGCGACCGCTTATTCCAGGAGGCGAGTTCCAGTGTTGAAAAAAAAAGGATCACTGGGCTACCATCCAAGGTCTCCCTTCAACTGAGCTAATCAGTTACTGAAAAGACTGGACATTTGGCATTGGCCATTTTATTGCGCAGTAACAGCCACGGAGTATGTGGAGACAGTCGACGCTAGTTCCATGATCAAATCAATAGTTATCCTTTCATAAGAGTTTGAACTAATAGTTGTCTCAAGGGAGAGAAAAAAAGAAATATACAAGGCTACACTATGAATCAGGTTTTTGTATTCTATAATAAAATGGCTTTATTGAAGACTTTCGATGTCAATATTTTACTCAATTAGGGAAATAGTGATTGAAGAGGATGTATACTGTTGGCAAATAGTCATCTTTGTATATCGATTCTTAGGATAATGCAGATTCATAGAAGAACGTTCTCTCCCTCTTCTCTCTCTGTTTTGTTCAATTGGTATTCAGCTTGGCATACAAAGGGACATAATTGATTTGTATCAAAACAAAAATTCAAGAACAGTAAGTGTAGATTTTTTTTAAAGAGGATCTGAGGCTCGCAAGCGGCACATACGCGTATACAGGGAGGGAAAAATCTAACTTGGTAGGCCTCAGAAAACCATTTTATCATTACGGAAACCCTAAAAGAAATCAATGTCTCTTATAAATATATATGCATATCATTATTTTATATTCACACAGAGTCCTTTAGTATTTCTTGCGTCTACCAAAATTGGCGGAGAAGAACGGGTTTCAGAGTGATGGTTTGCAGCAACCGTTGGTTACCCCCCACTTACCCCAAGGGAAGCCACTTTTGTTAGTCCTGGCTCATTGAAGGAGCGACTGAGGAGCAAACTGGATTATACTATTATACTCCCCCAACATCGCTTGCCCCTCGAGTACTGGACAATGGCAATGCCTATCTTCGACATCTACAAAAGAGAAGGTTTACTCTATATAATTTTTTTTTAACCTTAAAAGTAAGTATTCTTATAATGTCAAGATACTCGACCATTCTGGATAAATAATCTGAGCCATATTTTCTTTTTTTTCGATCATATGGATTTATAATGCAAACACCACATTGTATCCGTTAGACACCTTGATGAACTATTTCAAGGTACAACAAATATCATAGAACTCACGATTGTCTAATGTATTAGTGATATTAAAAAGTATATGTATAGCTCTTATTCATTCAAGCCAGCTTTATATGATGACAATGGACAATAGGCAATGATACTAATGTTAATAGTGCTGTTGCTTGTGTGCTATGAGTAACATACGAGCTGGTATTTCTAAAAGAGGAAAAATATGTAACTCAAATCTACATGATCAAATTGAAATAATAAAAAAAAACAAGTATTATGGATTATGGTGTATCGTTAAAACGTTAAAATTATTTCCAATTTCCATTTCAACTAGACCAATCATGTATTTCTGCAAGCGAGGTGACCATTATAATTGTCCGAACAGTCCCTTTCTTTAGCCAATCATACCCATCTCAATTTGCCAGGGAGCAGTACGTGGGCCGTGTTAATACAATTTTCTACTCCAATGGTCTTCCTCTTCACACAAAAAAAATTTAGTAAAAAAAAAGAGTAGGGAAAGAATGGATTATTTTTTTCTTTCGTGGACTTGTATCTGACACAGTACATTAAACCAAACGAGGAAACGGTCGTCCTTCACCGTTTCATCAAGGCCTATGGTCGGCTTTTTTTTTTCTCTTTTTCACTAGCTAATGAAATATATTGCTAGCAGGCATAGTTACAACTTTACAACCCACGCCAAGCTTTTCATCAAATTTTGGTGTTAACATACAATTGACTAAATTTAGTAGTTCATTGAAGTGGAAAAAAACAACAATCGCCTGATTCTCTGGGCTTTTTCCTCACAACATTCACACTTTTGTATGTGTGCCGATCATGAAACATTTTAAAAGATGTTTTCTGTAACTCCACAAGGCAGCCTACTGTCATTAATACACGCAACATCTTCAAACATGGGAGTCTTCACTTCGGTCTTTGCGGAATTCCAAAGATTTCTATGTACGAACTTTGAACGTCGCGGTTCTAAACGGATAATTGTATTGAAGAAAAAAAGAAGATGCTGCAGTAAAAGAAATTATACACATTTCTGAAAGTCCTCTTAAGTCAACACAAAAAGTCATGTCAATCTTTTTATTAAAAAAAAAGAGATGGCAATATAAAGAAGAAGTTTCGTTGATTACAGTGTCAAATTTAGATGGAAAAAATATTTTCCTAATAGATAGCTTTGTGTCAGTCTTAATGGAAACTGGACACTTTCAGGGTTTGAGATAAGCACGCAGGCGCACACACACATGATAATTTCGTCCACAACAATCTGTCATTTGTAGCCGAAGCTGGACAGTGATGAAACTTTTTGGTCTAAAGGTAAAGACTACTGGACAAATTGATGACTAACCACAATGTCATTCAATTCAAAGAGAAGTTCAAAAGCCATTCAGAGATAAAGGCCACCTAATCGTTCCAGGAAACTATAACTAAATATATAACAAACGAATCGGTTTGTACATTATGCTTCAGCAATACTTCTTTACTTATATAACCAGAACCTGCATAAAGGAACTAGCGTTTTCGTTTACTTTTTATTAATATTCACTCACAAAAATGGATAGTGGATTTTGTGTATGTACGAAATTATTCAGTGGAAGAATCATCTATATTCTGTATATACACCGAATAATGGAATAAAAAAAAGAACAAGAGAACTGGGAATAGCTACATTCAGATAGTACAGTATAGACAAACCGAAGGGTGGAATGGCGAAGGATAAAAGTAAATTGCACAAAAGGAAAGGATAGAATACAACATAGACAGCTAGAACAGACAAAGAGATAGATAGATAGATAGATAGATAGATAGATAGATAGATAGATAGATAGATAGATAGATATATAGATAGATAGATAGATAGATAGATAGATAGGTAGATAGATAGATAGATAGATAGATAGATAGATAGATAGATAGATAGATAGATAAATAGATAGATAGATAGATAGATAGATAGATAGATAGATGGATAGATAGATAGATAGATAGATAGTAGATAGATAGATAGTAGATAGATGTTTTGGTGGATGGGTGTATCGGATGTATACGTGGATCGACGGGAAAATGACTAAGTACATAAATATATAGATGATATTAGATAACACATAAATAATAACTAGTCTAGATAATTTCCAATATTTTTGAAAATTATGACCAAGGAAAACCCCAACAAGTTTAGATCTAAACACCATAAGTATCAACGCTAATATATAACAACACTAGTGGTGTGTGGGCGCATCGAACTATCACGTTTTCTGATCGCCGAAAACCTACGCGTGACCTGCGACCTGGCCGGATATGAGAGTCGCGGAGACTTCCTTACGGAAACAGAAAATGGCCGCAGCCGGGGACAATAAAACGACAGCGGTTTGCGGCGTTGGTTGCCTTATTCATGGCTGGCAATAACACTAGAACGTGTACTTGTAAAAATCACTTTTCATGCACCAGGACTGTTCTGTTTTTATATTATCGACGGGGTGGGGGTGGGGGGTGATTTTGTAAGGCTTGATACTTATTTTTTAGTTTGGTAAGGAACTTAGTCACTATCTTTTTTTCTAAGTAGAATAAGTACACAAATTCAATACGCACACAGACAGACAGGCACACAGACACAAACATATACAGAAGAACAGCGAGCGTTTACAATGATTAGGTCCTGTAAATAACGTCCTTAAAAGATGTGGTTATCGACATGGTAGCTATTGACCATATAGTAAGCTTGACAGTTTAGATGTTGGTGTTGTTACTACTATAAGTGGTCGATTTATGGTCCAGAGCGATAAACTATTGATAAGATAAAATGCATCACTAAAAGACTTTAAGTCCATGCCACACTCTTCATTTTAAATCCTATAATCATGTTCAACCAGAGTCAAAGCATTTTTTAAAGCAGGAAGGAGTTTTCGAGAAGACTAATAATAGATCGACACACACAGGAATGAATTAAATAGGTTCTATTTATAATAGCCTAGTTTATCCGGATGCTTAAAACTCATCCTAAGTGTGATAAAACGACTATAAAACTTAATCGATTATAACGATGTAACTAAAAACTTATAAATGATTTAAACTAGTAACACTAAAAGTACCCGAAACGCTGCCTGCCTTTATTAATTCTATGAGATATCATAAGAAAATACAATGTAAAGACATATGACTTTGTTTATAGTTATGTTTTAGCGTGCTTGAAAATGTAATTGAGTTATTTCCCTCCTAGCACCACCTCTCACAATGTACGATGCTCTGTAGGAACCCCCGCACCTCTGTGTCAATAAATCATATTTCTTATGCCGCGGAAATGTAATTCTCTACTTTAAAAGCGGGCACTCGCTCTGTGGGTGCAAATCAGTTTCCTAAAAGCTGTCCAGTTGTTTTAGTGGGGAAAAACTTGTTTTTTAAGCAATTCGGTGCACAAATATTTCGTACAAAGTGTTGAATGAGATTGATATGCAACTGAAATGAATCGGTGATACAATAATGATTAAAATCACACATTGTCGTTGACATAATTTTTGGAAGAAATAAAAGGAGAAAGAATTTCAATAGTTAATGTACTTTCATTTTAATGTCGATCTAGAATTAATTCTTGAGAAAAAAACGAATGGCTTTACTTTAAACTTAAGCCACACTTGGAATCTTCTATGTAGAACACAGGACTACTGCGTATGTATGGGACAGAATATCCTCAATTGCGGGCCCTCAAGAAAACATTATGGCAACAATCAAACGGCGCAAACTGACGTGGTTCGGTCATGTGTTGCGACACAATAGCCGGTCAAAAACAATCCTCCAGGGCACGGTCGAAGGTGGGCGTAGGAGAGGCTGTGAGCGGAGATGCTGGTTCGACAATGTAAAGTATTGGACATGGCTGCAGTTGACTCCACTATTAACAACCGCCCAAGATAGGCAAAAGTAAAGAAAGTTGACTGCTGAGGTGTCCATTCGCTCCCCACAACGACCACAACGGTCATGTGATTGATGATGATGATGAAGCCACACTTTAGTAGGACTTTGTTGTTGTTAAGCTTTTAGACAAAACGACACTACTTTATCACGCAACTGTTGCCTTCATAGCTTACCACCGTGTGCCATCAGAACTAAGTAGGATGCATATTCGAAGAGTCCCACATCCATATAAAAAAACGTGCCTTTCCACCCACTCCTAGCCAAGCCCACGGTTGGGCGTGTGCTATAGTTTAAGAACCCCAGCCCTAATTTTAAGTTGCCCGAATTATAATTTTAGTTTTTTAAATTACACATATTTTCTGCTGGTGAAAAGAAGGCAAAGATCGTGGACCTTTACCACCACCGTTATCACCCTATGTCTCATTGAGTATGCTTTCCAACCAATGGAGTAACAGAACTTTAATGATTCTTCCTGCCTTAAAACTTAAGTAACTCATCGACGAGCCATAAACCACGTGACAAGTCTTGGAAATTAGAAAGTGTTCCGTTCCCATAAACTTTCCGAAACAGACGCAAAATCAAGCCATACGCAGCAGGAATTTAGGGGGCCGTCTTAGTAGCTGTCAAATATTTGATGGGTGTGTATTTTTCTATGTGCATACATGTAGTATGCATTATGTATTTCGTAATCAACAATCAACAATTCTAGAGACCTCTTAATTTACAAAGCTCTCAGCCATAACGAAATTACGTTTCTTCACAAAATACAATAATTACTCCATGTTTTTGTTAAAAACTAAAAATGCATATACTGAATACAATATTTATATATATTAGTTTAGTTGGGGTAAAGTAACGGGCGCTGGGAATTGTGCTGGCCACACAATCACCTAGTATGCCGTGGCCAAGGAAACTGGTGAACGTTGTAGATGGATCAATTTGGTCCGACGCGATACTTTACTTTATATATATATATATTATATATATATTTGTGATACTTCTTTTTTTTAAATATATTTATATATATAAATACTATAAAATTGCCTTGAATAGTCGTAGAGAAATTGAACCTCAGAGTACTTCGTTAAAGTCATACGAGATAAACGACTGAATTATTACCATCGGTTCGTGAGTTAGCAAGGAGAGCCTGGTATAAGCGTGGATGGGAACGACACGACTATCAGATCACTGGAAATCAATGGGAAATAAATTTGTGTTTAAGTGTAGATCGGACTCAACATTAAGATTTACTCTAATCCAATGTAATGTATAGGTTTTTTTATTTTATTTTGGCCCTCAATTGTTTTTTGTCGTTCCTTTAGCAAAGGGGTGTGCCAAACTCTGGTGTTGGTTTGCGCCTCCGTTTTGACTGGCTCGAGTTTACTTAGAAAAAAATAATAATTAAACCTTTGCCCGTTTATGTGTTGCTATTTATTTCATAGCGATGATATATTAATTTAAATAATGGTAATTTCATATGAGGCTCGATGTCAATGTTTAATGTTTATTGAAAAACGACAAATAAGAAAATCTGGCAAAGACAGCCCCGCTTCTACCGGCCATCAAGAATACGTAACTGTGACCCCACTGTGGCAAATACTTTCGGGCAAAAATAGGCCTCATCAGCCATCCCCGAACCTATAAGAAATCATGACTCTGACATTGGATGGGCACCATCGAAAACGATTTGACACGCATCATCATCATTAATGTTTATAATAAAGTCCACAATTATGATTTGGATTAAAATAAATTAAACGTCTGTTGCCACTTGAGTCTGGCTCGCAGCTACACATATTTGCCCGGCCCCTGCTTTAGAACCTATTTTCTGGAGTTTATTTAGTAGTTTTACGCCGGTTACGTTTCTTTTCAGGATATTTGAATTTATTGGAACAAATTTAGAGGCAGTGAGTCGTTAAAGTGTCGCAGGGGAGTATCAAGGAGTCTTTAGGGAGATGGGTGGCAAATAGTCTCTAGGGGTGGGTTAGAAAGAAGTCTATAGACGTCTAATAGCAAAGAGTCGCTTGAGGTGGAGTGGTGGGGTGGTAAGTAGTCTTTAGAGATGAAGTGGCATAGAGTCTGCATAGAGTGTGGTAAAATGTCAATGCTGGACAGCTGTACTTTAGTACTTATTGATTTGTAGTATTACACTTACAACCAACTCGACGCTAAGCTTTTACATACATCAACGGCTCAGATCCTTACATGTCAAATTTCAGTTGGTTTATTAATTTTTTTAGTGACAGTGTCTCTTTCTTCCAATTTAAAACTATGGGCTTTAAGAATGACAATGATCGTCTCATTTTTAACACACGCCAAAACGTCTTACCACCAGGACAAAAAATAAAGGTTTTGCCTTTACCATGGCTGACCACGTCTGAAGTGATACAGCACTTACCATCAGAACTCCGACACTTGATGAAATAGTAGTATGTCCAGAGTCACACGTAGCAGATGGAGGGGAGGGGTGGTGTGAGAAGAAAAAGGAAGGGGGGGGTGGCATAGTAAGACAGAAAGCTCTCAGTACCACTTTGACTAAAAGCTATTTATCAAGTATAGACAACGAGACGAGAAGGGGATGGGGTGAAGAATGACAGTTTGTGTGTGTCTTCCAGTCTCCAGTGAACGGAATCTCTTTTATTTCACTAACGCTACTTACTAAAAAAAATCTCTTATCCTTTTATGTAGTCTACAAGTTAATTTAGAAGACAGTAGCTATGGAACGTTTAGACGTGAACTGAAAAGGATGGTGGAACTTGTTTTTTTATAGACAAAATTAAAACTAAACGTGTTGCTTATAGATCTAGAGACGATAATCGTGTAACAACCAACAAGGAAACATTATGTCAGGTAGCTTGACGCCTGATATTAAATTTCAATTTCATAGTTCTAGAAGAACTCTATACAATAATTGAAAATATCTATTGATGATAACAACGCACCGAAATCAGTTTTTCTCATGCTGAACCATCTCACATTATTCTACTCTTGTTGGAAGTTTGCACACTAGCAGAATGATTACCTTATACACAGCCTCGGCCTCTTCTCTTCCCCGTTTATCTGAAGCTTCTTTGTTGTCTGCCCTTGGCGTAGTTTTCACCGATGGCTGCCCTTGCTTACCGACAGCATCTCCACCATCATGGACAAACTGTTGCCGATTTAATTTCTTGGTGCTGTGAAGTTTAAAGCAATCAAATTAGCTTGGTATTTATTCTTATAAAGGTTAAATATTAATAAGAGGGATTGAATAAATAAGAACAACATTTCAAAACTTAAAAAAACAAACATAATATCATCAAACATATTGTATCAAATTCAGAAAACAAAAAACACTAGAAGGAATATTTAATTATCTTAAGAAATGAAAGATCTGTTTTAAGCTGTGTTTGCCTCAGGTCTGAAAGTGAGATTATTCGTGCTGTCACGGACATTAATTAAACATGGAGGATTTCATTTTCACCCACGCAGACTTAAGTTATGCTGAAATCACGTGACCAGTTAATCACATGAAGGATAATAATTTTTTTTAGTTTTTACAAGATAACATTTTGAATTTACAAAGTAGTATACTAGATGTGCGTGCTGTTCTATGCAATAAAATCTTTCAATTATCGTAATTTGATTTCATTTAAAATACTTTTTTTAAATTTTTGCTTAAGAAAACATTTTAGATACATTATGATATATACAACAAACTGATAAGTATTTGAAAGGAGCTTGTTGATTTTTGTTTATTCTGTTCCATGTAACCCGTACACATCGTAAAGACTACGAAAACTGTTTTTTTTTTTAGATACATTGAAAATTGAATAAATTAAATAGTTTCAAGTTAGAGTTGAGTGGAATAAAATGTATTAAATAGATTTGAGGAAGAAAGGATGTGACTCATCTAGTGACAGACGGTGTTAGATGACACTGTTGATGTCTTTAATTGAAACGAAAACCATATAGTTAACAGTCATTCAAGCTTTACATTTCCCAGCGCTTTCACCAACAGTTTAAATAAATGAAAAAAACGATAGAAATGATATTCTCCTGAAACTGTATATGATATACTATTTATACATTAATCTTAGCTAGACCTTTAACAAATGTATAATCATAAAGTTTTACAAAGAACTAATAAGTCATCTGAGAAATCGATGCACCATTTTTTTTTTCTCTTCGCTTCCAGTGCTTTCTAATTTTGCCATCAGCTCTTATCATGGAAACATTTTCAGTGGCGACACGTAATGTCAGCAGACATCAGAGAAAACTAACATGTTTGTACAGAGATGCCCCCCGCACACATATAGCGCGACAAACAAACACGTTTGTCCACTTTAAAGACGCCAACGATAGAATATATTTCAGAACTGCCCGACAGGATTATTATCTTTGCCAGATATATGGACGTATATTGGAGGTCTGGCTCGGGTTGAATGAGTGTATACCGTGAAACTGGCATTTGTCTGCACAGAAAAAAAAATGAAGGCAAAGGGTAGGGGTGGATTTAACCTGCGAGTGCACAACCAATCAAGAATAATTTGAAAACCAATCGCAATTGATCTGATTTGACATTCCAAGTACAGAACCGGAACTGCTTTAACCATTAGAGTACGAAACTGAACTAGTTTACTTAGATACACCGTTTTTGAAAGTAGCACACAATATACCAAAAAGCGTCCCCTTATTAAAATAATTAGTTTTAATAGGAAATTATATGACGTATTTTTAAAATTAAAAACATACTGACTTGCTGTTAAAAGTTGAATGTATGAGGACGAGAGTTCAATAGAAGCATTAAAGCCGTTTAAAATGACTCAGACAGTTTCAATTAAATGCTCCGACTTCAGGACAACCGAACTGACATTTGAAAAAAAGAAAAACGTTGTTTCGAGGCAGTCTTGTGGAGCATTATCTCTTGGGTAACTAGGTAATGACGTTCTCCATTGGCCTCTTGTCTTAAAAGCCTGAATACATTTTCTGTTATTGATTCCTTTCAAGTAAATGCGTTCAGCAAATACCATTCTTTTTTTTCTTTCGGGGCTTTACAGTAAATAAGCAATTAATTTCAAGTTTTGCTGTTGTTGATTGTTTTGAGTGTGTTCTTTAATGACATTAGAAGACATTATTGTCCCATAGTATAGTTCATACAGCGCTGGTCCATGTTGTATTCGTGTACAAATTGTGTGAAAGAGATGCCTATTCTTTTTTTTATCTGCATCGGATAGGCCCTATAATGTGTGAGGCTAGTGTCCGCTGGTGAACGTTCATTTTCCTACGCAGGACCGTCTGCTTGGAATCACCTCCCATTACAGCTTCGCCAGAGCCCTAGCTATGACACCTTCAGGAGCCGGCTGAAGACTCACCTATTTCGTCAGCAGAATTAGCGTATTACTACATATTTCGTTGTCTGTCTGTATTCTGTAACTGTCGTCTGCGCATAGAACTGTCACCAACGGGATATGCGCTATATAAGCACCGTTATTATTTTTTTATTATGAATCATCCCAAAAAATATTGTAATATTCGTTTAAAAAAAATAATTAAATAAGAACATTATAAGCGTTATGTTTTAACTATACTTTTTGTTTTTCTTTCAGGATTGTGTACAATATCTACAGTGATACTTGTCCAGTGGATCTAAGAACTGTTCAAATATGAAATGGCTAATGATGCTTCAATTATTTTTGTCTCATTACTTTTCTTCACAAGCATGTCAGACTTGGCAACAAATTAATATGATGTGCAAATGTCCTTAGTTGTATGTACATTGTCAGCAAATGTAAGGGCTTCAACAAAAGTACATAAAAACTACATACTATCCAGCTAACGTAAAATCTTGTTGCTTTTGGGTTTACATAAAGAATAAAGTGAGGCTAGAAGTGAAGTCCGTGCGTTTCTTTTCTTCTCCTGTATATCCATTATTGCAATGAGTCTCTTTCTTGACGCAGCCGTCATGTCGCGGGTAGTTATTGAGACCAATGCAAATGACACAGGTGCCATATTCTCAGACTTCATCAAGGACTACAACTTCACAACAGTCTCGCCTGCCACGACCTGGCGGAACGGCGTCATCGTCACTTCATCTCACGAAGACAAAGCTCAAATCCACGAATTTACAACTATGCTCACTTTTGTCTTTTTGGGAGTTCTAGGTAGCGCACTGGCTGTGTTGGGATTTCTGGGAAATACGTTGTCTATTGTAGTCCTGCAACACCGTCAAATGAGGTCTTCAACATCGTACTACCTTTTATCGCTGGCCATTTACGACAACTGTATTCTGCTCGGAATGGTGGTGTATTTCTGTTTCCCCGCCATGAGTCCATACACTCCGTCTTTGATAGATTACCAGTCCTTCTCTTCCCAGACAATCGAGGCAGGGTACCCGCTGTCTCTGACAGCCCAGATGGGATCTATCTACACCTGTGTTGGATTTACCGTGGAGAGATTCATCGCAGTGTGTCGACCGCTTCACGTGGCCAATACCTGTACCCGTTCTAGAACTCTGAGGGCCATCGTTCTCATATTTCTCTGGTCGTTCATCTACAATATTCCTAGATTTTTTCATTATGAAGTGTACGAGGTACCCATGAGCACTCCGCAAGTAAACACATCCTTTTCACCCGAGCCTTACTTCAATCTGGAGGATTCACCTTCGTACGCCATCAGCAGCACAACAAATGCCTTCAACGTATCAAACTCACAGACCATTTTCACCTCAGTGTTTAACACTTACGATACGACCACCATCAACACCAACAGATCCACAACCTACAGTCGAAAGCAGTATTCTTACAAGGAGACGGAGTTTGGCTCGGATCGCACATTTCAGCATGTTTATCTCATCTACTCCCAGCTGTTTTTCATGTTTCTTCTTCCATTCATCATCATCCTGGTCATGAACATCTGTCTGATCAGGGCCGTCAAAAACTCAAAGTCCATGCAGCAGTCTATGTGTGCGTCAGCTAGAAAGGAGCACAACTTAACAGTCATGCTCATAGCGGTCATCGTGGTGTTTTTAGTTTGTCAGTTTCCATCTATAGTTGACAATATCCTTGTTGCTGTATTTGGGGACCAGACGTTGAAATCTTACAAAGCTTACATGGTAAGTATTTCATACACATGCCATAAAGTGCCCATTGGCTTTGGCAATTTACTATGGACTTTCTTTTATTTGGTCACGTTTCAGTGGTTTAGTCTTTTCAACGCGCATTCAGCAATGAATGACGTAGATATCCGATTGAACTTGTCGGACATTGTCCATTTTTTTTTTTTTGGGGGGGGGGGGGGGGGTGACAGACGCCAAATCAATCCTTTAATCATTTCATTTTGCAATATGCTCAGAAAATTCGTACATTTTATGTTAACAATCTCATTTATCCAAATTGTTGGCTAGTAAAATTTTACAGAATTCCATAGGTAATTATGAAAAGCATTATGGCATTTTATCATTTGGAAACAGGCCGTAATAATTATGTTTGTGTTACAAGTATTACAAGTGAGGACTCGTGTTAAAGGAATGAATCCATTTCAATTATGTTTAATTCGATATATACGCCTATGTGGTGATGGAATAAGAGAGTAAATTTTCATATATACCTAGCACTCATTTTATTTAAAGTATTAATAGATTATGTTTGCTAATATTAGACTACTGGAGTGTAAAATCATTTTGTCACATTGTAAATTTAATTTTCTATATTATTAAACTGTATTCTTGTATTGTAGGCGGTTATAGTAGACTATATAGATATTTTGAACCTAGAACATCGGCACCACATCAATGGCTTATGTAATGTATTTTATAACTGCATCAAATTTCGGTGTATTATTTATATTTAAAATACAGCACACAACAATATTAATTAAATGTACAAAGATCACTCAAATGAATAAATTGTTTAAACGATAGTTTGGAAGCTAGTGGAAGCACATGATTTAAAATAAACGTATTACGAAACCAATTTTTAAGTATTCCATAAGTCTTTAAAAAAAATTATTGTAAGTTTTTGTTTTTAGCAATGTTTACATGTTTTAGCCACATTATTTAATACCGCAACTGTACATTTATTTGAATTGCGTAGCTAGCACAATGCCCAATCGTCTGTCTCCAAATAAAATAATCAAAGCTGGGTACATATTAGGAATGACAATCAACCACTATCAGTGGTGCTAAATAATACTACATAATACTAAATAAGAGTAAGCTTATACAAATTGAGCTTCGGTTATAAATGGTTTATTATATAGTTATAAAGCAATTGTGCATACACACACACACGCCAACGTATTGCGACTGTCTAATGTATCAGTCGATTTATTCTCAAATCACTGTGTTAGTTTTTCAGAAAGCACGTTAAGAAATAACTACCTATTAAGAAGTAAAAGTACCCGTCGGACCGAATTGATCCATAGTTACGATGAAGCAGCGTTCACCAGTTTCTGTGGCCACGGCATACTAGGTGATTGTGTGGCCAGCACTATGCACAGACGCCGTAACTTTACCTCAACTAATGTCAGGTACCCATCAGAGCTGGGTAGTCTCATGGACACCCTCCAGACCGGGAAAAAATCCTGCCTGCACCAGGATTCGAACCCGGGACCTTCGGCTCGCCAGTCGAACGCGCTGCCGCTCGGCTACCATAGCTTGTTAAAGCGTTATGTATTTGGATAAACGTATTACCATAAGTGTTTGTGTGTTATTCTAATAATTGCTTGTCTATTGATTGTCATAGGTGTTTGTGTATTGTGATAAGTGTTAATTTATTGTGAAACGTGAGTGTGTATTATGATAACGGTTTATGTGTGTTGATAAAGTACCATACCAATAGTTCTGTTTTACGTGCTAAAAGGGATGATACTTAAACATATAAACATGCTATGTATAGTTTAATTCATGAATATACATATTTCCTTTCTTTCTGTCCCCAGTGTTTCTACACTATGAGCACGTTCATGGTGGAAATTAATGCGGCGTCCAACTTCCTGCTCTACTGTTTCTTCGGCAAGAAGTTCCGCTTGATGCTGCTCAACATACTGGGATTGAAAAGAAAGAAACGTCATATCGCCTACAGGAGCACTGTAACCAAGACAAGGACAAGTGGAACCAGGATTTATGAGATGGAAGTCTCGGCCATGTAAACTACAGGCTACCATTTATATTACTTGGCATCAAGATCAAATGTCAACACCAACAAAAATAAAAAAGAACCATTTCAGTGTTTGGTACTTTTTACGACTTGACTTATTTACAGACGTTCCTTCCAAATAGAAGATGTATACATTCTGGACTGACCTAGACCCAAAAACTCCTGCAAGACGGCAGGGATTGGTCGGCAAAAGGGTTAGAACCCGGGCCGTTTTGTTGACAGTCGGGTGAACTAACCGCAAGACCAGCAGCCGGCCTTAATGACTTAAAACAGTCAGTAATGTATGTTATCAAAGCATCAGTATTTAGCGTACGAGTCAAGTAAATTCAATACTAAGACTACTGGGGCAGAAAGTTGCTATCTTCAACTCTTCCAGCCCCCCGTTTCTTCATTTTCATTGTTATTTCTTCACATATTCATCAATAAATATTGGATTTATTGTTTTTATTACTCTATATATCTACCTAACGCTGTTGTTGTCATTTATATTTTACAACTTTATGTGGCCAATGCTACAATTATTAAGATTTAAAAAAAACACTTTAGGATCCATTAACGTTATTATAAAGTGTCTGGTACTTCAATAGCCAGGTTTGTTTGTTTTTCTAATCCTATCAAGAATTTCTCTAGGTCAAGCCAAAAGGATGTAAACTTCAAAGTTACTTTAAACTTATCTTTTATAATGATCTAAAACAGGGTTGTGCAACATGCGGCCCGCGTCCCACAACATGGCACACCAAGCTTTTTAAAGCTTCTAACGGCCTTTGTTTTTTAATTACTTATATTGATAATGTAAATATTTTTTTTCTCGAATGTATGAACCATCTTGACGTATTAAAGTTTCTTATTCAGCCCAAGGACGCGAAAAATAATGTACAACCCTGATCTAAGGATTAGTGGTGCAGAGATTTATTATAACAACATCTGATGTTTATCATGTGCGTGTATGCTGGATGACATACAAAATATAAGAGAAAGTATGTATAGAATAAAACATATTACATTAATGAGACGATATAGAACACAACAATAGAAAACATCTGCAGATATTTTATAAAAGTGGCGTTTCACTGGCTTCAATATTCTACCTGACAGTTGAAAATATACTTAACTGTAACAAAGACTTTGTTATAGTCATCAAGTATAATCATTTCTTTCAGTAACAAAATAAAGTACAGTTGTAGCTAAACAAAGAAAGAATAAAAACATGATATTTCATCTTTGAAATCAACACTAAATCGATATAGTTTTATGTCACGAAATATATGGGTTTACTTTTCTATTAGCCATTAACAATCGGATTTTATTTTAATCTAAACAAGAACCTTATCAACCGTTGATTGTGAATAATTAATTGCACCCAAGACAAAATCATATGATTTAGAAATACCTATAAATAAAAAACTTTTAAAAAAAACAACGACCTATTTAGCTTCAATGAAAAAGAATGAAGAACATGAACAAAAACTATTTCTGTAAAATAAAATATTTTTTTATATTTTTTTCCCTAAGTCTCCTATTGAGACTAGTTGGTGTGAGGGCTGAAGGGGAAGTAATGTGAAGGGGAAGTAATGTGGAGCCAAGTGTATGCTGAAACCAGTAGGACATATTCATTATCTGAAGATTACATTGAAAGTGCAACGCAATTGTTAATAAAAAAATGCAGATGTTAATATGAGAATTCGGGAATTTTTCACAGGCTTTTTTTTTACCTTATTGATTTCATTAATAACGTAATAACAATTGCTTTGAATACCAGTACTTTACTTAAAGAACAAAACTATTTTAACGTTAAGTGGTTAAATTTAAAATGTATTACTTCGGGCATTAAACTTCTGACAAAAAAGGCAATGTATTTATTCAGATATAGTGTTTAAAGCCGGTGTCCAATTAGGATGTCCTCAAGTGTTGGGAGTGGTGTTCGAATGCAGAGAATGACTGACGAAGTGGAGTGTTGTGTGTCATACAAAGATAGCAAAATCTATCTATTATTTGTGGGCAACCCCTGCACATCTCTTTTATGGTAAAAGTATCGGGGTGCTCCGTGTAGTTTCTAACACAAGTCTACGTCTATTATTCTCTCTATATTGGTATGTTGACTTCTACTACTGGTGTGTACATAAATCGGACCCAATGTATAGTTAGTCTTAACACATGTATACACATCGTATATGCATAATGTTCAAATGTGGCCATTTGGAGTTATGAAAGGATGAAAATAGCAAATTAAATTGTTTTAATATTTAAAAAAAACTTTTTATCATGCGTATTTATATGTTTCGTAATATACTTTTGTTCTGTAGTAAAAAAAAAATGTTTAATAAATATACAGAAATCTTTATTTTCAAGATGTCTGTTGTTTTTTAGTAACATAGTCGTGTAGAGAAATGTGTAAATATCAAGGTGAAACTGTTGTGCAAGAATTCGAATGTTACCATGATGTCTACGTGCGAGCGAAAAATATTTGCTTTTTAACTTTTCTCAACTAAATTTAATACACATAGTGGCAAATTAATTGAGATACTGCTAAAGCTGGCGTCTTTAGACTACACTATATTTACTAAAGTTAAAGCATAGCCCTAAATATCACTTTACAGTGTAAAGTATTTAAACAACACATAACAAAGTCGAAACATCATTAATATAAGTATAATGTGAATTAAATAAATTATTATACATCTTTTTCAAAACGTTAAATTATTTTTAAAACTTCCTTCCAAAGCAATAATTTTGCCCCTCAAGATAAAAAAAACAACAACATAATCTTCATAATTCTTCCAAAGAATGGTATAGGCACTTGCACAATCACCATAACAAATTTATATTTTTGATGACATCTTAAAGGTCTAACAAAAGCACCCGGGCAAATACCAAGAAGCTAGTTAGTCCTCGCTAACAATGCGAGTAGTTACAAGCGGGCACGTAGTGGGCACGTAGTCTAAGACGCAATTCGACGTCTGTAAATAAATAATAAAAAAACTACCAAACATCTGAGAGGGAAAAGGTCTTCCGGGATTACCGGACGTTAACATTGTCTTGTGGGAGTTGTTAGACACACATCTAGGTCTAGTACACGTTTAGTACCTAACTCCCATAATAAACAGATGGCTAGAGTCAGAATTGCTTAAGATCATCTCTAATACTTTGGCATATTATTATAGTAGAATTTGTAACAAAAGTTTGTCATTTGTAAGAGTTCATATGATTTACCTAGCTGCTCAGTTTGTGAACAAAACATTTGCCACCTTTTTTTTTGGTGCATGAAAAACAGTACGTTTGAATAAAAAGTACTTTTTTTCTGTCAGAATAAACCAATTCTAGTTCTAGAGGCAAAGCATTTTCATTTTAGTTTCTCGGTCAAACCTTTGAAAGTCATAATTTTATGAACCTCGTTTTCAAAGTTTCAGAAATAGTGATTTGACAAATCTCTACAGTGGTTATAAATGCACTATAAAATATTGAATTCTTAAGTTTTAATTGTCTAAAATAAACTAAAAGAGGAAAATTAGCTATGAACGTTGTAGGGATATGAGTTACTTTTTGTAATACCCGAATAATAAAAACTGCTTGAGGACCATTCATTGTGTTTGTACAAGTTTAAAAAACGTTTAAGAATAGTTTTAAAGTGAATCACCGTGTGTGCCCACAAGTCAACAATCCATTACTGGATATTGCAAGAGTAATGAAACCAATGAATTGCAGTCGATGGAACAGATAACTATCTATGGAACAGTGAACACAAAAGTTCAGCTTCAAGGATTAGTTTATCTTTTAGAACACAGGAAAGGATTTAACATTTCAACGTTGTTGTTGTTTTTTTTTTTTCGTCTTCTTACTTTAAGCGTGTTGCCTTCTACTGTACTTAGTATTTCCATATACTGTATTTAGTAAACAGTTACAAAATACTTACGGAATGATTTAGAACAGTAACAAGGATTGGCTTGGTGAAAGGCTCAAATGACTGTAATTTTAGCTATAGTCTAGTTATAGGCCTATCAAGTATCGCCTAGCACGCAGTCATGCTTCTTGAAAATGTGTAAAAAGAACAAAAATAAAGATATTTCATTCAAATTTTCAGCAAAGATAGATTATATGATAATATCACTTTAATAAAATGAATGAATAATTACAATGTAGGCCCTACTAAAAAAATATGTTTTAGTTGTATTGATTATCAAAATAAAACACTATTCAATAAAAAAAAATAATCGTGAGATCAGTTCAGCATAGATTATGGTAAATCTCAAATGTCAATTCCTTTTTTCTTCAGTATATATATGACTGTTACTAAAAGAATTCATATATATTGAAAAGTTGTTTTTTTTTAAACAATCCAAATTACATTTATATTTTGGGTAAAATTTGTCAAATTTAGGTGTTATAAATTTCTTAATGAATACATATGTATATCATTTTAGTACTAGTCATATATAATTATATAACAAATCAGTAGTGAACATTTCATGCAAATTGGTTAATATTTTTAAAAGTTATGGCTGCAGAAGTGTAGTGAATTGCAAGTTTTCGCGAACGACAAAAAAGAAATTTTAATTATTACATTTTGTAAGCAGAACCAACTTACCCCTACCTTGTTTGAAAATTCATTAAAAAAAATAACTACCGTACTATAAACATTAATTATGAAGAATTGAATGCTCTTTAATTTGATATTAATCTCAATTAATTTATCGCTAGAACTTAGTAGAACTGCCCCCTTTAAATGAGTGCCGTTTAGTTAAACATTCTTTTGTTCCACTGTTATTTCAACAATAGATTCCAGTGTTTTTTAAGCCACACAAAGATCAACAGAAAGAAGCTTGCTACTTTGACGACGTTGAGCATATAACATTCCTAACAAGCAGAATCAAAACAGTCTTTGGTGAATGTATGACAATCTTTACTAGTATCAATGTGACCAATAAGAACAATGTTGTGATTGAATAACTTAAGAGCCTATTCTAACACGCTTTCACCATTTAAATGGAATAGAGCCTTGCACATTAGATTCATATTAAAGAGGGATTGTAGTTTATTTTATAGCTTTCTTAAAACTAACACATAAAAGGACTCAGGAATTATGAAATATAAATATGTTTCCCAAATATACAATCATCTCTTTGAAGCTTATCATAGGCTGACGCCGTCTTATCGTGTGGCTCTTAGATGTTTAAACAAACAAATGATGAGCAAAGTGATGACAATTATTTGTTTCTGTATTCTCTTACTAGAAAAAAATAACTAAATCAAATACAGACTCAAGCTCAAGCTTAACAATTAGAAAATTATATAGACCTAGTAGATCTATATAAATTATTACTAAGAAAAATAAATGTGATTCTAAAATAGTGTTAAATTTCGATTCTAGATTTGAATGCGAATCTAAGAATTATTTCATGGTACTGAAAGTACAAAGTCGACACTACACCATCAGGTAATTAAAATTAAACCTGTTCTGGTCACTATAACAAAAGACAATTTCTGTGCTCCTGTAATGTGTCGGTACAATGGGAATATAAAATAATTTCCCACAAGACTTAAATCTGTTTTTCGAGTGCAACTGGTCTATATAACTAATATAGTCCATAAAAAAAATAGTATAACCTTTACGCATTAAATCTAACATTTACTTCGTATTTAAAAAGGGGTTCGTTATAAATGGCAAACTGACACAAGTATTGACTGGTTTGACTAATAGTATATTTAGAAATATAAGCATACAACAATCTTTTTTTTTCACCCACACCAACACACGTGGGGCACGGCGGTCGAGCGGCCACTCGTTCGGCTAGCGTACCAAAGGTCTTGGGTTCGAATCCTGGTGAAGGCTAGGATTTTTTCCGGGACTCGAGGGTGTTGGGGACTCGAGGTTAGCGGGGGTCAAAAGTAAGGCGGCTGGGCATTGTGCTGGCCACTAATCCCCTAGTATGACGTGGCCACAGAATCTGGTTAACGCTGCTTCACCGGCTCTATGATCAATTTGGTCCGAAGGGTACTTAACTTTTTTACAAACACGCATACGTTTTACAAACAAAAAATACTATTTTAAGAGCATATTGTAATTAATAAGGTAACTTTTGATTTCATCCTATTAGTACTCCCGATGTAAAAGCCACCTCCGCATTGCCCATTAAAAGTTTCGGGCAAGACAGTAGCCTTGTGTATTCACGTAAATACGGTAAACTACGCAAATATCGCCAAGCACAGATAAGTAAAAAAAAAAAGGGGGATGTCACGGACGTTAAATGGCTTCAGGATTTATTCTAACATTTCATCAGGCTTAGCTTACACGGGAACGCCATGTTCAAAACTCAACTGAGAAAAACAAACAATCCGCGAACAAGGGGCGGATGATTCTGTAAACATGCATGCATAAATATCCCATGCAGATTTAGCTCCCCTTGTCAGAGCTATCAAGCTAATGAGAGAACAATCTGACAAACACATCAATAATCCATAAAGAAAAAAAAAGAGGGGGAGGGGGGACGCAGCTGTGAGAGAAAACGATCTGATAGGCAAATCTCAAGAGAGGCGGTGAGTGAGGGGCGATGGGGGGAGGGGTGTCGCCTAATCACTCCGATTCAAATGTATTTAAAGGTTGTCACCTGCCACCGGCAATGGACCTGTCCATAGCAGATGAAAAATTAAACAGACGCTCTATATTATATCGGAAAGACAGTATCACGTTACCGTCCATTTAGAAATAGTGAATGGATGACTTTTTGTTAATTAGTACATGACTTTAAAGGGGCCTGTCATCGAGTTTGATGCCAGGATCATTGTAAGTGTAAGCATTTCCAGAAATAACTGAAAATATAGATCAACGGGAAATAAAGAGATGCAGACATTAACATTTCACATTTTCATTATTTATGTTGCCATTTTTTTTACAAGAAATAAGTTTAAGTAAATGATTTTTTACAAAGTTTTCATTAAAAGGCCTGTTTTTTTTATATATATATAATTCTTAAAAGTATAATTTATGACAATTTATGAACGGTCAATTATTTAAATTGTTTGATTATAATAGAAACTGCTTTAGAGAAGTTACACAAAACACAATCACAGCCGCGAGTTATAAAAAAAAAGCAAGTGTAGATTTGAATGAGTTACTTCCCTTTGACAAGGATCACGATTACTGTTAGTGTAAAGGTTAATGTCAGTTGGGCCAATTTCAGTATGGTCTAGTTCCCTTGGTTAAAACCTTTCAAAGTACTTCAAATCAAACAGTGGTTAAATCTCTGGGTCATCTAGTCTAAGACATGGAATAATAATTTTAAAAAAAGGAGACAGTCTAATTCGCATTGGGTGGTCTAAATTTATTCTTTCCAAATGTATTGTTGTGAACTATCTTAGAACGCGCTTCTCTTCAAAAACTTCAAAACCAACATTATTTACCTACACGAGAAAGTTATTCACATTCATTGGGCACAAATAGCTCAAGTTGATCTCTAGTGGCGTTTTTCTTTTATCTAGTTTGGCTTCAATCAAAAGCATTCATTATTATTATTGTTGTTACAGTTAACATTCTGAGACAAAGTTCGCATACATTGGAAGGTGCAGTAAATGAATGGTCATACTCAAGCTTCTAATAACAAAAAATGGGATTCAAAACACGTTGATAAAAGATACTGTTGGAATTTCAACAGTAAACTTTTATCCTAATTATTGTAAACATTTGAAGTTGACGAACAAATCTTGATAGTGAAATTGTTTTGTTCTTTATACAAAAATTGATTTTTGTTTGTCTGTTGTTGTTTTTTGTTGTTTTTTGTTTTTTTTTGGCGAGAGGGGGGGGGGCAGCCACTAGCTATATCCATTATACCTGCAATTTTTCATTAAAAATATTTTAAAAGAAGGTTAAGCAAGAAATGTTGTCTAAATCATGGTTCACATGAGCTACGAAGACGCAAACAATGCACGGGAAACAGAGTAAAGCATAGAAATCATAATGTTATTTTTAAGTTAGTGAATAATTGATTTCTTTAATAAAAGTGTATGTGGTTAATAGTTTTATTTTCATGTTATTTGTGTAACGGGAAACTTAAAAAAAAAAAAAAAGATTTATGGATTTATTACATTTATTTAAATTACTTAGATCATAAAATCATAATATGTGTCTTTAATCTTAGGAAGTATTGGTGAGGTTTAAAGGAACAGGTGGCGCGATGGCCGAGAGGCGAGGCGTTGGGGCGAAGTACCAAAGGTCCTGGGTTCGAATCCCGGTCAAGGCTAGGATTCGTTCCCGGGTCTGGAGGGCGTCCCTGAGTCTACCCAGCTCTGATGGGTACCTGACCTTGGGGTAAAGTTCAGGCGGCTGTGTATTGTGCTGGCCTAGTATGCCGTGGAAACAGAAACTGGTGAACGGAGCTTAAAATTGGGGGACATTTAATACCAGAAATCGATTACCATGCTCTTGTGAAACTGGTGCAAATATGTCCACTATATTTAAGCCCGTTTAAATTTGAGCACATAATATTAACTTTAAGAATAAAACTATGTACCGGTATATTAATAATAATAATAATAATGGTTATTATCGTGAAGTATATACATTTATCGAGTTGCAGCTTATAACGTTTCAGTCTTTAAGTTCAAAGCCTTTTGAATAAAGCAAACCTCTGCAACTTCTACTTCTACCTATAGATTATTATTAAATGTTCTTTTAACATCTAAATTGGTGTACATCTTTGAGCATATCAAAAAGGATGACCCATTAACTCATTAAGTGTACGCTTAATGAAATAAATTAGAAAAGATCGCCTATTATGATAGTAGCAATCCGAAACGTGCCTATCATCAAAAGCACGAAACCCTCGACAGGAGCAGAATTCGCCGAGTCGCGACTGATTACACTTGTACAAGTTTGAGAAAATTTGGAGAAGCTCGTTGAAAAAAAAAAGTTTGAGACATACGAAATCGAAAGGTGTTTATATGAAAGGAATAAGAGTGATCGGCTTGATGTTAATGAAAAATCTTGAGTGGTCATTGAAACACAACATGATAATGTGATGGAATAAAAATGCAGATGGAGTTTGGCAAGCACGGTTTTTTTGGTGTGGTGGTTAATTTGAAGAGGAAAGTTCAACGCATGCTTTTTGCTTTAGTTTGATACAGAGCTTCAAAGGAAAGCTTTTTAAAGAAAATATCGGCTTTTATTTAAGTTACATTGTTATGGCGTATTATAACAATAACTATTTATTTATGCCTTACTAGATTTTGGTACATTTTTCTTCAAGTCTAAAACTCAAAGAGGAACAACCATAGGATAAAAAAGCAAGGGTTGATATGAGTGGGTTACTTCCCCTTAAAAAGATCACTAATGAAATGTACATTTTGTAGCAACGTGTCCAATAATTAATTGTGCTAAATGTGCTAAATGCTACTAAATGACAGTCATATTAGTCATTACAAACCTCAAACTTTTGAGATAAAAATCAGAAGCATACAATGTCGTTGTATACATAAAAAATGACCTTGATTTATTTCATCCAAACTGCTGTGCATTTAAGAAAACATACTAGACATTTGCAAAGAGAATTCATTACCACCCAAGAGATGCTATTTACCTTAGCTTATTAAATAGAATGCAAACAGCAAAGAGAATCATTGTGCATACTTAAGACTGTCTTGTATTATAAAAGAAATAGATACAGCACGGCACATAAATTCGTGATACATAGCCGAATATCACCACGATTAAAAAAACAACAACTGTCCTTTATAAATTATAAATTAATATTGTATAGATAGATCTATGTTTTATATAAACGTTTTACTTGTCTATGTCATAAAATTCTACAATTTGGTCAGACTTATTTTACTTATTTTATAATTTATTTTATTATCAAACTTTATGCCCTAAATAACACAGACGTAATATCAAATAAATAAATTCTGGTTTCATACCTAATTAAAGATACTTTGCAAAACAATAATAGTTTTAAGGCAACTATTGCTACAACAAAAAAAAACAACCCAAAAAATGTATGCCAAAACGATTTTGTAATTATTTACTATTGGAAAATACAGGGGGGGTGGGTGATAAAAATTGTCTAGAACAGCGGTTCCCAAACTGTGGGTCGTGACCCCCTTGGGGGTCGAATGACTATTTCGTGGGGGTCGCCAAAGACCTTCGGAAAACGTATCTTTTCGATGGTCTTAGGAGCCGAAAACACAGCTCATCTTTCCGTCTCCAAGCGAGTCCACCGACATGCAGATTCATCCGCATCCTACCTGTAGGCCAGGGCTGTGGAGTCGGAGTCGGAGACGAGTCGAGGAGTCGGAGTCGGAGGAAATTTGGGTACCTGGAGTCGGAGTTGGAGTCGGCAAATAATGCACCGACTCCGACTCCTACTAAATTTAGATTGGAAAAAGACAGGGCTTCATTTATTTTAAACAACCGATCAATAGGCCTACAGAAATTAGTTAAATGAGAAAGTAAAATATCTGTTTCTTCCTCTAAGTCCCCATCCCTACTATACAAGTGCCCAAATTACTAATTACCATTAACATTGTATGTAATGGTTTCAAATGCTTGGACATGGCACGCGCGGTTTTCTCGGAATGCTAAACACTGCCTTAGTAAAGCTATAGGCCTGGGCCATAGGTCCTAAATAAAACGCATCTTAAGCTACTAGTGTACAAGCATACCTTTATTAGAGCCTTTACAGATTTACGATTCTTTCCATAATGTAATTTGCGTTCAATAGGCCTACAAAAAAATGCTGCCTTTACGACTTATAAATGCGATACGCACACAACGCACAATTAGGAGCGGCAATCAGTGGCGTATTTAGGCATGTTCCACATGTTTCACTGGAACAGGGGCCCCCACACAAAAGGGGCCCCCACACATCCCAAAAAGAAATGTTTGAGTGGCATCCCCATATTTCGTTGAAAATGTAAAATAAAATTCATTTATTCCCATACAATTTAAAGCGCTCCAGTTCAACCAAGCTACGTGCAACATAAAATGTATGATTTTACAGAATGTAATATAAATTAACGGCCCTTTTCTGAGGTAGGCCCTATGTGGAAGGCAGGGCGAGACCACGATGGGCCCCACATAAATTTACGGCCCTGGTGTCAATATTTATACTTTTCATAGTGTTGTGTTCTGCTTAGGGATGTTAAACGAAAACCGTAATACCGTATTCCGGTTTTGAAACCGAAAACCGGTTTTAATTTTCAAAACACCGCGTCTGTGCTTTATTATTAACGGCACTATTAAATACATATTCTTTTGATTCTCTTTCAACACATTATTTTACAAGTTATCATAAATTATATATTATGCCTCTTTATATGCTTCTTAATATTATGGTCAACGATAATCGGTAATTTGATTAGGCCCTATCACTATTGAAAAATTAATAGCTATTATCGGTTTTAATCTATTAGCCCAGATTTTTTTAGTTCTAAAGAATTGTAGGGTAAAGAGTACAAAATCATATTGTATTCACACAAATCAACCCCTTGAATGCCCTGCAAACACTAATTAAATTTGAAGTATTTTTCAAATATACGTACAAAACTACTTACATTTGGGTGTTCCGGCATGTGACTTGTGACATTGCGCGGGAGGGGGGGAGGGGGGTAACCGAAATCCGATTTTAAACCGGTTTTGTAGAACCGATAACCGGTTGTAACATCCCTAGTTCTGATGTTACAGTGAACGTAGCGCCCATGTGTAACCTAGCCTCTCACTGGTAAGGAATTAACCGTTTGTCCCTTGGAGTCGCCATTTGTGACCTCTACTGATCAGGCCCCACGAGGGGAGGTACAGTCGGTACGCCGTACCGGGGCCCTCAAGAGTTTAGGGGGCCCATGAATATTTAAAATTAAATACAGTAGACTGTTGGCTTTCCAGCTAGTAGTCCTGTGGTAATGACAAGTAGATGTATGTTGCCTTTCTTTCCTTCAAGGAATGTACAAAATACATTCGCATATTAATACAGAGGAGTCGGAGTCGGGGAGTCGGAGTCGGAGTCGGAAGAAAAAAAAATGAGGAGTCGGGGTCGGAGTCGGAGTCGGAACATTTATCTACCGACTCCGCAGCCCTGCTGTAGGCTACTTGGCGTAATGACATCAATACAGGTGTATGTGACAAGGCCGGCACCATAATGCACGTATATACGGACCAGTAACACCTGTGTAAAGTGTTCAATTAAAAAGCCTCTTTTCTGTTAAAAGCAGCCATTGTGTTAAAAGCAGTAGTATTGGCGATAAAACGACCGACACTTCATGAATATTTTGGAATTTAGTGTAGATTCTGTTCGGCCTGGATTTCAACATAATTAGTGACCAAAATCGGAGCTCACTGTATGATATATGGGCAAATGTTAGCAACGAAGACATTGCCACACCAGTTAAAAGAAGTAATAAATAGCGTCACAAGTTGTGCCCTTTTGTAAAGACAAGCTCTTTAAACAGTCGACTGTTTTCGCAATTGTGCAACGAGTATGATGATACGAACAATGCTTGCTATTTCACACTTGTGAGACTATTGCCGCGAGAAATTAAAACTTGTTTTTTTTAGCTTCATAGTTTTTTTTTTTATATTTTATATCAGAAAGCAAGACTGTTCTTTGAAACACTTTTCGGTGATAAAAGTGAACTGCAGACAATAACTTACTTGGTTGACATCTTTGTCGTCTTGAATTAGTTAAATTTATCACTGCAATGAGGAAAATAGAAAATGCTTTAATTTTTCTGAAACATTCCGATCATTCCAAATGAAACTTTAGCCTTTGCATAAAAAAATTGGATGAAAATGAAATGAATATGCTGTCTACTACAGGCCCTACGTAGAGGGTATGTGTGCAGTTATTGCGCTGCGCCAGGGCCCATAAGAGTTTATCTTTGTAATATTATTTGTAAGATAAAATCGACAAGAAGTGGATCACTAACCCTTCTGGATGCCAGAACGAAACATGATTTTCCTGCCACAAAGAAACACAAGGACAAAAGCGAAATCAATATAAAGAATGTATAAGTTATGTAAAATCATTTAATTTTGTTTGGTCGTTCATTAAAATAATTGTATCATGTGATCTTCCTGGACAAGGTCTGTAATATATTTTTTAACGTGGTCGTAAAAACAACCAATATCTAATTAACCCTTCCCGTACCGACCTACTTCTATCTATGCTGCCATCAGTTCCGCTATATACGCGCCCGGGACTGTAAGGGTTAAATTGACACATAGGCAGGCTTAAGTATTCGATACGAGTGTTGAACGTATAAAATAACAGAAACTTAATAGAAATTTCTCTACGTAGTGAATCAAATAGGTCAGAGGTCGGCAACCTTTTGCTAATGGTGTGCCAAACTAGGATTTCCAAATCACTCAGCGTGCCAACAGCTTAAATTTAATGTCAACCTGCTCTATTATACTTGTTTTATTATTTTTTATAAGACAATTTATTTCACTCTGTGACAAGACCAAGGCCAAAAGCGAAGGAAATGTATAGAGAAAATCGTTAAAGCGTTTTAATTTTTAAAATAAGACTAACCCATAAAAACTAAGTTTTTATTATACTCCCTTTCTTTGTAAACTAAGTTTATATTTGATTTAAGTCTTATATTTTGATATATTAAAATAAATATAAGTGATATCATACCTTATGAATTTCCACACTAAAATTTTGCGCATCCTTTTTTATTCTAGCTTTTGCCCGCAAAAAAAAACATACAATGATAACTCGCTTTGTTTCGGCTAAATTGTGTCCTTTTTCATTCTATTTATTTCGTAAAAACGAACATATCCGAAAAGTTTATTTACTGTCGTCTCTTCCGGTAGAGGCAGCCATGTTTGACGTAAAATATTTTCCTCGATTCGCAAATTGGTCGAATGAATTCGTGACTATTCCAAACGCTAAGATGCTAAAAATTTGAAAGAATGTATTGTTAGTCGGGACAAGTCTGCTGGCCAGGTTTCGGCTCGATTGGACGACGGGAAGTGGTAGAAAAATAGAAGCAAAGTTTTGCAAGCAGACAATCAGACAAACAGACAGACAGCGCAAGATAATAGAAAGGGAGTAAAAAAAAATGTGTTAGTGATTATTATCCTTTTTATTTGCATTTATACCAAATACAATATTTTATTACTAAACTTTCACATTTATGGTAATTATTTTGTAAACATTATCATTTGGCTGTCAAGATGAGGATCTAGCAACTGTTAGTATTTATTATATTTTGTTCTCAGTTATAACTGAGATTTTATTAAAAGTATTTTACTGTCTACAGACACAAGTAATATATATCGTTAAGCGGCATTGATACGTAGTAATCATACAAACTGGGTAGTTAATGTAATGTTTAAGAAATGTGCATATAATTCTTTAGTAACATAATATTTATATAATTTGCAAATACTTTTTACAGTTTGGTCATTATAAAGTTATATGTTTTAGGCCCTTTAGTCTTTTATAAAACAAAAATTAAAAACATAATATTTGACATATTAGCACAAATAAAACGGGCTAATTATTTCCCTTTAATTAAAATACAGTTTCTAAATTTTCATTCAATAGTGATGCAAAACAAGTTATGTTTTGTAATATAACAAATATTACTGACTATTACTGACTAATTATTATTTCTTTACATAATTCCACCATTATGGTATTCATTACAAGATTTTATTAGAGGGATACAATTAATTTATTTACGTTAAACAATTGTAAATAAACATTGCATGCATTAATTGTTTGTCTATTTAACCATAAGGAGTTTTATCTTTTTAACATTAGCCTAATAATGACAACAACTACATAATATAATGCTATTAAAAAGTCTCTTTATATTTATTAAATTAATAAAAACAAATTTTGTTTTAGAATAACTTATATTTATGTTTTCATATAGTCCAGTTTTTCCCTCAAATCGGCACATTTTGACGCCCATTGTTTTAGGATGTTTAAAATTCAACTGGTAGCGTTTTAAAATCTTCAGTATCCCTCCACTTAAAATACATCTACAAGTAAGATCAAGAAAGTTAGGCTTGATGAGGTATGAAAAAATGATTCCATGAATTTGATAGTCTTGCCTTTGTTTAGAAAACTCCGATTTGAGTGTTTCAAACTATATACTAAAAAGCCCAACTATAAGCTTACATCTTAATATATGCCTTAATAAAGGGAAGTACATATAGTTAAATGTTTTAGAATTGATTTCACTCAAGATGTAAGGAAATCCATTTCAGTGATCTAATAGGTCTAGTGCTGTTTGATCCCGTCCTTGTCACTTCGTTCAACTCACTTAAATATGTCGCTTATTATGTTATTTAGAATCATCGGCTTCAACAGTCAGTTTTCCTCATTCAGAACCGGAAAATCAATAAAAAAAAACTCTTGTAGGTCTCTCGCGTGCCATTGAAAATGGCTCTGCGTGCCAAGTTCGGCACGCGTTCCTTGGGTTGCCGACCCCTGAAATAGGTTGCTGGTATTCTTAAGTGTTACAGACTTACAGACGCTCCTTCTATAAAGAATATTATCGCGTCCTACGTCTAGATAAATATATATATATATATATATATATATATATATATATATATATATATATATATATACATACAAGGCCGGCTCATCCATATAGCGAACTAGGCAGCTACCTAGGGCTCAAAATTTTGGGGGGCGCAAAATTGAGGATTTTTTTTTACTTTGGGATTCAAAAATATTAAAATATTAAAATTGAGTGCCTCTGCGCGCTACTAGCATAGGCAGATGAATTACTAGGTAATGAAAGGTATAGTGTATTTTATTTAAGTTGTCTTAGAAAATAGAAAAGTATGCCCTAACAGTAGCCTACTTATTTTGGCAACCTCGTTTTGCGTTGCGGAGTGCAAAAAGTCAACCCCTCACTTCCCCCGGCCACACCCTGGATGCCATGCGCGGAGTATCATAGTGAAGGGACTGAAGTGACGTGACCTTCAAGTCAGTTCGTGAATCGTATTTCGCGAGGGCGCTGAGTTGTTTGCATTGGCAGTTCAGTTGTTGTTTTTGTGCCTTTTCAGACTGTTAATTACGAAAACGAGTACATTAAATCCCCTAAGTGACCATAAGTGGCACAAGATGGTCCACTAACACCTCTGCGGTACCAGTTATCTCATGTTTGTGATTCTTTGGAAGAGATTTCTGAAGACACTAATTGGATCTAGTGGCAGTATTGCAAAAATAGAAGCACTTGGGTTGCTTAAAAATATCTCAGACTTTAAGTTTATTGTCACTTGTCACATGGCACAACATTTTGTTTCAATTAAACATAACTATTAAGACACTGGAAGAAAGGAGTCTCCAGAGAGCAGCTGAAAAAAAAGAATAGTTTTTGGTTACATCTAGAAGTGATTTAGAGTTCAAGAGTGTTTGGTTGCTGCTAATGAAGAAGCAGAAGAGAAGTTGCATGGATTAGAACCAATATTTGAGAAAGAGAAGGTCCGAATTTTTAAAAAAAAGAAAAACATGGTTGATTACGAATCAACAGATGAATCAGTAAATATTGCAGGTGACCCCTCAGAAAGTTTCAAGATCCCCTTTGATGTTGCTGCTTTAGACACAGATGCTTATGCAGTAAAAGAAATATTTTCCCCTGTTAAAAAAAGTATCTGGTGTCTTTGGATTTTTGTACAACATTCCTGACCTTAAAAAAACAAGACTACATCAAAAGTTAATTCGATGTGCAAAAACTTGGAAAAAAAACATTAACAATTGAAAAAGATGAAGTTTGAATGAATCTGACATTGCTGCTGTACGACAGTGTTCTGAACCATGACTCAGTATCAAACCATGAAGAAATCCTAAACTACATTTATTAACAGAATCTTGAAAATGGATTTCTTATCATTTGTGTAGCCCTTCGTATTTTGCTTACGTTGCCACTTTTCGTAGCTAGAGTCTAGTGTTGAACGAAGTTTTTCCAAAATTAATGCTAATTAAAACCTATCGGCGTAGTACAATGTGTCAGGAGAGACTTGCGGGTTTTGCGACAATTTTTATTGAAATTGAGGTAGCAAGACAGACTCAAAAGGCCTCTTCTTCTTCTTCTTCTTCATATTACTGTGGATACCCCGTTAGTACCGAGGAAAGAGTCCACAATTTAAATACACATAAAATAAAAAACATCACAAACAACAATTATAAACAGATGACACAGTGTCACTTTAGGTTTTTAGACCAGCCCTTCAGTGACGATTTAAAAGCCTGAACAAGAATTGGTTAATCAGAAAGCAAGAAAAGTAGGCCTACCATTAGGGTTTTAGTCTTGAGTATAAATACTGGTGATCAGTATTTAAAAGTGAATTTTGGACCGTAGTTAAGAAAACAATAATCCAATATCAAACAATATCAAGTATGTCACGATTCTGGACTGAACCGTAACCTTATTAGCACCCTCAGTCAGATAGCATACATAGATAGACCCAAGCATAGCAAGCGAACCTTAGATTAGCGCAAAGTCTAGGTTAGAAAGAAGAGAGTAGGGGACGCCATTACCTCTTCCCCTCTTCTTACGCAAGTGAAATCCTCCAGCACTCTCCTTCTTCACCTGTTCTTTAACCCTCTCTACACTCTTTCATTCCCGAATTCAGAGTTTGCTACTTGATTCAGCCAATCTGGTATTACACTATTTGTATGTGTGATTGTATGTGTGTGTATTCTTTAATGTGTGTATATATATATATATTCTATTATGCTATCAATTATGATTCATGTTGTATTTTGATAGTAACTACTCATTTATTTGCTAAACTCAGCATACACGTAAAACCCCCAACCACCTGTAGAAACCCCCATCCACCTGTAGACACCCCCACCCACTGCTACACCTTTTTCATTATCTCCCCTCTTCGTTCCCTACTCAACGCCCGTGGTCAAGCCCTTGATCCACTCGTCCTAGTGACATTTGGTCAACGAAGCGTCTCGCACATACGCAAGCGCCTCGGGCTGAGCTCGACCAGAACCAATAGACACAGGTACATCAAGGGAGATAAGTCATTATCTTATCCTTTGTATCTCCGTATACGTCTACCCACCCCCCCCCTTTTCCCCTGGGCCCCACCCCGCAAAAGTCGGCGGTACTAATTGTTCACCTACACCCACTCCTAATTCCCCCCCCCCCCATAGTCAATCCTCTATGCAAGTATATTTCAAACCAGCCAACCAGAACATATGTAATTCTAAACTAATGTAGCTATCCAATCAAATTGACCACTGATCACGTGACTAAAATTCACGAAAGCGCGCTTAACTAGTTTTAGGGCACTTCGGCTCAAGCGTTAGGTGGAGAAGGTTGTTCGATTCTAGCCTCCACTTATTCAGTTCGTTCCATAGGATATACCGCCTGCATGTGTATAGATAGATATTTTGCTAGTATAAGTATTTTCATGAACACAGCTACGTTTGCCTAATGTTGGAGAACCTAGCAGTACCATGTGTTGAGTGTTAACTGAAGACTGTGCAAATTCATATATGTATCTTGCCATTGAGTGAAGAATTGAAATGATAATAAACACCTGAACTTAACTAACGATTTATTTGCCTACTTAGAACTATCTGTTGTGTCCGTCATAATATCTAACGAGCCAGAGAGAGAAATAATAATTAAACTAGGGCTATTCCAGTCACGGTAATTCATACCCCACGACGACCTGCCACTACTACCCCACTCACCTACGACTCCGCACCCCTCTCATCGTCCAACTTCTGCCAGGTTGATGTCCTAACCCTAAACACATCCTGACAAAGTATTCTTTATGTATAAAACAAATATCTATAATCTAACTGAGAGTTTCTGTTTGTTATTAAGAGAACTGTACATAATGCAGGTATAAAACCTATTAACCCATATATCTAATGATGTAGGCTACATTTTCTAATAATAATTTAGATGTCTAATTATTAATCTATAAAGCAAAGCCATTGTTACTTTTCATTCAATTGTTTTATTTACATTTCACAGTCATCAATCAAAGGTTATAAAAAAAAATTCTTTGTTGGGTTGTAAAATATATGAACAAAAACACATTTTTGAAGTTCCATACCCGGCAGATCTCGCCGAAGGCACTTTAATGAGGGCGCAGAATTTGCTTTCGCCTAGGGCGCCAAAAACCCTAGAGCCGGCCCTGTATGTATATATATATATATATATATATATATATATATATATATATATCCGTCAAAGTCTCGGGCCTCGGGATAAACAAGCCATTGTTTGGTGGGCGTATAGGCCTAGTGTCCATATACTTATAACGTAACAAGATACACATTTCCGGGCACGCACGCTTCGAATATAATTTCCGGGTTTTATGAATTCTTAAGTTACCATGTCGTTTTTATGTCAATAATTTCTGTGAATTTTGAACACAATTTTTTTATTTTTTTTTAAGTAAAAAATAAAACGCCAGCTTAATGACATCTAAGGCTGCAAACGCAGTGGGCACAAACACCAACACACCTTCGGCACGTATCTTAAGCCGAATGCCAATTGTACGATTGAACTGGGATTGGCACAAACGCAGTGCGCGATACGACTTGCGTTCAACTTTTAGCCAGCGAGAGCCTAGAGATCATGTGACACACAGGTCGTTCCAAAATGGAGGCGCTGTGCATTGCAGCTTGTTCTATTTTATTGGCTCGGGAAAAGGTATTATAGGGCAACGGTACTGGGTTCATCACATATTTTGAAAGAGAGAAAGGTTTGGGGAATACCATCATCTTGTATACGAGGTTTTGAACGACGAGGAAAAATGTATCGCGTACATCAGGATGAGACCCTCAACTGTTCGGACACTTTTAGAGCTAGTGATCCCAAGCATCACCGAGCGCACCACAAACTTCCGAAAACCGTTGTCCCCAAGAGAACGACTTTTGATTACATTGAGATAAGTCATCATCATCTGCACTCAGCAGAATCTTGAGGTACATGTAAGGTCCTCCAGTCCCCAGGGTACAAAGCATGGCTGCCATGGCTGTACAGGTTTTACGGACCACTTAAACTTTAAGAGCTCCAATACTCATACAAGTCCTTGATCACAACAAACAAACAAACAGACAATCATAAAACAACAATTAATGTACAAAACAAACAAGTCAGAACAAAGCAAAAACAGAAGCAACAAGAAAACGTACTGATTATTATAAAGTAGCCTACTGCAACTTTTTATTGATCAAAGTCCGATCCAATGTGGTGTATATAATCATTGACATTATGGAAAAAAGAAATAGCTTCTTGATTGTCTTTTCAAGTCCTAAAAGAAAACATTTAATGTACTGCTCTTGGTGGCCGCGGCGCCAGACGAAACCCGGCAGTGTGCAATACTATTACCGTATTTATTTTTTGTTAATCTCGCTAAATATTTCACAAATTCAAATTCTGCTCGGATCTCCCCTTGATTTTTAGTCGCTGAATTCAAAAATGAAATCAGATATTGTCTGCGATGCTTTCTCGATGAGAAAATTGAAAGTGAAAATGTCCCCAGTCCAGCCATATGACGTCACACATTCAAGGTCGACGCGACTACTAGCAACCGTGAAAAAAACGAAGGCATGAGATGTAGCAAGCCAGTTGAGCACTCTCGTCAAAAAAGTTGGTGCGAAGGCGTGTTGTTGAAGTCCGAAAGCTACAAACGCAGTGGGCACAAACACCAACACGTCTTCTCAGTGAATACGGCTTTCGTTGTGAGTCGGTGTTGGTGACACTATTTAAACCTAGTAACCGCACGCAGTGAGTTCAACACGACTTCGGACTTCAACAACACGCCTTCGCACCAACTTTTTTGACGAGAGTGCTCAACTGGCTTGCTACATCTCATGCCTTCGTTTTTTTCACGGTTGCTAGTAGTCGCGTCGACCTTGAATGTGTGACGTCATATGACTGGACTGGGGACATTTTCACTTTCAATTTTCTCATCGAGAAAGCATCGCAGACAATATCTGATTTCATTTTTGAAATCAGCGACTAAAAATCAAGGGGAGATTCGAGCAGAATTTGAATTTGTAAAATATTTAGCGAGATTAAAAAAAAAAAAAATACGGTAATAATATTGCACACTGCCGGGTTTCGTCTGGCGCCGCGGCCACCAAGAGCAGTACATTTAAATGTTTTCTTTTAGGACTTGAAAAGACAATCAAGAAGCTATTTCTTTTTTCCATAATGTCAATGATTATATAAACCACATTGGATCGGACTTTGATCAATAAAAAGTTACACTACTTTATAATAATCAGTACGTTTTCTTGTTGCTTCTGTTTTTGCTTTGTTCTGACTTGTTTGTTTTGTACATTAATTGTTGTTTTATGATTGTCTGTTTGTTTGTTTGTTGTGATCAAGGACTTGTATGAGTATTGGAGCTCTTAAAGTTTAAGTGGTCCGTAAAACCTGTACAGCCATGGCAGCCATGCTTTGTACCCTGGGGACTGGAGGACCTTACATGTACCTCAAGATTCTGCTGAGTGCAGATGATGATGACTTATCTCAATGTAATCAAAAGTCGTTCTCTTGGGGACAACGGTTTTCGGAAATTTGTGGTGCGCTCGGTGATGCTTGGGATCACTAGCTCTAAAAGTGTCCGAACAGTTGAGGGTCTCATCCTGATGTACGCGATACATTTTTCCTCGTCGTTCAAAACCTCGTCTAAAAGATGATGGTATTCCCCAAACCTTTCTCTCTTTCAAAATATGTGATGAACACAGTACCGTTGCCCTATAATACCTTTTCCCGAGCCAATAAAATAGAACAAGCTGCAATGCACAGCGCCTCCATTTTGAAACGACCTGTGTGTCACATGATCTCTAGGCTCTCGCTGGCTAAAAGTTGAACGCAAGTCGTATCGCGCACTGCGTTTGTGCCAATCCCAGTTCAATCGTACAATTGGCGTTCGGCTTAAGATACGTGCCGAAGGTGTGTTGGTGTTTGTGCCCACTGCGTTTGCAGCCGAAGTCGTGTTGAACTCACTGCGTGCGGTTACTAGGTTTAAATAGTGTCACCAACACCGACTCACAACGAAAGCCGTATTCACTGAGAAGACGTGTTGGTGTTTGTGCCCACTGCGTTTGTAGCTTAACGCGGCTGTGTTGTTTGTGATTCAAAAAGATACCATGCACCATGAAATAGTTGCACGTGAACTTGTCGCCTCTCTGTTCGGCGGATTTTTTATTAGCGCAGGTTGTTGAAAGCTTCAACGTTAAAATACTTGCATAAACCTAAGACGTGTACACATGAATTGGACGTATTTCTTAGGCAAGATTGCGACCAGATGCAAAAACATATAGTGGACCTTCGAATGCTTGGACAAACAGTGAAACCCTCGTTGGACATTGAGATAAAAACATCTAGTATATTATCACGACAAGCCTAATGACTGACTGCCGCTAATGAAACAATTTAAAATTCAAATACAAATGAAACTTCAGGCTTATGATGATACTTCCAAACCAACTGGTGCAGACTTTGACAATATTAATGTTGAAATAAAAAAAAAGATGTCTCTTTTGTGTAAATGGGCCGTATTGCTGCTGAGAGTTAACATCCTTGCCCCTTTTACAAGTCAGTCATATAAGATTGACTTGTATATGGGGCAAGGGTGTTAACTCTCAGCAGCAATATCTTTACAAGTCAGTCATATAAGTTTTACTTGTATAAGGGGCAAGGGTGTTAACTCTCAGCAGCAATAAGGCCCATTGCGGCTTAAGGGGAAAATTTCTAGGAATTGCGCTTAATCTATTTCTCCAACAGTGTGGGGTCTGAGCAGGCGTTGTCGTTTTTTTATTTACACTTCGCTCTCAAAATTAATCACTCAAACATTAAACGCATTATCATTTTTACTATCTCATATATTTGTATATTTTATAGTTTTTTTAATACTTTTTTTTTCGATTTAGAAAAGCACTAGATATCTAATCATTTTAATATTTAGTTAATAAAATTATTTCAATTAAAAAAAAGAGTAAAATACTTTTCTTCGTTTCATTAAAATGTCTAATACTAGAGATGTGTTTTATTGTAGAAAAAAAAAACATTTCGGATTTATTTAAAAAACTTTTTTTTTTCTGAATGTTTTTATTCCATTGATAAATCGTCATCTCTAGATTGCATCTCGAGGACAACTTCTATAAATATCGAAAATATCGGAATTCCGATATGGTAGAGCTTGAAATATCAAAAATATAAAAAAGCCCAAAAGCGCTGGAAATTTTAAAAGTTAAGTTGCAAATTAAAGAAGGGGGCATAACTTTATTATCTTGAAAACATTTTCCGTGCACCATGTGGTGCCTTTAGGCAAGCGGTGGTTAACATTTTAAATTAACTCAACAAAGACAAATTGTGTAAAAAAAATGCTTGACAGAAAAGAAAAAAAGAAAAGAAAAGTTTTAAATACTTTAAAAAAAAGGTACTTTTACGCTGTTATTCATGTTTTTGTTTACAAACGTGAGAGTGAATGTGAGTATAATGTATTTATGTATTTATTCGGAGCCAGGCTTGCTTAGGTGGATGTACACAAGGTTTAAGTAGCAGGCCTACTGTGCTTGTGATACACCAAAGACCTATTAATAAACAGACAGGAAGCAATCAGAGATAGCGTGCTCAAAGCGGAAGTCGTAGATAAAGACACGAACGTGCTAGTCAATACACTTTTGATAGGCAAAAATAATATTAGACTAGGTTTCTTTATTTCTTTAACGAAATGAGTAATGGTTTGATGGCGTCGTTGTATATAATATTTGCTTTTGCTGATCGATGTAACGTTGGGTTAAACAGCTTTATGTGTACACCATTCAACTTCTAACTTTATGTTATACATATACACGCACACACAACCACACGGAAAATAATATTAAGATTTGTAAATTTTAAATAGAGAAATTATTAATTTTTTTTTACAAAAATCTCAAGAACATAAAATTGCAATACTACTTTAAAAAAGATAAAACTATACTAGAATATGCACCATCTGTGTTGGGCACAAAAACTAAATAAAGTAATTCAAAAAAGAAAAACTAATGTTCATCTAACAAAACCTGGTCCGAGTACTAGACCTAATATAAAAAAAATTGTCTGAAAAACACTTTAAGAAAAAGGGTTTTAAAAGCTAAGTAGTCATAATACATGTTGCATTAAGTTCAAACTTAGGAAAACAATACATTGAACTATTAAAATACTCAAGAAAACCTAATTATAAGATAAACACATTTTTTTTCATCTAACTAAATAAACAAATTTTCATTTTTATTTTATCGAGCTGTTTTTGGGCAAGGACTACTCGGGAAAGCCAACTTTATATCATCTAAATTTAAAGCTCTTATCGAAGTGCAAGACTTAACATGATCTGATCACTGTCTAGGTCGCAATAATCTTGTGTATAGAATGGGCGTTTTTAAAGATATTGAAAGATATAAGAAAGTATGAACTCTATACAGAATATCCAACGTACCGTATTTCATCCGATTACCTAGAGTTGCGTGCTACTTATAATCAATTAGAATTACTGCTTCTAGGAATTCGGCAATAAGTGTAAGCATTGGTACATATTTTAATTAATTTTTTTTTATTTCCGTATAACTACGTTAAATGTATGTTAGCGATTTAAATCAAATTGATGGAAATTAAGCAAAATGACTAAATCAATGTCAATGTCAAATTATTAAAACGCTACTTTGTTGTTGTTGTTTGTTTTGTATTGTTGCGCCCTAAGCTTATCCCTGATTTGAGTCTAGTTTTGAATTTTATTGCGGTTTTTCACGATGTTAAATTTTTATTTTTTTTCATAGTTTGTTCAGGTGGCCTATTCCAGGGGTCGGCAACCATTTGCTTATAGTGTGCCAAACTATGATTTCTAAATCATTCAGCGTGCCAACAGCGTGAAAGTCTAACTGCTCAACTATATTATTTTTATAAGGCAATTTATTTAGTACCGTAGCAAGTCCATAATCAAAAGAAAAAGAGCGTTACAGGGAAAATCATTAAAGCAGTTTTATATTTAATAACAAAAAAACCTGTTTGTTATAAGCATTTTTTTTAATTCATTCATAAGTAATACACAATTTCATTTCTCAATTTATGCCTACACATTTATGGTTAATGTTTCAACATTTGAATTTAGTTGTCAAGATATTATTCTAGTTATATCTATAAATTCTTTATAGTTTTATCTCTGTATAACTGAGATTTCAGCTTAATATATTATTACTTGTGAGGACGTCAAAATGATACTAAATTACTGCGGTTAAGCGGAATAGATAGATTGTTACCATACAAACTGGGTAGTTAATGTAATGTTTAGAACCGTAGATATAAATTCTTTAGTCATATAGCATTTATATAATTTTCAACTACATGTATCTAGTTTGATAATTTTTTAATTATAAATTGTAAGAGATTTACTTTTTAAAAAAAAAAAAAAAAAAGAAACATTAAAAGTATTTTTTTTAACGAAAAGAAAACCGCTTAATTGTCTCCCTTTAATTAAATTCTCCAAATTCGATGCCAAACGAGTTAATTAAAAAAAAATATATACCTAGTGTTGCTTTAAAATCATTATTTCATTATACAAATTTAGCATTATGCTCTTTTTTCATTGTGTAATTAGATGTATAACGTTGTATTTACGTTGGAAATAAACATTTTCTGCATTATTAAAGTCAATTTATTTATAATAATTACAAAATATAAGCCTGTTATATTTATTACAATAATAAAACAAACTAATTTGTTTTAGAAATAGTTATGTTATATGTACGTCTAATTAAGATAGATAACTCTTTGGAATGTAATTAGCATGTATCAATTAATGAGCGCCTTATCCTTGAATGCTCTTCGCTAATTATTCAATGTCAAATACATATTTAGTCACTTCTGAGTGGTCAAGTTTAAGTGAACTCTTGGTATGCTTAAAACAGCTTTCATGTGCGATAAAATATGTTAACGAGTGTTAATTAAACCAAACGCTGAAAGTAGAACGAATGTCTTGCAGTAGACGACAGATGACTTTCCAAAGTATCTATTCCTTTCAGATTTTCCGCAAATCGTCACATTTCGATGCCCATTTTTCGGATGTTTAAATTTTTAAAATGCCAATTTCCCTCCACTATAAAAAGATTTAAGGATCTAAGTAGTTTTTAGTAAGATCAAGCCAGTAAGGCTTAATGTGGTATGGATACATGAGTCCATGAATTTGAAAGTCTTGCCTTTGTTTAGATAACTCCACATTGAGTGCTTCATAGTAATTCTAAAAAACTCATCTATCTTAATTTGCCTTAAATTACGGAAAGAGTTCAAAGTTTTCAAATTGATTTAACGGCAACATATGTCCAGTTTCAATGCAAATCCATTCCAATGGTCCAAAACTTCAAGAGCTTTTCGGCCCCGTCCTTGTGAATGCAAGTTCAACTCACTGAAATGTGTTGCCATGTCATTCAGAAACATTGGCTTCAATAGTCGGTTCTCCTCATTCAATATCGAAATATTTTTTTTATCAAGATACACCTTAATTTCCAGACCAGAAACAAATCTATCCAAGACTTTACCTATGCTCCGTATCACTTTCTTCTAGAAGAGACTTAATAAACTGCACAATTGACTCAATTGACTATCTTATTCAATGATGAGAGCTTTACATACACAATTTCTTAAACTAAGACAGTCGACGTCCAGTGTGATTTCAATGTAGTTCGCCACGCAGCACAAATTAATTATGCTGACGTACGTTGTTTTGACTGGCATTAAAAAAAATCTTCTTGAAGGTCTCTCACGTGCCATTGAAAATCGTTCTGCGTGCCAAGTCTGGCACGCTTGACTAAGGTTGCCGACCTCTGGACTATTCTATGTTCGGAGTTCGGATGCTACTCGGAAAAAAAGATAACTTACATGCGTTTGTTCTTGCATATTATGGAATAAGAGAAATGTTTTTTATCCCATTGTCAATCTGAGTATTGTAATAGATAGTAGCGTTGTATATCTATATAATATGAAGTACCATAATGTGAGAAAATATTTAGAATATCTAACAGGAATATATTGTCCACGTTACACAAATAAGTATTTGCTTTTTTCATTTTTATTTTTAATTACAGGTTTTTTTTTGTATACCCTTAACCGCTGGCACTTTTATGGACAACTTTTTTCTCACAACTCCAACTTGGTGAGTTTGTAATATTTCTAGCGCTCACGTTCAGTCAAGATAACAAAAAAACTTGCACAACTTCAAAAAATGTCTCGCTAATTAATACTTGAATGCGCTTTTCGTCAGAATTATTCCTCAAAAGGTGCGCGACGTTATAACCAGTTAGAATCCCATTTCGTTACTCTGTGAAAACCGATAGTGAGCGTCCGTAAAGTACGCCTTCAGAGATAGGAGGTGTGCGCGCAAGATCCATGTCGAGGAGGTGTGTGTGTGTGTTCTCGTAATCTGATGACATAATATATGAATCAAGCGCTATAATATTACAGCTACGAGACCTCCTGTCAGGAAACAACGTTACACATGGTTAATATATAAAATATAGCTTGCATTCGGAAAGGAAGAGTAATGCGCAATGTCAAAATGTATTCAATTCATAATATATAAATAAATTATCATCAAGCAATCATTGACTAAATGAAGTAAATGATTTTGTTATTCTTTTATATGTAAGACACATGTATTTATTTATTTGTTGGTTTTGTTAGTCTCCTATTTATTCAAAGTAAAGAACTAACTCAAACTAACAATAAAAGCACTGAGAATAATAAAAGATAAGTTATCTTGGAATCCTCATATTGATGAAGTAATTAAATAATCTAACAAAACATTAGACTTCATAAAAAGGAACTTCTACAGATCTAATAGAATATAAAAGTATCTCACATTAGTTAGGCCTAAACTAGAATATGCATCATCTGTATAGGACCCATCAACTAAAGAAAACATTTTAAAAATTAGAACAAATTCAAAAAAGAGCTGCAAGGTTCATTACTAGCGAATATGCACAATTTGACAAGAGTATCACCAATAGTTAAATCACTAAACCTAGAAATACTAGAGGACAGAAGGGCAAAGAGTACAGCAGAAATAATACATAAGGCATTAAACTCTTATTTAGAAATACAACCCAATAACAACCTGTTGCAATGCTCAGATAAACAAAAACTTTCCTTATCCCTTATGCGAGAACGAATGCATATAAGTACTCTTTTTTCCCGAGTGGCATTCGGGCATGAAATGGGTTGCCTGAACAAACCAGGAAAACCAGTAACTTAACATCATTTAAAACATTAATAAAGATGCAAGATTAGACTCGGACCAAGGATGAGTGTAGGACGCAATAATCTTCTTTATATAAGGAGCGTCTGTAATATATAAGATAAGATAAGATATAACTCTACATATTTTTGTATATGTTCCATATGGAATATTTTTAAGACGAATGTCAATTGCAATAAAAGGTTTTATGTTTTATTATATTATATATTATGTCATAAATTTCTTTGATTATTTATTTAAAGCACATGCCAATAAAAAGAAAACATCCGCACATCAGTAAATATCTTTTTTATTTCTTCCTCCCCATCTTTTACTTGAATGTATTCGTTGCGTATACAAGGACTGTGTATATGATAACCAGTAGACCAACGTCCAATCATATAATATTGCCAAGGTTTTCTAACCCCACACACACACAGACAAAAGTTTTAAAAAAACACAGAGCGCAGCTTACCGTACACGTTTATTATCCGCCCTGGCGTCAGATCTTCCCTGTCTCTGATTGCAGGAGATAGATAGCCGCTAACGAAAATGGTTATTTCCTATAGAGTTAAGTACCCTTAATGTTACCCACGGCTCTCTCTCTCTCACGGCTATTCCAAACATGCATATTTATCGACAAGGTGGGTTACCTGCGATGACGTCTTGGCCAATAGCAAGAGATGATGTAAAAAAAAAAACATCAACCACCTTAAGAATCTTTTATCTCGTGTTTTTGAAGAGGAACAGAATATACTCGGCGAGTGGAGTTTGAGACAAAACGCGGAGCACCTTTCGAGGAATAATTCTGACGAAGAGCGCATTCAAGTATAAATTAGCGAGACATTTTTTGAACTTGTGCAGTTGTTGTTTTTTATCTTCACTGAACGTGAGCGCTCGAAATATTACAAGCTCGCCAAGTTGGAGCTGTGAGAAAAAAAAAAAGCTGTGTTTGGGGTTTTTTCTTTTAGCTTAGGAATAATGGATTATATTTCTATGGGACTTTATAGATGTAGTATTCTAAGGATGTGTGATTTAAAGAATTAACTTTATTGGAGATATAAAGAAATTGGTTTAATACTAACCAAGAGGTAAGTTGTACACATTTCTTGCATTGAACAGTTTTAAAAAGGTTTAGCTAATAGTGCACCCGCGTTGTTGGAGTTAATAGAAGACAGAAAGCCACACGGACAAAAGAAACTAAGTAGACAGACGGATGTGTTATTATTTTTTAAATTCATATCTTATACATTAGTTTTAAAGTTAATATTAATTTTATTTCGACAGCTTCAATATGTCAAGCGCAGAACGTCACAAGAGACAAGTGCGGGGTTAAAAAACAAATTCAACAAGGTAGTAGGCTATATAATGACCTACGGACCATGACGTAAGTCTTAAGAAAACACAAAATGGCCGCAACAAACATAAGCCATCACCATGACAACCTCGCGGTGTGGTACTACATTAACGGGCTCGGAGGCACGCTCATCTCTGTGCTTGGCGTGGCTGGGAACGTGACCGCTGCCCTGGTGCTGATGATGCCCGTCATGAGAAACTCTACCAGCATCTTGCTGGTGGTCATGGCCGTGTTCGACAGCATCTTCCTGGTCTTCCACTGCCTGATACAGAGCCTCACGTTGATTCTGTTCTTCAACGACGTCGGGGGCGAGTACCTGATCGTCAGGGAGTTCTTGTTCAAATATTGCGACGCCCTTGTGCATATCTCTCACACGGGCACCATCTACATGGCCGTCCTTGTCACTCTGGAGAGGGCTCTGGCGGTGCTGCTGCCTCTCAAGGCTAAGCACATTTGCACAAGGGGTAGAGCTTGGCTCGCTTCGCTCTCCGTGGTCGCCTGGTCAGTCATCTACAACATACCCAAGTATTTAGAGTTCGAATCGGATGACCAGCTCGCAGTCACTGTGTTCAGCGTTAAAAAATCCGAGTTTGGCAACAGCTACTTCTTCAACCACGTGTACGTGGTCTACTTCAACGGGGCCGTCCACTTCGTAATACCCGTCGGCCTCATCACGGTGCTCAACTTGAAGATGATTCAGACGGTCTGCTCCAGGGGCAAGAGGATGGCGCGGCAGTCCAGCATCCGCATCAAGATGCAGACCAAGCTGACCATCATGATCGTCATACTGACCGCCATCTTCTGCCTGTGCCAGCTGCTAGCCGCGCTTCCCCTGGTGCTGTATCCCGACGAGAACCTCGAGCAGGCCAGCGATGAGAACATCGAGTGCTACCTGGTGTGCACCGCGGTCAGGGCAGTAGGGGAGACCAGCACACTACTCAACTCGGCCACCAACTTTATTGTTTACAGCATCTTCGGACACAAGTTTCGTCGGTGTCTTGGGCAGATGTTTTGCTACTGCTGCAGGATGTACAGAAGGGGACGATTCTACAACTCTTTAAACAGGGGGTCACCGCCCTGCACGCTTACCAGGTTGCACCCTATCGAATCTTCTATTAAAATGACCAATAGAAACAGCCGACGTAAGACAGGAAGCATCCAGTATAAGACATCAGAAAACCCCAGTGAAGTGACCAAGCTGTCTTCAGAACAAAGCAGTAGCACAGTATAATGTAAAAGAAAAAAATCCAAGGAAAGTAAATAGGCCTATCTATGTGTATATATAAGTATATACTATGGTTGTATCCGCAATTTAGAAAACAGTAATGTAAAAGAAAAAAAACAAGGAAAGTATATAGGCCTACCTATGTGTATATATAAGTATATACTATGGTTGTATCCGCAATTTAGAAAACAGTAATGTCGGATTCCACATCTTGGAATATGGTAACAATTGACTTCGTCATTACTTTAAAATTACACACAAAAAAATGTGAGCAGACAAAATTGTCAAAAAGATGCATAAATTATTAATATAGGCCTAACTGGTGGTTTAGGGCGATTCAGTACAAAAAAAATGGAAGAAAAAAGTCTAGGTCGCCTAGCAGACAGTGCTGTTTCATTGGTCACGGTAAAAATCCTGTGGCAGAAAAAAACGCATAATCGCCTTTACTCTTTACTGATGTCAGGTAGCCTATACCCATTAGGAAAAAAATGCTGGCGATTCTTTACAAGGATCCAAATCTGAAACCTTCGAAAAGATGGTCTAATGCTCTGCCACCAGACCACCAATGTGCAAAAGTGGAAAATCAAACGAATAGGCCCATAGGGCAAGGAGAAACAATGTGTCGTTTTTTTTTCTTCTTCTTAAGGTTAAACATTTAAAAAGAGGAACATTCAGAGATAAGTACGTAGTTTTCTAATTAATAAGCTTATGAGTTATTAGATTCAGAGACATGTACAGTTTTCTAATTAATATGAGTTATTAGATTCAGAGACATGTACAGTTTTCTAATTAATATGAGTTATTAGATTCAGAGACATGTACAGTTTTCTAATAAATATGACTTATTAGATTCAGAGACATGTACAGTTTTCTAATTAATATGAGTTATTAGATTCAGAGACATGTACAGTTTTCTAATTAATATGAGTTATTAGATTCAGAGACATGTACAGTTTTCTAATAAATATGACTTATTAGATTCAGAGACATGTACAGTTTTCTAATTAATATGAGTTATTAGATTCAGAGACATGTAGCCTACAGTTTTCTAATTAATATGAGTTATTAGATTCAGAGACATGTACAGTTTTCTAATAAATATGAGTTATTAGATTCAGAGACATGTACAGTTTTCTAATTAATAAGCTTATGAGTTATTAGATTCAGAGACATGTACAGTTTTCTGTTGAGTATTAATTATCGCCTGTTCACTTTTGATGTTAAAAACGGATTCCTCATAACTAATATTGTACCCTTTGTATAATTCTAAAAGACTAGAACTGGCCGTCTAGGTTGAAATCAATTGTCAAACACCAGCAAAAGCATGCTTTTTTTGTTTATTAGTTTAAAAATAGAACAGGAAGTTCATGAACATTTGGGTTCAAAAGTACACGCCTCATTAAGACTTGTCAATAGAAAAAGAAATTTTAGAAAAAAAAAACAACTAGATGTAGACAGAAACAAATATAATTATGAAGAAATATGTTGCCATACGCAAATAAATGTCAAGTTGTGATAAATGAAGTTCTATAATATACTTTCACTATAGATGTACCCATTGTCAGTGATTTCAACACAATAATAAAACATTTTGAATGTCTATATGGGAAAAGATAATCTTAATATTGAGAACATACAACTTGAAGTGAATAAATACACTAACATGTTTGTTTCACTTCTGTCTTTTTGTTAGTTTGTGTATGTGATGTAAGTATTTACATTTTCAAAAATGTATTTAAAGATCTGCACACATTAGGCAAGCCTATTAAGGGTAAAAAAAATTTACTAAGAAAACTATGACTAGCAAAACATTTTTTTTTTACAATTTCATCCTTACTTGATAATAAACTGATTAACATGAAGATATTTTAAAGGAACTCTAGGGCTAATATTTAAAAACTGATGTTTATGAATTACTGTGAAATTAAGCCACCTCATTTTTGTATACCTGGGTATTAAAAGCCTTTAGTTTAAAGGCTTAAAACATACACTAGTAATAACCACGAAATCACATAAACATCAATTTAAAAAAAAATGCTATAAAAAAAATGGAAGAAATATTAACGAGAAAAACAATTTTGAAGAAAAGATAACGTAGGTGATTTTAACAATCTGGCGTAGCACCAGTCTTTTCTTTCAGTGCATCCTGTCCAACTTAACTGTACAGAACTCTGCATGCAGAAGTTGACTGGCGCCACGATTAACAAAATTAGATTCTTGTTAAAATATCTAGCTGTAGGGGGCATTCTCGTGCATGTGATATAAAGTTGTTCATAAAAAAAAATATTATAATAATAATTTTTTTGCTGATAAATGATTAATGTTATCTCCTCTTGTCAAAGTTTGAACACAAGGTAAAAGAAATGATTCAATTTTCATCAAAGCCCCCCCCCCCCTTCCCTTCTTTTCAATTACTCACCCCATGTCTACACTAAACAAAAGGGGCTGCCTGAGCACAGCGGAGGGCAACTTGAAGAGTAATTAGTGTGTAAGTAAAACAAGCTCACCTGGCACTGGTCTGGCCTCTCCTTGCAACGGCACCTGCACTCATCTTTCCTTTACTTATGAGACTTTTCACATTGTCCTGGTCATACTTAGTGGGTTGGTCATGTACTGGGTCAGACTCCTCTTCAGGATCACTGGAGTTCACTGAAACATGCATTACTCAGTTGAAAAAAAACAAGTTGCTTTTATTTCAAAATTGTGTATGTTTTACAAGCAGTCCAACTTTCCTTTAGAACAAGTAGAGTTTCAGTGTGTGTGTGGGTGAGGGGGGGGGGGAATTGCAGACAAAATTACCATTGATTATGTTTATTTCATTTTATCCCATTATTTACTGATTAAGTCCATCTTCAGCCTTGAAATAGCATAAACATGATTACATTCACACACAATCAAATGATTTTATTGGTTAAACAAATATTAAAGTGATAAGATAATAGATTTGTCTTTGATCCATGATGGTAGATGGGTGTAAGGAAAACCCACTGTGTACCACTTGACATGACAAGAAATTACATGTAATATGTTGTTGTTGTTTTTTTGTTGTCTCTTAATGGTACAATATTTTAAAGTAAGATTAGATTATTTTTTTATAAATAAAAATAAATAAATAGAAGTTTACAAAGTGGGTTTTACAGCTCTATTAGTGAAAATTATAAAAAGCCATTTACATACAAAAAAAAGCATTTAAGAATAGACTTTCAATATTTTTTGATGCAGAACATACAACTGTTAACACTATGAAGGTAGTTTGCTACATTGTATGTCTGGCAGATAAGCAATTATGGCTGTAAGATAGTGGAACAACTGAGTTCTTAAATAATCTCCCAGTTCTAGTCCTGATTAAAAGGAGAATCCCACTTTGTCTAGCTCTGGTATGAAATGTCCTGTAATGTCCTAGTAATTGTAGAGAGACACCATCATTTCAAAAAATTGTACAAGAGATATGGAAGTTAAATCTGTGTGGTACTTGAGAAGAAAGTTTCTTTATTAGGCTGTCTAAGCTGTGTTTGTGTGATGTATATGTATTACTATACTATTACCATGCCAGCAGGTGATTAGCCCACCAACAGTCTACATTTTGCCTAGATGTTTATATTGTTGTTGCTATTATTTTAAGATCAGCAAGCTAGTGTTTTCCTTTTTTTTTTTGAAAGTATATACATTCATTTCTTTAGCTTGTCAAACAATCAATATTAGGTAATTCTTTCCCCACCATATGTAAAAGTCTCAGCTTTAATTTAAGAGTTATATATATTTTAGCTGAGAAATTATTTTGACATGAACTACTTTTCATTACTGTACCGGGTAATCATTATTATAGTAAAGAATTAACTTTTTGTCGCTCAATATTGAGTATGCTTTTTTTTAATCAATTAATTTCTTTAAATTTTTTAAGATAAATAAAATGTCTCACTGTGACTGTTATAATAATAATAATGCATGAACAAAAAATGGAACATATTATCAGTAGGCCTATACATGGGAGAGCAATGTGATGGGGGGGGGGGGGGGGGGGAAGGAAACATCTTTCAACCTCTTCCAGAAATCCCCATTTTTTCCAACACCAGGGATCTTTTAAAACATGTTGTTTTTTTGGTATTACAATAATTATAAAGAGCGATATAGCATTATCATGTTTGTAAATTACCAGTACTCAAGTTAAATTTATAGCCATTTGTTGCTGTTCTAAATTGTTATAATGTTATATTGTGGCTTTCCATAGAACTGTTTTTGAACATTATACTTATACATCTTTGTTTTGACTAGCTGGCAACTGTTTAGTGACATATTTTTTTGTACTAAGTTCTTGAAAAAAAATATATGTTCCTCATGCAAAATTTGTATAGACAATGAGAACTTTTAAAATTTGAAATATCAATTTATTTCCTACATTTCAACTGTTGATAATTAGATGCATATTCCTTTTTCAATAGTTCAGAATTAGCCAGCTATTCCTCCTCTGCCATACACTATATCCCAAAATATAAACCTTTCAATATTTGCCCTACTCAACTACCTACCACTCCCCTATTATTACACTCTTTATCCCACCTTGCCTTCCTACCTTGCACTATTTACCTGCTGTGGCACTAATAGAATACACTTAATGAACCAACAACAAAATTTTAATGCCCTTCTCTATTATGTAATTCTCTTAATGATGATATCAGAATGGATCAAACTAGTTAGTAAAGGACATCTTGTTCTTAAAATTATAAAACCTTAGTGAGCCAGTTGCTAGAGTATCAAGAATTAATTTCATAAATAGTTTTAAAAGCACAGAAAATAACTCGGATAAAATGAAGAATAAGTTCATTAATATTGTCTAATACTAATGAGAAATGAATTGAACAAAAAATTATGTACTACAAAATTACATATAAATACAAGAAGACAATAGGCTGAAAAAAAAAAGCTTAAATTGTCCTTTATATTTTTCACTTCCTAAATTTGAAATACCTACAAACTAAACAAATTTAAAATTTGAATATGCTATTGCCATAGACTGTAGACGGACGCTGGGAGTCAGAAAATTGAGCAAAGATTGGGACTGCAATGGTGGCAATGGCTTGCCTAAACAGAATCTGGACCAGCAAAAGCATTGGTCTCCCAACAAAGCTCGGACTTTACAGAGCCCTTGTCAATACTATTGTTCTGTATGGATGTGAGACCTGGACAATGCTATCAGCAACTGAAAACAAGTTGCAGGCTTTCAAAAATAAATGCATGAGAAAAATACTTTGAATTTCCAATGTAGAACACAGGACTAATACATTGTGTGGGACAGAATATCCTCAATTCCAGGCCCTCAAGAAAACATTATGGCAACAATCAAACAGCTCAAACAGACATGGTTTGGCCATGTGTTGCGGCACAATAGCCTGTCAAAACAATCATCCAGTGGAGGAAGTCGACTGGTGAGGTGTCCATTTGCTCCCCCCAACGACCACAACGGTCATGGGATTGATGATGATGATTAGCCATAGTCAGACTGGCCAATTTTTACAATAAATTTGTAAAGTTAAAAAATTTTAACCTGTTTTCAACCCAATGACATAATTACAAATCTGAGTGGAAACATTCTACTTTGTTAATTATTGTCACCAATATACCCTTTTTATTAAAATTGCTTGTTTTCCTGTTTAAAGCAGGAATGTTTGATAATTCCCTCCTGATTGCATTTTTGCAAAGTATTTCCAATATCATGCATATACATAACAATAATTTTAATTTAAAACATGAATCTGAAAGTAAAATGTATTTCTTACAATCAAATAGTCAAAGGTGTCATTAGAAAAGAAAACTTTTGTAACATCAATTACAGATGTCAATATGCCAAGTAAAGCACAAATAGAATTTGGATAATAAGAGGTAAAAAACAAAACTACACAATTGAAAAGGCTTGCCAAATTGGTAATCATTATTAAAAGAGTAGTGAAACATAGAACATATTGAGACAAAATAATGTAAAGCTACATTTCCATAAGGTACAAAAAGAAAATAGTAGCCATATATAGTTAATATAGGCCTACATAATTTAAAGGAGTAGGTTAAGTTTTATTTCTGATCATTTATGGAGTATTTCATGTGTCAACTACAGCAAGTTAAGTATTTGACATTGCTATTTTTTTTAACTTGTGATTATTAATTATGTGAAATTATATGACCAAATTTCTAGTTTTTTCATATTATTACTAATTTTTTCAAATTCCAACTATGCAGGTATGGCTATAGTTCACATCTATTGTCACTATAATGCAAACCTAATAAAGACAAATCAAGGTATAATTTAATGATATTAAGATTCTAGTGTTTAATTTAAGGTAAATCTCAGACTAATTATAGGTACTCAAAACTGATTTTAATTTTCAAGCTATTGAGCTTTTTTTATGTTTAATAGAAAGACAAAATGATTCTAAGAACTTTGATACCAATTTTATGACTGTATGTTAATTTTTAAGAAAGTTATCAAATTTTGAAATTTTACAAGTGGGTTACCTTTAGCCACCTCACAAAGGACTATTTTTAGACGTCATTATCTCAAAAAGTATATTGGCTATGGTTAAGTTTCTTTGTTTACAAACACAAAAGTTTATAGAGAAGAGACCCAATTTTTTTCGTGAATGTGGTGCATTTGAAAAATATAAAAATATCGATGTAAAAATCATTTTTCATCCTTTTTACAGTTTTTATCAAGGGAGACAAAAAATGCAAATCTGACCTATTTTTAAAAAATCACTAAAAATTACCTAATTTTAGTAGAAGCTTATGTTAAATATCGAATTAAAGCAAATTCAATGGTCTATAGAGAACTACTTAATTGGCACTGTTTCAAATTAACAAAATTTAATTATTTCTATTGAAACAAAGTGTTCTAGCAAAAAATTTCGTTTTTTACCCATTTATAAATTTTTGCAAAAATTTAACGAATCTTTGTAAATGTAAAAATATTACATCAATTTGAAGTTCATTTAAAGTATACAACGTTTAGAGTAAAAAATGTTACAAAATGTACTGTATAAGTAAGTATACGGACAATGATTGACAATCATGTACTTGAAAGTAAAACAAACAAAAGCAGTTTTTATATAGTGTAAGACTCGAGCATTAAACATTAAATAAGGCAAGTTAGTACATTATTTAATAATGCACATTTTAAGGTAACAGTTATACATGTTTTATTTTCAAGAGAAAGTTTTCAAATGTTCATTTTATTTTATACTTAATTCGTTTAATTCATAATACTTTCCATAGCTTCGCTAGTCTACCAAAGGTCAAATTTACTATTGTTTACATTGACAACAGATAAAAGATCCAGTTTGCATGTCAAATTACATATTATAATATTATTTCCTGGAAATAAAAAGTATCAATTCAATATCTTTAGCATATCTACTTTAAAATAAATGTAATTTTAGTTTATTTTATGACCAGAAAAAAATTAGCCTTATCCTTAAACTTAATAGGGGTTTGGAGACTCGAGAACAAGTGATTTAAGGTGGTAAATCTAAAACAATTTTATTAAAATAAAATAAATAAAATAATATATACATAAAATCTTTTACATAAAATTCATTGTATATTATTAATCTATGATTTTGAATAGTTTTACTTAACTTCTAAAGTGATAAAATCCGATACGACGCCTTTATTGGTAACTACCCTACAAATAGCGGAGATCGCGGCGGGCATGTTTTTACGGCGGTAAAATACTATTTCATAGAGTTTATCTACGCGTTAGGCAAAATGGGTCATAATATATAGACTAATAATTCTTTCGGATTTTTACAGGAAAATGGACCAGCTTGTCGGTGTTGTTTATTAAAAATCTTTAAAATGATTTTTTCTTTAAAAAAAAACAATTTTTCTTAGATAATTTAAATATTAAAAATGTATAACATAAACACTCAATTTTAAATACATATGGTGATAAAGGTAATTTATTCCTGTACAATCGAGTTAAAAAATTATCTTTCTATCATGAATGGTCGATTTTGCCTAGACGATTTAGTACGAGAGGTGTCGAAAACTTAATAACGGAAGCCAGTTTTGAGTACCTAATAATTAGAAGCATTTTTGCAGGATAAATATTTCTAGACCACTTAAGGTTAAAATAGTAAACATTTAACCACACAGATGTTTATCATGTAAAGTGGTAAAGTTTCCCTTCCCGGACCAAGTGGTCCATGCAGCAAGTGAAACAGCATTAAGCAAGTTTCTGTGGCCACGGCTTACAAGGAGATTGAGTGGCCAGATCAATGCCCAGCCACCCTTTCTTTGCGCAAGTGTCAGGTACCATTCAGATCTAACTAGACTCAGGAACACTCCAGATCAGAAAAAAATAAGCTTTCATTAGGACTCAAACTCATGCATTCAGTACAGCAATTCAATCTTCTTTGCCCTTTGTATAAATGGGAGAATTATATGTTAACTAGGATTCTATAATAAAGCGTTAATAATGATAAATAGAAACTTGACAAAACATGAAAGTAAACTGATTATTTGTATTATACCTGTAAATTATCATACAAATTTAAACAAAGTTCTTTGATTTTCCATTAAATATTTGACATCAAAAGTGGCAAAGCATACAAGGTAGAGCAGTAAATAGTACAGAGTGGGAGAGTAGGAGCAGTAGCAAACAAAGTCCAAACTCCTGCAATATTGCATACTCAAACTATTTATAAACTAATATATAATATAGATCTAATTGTCAAAAAGCAAGTTTTTTGTACTTTACCTTTACCTGATGGAATTTGAAAACTTGTATTTTTTCCTTTCAAAATGCCAGCTTTCCTGGCATGTTCAACTACTACCTATAAAAAAAAGAGGAATTCAAATTGCATTAGGTTTATTCTAATTATGCACCAGGTTCATATTATTATTTACTTCAATCTCTTTTTTAGAAAAAAAAGTTTAATTTATAAAAAAAAGTAAAATTTAATTTAAAAAGTATTGACCTCTTTTTTTTTTTATACACAAAATTGATTAATTGATTACTAATTTTAATAAATTTATTATTAACAATATCGGTTTTCAATTTTCTACAAGAATGAAATTCAGAAAAGAAAGAAAAATACTCACTTTCCTCCTAACTTTTGATGAGTAATCAAAATCTGTATGAGGGCTGGAGGTGGTAGAATTGGCTTGGGAATGATCTTTAGATGAACTAGATTCTTGAGCAAAGGCAAGTTTTTGTTTAAACTGTTCAATGACAGCATCTATTTTTGGTGTGATAAATAAAGCTGAACTGGAGTCCTGAAGTGATAAATGGATACATTTTAGAAGAAATGACTCAGTTATTTGAAATTGTTTAAAATTTCATGTACCATGTAAAATGTGTCAAGTCTCAATGATGATGTAAGTGTGTGTGTCTTAAATGAAGTAAACTTAATTTCAAAACATGTGTGTTGTAGAAGCATAAAATATTCAATTGTAATAACATAAAGCTGAAAGGTTAATTGTTGTTTTTGAAATAGAAAGAAAATGTATATTACACTCAAATTAATGATGGGACAACCAAATCACTAGTGAAATAAATAATGCAAAAATTCTAAACAATTTTTAAAGCTAAATCATAAACATATTTTTTAGACATTTTGTTGGACTAATTATGCTATTGTGTATTTATTTATGAATTAAAAATGAATGTAAAATTTTAAAATTAAAACATAAGCAATGTCCAAAACTTCATTTCAAATGTTTGGCATGCATATTTTACTTAAAAATAATGTTAATTAGGCATTAATTTTTCCTGTGTATTTAATTTTTGCATATCTTAATCACTCTTGATTACAAGATGCACACTATTTGTTTGTCAGTTAAAATTAAAATATTGTCAGATAAACATAATGTGTAATGAAACTGAAAATTATTCTACTGTTATTCAAGTATTCACATATACAAAATGATTCTCACAACAGAAACAGTACCTGTGATGACTGGTCCTGGCTGCTGGACAACAAAATATCTAAGCATGATGCCAAACCTGTTAAATTAATGGAAAAAAATTGTTTCAACATAAAAGGTAACAGTTAAGTTGTTTTGTTTTTTTCTTTTTGCTTTAGATATAACCCTTTAGTAACAATTTTAATTAAAATTTTTTGTAATGTATTACAACCTTGGCATCAAATATTTAGACTAAATTAATTTATAATTTATAACATTTAATTAATGTAATTTTCTTGGATAATATTAATTCCTAGGAGTAGTGTAGATAGTGTAAAAAATAATAAAAAAAGTAACCTGGAATGTTGTTAACAGAATCTAAATTGTCAAATTTCCCAGACTGATCCAAGTTGTTAAGGGTATGTAACTGAGGAACATGAGACCAGAAATCTTGTTCATAGCCTGTGTTGAACAGAAAAATAAATATTAATACTACAATTATACATCAAACTGTAATTTCATGTTGATATGTTGCTATTTAAATAAATGCAATAAGCAATAACTGTAGAACAGAAGGCAATTTATATTTTTCTGTTTGTTACAATGATGAAAGAAATTATAAGTTGACAGCATAATATTCTAAAAGATATACCAATAGGTGATCAGGTTCTCCTGGGGTGGTCACCAGGGATGTAGCCCAGAGTAAAAGGTTGGGGGAGCCAAGAGTGAAAGGTGTTGGAATTGGCAAATAGTGGTAGGTCTTGCCACTAATAGTGCAGAGTGGGAGTGTGGGGGCAATAGCTAACAGATTTTGAACTATTGCACAATTTCATTTAACTATTTATAAACCAATTTATTATATAATTATCAATACTTCAAATTTAATATTAAAAATATTTCTGTGCTTTAACATTTTATTTTCTGAACAAAAATGTGTTGAATTATTCTCATGAATAAAAGAATATTGTTTATAAAATAATGCAGCACTGACACAGTAGACGGTTAGTCAAAACAATGACACAGCCAGTGGCGTAGCTAGGGGAGGGGGAGGGGGGTCCAAATTCATAAATCCCCCCGGGCCCCTACTTAAGGGGGGCCCCCAAAGGAGTGTCCGAATTGTTTTTTTCTTATGCCATAATGTCGAATGTCTAAATGCAGGGACCCCTAAAGAGGCCAAGCCCCCCCGGCCCCCAAATCCCTTGCAACGGCACTGAACACAGCATGTTCAAGAACATTCCTATGGAAAGTCTTGAGTTATCACAATTTAGAACAGCATAAATATCCATAAAATAATCGTATAAATAAATAAATAAAATGTTTAAAAGAAAAATATTTTCAAGAATTAATAATGTGAATGCAAACTCTTTTTAAAAAATATGTTAATTCAGTTTAACAGTCGTTAAAGTTATTAACTTCTTTAACAAACAAAAAAATATAATAGAAAAACTCGGTTTAGGGAAAAAAGTGGGTTTTCTGGAACAGGTTGGGGAAACATCCTCCCCCTCACTCCCCTCTAGTAACGTCAATGGCGATCAATGCTTTTCTGCCCAGATATGTTCGATTATTACCTCAGTATTTCTATAAAATATATTTTTTAATATACAATACCAAGGAATGCCTTTTAGATTAGTGTTACCCTTGAGAACCATGACACTCCCTATTACCCTTTAGTGCATACTACCAAGCAAGACATTTTTTTATAAGAAACAAAAACATGGTACCTTGAATGTGACACAGGGGGTTTCCTGAACCTTCCTGGCGGAGCACCAAATGACGCAAGGTTCTGATTCCTTGTACAGATCTTAATACATCCTTAATGCTCCTTAGCTTATTACCATGTAGCACTAAAGTGTTTAAATGGAAAGATGCAGAACAGAAACACTGCAATCCATTGATACTTTCTATTTGATTATAACTCAGGTTTAAGGATTCAAGTGACCTAAAAGAGTAAGAAAACAATTTAAATCCTTACTTCGGTAAACAAAAAACAGTGATCTGACAAAATTTAGACGAAAAAAAGCAATAAAAAAATATTCATCTAGCTCAGTTTTAAATATTTGTATGCAAATAACTTTTTGTAATTCTAATTGTTAATCTGTAAATTATGTGAAGAACTTAATTAAAAAGCTTACTAGATTTGGAAATTTATTGTTGTTTTTTTTTATTGAAGTTTTAGATACAATAAAATAAAATTTGAGCAAAGTAGTGGTCAGTGAATTGATTTTTTTCTGGATTTATTAAATGTAATAAGTTGTTTCTATTGTTCCATTACAAATGTATTAAGGATATTAAGCTGGATATAATATTATAGACAATGATATGAATTCAACTTACGAACATTGGTTGGGAGTTTTAACACTGATTATAACAAAAACTTGAAAAACGTAAGAAAAAAATATTCTTTGATGTAAAATGTAATGTAAAAATGTGAGTGTAGTTGTTTCTTTAGTACTTTTGCAGTTAATGATTTTTTTAATGATCAAATTATCACCCAAATGTTAAAAAATTATGTCACAATTTTCAATAATCTGTATGATGATAGATATATTTCTGAATTATCTTGAAAGAAAATCCATTTTACATTATTGAAGTGAAGGTTAATTTTCTTTTTATTCGGACTGCATACATTCAGAAAACTGTCAGTATATTTTTAACTACAGCAAATCATGTGAGAATTGTCACACTCAACTAAATATTAATAACATTTTTTAACTTTTTTGTTTTTTATTTACTTCACTTCTTTTATTAATTTTTTTTAATTGTTTGGATTTAATTAAAGTGTTTTTTTTTACCTTTATTAAAAATGTGTATATTTTAGCTAATTATTGTTTTTTTATTTCCTTTTCTTCTTTGTCTGTTTGCCACATAATTTACATTATAATAGCCCTTTACTATTTTTTTTTATAATGGTTCAATTTAGTCAGTCTGAAAAAAAAAGCTTCATTAATATTGAGTATTTATTTAGAATTGCAAATGGTTAAAAAATAATTTTTGTTTCTGAGTTGGGGTGGGGGAATGTGGATGAAAATGTGAAAGAATGTATTGCCCAGGGCTTTATGTCTATGTGACAAGTTTCAGATTAATAGGGTGACAGAAAGTGGTTTAATAATCTTCCAAAGGTTGGGTTGGTTTCCAGGGAGGCAGGCAGCCAGCTAAAGACAAAAGTTTTGGGAAGTTAATATAAAGGACTTAAGAAAAAGTTTCATGATTTTAAAAATCCAATTAAATTTTTTTTTAAATTAAAAGCTAATAAATCCACATTTTTTTTTCTTCAAAAATCATGATTTTTATCAAACGTGACCTTGTCCACTTTAACATTGGCAACCAAATTGTGGAAAGAAAGTGCATGCTAAATGCAAAAGAATAGAAAAATGAACTATATAATAAATCATTGCCACTATTAATTAGCCTTCCTATGGTCTGGTCAACAGAAACAAACACATATATATATATATATATATATATATATATATATATATATATATATATATATATATATAAATATATATAAATATATATATAAATACATATATATATATATATATATATATATAATATACACACCTGGGTACCTGTAACTTTTTTCATATGCATATCTTTAAACGTATTTTGATACCATATTTTAATGCGTAATGTCAATTTAGACCAGAAAAAGTAAATCAATGCAACTATATAGAATATATTTACCTAAAAAGGTGGTTTAAGTATTGGGTAATTGCAGTATTCAACCATAAAAATGTAAAATGTAATATACTTTTGTCTTTGACATTTTTGGTAATTTTACTCACAAAATTATCGGTCCAAAGAGCATGTCAGATTTTAACACTGTAATTTAGATACTTACTTATTTGCCTTTCCCCCCACTTAAGACATAGGCCGCCAACAAAGAGTCCTCCAGGTATCCCGATCCTGGGCCAATTTCTCTATCTGACCACAGTTAAGCCCTAATATTTTAACGTCAGTTTCCATATCGCGCTTCCAAGGTGCTTCTCTGCCGACCTCTTTTCCTTTTGCCATGGGGGTTCCAAGTGAGCGCTTGCCAAGTGATACTGTATGCCAGTTTTCTGAGGCTGTGGCCAATCCATTTAAATCTCTTTTGGGAAATTTCTTCTTCCACAGGCCTCTGTTTAGTTTGCTGCCAGAGTTCTTCATTACTGATGGTTTGTGGCCAACTTATCCTAAGGATTCTTCTGAGGCAGGTGAATTATGACATAAGTTTTACACACATTCCTTATAGATAAAAGATTATTACGTCCCAAAACTCCAGCAGGGCAGCAGGGTTGGTCGGCGGCAGGGATAGACCCGCGACGTTCGATGAACAGGACCAGCCTGCCTCTCAACAAATGCCTATATTTTCATGACATTGGTGGCAGTTATTTTCCAAGTTTCCGAACCAGTCACCACAATGGTGTTAAATATCTTAATTTTGTGTTAAATTGAGTTATGGAGCACTAAACCTTCTTCAGTTGGTTAAAGGCTGCTCCTGCTTTGCCCGTTCTGGCTTTTATGTCTGCCTCAATCCCTCCTACTTTGTCTACTATCTTGCTAGGTGTCAGTGATTGAAATAGAACATAATAAATAGTCTATGGTCAAAGAGAGATAACCAATGAAAAGAAGAGTAGACCTTGACCTTGGATAGCAAAGGCAGACGGAGACTATAATAATTACGCAGTTGTGTTGTTAATTCACGTGTTAGGTTAAAAAAAGATTTTTATGTCCTCACAATTCATATGAATATCCATGCACAATGATATCTGTATATATATATATTCACTCAATAGCATTGCAATTTATATCCTCGAATTTACAGAATAGATTTACAGAGATCTCTCATATTATGTCCATTACAAAATCTCCACATAAAAATACAGCTCCTCTCTCTACAAAAGCTGAATGCCCACTACCCTACCAATGTCAAGTCTCGTAACCTTTCCTCCGATCTTTTTTTAACCTAACACGTGAATTAACAACACAACTGCGTAATTATTATAGTCTCCGTCTGCCTTTGCTATCCAAGGTCAAGGTCTACTCTTCTTTTCATTGGTTATCTCTCTTTGACCATAGACTATTTATTATGTTCTATTTCAATCACTGACACTAGGTACTTGAAACTTTCTACTTTTTCTAGACTTTCTCCTGCTAGAACTATTGGTGAGTTGCTTGTTCCATTGACCTTTAGAACTTTAGTCATTTAGATATCAAACTTCTAATGTTAGGCCAAAACTTCAGAAAAGACAAATGTCTTATTATCCAATTTCCAAGATCAATCTCTCTCTAAAAATAATTTGAAATTTCAAAATTGTTTGTTGCCTAAATAGTGCTTAACATTGGTCTGAGGGTCTCAAAAGAATATGAATATGGACAGATACCCAGGTGTATTTATAGGCCTACATAAGATATCAAAATGAATTGAATCTAAAAAGGATTTTCAAAACTGTTCTCTCTTTTAAAACCAAACTGAAATCATAGCCCATGGTCGCGTTCCTAAATAAAATAGTCGTCATAAGTCCTGACCCATGCAAGATCATCAATGTGGCAGTACATCTCTATCGCTTCTTCTTCTTCTTCAGTTAGCCATTCTGCAGAGCTGTTTGCTCTCTTGCAGTCAATAGCAGACAAAACATATTTACACCATATTGCTTATAACAGAGGGCAGCGCAGGACCAAGACGAATGGCATAAAATTGTCCAACTGTCAAAAATGGTGCCCCAACAACCCTCACTCGGGTTAAGGGCGATAGGTGAAGGAATATTATTAAAAAGGTTTTTATAGATTTTGTAGACCTATAGCCTACTATAGGGTGATATTCAAGTAAAGTTAAAGTTGCTTATAAAGTAAATGACAAAATTATTATAATTACTAGTGCTAGCACCTTTACTTAATTTTATAGGCTAATATTTATATATATATAATTATTACAATTAAAAACAATCCACGGTTAAACCCAACCCACTGCTACTAACTACTAGTATTGATGTAGATTTATAGATAATTAAGACCTACTTAGTAGGCTACTACTTACTAATTATTAATATAACTTGTTACTAACCTTAGACCAGACAGTCCAGAAACTTCAGTAATAAGATTACATGACAAGTTTAGAGTCTTCAGCCCAGTCAAGGTTTCTAGTCCATCTATAACAGAAATCTGATTCGCAGACACATCTAAGTGAACAAGGTTTATCAAATGGGAGAGATTGCTTATATGACGGATATAATTGCCATGTAAATTTAAACATTCAAGGTCACTTGCAAGTGGCAAAGACCATATATTACTCACGCCGGCATCAATTAGCGACAAATGTTTAGTTTTGTCTGATGAGGCCATTTACCTTAGAGTTAGATTAGCCCTTACTTCTTACTTAGCACTTAGTAGACTTTAGTGTAGCCACTAGTAGCCTTTAGTGCCTTAGTCAAGGCTTAGCAGCCTTAGTGATAGTGGGCCTAAGACCCTAGCCCTAAGTTAATGAGGCTTAGTGCCTTAGTCTTTTCTTATGTAGCCTATCCTATTTATAATAAATTAAAGTAAATGCTTGCTTTTGATAGAAAAAAATCCAAATCTTCTTTATATTTTCAAGATTTTTGCAGTTTAATGTTTGCGACTTTGGCCAACAGTTAATATGAAACGTCCACAAATTAGCCTAACTAAAACAAATTATCGTCTGCTGAAAAACTGTTTTACTTGACGACCAAAATTTCTTCTTCAACTTCAAGGAATCAAGACTATCGATGTTTGGAATGATAACTTCACTAATTACACTTCCTTATGTTTTTTACGGGGTATAAAATTATTGTTCGTTGTTGTTTGTTTTTTCGAAAATTTGATTAATGCACAATTTATTTATTCGCATTATATTAGACATGATTGGAAGCACGGTTCCTTGTAATGTGTTGGGGTGTTTGTTATTTTTTTTTTTTTTCATGTTTACACTTGCCGCTAGATATAATGTCGTAAAAGAAAGTTGAAAAAAAAAGTTAGAAAGATAGATTGTGATTTTAAAAACAGTAATAGCATTGATCACTTTTAAACAGCATTAATCAAGTGTTTGATACAATTAAATGTCTTAAAATCGTGTGTAACGTGGGCGTATGATTCTTTTCTATTACTTACAGTCTCATTTTGCGACTTTGATTTACAAAAATTTCTTTCGAACTTTAGCCCATTATCTTTTTTAATGTGATTTGAATTATGATATATATTATGATTGATATAAACCTATAAATTCAAGTTAAGCTTTTTACAGACTAGAATGACAGCCGTTGCATAAAAAAAAAAGAACAAATATTATTAGGTGCTATACATAATTGGACACAGTGAAATAACTGAATGCTCATTATTACTAAGCCTATTATATAATACAAATAGCTCATTAATGCTCACTACTCATTATGTCACATATTATGCTAGAGTATATGTCAGACCCCACAAGAGGGGAGTACAGCCGGCACGCCGTACCGGGGCCCATATAAGAGTTTTAAGGGGCCCATGAATATTAAAATTTAAAATTAAATTGGCAATTATGCAAGTATTTTTTAATTGTTGCTATTAAGCTAAGAGGAGATGCCCGGCAAAAACCTCCTACAATCTCACTTGGCGCTGGGGTAGGGGGGGGGCATTAGTTTTGGTATTCTTTAAATGAATGAATAGGCCTACTTGAACATTTGGTTAAATATGCAAAGAAGCCTCTAACTCTAATTGTAATATAGGGCCTAATTATTTTTGATATCCGGTAGCATTTAGGATATCTTTGTATTATTTTTTTTCTCCAGAGACACTTACAAATAGGCCTATAGACCAATGATCCTTACAGGCTTAAAGTTCTCCCTTTTAACTTAGTAGACTAGAGGCCTAAATACTCTATGTCGCTGCATAGCCTACTAGTAGCCTACGGCAGTCAAAGCTAGCTAGTCAATTTTACTCCTTTTACACTTTAATGATTTCCTGTGCGGTAGCCAAGAGGGGAGGTTGAAGGTACCGGTATTGAAAATTTAAAACACATTTTTTTGGTCATTTAAATAAATGTATTCTGGGAAGAGTCTGTACAAAAAAATGTAGGCCCTATGTGTCAACCGTATTGCCACGAAAGATCTAACCTTACATTTGACTATATAATACATAAGGCATTAAACTCTAATTTAGAAATACAACACAATAACAATCTGTTGCAAATCTCAGATAAACATAAAGATAAAAACACTTTCCTTGTCCCTTATGCGAGAACAAATGCATATAAGTACTCTTTCTTCCCGAGTGGCATTCGGGCATGGAATGGGTTGCCTGAACAAACCAGGAAAACCAGTAACTATCATTTAAGACATCAATACAAATGCAAGACTAGACTCGGACCACGGATGAGCGTAGGACGCAATAATCTTCTTTATAGAAGGAGCGTCTGTAATGTATAAGATAAGATAAGAAGACTACACAGCATACGTACATTATTGCCAAATTATGAAGAATATTTACAACTGACAATAACACCAATAAGCTTAGTTAAATCACTAAGCCTAAAAACACTAGAGGACTGAAGGACAACGAGTAAAGTAGTAATAATACATAATTATGCATTAAACTCTTATTTAGAAATAGGCATACAACACAAAAACAATCTGTTACAATGCTCAGATAAACATAAGGACAAAGACATTTTCCTTATCCCGTATGCGAACGTAGCCTATACGATAACAGATTGAAATGCACACAAGTACTTTTTCATCCTGAGTGGCATCCGGGCATGGAATGGGTTGCCTGACCAAACACTAATAGAAATGCAAGACTAGCCTACTCAAACCACGGACGTGCGTAGGACGCAATAATCTTCTTTATAGAAGGAGCTTATGTAATGAAAATTGATAAGACATGGTAAACGCCCCATCCATTATATTATAACCACACATTATCGGTAGTTTTTGGGTGTAGGCTATGTCATCTATCAAATCATGTCTACCAGGGGTCGGCAACCTTTTGCTAACAGCGTGCCAAACTAGGATTTCTAAACCATTATGCATGCCAACAGCCTAAACGTCAACTTGTTCTAATATAGTATATACTTTTTAAAAAGTGTTTTTATATAAAAATTAATTTAACTCCGTAGCAAGACCACGGCGCCCAAATCAAAGGAGATTATTTATAGAGAAAATAGTTGAAGCGTTTTAAGCCCTATATTTAATAAAACAATCTAGAGTCTTAACATTATTTTGGTACTCAAGATGAAGATCTAACACTAATATTAATTAAAACTGTGATCTCAATTTACTGAGATGTTCTTTAATGTGTTCAATGATACTTGATTATACATATATTACACCGTTTAGCAAAATAGATACGTAGTATGCCTACTCAAACTCCATGGCCTAATGTTTGAAAATATACATAGACATTTTAGTCATAGAATATTTATACAATTTTCAAATACTTTTTTAAAGTTTGTTCATTTCAAAGTTATAATTTTTAAGCTGTTACGTTTTTTATAAAACAAAAAAAAAAAAAGAAACATACTAAATAATTAGCGCAAATAAAATGCTTTGATTATTTCCCTTTAATTAAAAAAATCGTGTCACATTTAATTCCATATCAATGCCAAACCAGTTATGTTTTGTAATATAAAGAAAATATTAAACACTTATTTGTATTTCTTTATAGTCTAAGTGTAAAAGCTGAAAGTAGAAGAGCGAATGCCTATCAGTTAAGAATAGCAATTGACTTTCCTAAGCTAAGAAGCTTCCTTTCAGATTTCACATTTGGATGAACTTTTTTTTTAAAGTTTTTGAAAGTCAAGCTTTTGGTTAGAAAACTCCACTTCAGTGGCGTAGCTAGGGAGGGGCAGGAGGGGACATGTGTCCCCGGGCGCCACGTTAGGGGGCGCCAAAATGAGTATTAAAACGAATTGTTTCATTTTATATTGATGTAAACTAATGTATCCCAAATAGGTTTGCAAGATTGAATTTTGGAGCTCCACAAATATCTTCATTACAAACCAGTTGGCAAGCATGATTTTGGCGCCCCCATTGAGCATTAAGGGGCGCTATTCTACTCATACAACAAATAACACATCCACAATGTAGGATTGCTGATGGCGTTTTTTTTTTTAAACAAAGATCAGTTCGGGTTCAAATATTATTCTTCATATACTGAGTGGCATTTGGTTTTAACAATTATACAGGTTGGATAATTTCGAGTCGACTATACTTAGCATGAGTACACTCAGCTAAACAGGATCCAGTTGTTATCACATTTTTTGGAACTTTTGAAAGTTTATATTTGTTTTTCTCTCGTTCAACAACTCGTTGGGGAGAATTAAAAAGAGTTGTGCCAATCACAGTGAAGAGGGAGTCTGACACACGCTGGAGTGCACGACCAGAAGCTGTTAAAGCTATTTATGAAGGACTAGATGAAGTAGTTGTAAAAATTATCAGAAGATGCATCTATGACGCCTGACACCAGAAGTGATGCAGAAACTTTTCTGGCAGGTATATTAAACTTTAACTTCCTAGTTTTGTTACATTTCTGGAACATCATACTTGGGAAAATTGATCGTGTCCAGAAACGGTTGCAGGATCCTATGAATTTCAAGGAAGCAGCAATAAGCATCTGATCCTGAATCGCTGGAGCGAGAACTTGTCAACATTCGTGATAATTTGAGCCAGATTGCGGCAGACAATGGAAAGACAAGATGCGCAACTTTGGAAATCGAGGTTGACAGAAGGATTAGACGACAAAGGAGGATGCCTCGAGAATTAGCAAGAGTTGCAGGACTTTTTGCAGAAGAAGAAATTGCATGTGTTATGAAAAGCGTAATTGATAGACTCAAGAGATATCAATACGGTTTTTACGTTTAAAAAAACTAAACACTAAATTTGGATTTTTACTAGACGTCAACACTCTTCTCGCTGAGACAAATGTCAATACACTTCGTCAAAATTGCAAAATTTCTACAATACTGACGTCAATGCTCACGAATTGTGCACAGCAATCGGAGACTGCAAAATGCTTCTCGGTGCCCGGACTGAAGTTCTACCGGAAACTTCTTTGGATCTTCTTGGTTTTGTTGTTTCATATGGAGATGACGTATTTCCGAAGCTGCGCATTTCACTGCAAATACTTCTAACGATTGCTGTTACATTTGCAAGCTGTGAGCGGTCCTTCAGCACACTGAAGCTCATTTTGTCTTATTTAATTCAATGGGACAAGATCGTCTGAGTCAGGGGTCGGCAACCTAGGGCACGCGTGCCAAATTTGACTGGCAGAGTGATTTTCAATGGCACGCGAGAGACTTCAGAGTGGTGTTTTTTTATTGATGAAAAAATATGTTTTTTTATTGCTGAAAAAACAAACATTTTCCAGTTCTTAATGGGGAAAACTGACTGTTGAAGACGATGTTTCTGAATGACAGAGCGACACATTTCAGTTAGTAGAACGCATTTACAAGGACGGGTTAAATCAAGTGGGTTTAATGGACAAACAATTAATGCAGGAAATGTCTATTTACAACTGTTTTAAATAGCGTAAATCAATTGTATATCTCTAATAATTAAATATTGTAATGAATACCATAATGCTGGAGTTATAAAAAAAAATTTCAGTAATATATGTTAGCCTATATTACCAAACATAACTTGTTTGACATCAATATTGAATCAAAATTAGAAACGTTATTTGAATTAAAGGGAGATAATTAGCCCGATTTATTTATGCTATTATTTCTAATATTATTGTGTTTCTTATTTTTCTTTTATAATAGACTAAATGGCCCATAACTTAAAACGTTATAATAACCAAACTATAAAATGTAGTTGAAAATTATATAAATATTAGATCTATATGACTAAAACATTTCATGCACATTTTTTAAACATTACATTAACTACCCAGTTTGTATGATTACTACATAAGAATTCCGCTCTACTATATTGCTGGATGTCATCATAGTGTTAAAATTAAGCAAATTAAAGACAATCTCAGTGAAACTGAGAATAAACTATCATCAATATTATCAGTTGCTAGATCCTCATCTGGACAACCAAATGATAATGTTTACAAAATCATTACCAAAAATGTGAAAGTTTTGTAATATTATTTTTTTGGTATAAAAAGGCTGATAATCACAAAAATGCGTTAATTATTGTTATTAAATATAAAACGCTTTACCGTTTTTTTTCCATAACTTGCCTTTGCTTTTGGCCTTGGTCTTTAACGGAGTTAAATTGTCTTATAACAAAATAAAATAAAACAAGTATAATAAAGCAGGTTGACTTTTAGGCTGTTGGCACGCTGAACGGTTTAGAAATTCTAGTTTCGCACACAATTAGGAAAAGGTTGCCGACCCCTGGTCTGAGTGACCTTGTACTCCTTAGCATCGATAGAGAAACACTTGAGAATATTAATTTTGACAACGTGATTGACGAGTTTGCGACTGTCAAATCAAGGAGGGTCAATTTGTTGTAGACTATGTCTATTCCATTCATGTATAATAATAAGAATTTTTTTTTTCAAATAAATTATTTACATCATATAGAGACTTATTAGTCTGTATTCTATTTCATTAAAATACCAGATGCTTCGAAAATGAACCATATAAACCGTAAAATTTCAAAATTTTCTTGGGGACTCGATGAGCCCCCAGACTTTGTCGGTCCGAGAAGGGGCGCAGACTTTGTGTCATGTCCCCGGGCGCAGATGACCCTAGCTACGCCACTGCTCCACTTTGAGTACCTCGATGTATTTTTTTAAAAGCCCTAACTATCTATCTAAATAAATGCCTTAGTATAGGGATTTGCATGTAGTTAAATGTTTTCAAATTGATTTCACGGCAAGATATAGATCTATGGCCAGTTTAAATGCAAATCCATTCCAGTGGCCCTTGTAGGCCCCTAAATGCAAGCTCAACTCACTTAGATGTGTCTCTATGTCATTCAGAAACATGGGCGTCAACAGTCAGTTTTCCTCATTCAGAAGCAGAAACTGATGTTGTTTTTTCATCAATAAAAAAAAATCTTGGAGCGTACCATTGAAAATCGCTTTTTGTGCCAAGTTTGCTTAGGTACAACTTATCCCCTTTTGAACACTAATGAACCGTTTCTTAGTTTCACTTTTTTTTTAGCTTCCATCCTGTGTAGACCTGAACTATTTAAGATGTAGGCCTACCTATCTGGGGTAACGGTGTGCTCTCTGTCAAGAAGTTTATTTCAACCAAATTAATCATCAATCATCAGTGAGAGTCACTTTTCCCATGTTTCCCATGTAATATTATTTGCAAGATCAATTCTGAGCGGAGGAACAATTACAATAATTTAAACCAAGAACTATGTACTTGATTAAAGTATTTTTGTAATAGACCTATAAGGCTGTGATTGAAGTGATTACACTCTAATGGTAAATCGTAACACTTATGACAATTTCACAAAATGGTCCACAGATCTTTTAAAAAGATTCCTGATTTTTTCAAACGTATTTAATAAAAAAAATCATTTAGATATGACTAGTGTTAGAAAAAAAGTGTGTGTGGGAGGGTCCAGAAAAAAATATCGTACCGGCTTCTTTTTTTTCTCTCGATGGCCTTGGTATATGTATGTAGTCTGTGCCAGACGTCGCCAACCTACGGCTCCTGTGCCAGACTAGGCAAGCAGGTCAATTTTCAGTGGCATGTGGAAGAACCCCAAAAACTTCAAAAAGGAGATACCGGGTATTTTCAATACAACTAAATAGGGACTTACAGGTCAAAATGTGAGACCCGGACACTGCTAGCAGCAACTGAAAACAAGTTGCAGGCATTCGAAAATAAATTCGTGAGAAAAAGAATTCGAATATCCTACTAGAACACAGGACTCATGGGATAGAATATCCTAAATTGACAGCCGCTCAAGATAGGCAAAAATGGAGAAAGAAGGCTGTTGAGGTGTCCATTCGGACACAACGGTCAATGGATTGATGATGATGATGATGACAATAGTCAAAACAACGTGCGTCAGGATAATAAATGGCTGCTGCGGGCCAAATGCAACAGTTTCTTTCATTAGAGAGTCACCACATGCCCTCATTCGCTGTCCAGAGGCAGGCTGTAAAAAAAAAGTATCCCGTCGGACCAAATTGATCCATAGAGTCGTTGAAGAAGCGTTCACCAGTTTCCGTGGCCAATGCATACTAGGTGATTGTGTGGCCAGCACTATGCACAACCACCTTTACTATACCACAATTAAGGCTAGGTACCCATCAGAGCTGGGTAGACTCAGGGACACCCTCAAATCCTGGGAAAAAAATCCTAGCCTGCATCAGGATTCGAGCCCAGGACCCTTGGGTCGCCAGTCGAACGCACTGCCGCTCGGCTACCGTGCCTCATTGTAGTCTACAATATTCAAGGATCTTCACTAACCTGTGGGTGGGTCGTTGGTGGGGCTCCATTGACGAGCGTTGAGTTATCGCTCGCCATTTGTCATGGTCTTGTGGCGCTCTTTTGGGAGCCCATGAAGGACTGGTTGGTCCAATCTTTTACATCGTCTGCTCATCTTTTGGGAGCCCATGAAGGACTGGTTGGTCCAATCTTTTACATCGTCTGCTCATCTTTTGGGAGCCCATGAAGGACTGGTTGGTCCAATCTTTTACATCGTCTGCTCATCTTTTGGGAGCCCATGAAGGACTGGTTGGTCCAATCTTTTACATCGTCTGCTCACCTTTTGGGAGCCCGTGAAAGACTGGTTGGTCCAATCTTTTACATCGTCTGCTCATCTTTTGGGAGCCCGTGAAGGACTGGTTGGTCCAATCTTTTACATCGTCTGCTCATCTTTTGGGAGCCCGTGAAGGACTGGTTGGTCCAATCTTTTACATCGTCTGCTCAACTTCTTCGCTGCCGGAATCTTTTTCTTCCTCTCTGCATTGTGACATGCAGGAGAATCTTTGCAATGCCTTTAAATATCTTGCTACGTGCCCATATCATCTCAGTTTTCTGCCCTTGATGGCGGTGAGCAGACCGATGACATTAACGATTCGTTTGCAGACAGCCTCATTTATGATATGCTCCGTGTAGGTGATGTTCAGGATCTTGGGGAAGCATATTATTTCTAGGGCCCTGATCCTTTTCTGTAGAAGTTCTTAAACCTTTATACTAAGACAGTATATAACAAAATGAGGTCTGTGGTTTTATTAGTGTGACTTTGTCAAAGCATCACGCCGCAATAAACTGAGGGACACAGACAAGGTCTTAACCATTTATAAATGATTTATAGGCCTATACTTATAATCCTTTCACGCTAATGACAGACATATTGAATAACGACACATTATATATTAACAATGTCAGAATCAAAATGTAGGCTACCACATGAACTGTTTGGCCACTGGAAAGGATTTGCGTTGAAACATAATATATAAATTTTCCTTGATAAAAACTCCAAAACATTCAATTACTTCCCTTATGTTGGCTCATTCATATCGACATTATAAGGATAGATGAGCTTTAGAAGTAGGGGAGAGCGGAGCAAGTGTGCGGGTTATAGTAGTTGTCATTGTCGCTATTTCTATGGTTTGGTACATATAAATGTTGTAGATATTGCCTATATATATATAATGACTGCCCAGTTGATTTTATTACATTGCCTTTAATAGGTTGCTGTTGTTATTTTTCAAAATTAAACAAGGTCAAAACCGTTTTCGGAATAACTTGTTGATCTTTTTGTTATTTGTAGGCCTACACTATATTAACGTTAGCTATGTTGCCTTTAATATTTAATACATTGATAATATTGTAGTGATGGGATTGCTTATGTTGATGAACTAGTCATTGACAGTCATACACCATAACAATGTGGAAGCTGGAACTAATAGGCTACCAACTGAATGGAAAGAGAGGCATATCTCATCAAACTCCCCAAACAGGGTCAGTTCTTGCTCCAACTATAGAAGAATAACGCTCCTGTCAATCCCTGGCAAAGTTTTGAATCGAGTGATATTAAACAGATTGAAAGAAGCATGCAGTAGATCCTCACCTTAGGGAGCACCAATCAGGCTTTATAAAGGGCAAACCCTGCACATACCAGATTGCAACTGTAGACTACACATTATAATTATATTGGGACCATCGTTAGAGTTGAACTCGCCACTGAATATCAACTTTATAGATTGTTACAAAGAATATAATTAGATGGACCGCTTGCTGTAATATTTCTGCTATTTGATTTCTCGAATGACTTCTTTTCGGAATTCTCGATTTCTTTTTGCACTGTACACTTCCGTTTTATTTAATCGCTTTGATTTTCTCAATGAAATATTTAAATTAAAATCGAAAGTATAGGCCTACAGCGGAAACATTTAGGCCAACGTAGAAGTCATTTAAGACGTTATTGGTTGCGCACGAAAAAAAGAACTGTGCCTTTTTCTTGTTTACTCTTAACAGTTGGCATTTTTCTTGGTGAAAAGACATATAGATAGTCTTACTTCAATTAGATTAAAATATTTGTTGCTCATGTCTTTTATAAGAGTTCACTAACTTTTTCTGTCTTTATTGTTCTATAAATTTTACAATCATCTACAGATAACCTTATTACTTTTATTCCCGTGTCGATGCAATTGGGTAAGTCTTTAATATAAATTATAAATAGTAGGGGTCCTAGAACAGTTCATATTGTGGAACTCCTGATCCTTGAGTTTACAGTTAGGCCTATTGTTGATTTAGAGCCATTAATTAGCACAGCTTGCTTTTAGTAAACAATAGATAGACCTTCCAGGTACAGTCTGTTACAGACCAGGTAAGTAGGGCTGCATAGACTTCTCTCACCATTCTTTATCCTGCTATAAATCGATTGAGTTATAAAGATGGCAAAATAGTATACAATGGGCATTGTGGCAACAGCTGAATGACCTGGATTTTCGCAGATGACCTGGCTCTATTACCACACTCACAAGTTACAACAGATCCAGGAGAAAACGAACAGTTTTGCACAGCTTGCATTGTCTTAAACATACACAGCTGAAAAGTCAACACAGAGACGAAAACACCTATAACAATAGCAGAGATATGGTTGGAAGAAGTTTAACGTGTTATTACTTACATTGGCAGCATTGTAGATAAGCAGAGAGGGACAGACACAGATGATCATCGGCAAGGCACGAGCAGCCTTCAATCAAATTTTAAAAAATTAGGATTGTTGCATCTTATCAATTAATTAAAACGAAAATTTCTTCAACATCACCGTAAAATCTGTTTTGCTCATAGATCTGAAACATGGAGGACTCCATAGACTGGATGTGGAAGATGCAGGCATTCATAAATTTATGCCTCCGAAGGATTTTCAAGCTACGTTGGCCCAATGTTATCAGCAATGAAGACAGGAAAAGAAGCAGCCAAAAAAATGGCTCCGAGAAAAGAACTTGAAGCAGACACCAGCACGATGAGACAAAACTGGAAACAGCTGGAGAATCTAGTCTAGGACCGGGATGTCTGGAGAGCCTTTGTTTGTGGCTATGCCCCTGGCTAGGAAACAGGTACAGTACCGTGATGATATAATAAGGGGCATCTACAAATGAATGATTTAATGTAGGTAAATGTTTTTTAATCAAGGATTTTAAAAAAGCACCAGTGTAATGAAAATGCCCCCCACCCATCTCCAACCCAGTAAAACTTATTTTTGGAAAAAAAAATTTTTTTGGGGGGGGGGGGGGGACGTGGCAGAACACTTGAACAAATGAATAATCATCAGCCTAACGTCTATGTGCCAAGTTTCAGCTTGATTGGATGACAGGGAGTGGGTTAGTAATCATTCTGAAACATATTATACATACAGCCATACATACAAAAAGCAAAGTTAATATAAAGAATTTAAGAAATTAGAATATTAGACAAACTAGTGTAACATTAAAAAACAAAGACAAGATTGGGAAAAATACTTGTTATTTATCACAATCTCAAAATAAATAGTAACATGTCTATTTCTATTACAGTAAATAAGCAAATATATGGCACATTTCATTCAAGAACACAAAAGCCTTCCACCGGTTTGAATATAAAAAATACATAGGGTAAATATTCAAATAACAAATACCTTTTCCCTCCACAAATGTAGATGCTCATTGATACATGTTTTATTAAATACCATTAAACAACTAATGCCTAATTTAATCCTTCCAAAAAAAAAAAGAGATGAATGTCAAAATATATGTTATCTGGCTAATTAGTAAGACTTATAGATTCAGTATTTGTAATATAAAAACCTTGAAACAAAATTGTATTCACTTTGCCATTAGAAACTATATTGCCCATAGCATAGGAGATTTGAAGAGTTGGTTTTACACTTGGTAAAGTTTCTTTCTTTACTTTAGTATTAGGCTCAAGATAATATATAGCATATAATGCTATTAAGAACATAACATTTATTACACATTGCCTTACAAAAAGTAAAAGTCCAAATTTAAATCATTTCTTCTCAACCTAATCAGAGCTACTGAACAAAAATTATAATGCATCCAGGGCCGGATTTTCCTATCCTCTAACTAGGCTTCAGCCTAGGGCATCAAGATCAAGTGGGGCCTACATTCAAATTGTTAGCAAAATTAAAAATACACTATTTGAAAAACTCTGCTATCATTCAAACTCATGAAAATTTGGAAAATCCTAGGAATGCTTTGTTAACGTACTTAACAAGAGCAAAAGGAAAAACTTTAAATTGGATTAGTTATTGTTATAACTTTTTTTTATTAATTATCCGAGCCACATTTTTTAGAAAGGTGAGTACCAATCACAACATGTTTTGTTTAACATATTGATATAGCCTGTATCACAGTAATGATGTATTTTATTATCTCTCATGTAATTTACAAACTTAAAAATGGGAGGTGAAAGGGCCTTATAAGTGGAATAGCCTAGGGCCTCTATTCATCAAAATCTGGCCCTGAATGCTTCCAACATGTATTACACTATGCTATGTGTTGATTTTATGTGTACAACAGTAACATGGTTTTACATTTTATAGTGGAACTTAATATAGATATAAATTGTAACAGGTCTAAATTAATACATCTTTTAAATCAGCTGTCCAGTTAAGAACATTGGAAATAAATAACTGGTAAAACAGAAAATTTATAGTAGAATCAAATGCAGTGTTGTTGTTTGTTTAGTTTTTTTTTAAAATAAAAACAGATCACTGGATAATTAAAATAAGAATTTCTTAAGAAGACAGTCACCAGGATATTTTGTACATAAAAAAATTGTGTAATAACTTGCTGTAAAAAAAAATACAATAATAAAAAGCCAATACTGTGTATAATATAATTTCACATTCAAAATTTGTTAAATAAAAGTCACCAAAATAAAATTCCATGGGATCACAATCAGAGTATCAACATAATATGGCACCTTGTGGCGAGCTACATAACTTATTGAATCTATCTAGAGCATAACTGAAATTAGCTTTACATATCATTTACTGCCAATTCACAGGGATATTTGTTTTTCAGTTGAAAAAAAGAAGATTATTACTTCACTATAGTCATGCCACTATATTCACAAAATAACTGCAATGTTTATAGTGACCACACTATAAGCCATATGCCATTAACCACAATATAACAAGTCCAATAGGACAGAAAGCATGACTAATTACAACAACAGAAATGGGAATCAAATCAGGTTAATTAGAGGAATGATACATTAAATCACCAGAATATAGGAAGAGTTACAGCTCATACTCAAGTAAAACAATTTATGCTGTTGGATAATTCATTTTTAAAACTTGAGCAAAACATTTTCTCATTTTCATTTTCAACATTTTTGTTTCATTTGAATGTTTGTACATTGAAAAAAAAATGTAGTCTAGTTTATTTGAGTTTTAACTTACTTTTCATTAATGTGACAGATTATTTTAATAGATTTTGCATAAACCTTTATATATGTTCTTTCTTTATTCTAGTTAAACTTTAAAACCAGTTGATCTAAAATTTCAGAAAAGCTCAAAACAATGATAGAGAAAATATTCAAGCTTGTTATAATTATAAACGTAATTTAATTGTAAAATACAACTAAACCATACTATTTTTTTAAAGGGAACTTTCCTCTTTTTTACATCCCAAGAGTTTTTTTTATTGTAGATGATTATTACTAAAATATTATCAGAAAACATGTACAAAAAAACACACTTATTTCTACTTAAATCCATATAAAAAATATAAATGGATCTGGATTTCTTTTTTTGCTCATAAGGTATGCCTAACTTTAAACATAATATATTTCAACACTTATAAGTAAAAACACTCCAAAATAATGATGATATTAATTTCAACAAATTTGCTTGAATTATGTAAGAATGAATTTATGTCATGAATGTACCGGTATCGGAAAGTAATTTGTACAATTAGTAAATCATTTAGAAAGCCCGTGCCTTCAACTTACATCTAGTATACAAAAGGATAAAATTCTTTTTATCCTTGAATTGTGTGAAAAAAAAACTACAGATCTGAATGGGATTTGATCCCAGGTATGCTTAATATTAATCCAGTGCTGCGCTATAGAGAAACAATGCTTCTAAGTACTGGAAAGCTGAAATTTTCTTTAAATTGTTCAGTCAAGGACTGAATTCACTACTAACTTTTAAAATATACTAAGTTATAGCCACTTATTCTACCCTCGAACAAATTCTTTATTTGGTATGTTCACAGTTGGCAAACCAATGTTATAGTCTAAATCACTTCCATCATCATTATCCTCAAAGGACTCCTGGTTCAGACCATGTTCTGTTTTATTATTGACAACATTGTTTTGCTGTTCAGGTCTCTGATGGTCCTTGACCTTTAAATAAGGGTCAAAATATTTTAACTCCTCTTTAGATTCCTCTTCTTTCATGTTATGTTCCCTTTCAGAATTATTTTTGGACACATTTGAGAATCCCTGATACACAGATTGTGGTTCTGTCATGTAGTTTTGGTGATGAAGTCCACATTCTTCCATTCGCAGGTTCGAGCCATTCTTCAGTGACTGGTAATCTTTACAATGTGTTGCTATAAAATCTTTTCCTGGAGAAGGTGAAAAGTGTTTCCCTTGATTCAATACAAATTTTGATTCCAGGTTTGGTCTGTAATCTTGTTTTGGGGTAGTTTGGATTTCTATGTTTTGAAGAGGACATGCTTTTTCGCAATGTTCGTTCTTGCTCTGATAAATGGTGTCTACATCTGATGTTTTTACTGGTGATTTATCTGGAGAGCGTAACTTGCTATTTTCAGAAATGGATTCCTTAAGTGGTATTTTCACCATGTTCCGCATTAAAATAGAATTTGATACATCACATTGTTGGGATTTCCTGAAATTAACTCTGCTTGAGTCTATGTGATCTGTGGTTACTATCATATTTTTTGAATCAAAGGGACCGTGTGACATTTGATTGGTCACGTGATTAAAAAATGTATTTTTGGTGTATGAATATGAGTTATCTTTCTCTTTACTAAAAAATGAAAAATGTCCAACTACGCTGTCTAGTTTACTATGAGCTGTTGTGGTATACTCAGATCTTCCCGCGTCTGAAAATGTGCACGGATACTCTTGCCCCAAAATTGTTGTTGCCTGGCTTGCCGCACCACCCTCACTGTCCGTGGATAAGCCTAAATTATAGTTATCGTTAAATAGGTTATCGTCATCATCCCTTATTCCTTGAGCTAAAAATGAATCTCTGCCTCTGCTGCTTATAGAGTTGATTCCTTCATGGTGTCGCTTCAGGTGAATTTTCAATGTGGAGTTCTGCGCTGTGGCATAATCACAAAACAGGCATCTGTATGGTTTCTCACCTGAAATAAACATTAAATAATAGAAGAGTTATAAATAATGCTGGAAAAAGTACAATTTTTTAAAAAGTTCAAAAATTTTTTTTTTTTACAAATTCAATATACAAAAAGGTTATTACCCTCACAGTAGTCTAAATTGGCCCAACATTTGGCCAGAAATTTTAGTAAGTAAGTACCCGTCGGATCGAACTGATCCATAGGTCCGATGATGCAGCATTCACCAGTTTCTGTGGCCACGGCATACTGGGTGATTGTGTGGCCAGCACTATGCACAGCCGCCTTTACTTTACCCCAACTAAAGTCAGGTACCCATCAGAGCTGGGTAGACTCCGGGGCACCCTCCAGTCCCGGGAAAAAATCCTAGCCTGCACCAAGATTCGAACCCGGGACCTTCGGCTCGCCAGTCGAGCGCTGCCGCTCGGCTACCGTGCCCCTTAGAAATTTTAGTACTAGAAGAATATTGGGCCAATATATAGTGAACTGTTTGGGTACAAATGTATACATTGTGCAGACAGCTCAACATGTCAGTTGTAATAACCTACAATTTAAATATCATAGGCACATGGGGAAAAGAAAGGGAGGTGTATGTAGCCTACGTAACTATTAATAGGCCAAACCAATTTCATGTCGTCAACTTTAAATCACTAAAATAAATTATTATCTAGAATAAACAGAGACTTTTAAAAAATGTAACGTGTCAACTATTGATAATTAGTTGAAATATTAGCTTTTTAATAGTTAAGAGGAAATTTTGCACCAATTCAAAATTAGCCAGCTACCCCCCCCCCACACACACACACAACTGTGCACTCTATCTTCAATTTATACTATTTGCCGCACCCCTTGCCCTCATACCTACCCAACTTTGCATTATCTACCTCCCTCCCACTACCGTGCAATCCTGGCTACTCCTCTGTTTATAAGAGAAAAAAATTGTTATAATTTGTGGTTGCATTGGCACAGTAATTCTTTGTTGCAACCGCAAAGACATGAGCACAGTCATAATGAAAAAGCGTTGGCCATGTGTTAATTTAAGTAGAGAGGAAGTGAACATCTGAAAGACAGCCCTACAGAGGGAAAAAGAAAGAGAGGGTGACCAAAAGTAACTTGACCCAGAACAGTAGAGCAAGAATTAAAGGAATTTGGTCATTCCTGGGGTACGATCGGAATTGTTGCACATGACAGACAAAGATGGAAAGACTTTGTTGCTGCCCTATGTGCTAACGGCCTAACGGGCAGTAAATAAGTTTTTTTTTTAAAGGTGAATCTACCTGTGTGTATTCTGTAATGAACCTTCAGGTGACTCCGTTCAACTGTGGAATAGTCACATTGTTGACACTTGAAGGGCTTCACACCTGTACATAAAGAGGAGAGGCAAAATAGAGTCACTTGAGCAGAATATTTTGCTTCTTGTAAAGTGTGAGTGGGAATCTTTTCATACAAAAATTAGCAACTAATTTATTTTAATGTGCTCACTGTAAAGATGTATCAATTTTTTAAAAATAATGAAGAAACTAGTAAATTTTAACCAGTTAACTGTTGTTGTCCAGTAGGCTATGCCTTAAAGTAACCTAAATAATTGGGTAATCTAACTTCTTTCTAAAATCTAAAATCTTTCAATTCCTTAAACATAATATTAGGTAAATCTAACTTCTAAGCTTAGGGTTCGATATGAAAGAGATGCTAATGAAAATACTATATTGTTGACCACCGGAAGCAAACATTCTAAAGTATTCTTCTATTCTGGCAAAAGCTGTTGATGTCAAATATTTGAAATGAGATGGAGTCCAGGAAGACATGACGTGAACAATCAATTAGAAATTATTCTAAGGCAATTTATGTAGTAAGCCGTTGCGGTGATGTGTGTAACCCTAAAAAGTCTACGTAGATACATGGATGTTAAATGAATCCCATGCCCTCAAAGAAAGGGGCCCTAATTAGATCTGGTTTTTACCAGCTTGACAATCTGTCAGTCGTCACACGTACGTAAATGTAAAGAATTACATAGAAATGTTTACAATTTAAAAAAGAAAAGTTCAAATTGAAATCAACAAAATACGAGCAAATTACAGTTTAAAGGAGTGACGAGGCGCGATTGGAAAAAAATAATAATTTTAATATCAGTCAAAGACAATATATAGGCCTATAAGCTAGATTCTAGTGTTTCAAGTTTCAACTACTAGGTTAAATATCAGTAGGCCTTCTGAAAAGTCGCCTTCGTAAAGGTAAGATAAGGGAGACTTTTTAATTAATTGATACGTCTTATCGACCTTTTAAAAAGGACTTGGTAAACATTTCACATTTCTTCGCTCTTGTGTTTATGTACGTCCTTGATTGCTATTTTATCTATCTTTAAATTGTTTTGTCTTTTATTGAGGTTAGATATGTGTAATGGTGATAAAGAATAGCACACGCTGCTGTAAAAGTTTAACACAGGCCCACAGGACAGATAACACATGCAGAAGAGTTGACCAGTACACGGACTTAAAAAGCTTTTTCACAAGCAAACAAAAAATGTGTCTGCACTCAAGCTGGAAATGGTCAAGGCATCGTGCCAAATAGCCAAATAGTTGGTCAGTAAGTGGACACATGGACTGAGTCGTTGGGTGCGAAATGAGAAAGGGCCTGGCATGGAGAAAGTCCAGAAAGAAGGATAGGGAGATTAAAGTATTTGTTGTCACCTGTGTGTTTGCTCATGTGTTTCTTCAGGTGAATTCTCTGATTGAAGGCCTGGTCGCAGTGGATACACTTGAATGGTCGGGACGTCGGGTAGCGTCTTTTCTTCATCAGCTTGGCGTCCAGCATCTGCAGCTCGTCTGTATCCATCCTGGATTGCACATCCGTCGTTTGTGGGCCCGACTCTTCCAGGGACTCAGAATGTGACCTATTAAGATAAACAACCAAAAATCAATGTAAAGTAAATACACTTCATATTATGACTATGTAATTTGATAGTAAAATAGTATTAGATGGTCAAAGATAAGTAGAAACCCACACACATATTGACAGTACATGGTTAGATTTAAGATAATCAAATCACGAGAAAAGAAACAAATACTACTCTGACCTAGCCAAACAGATTTGAAACAATAATCTTTAGACTTGATTTTCAATGCCACCTACTCTAGCAACCAGAGTTAAATTCCCAACGACTGAGACAGAGATTTACTCTCTTGGTGCCCCGAACTATTAGTGGACAAATTTACTTTTTCTTTCTTCAGAAAATGTGAATTTTGAAACTTTGAAACATTTCATTAATTCATTGTTTAATAGGCCTACTAGGTTTTACAAATTGATAATTAGACCTACAAAAGTGTGTTTTAAATTAGGTTGAGATCATATTGTGTAGCAGTTTAGAATATGCATGTTTTTGTTTCCCTCTTGTACTATTTCTTCCCTCTCCCAACTTATAACTATTTTCCGTATCCAACACGCAACATTATAGGCCTATTATTTATCCGCCTACCATGCAATCCTGGCTACGCCATCTTTTAATTAGATGAGTTCACTGTGAACTGCCGCGAGACCTTCTTACCGTGTAACAAATACACTGGGACTGATAACGTAATATTAGCTTATCTTTACACACGCACAAAAATCAACAACAACAACAAGTGTTGATAAGACACACACACACACACACACTTGAAATGAGAATCACGGAAATAAACATCAAGATGCCCATCACGCCATCAACTAATGAACCATGTGGGCGTCGGTCGGTAGGAGGGCGGTCGCTCTCTGCCCCGCCCCCTACCTGACTCATTATCTAACCGATATATAAGTGGCTCTTAAAAAAAAATACCGGACCAGCCTTCCGGCTCCTGTCTCTAGGGAGTAACAATGCAAAGTGTTGGACCAAGGGGCAGCGGGGCCACACCAAGATCCTGTTCGAGACTATCTACCCCGCGGCACGTCGATAAAGGCATGTCGCGTAACATTGTGTTCGGTCTCCGCAGTCTATACATGCACTACACTTCACTCCCCCACTTTCGGATTTCCCCTAAGATCACTATTGTGGCAGATTGCTCGTATACATGCACTGTCGCCCGGTAGCACAAATCACACAATATGGGTCTGGACATCCAGGCACCCAGGGCGGGTTCGAGACGGACCGTTGCGCTCATTGCTTCCCTCCCTACTGAGGCTAAGGTCCTCTCGGCAGTGCAATGAACCTCGGACGCCCAACTGGGGCTGTCCCAATGCGTTTGCCCGCCGGTGTATTCTTAACGTGAATGTATCGGCGGCTTACACACTTAGCCAGTCTTTTGAGGCCCTTGGGTACAGAAGTGCTTTATCTAATCACAAAAAAAAAAAATGACATTATGGAATAGTATCTGCCCACCTTTTTTCTTCTCTTTAGGTGTTGCCATTTCTTGCTCTTCCCCCCCCCCCTCTTTCCCCCACCAATAAACAACTCCGGTATGATTTCTGCTATTGCTGTATATAAGGTTAATCTAATTTAGTTCATGAACCATGGTTCAAGTTCATGAACTGGATGAAAAAAAAATGGGGGGGGGGTAGAATTTTAACAGAATGATGAATAACTGTTGAAACTGTGAAAATGTTTAGTAAGCAGCGACCTACAATCTGCACCATCATGTATGACAAGGGGATTATAAACAAACAATATTCATTGAAATTAAGGGGGGGGGGGCGGTAGTGTTATAACCTCAATGCCACAGTTAGCATGTGTCTATCTCATAGATTATAGGCCTATTATAAATAAAACAAACATATATGATATATGGGATATGTTTAATGTATAGGCCTACATTTATTTATTATTATTATTATGCTTTATATTTATTGTCGCAATTTAAAATATAATATGTATGGTACGTGTGGTTGGAACAGCTGATTATAGGCCTACTGTAGATTGTAGATTAATGTAGATCATACAAAATGCACAACTGATATTTAAAAAAGCTCATATAATGAAACCGGAATTGCTTTTGGTTTCATACAAAAAAAAAGGTCTACCATAGATTATAAATACATATGCCTATTTTTTTTTCTGCACCATAAAGTTGTATAATATTTAGGCTAGATATTTAGTATTCTAGGAATATATTTAGGCTAGATATTTAGTATTCTATGAATATATTTAGGCTATATATTTAGTATTCTAGGAATATATTTAGGCTAGATATTTAGTATTCTATGAATATATTTCGGCTATATATTTAGTATTCTAGGAATATATTTAGGCTATATATTTAGTATTCTAGGAATATATTTAGGCTAGATATTTAGTATTCTAGGAATATATAAAGCATACTATTTATTACCTAAACAGACATTTTGTCTTATTTTAAAACATCCGTAGTTTTAGAACTTAAATTTATTTTAAAACGAAGCTACATTATTCTGTAATAGAGAAATATTCTGTGGGTCAGGAATGGTAATACGGAGTGTCACTGTACTTCCTGTCAGCTAACAACTGTTACACTACAGTAATATAAACACCAAGGGAAGTAGGTTGTTCCATACAGTACATTTTTCCGAGTGGCATTCGAGCATGGAATGGGTTACCTGAACAAACCAGGAAAACCAGTAACTTAACATCATTTAAAACATTAACAAAGTTGCAAGACTTTGAGACTCGGACCACGGATAAGCGTAGGACGCAATAATCTTTTTTTTTATAGAAGGAGCGTCTGTAATGTATAAGATAAGATAAGACAACAAAAAGTTCAGAATGTAGACCAAGCGGATTCCTTACCTTGATGTCCGGGTGTGTCTAAACTGACTAACGCTCAATGTCGTCACGGCCATGTTGTTCCTTTTCTCCGCAATGTTTGGAGTGTCTTCCTTTTCCTTAACGTTGTCCAGTAAAACGTGTCCTTCGAAATAGGACAACGGCTGGGACTCAAAACCTCGCACGTTGGACAGATGCTGACCGGAGAACGTCTTTTCCCGTCCGTCGTCTGAACTGTGTCTGTGATGCTGGAACTGGCGAGAAGGGGAAGAGTCGAGCTCCTTCACCGAAGCCACCCTCCTTTGATAGTGGGCGTGCCCGCTTGGATCTGACAGCTGAGTTTCAAGGGTGGGCTTGGATGTCTGGGTGTGACCTTTCAGATCAGAAGGCGGTTCAAGGCTGCCGCTGAATGAGTACGATTTCCCGCTGTAGAAAGAAGAACTTTGAGCAGAGGTCAGAGGTCGATTAGTGCTTGGACTGGGCAGTTTCGTGAGTGCGTAAGGTGCTGATTGATTCAAGCGGAGGTCAAAGGGTGAATCTTCAAGTTTTGGTGGCATCAAATGCCCAAGGTCGACGTTTGTTTTCGACGACAAATCCGAGTTGATTTGTGTTTGCAAGTATGGCGTGTATCTGTCTCCAGGGGTGTGTAGCCGCTGTGTAAGAGACGAGGCAGGAAGAGGGACACCTGAACCAGCCTCTCTCCTGACTGACGCCTGCTTGGTGTTGACGGTTCCATAATCCTCGCAGAAAGTATCGTCTGAAACGGACGCCCTAATCAGCTGCTCAATGTTTTGCTCTATTGTGAACCCGGGCTTAAACCTGGCGCTCGGCATCCTCGACATGGCAGCGCTGTCCGATCTTACCCCACGACCATCAACCGCGGTCACTGTTGGAGCATCGTTCGAAACCTCCTCTGGCTCCTGCTTCAGCACCGCACACGGAAATGTGTCTCCAAAATGTGTCTCTTGTTCAGAGGTTTGTCCTCTCTGGAGCAGTTCCTTGAGCTTTACATGCCTCTCCTTTTCATTCCTCCTTGCGTTGGTGGAGTCTTTGCTGTGATATTTCTCTACCGGGAGATCACTTGATAAAACTTCTTCACAAATTTCCGGGTTGTCGTTGCTGAAGACACCAATGTCCTCTCCTCCAATTGATTCGCTAGAACAAAGACTTGGTGTGTTTGCAGACGCTGGAGAGGCTTCTTGGCCATTTTCATGGAGTAAAAACTTTCGCTTCTTTGGCAAAGCTGAAGCAGAGTTCGAGGTTTTCTCCTTGGCGCCTACATCGTCAGTGATTTTAAAAGCCCTGTCCTTATCGCCATACTCTGGCGACTTCTCTCCAGGGGTTTGACACGGAAGCGATAGATCCGTGGGCAGTTCTGTCTCACAGGTCTCAAGCGGCCCACTTGGGCAGTTCGGCGGGCAGTTCGGTGTGTTCGTAGTGCTATAGTCTCCCCCCTTGGTGGGAAACAAGTGGGCCGGCGGAGGCAGCCGAGCAGAAACATTGGTTATAAGTAGTGGTCCTTTCTGTATGTAAATCTTCATCTTGTGGTCAAGCTGAACATGCTGTAGCAGTCCACGCGCCGTCATAAACACGCGAGAACACACGGAGCACGTCAGGGGCGATGTTGTGTCTGGAAAAAAAAAATATGCCCTTTTAAAAAAAATATGGTCTACGAGAAAAAAAAACAGAAATACTTGCTATGATATATTAATCAATATAATCAATACCAATGAGCTTATTCCCAGAATGTTTTGGTTCCATCCAGTGCAAAAACACCCACGCCAATACATTTTTTGTCCAGACCAATCGGTCACCTCAAAGTCTATTTAAAAAGTTAAATCCGAAAACGAAAAACAAGTAAACGTAATCCCGTCGGACCAATCTGATCCATTGGCGGGGGAAGCAGGGTTCACCCTGTGGCCACGACATACTAGGTGGATTGTGTGGCCAGCACAATGCCCAGCCGCCTTTTACTTTACCCCCAACTAATGTCAGGTACCCATCAGAGCTGGGTAGACTAAGGGGACACCCTCTAGTCCCGGGGGCAATTCCTAGCCTTCACCAAGATTCGAACACTGAACCTTCGGTACGCCAGCCGAACGCGTTGCCGGCTCGGCCACAGTGAAGGTTTTGGTTTCCATCCAGAGCAAAATGGCCAAGCCAATATATTTGTATCAGGACCAATCAGTCATGTTAAAATCAACTTCATATGTTTATCCAAATAGAGAAAAACAAGTGGGTCATTTAAAAAAAAAAAGAGAATAGAGCCGCTGCTTAACCAATGAAATTTTAGAGAAGCTTCTGAAAACTAGTTCAATGATAGGCCTATCGTCTGAAGAAAGCCGCAGATTTAAGCGACCTTGCCTCTTATCTCTGAACTATAATACATTGTAAGACAGCTTATTGTCTTGTGTATGTGTGTGTGCTGTTCTCTTTTCCTAATGGACCTACATTTTAAATTCTAAAAAAAAAATTATCTCAGGAATTCAAATTTTAAAAAATTGTACGCCAGTTCTTGGACAGACAATCACGTGACCTGGTCAAACAGACGAAATTAATTAACAAGGAGTAGCGCGGGTAAACAAAAAAAGTTTCCTACACTCACAGCACCATGCCCTCCACCGCCCGTCAGCACAAACACGCACATGCGCACACACACACTCTCGGGCACTAGCAGACGGCGTTGAGCTGAATCTGACCTAACGTTAACAAGCTCTCATTAAGTATAGTTATTTAACATTACCGTACCTTTCAACAAGAAAACATAAATAAAAACCGTTACAAAAGCAAACGACACACACACACAAACAAAATCATAGACCCATCTGTCCACATGAAAATAACAAATAACAAATTAACACGTTAATAACAAAAGCCTACACCAAGTTTCATGTTACTGTACTTGTATATATTTTTTAGCTGATAAATTGCATCAATCACTTTTAATAATTTTTTTTAAAGACTTCAGGTCATATCAACTTTTTTGACTTCTATTTCATCATCACGGTTCCTCTCAAATGCGTGGATCCCATTGACCAGCTCTTGTTTATAATATGGTCAAGCTATTGATAAACGTATGCATATATGAACGACCCCTAAACAGTTGCAAGCCACAAGATTTAACCCGTGATATTAATCATCACTGTCAGCCTTCTAAGATTTAGGGGGGGGGGGCTAAGATTATCCCGGTAGCGATAACACACCACCTTACATATTAATGCACCACGTGACCACGTGACAATAGAGAAGAACAATAATAATAATAACAAGACGACCTTTTAAAAAAAATGGAATTTAAGCAAATGACATCTCATCCTAGGCCGACGGTTCCCTACCTTCGGGAACTAACTCGAGGGCACGTTTTGGGATAAGAGGAAAACAAACTTAAGGAGACGCACGTACAATTAAGCCATTAGTGTAGAATGTAGATCCACAGGCAGAGCGGGAACGAAGTTTCTGCCACACGGATGTCTGCTCAAGGCACTTTACGCGTGTTGGCGCGCCATCAAGGATTTGTTGTTGATGTGACAGTAATAATGAAAAAACATTTTTAATATGACGCTTTGCATATGGAATTAAAGCAGGTTTGTGTTTGTGTGTGTGTATTATACAAGAGAGAGATTAAGTGAATCATTTTTCTCATCAACACACCTAACAGTTAACCCGCTGTGTCATCATTGTTGGCTGTTTTATTTACGTCACGCCATTTGTCACATTTTTTGTATCGCCCTTTGGGAACTGATGACGGACAAGCCGGGACATTTTTTTTTTAAATTGTGTCCTGCCAGATTTTCTTGTGTGTATCTTCTTCTTCCTTCTTGTACTGTGCCCTGCAGTATGTTGTGTTTTTTTGGCAAGACTTCGTACCAATTCGGTTTCTTGCCGTAGGTGGCGGTAAAAAGGCTTTCTCATGTCACTTTAATGGCACACAAAGATGCATGGGTGCAAATTGATAAGTATGTGTATAAGTTCCCAATGTAGGCGTTTACACTCCACTGGGGGAACCGACAATCTCTAGGCAGGGGGCGGGTATGATGATCCCAGGAGCAGTGGGGAGTAAAGTTATACTTAAAACACGGACGCTGAAACTGACCTCATTGAGACCCAGGGCGCCAGATCGCTTACCATAGAGCCGATTCTGTGTATTTTGTGTGGGGCAACCAATGTGGGGGAATACTAACCAAGATGTAATGTCTTACTTAAAGGTGAAGTTGGAATATAACAATGAGATGCAGTACTTAGATTTTTATATCTTGTAAGTGTACAGACGTTCCTGCTAGATAGAAGATTATTACGTCCACTAGGACCAAGAACTCCTGCAGGGCGGCAGGGATCGGTCGGCGGCAGGGATAGAACCCGCGACGTGTTGGTTGACATTCCGGTGAACTAACCGCAGGACCAGCCGGCCTTTACAACCAGTTTGGACAAAAAATAGGAGTTATACTTATTGGTTTAAAAATATGAAGGCATATAGACCTAGATCTAGTCAAAACAATTCTGCGGATGCCCGTCTGAAAAGTGACTTTTGTTTCCAAATGCGCAGTAATTTTAGTTGAATTGGTTGTGAAACTGAAAGGTTTGGTCCACTATGTCCTGATTCATATGGGACACAATTATTATTGTTTTACCAGTTAAAGCGACGAAATTGAATTGCATTTTCACAATAAAAAGGATGTGTTTTAAAAAATTTTTTTTTCAGCATAAATGAAGGTGTCAAGATGGCTGCCATCAAGTTTGTTTCTAATCTCAGTTATTCTTAGGGATCGTTTACATGTAGTTGTGTTTTCGGGACACTGTGTGTTCTTTTTTCTGTTGCTATTAACAATAAGCAAAATACTAAACTCTATAGTCACCTTTGTCAAAGACCACTGGACAGTATTGGAGACAAGGATATAGGTTAGTGCGCTAATGTTCCTTGTTCGAAACTGATTTTAATATTTGGTATTGTGATCTTTTTTTTTTTAAATACCTCATTAACTTTAAATAACTAAATTATCGAACTAATGTGTCAACCAATTCTATGAATAGACTTAAGTTTTTTCTTTTTTTTTCTTACTTACACATGCACGCACACAGTCACACACACACACGTATAAATTATTCGTTGTGAGTTCTTGTTGATTTTTATAAGTGCAATGAACTCAATGCAGTTCTATAAATAAGCTTAGTTGACACGGTGGAGGTTGTGCTTGGAAAGGGAAGATGGGGGCGATAGGCCTCTATTATAAATATATCTCTATTATAGGATGGAGGCTATTGGCAAGGTCTCTAAGTTGCAGATCTACCCCACCCCCACCTACCCCGCCCGTAGACTAACGAACCAACAAGAAAGTATCGATTATCTCACCGACAGTCACCCCCCCCCCCCACCGCCCCCACCACAACCACCATCCCGAGAAGTTCCAGTATTGATACGTGTGAGCTAATAGCCAGGCCCCAGTCTGACGAGCTTGGATTTTGACTGAGTGTCCGAAAACCAGGATGTACGGACGAGTTTCTGTGTGCGCGCACTCGTGTGTATGTGTTTGTGTGTGTGTATGTGATTTCCACTCAGTCCGTTTTAGGCACGAATGTGTTGAAGACTTCCGTGGTCTACTTTTAGCCACAATATACACACACACCGAAAGAGGACCCCAAACGAAAAAGAAAAGAAATGGGAGTTAGTATGGCAAACCCACTCCGATGCACTCAAACATCTCGAGTGCCGATGTCGATGCAACTTAAACAACAACAAAGCGTCACATGACTAAAAGTACCGCATACCCAGACTTTGTTCGATAATTCCCAGCGAGTCACCAACACCATGGGAGCTAGAAGACGTTCCACCCTTTCTCTCTCTCTCTCTCTCTCTCTCTCTCTCTCTCTCTCTCTCTCTCTCGTTGGTGATTTATAGCCTCTACCAAAAAGTAGATGTTCAGTAGCTATAACAACTGCACTGTAACAACTGCGCTGTGACAACTGCACTGTAACAACTGCGCTGTGACAACTGCACTGTAACAACTGCACTGTAACAACTGCACTGTAACAACTGCACTATAACTGTATTACAACTACAACTTTAACTAGTAGAAATGTTTTTTTTTACCATACGCCAGCAGCTAAAAATAATAATTTGCCTATATCTTGTCATTGATTAAAAATAGTGATTCGTTCACATCGAAATCTCCATCAGACGTCTTTTAAGATCAAAAGAATCTGATCAATTATTGCGTTCGCGATAATTGCTGCCAAAATATTTTTTTAAGCTTGAGTAGTCTTTGGTAGAAATATTAATGAATAATGTTAGATTCTTGTATTCAAATTGTATGTATTATTTTTAATTTAAGGGATAAAATGATGGAAAAAAAACAACAACGAGATAGCCAAATCCCACATATGAGATGCATCTTAGTATATTATTATAGGCCTATACAGCTCAGCGACCGACAGACTGACAGACGGATGGACGCCGGACGGATGGACCAGAACGATAGATAGAGACATAGAATAGATATATATAGAGAGAGAAAATCTATAAATAAATAGACAGATACATAGACATATAAAGTAAAGACGCTGCAAATGCATAGATCTAGAGTATTTAGGTACAGATCTCAATAATTCATCAACATAAAACTATCAACGTTGAGGGGGGAGAATTTAAAGGCCACGAACAACTTTAAACTTGAACTTTTTATTGGGGAAAAACTTTCAAGTCAGTGATGTATGTTGGTGTATGAATGATGTATATGTGTACGTGTGTTTCTTCAGGTGATAGATACATCTATTACCCATTCACTTGATTGAGCGATGCACTTCAAATGGTTTCCTTCCCTTAAGTACAGATAGTAAAGACCGATATCATTTTTAATGGGTTACAAAAAATGTGGTTGTTGTTGTCTTTTTTTACAATGTGTTGTACATACAGGCCATTCGGTTGCACATCCAGGGCGGCTCTACGGTTTATGATGCCCTAGGCGACAACAAATTATGCGCCCTCATTAAAGTGCCTTCGGCGGAGAGAAACTGAGTAGCCTAGTGTTAGGGCATACTTTCCTATTCTCTAAGACAATATTCTCTATTAAATAAAATACCGTTCGCCTTTCATTACCTAGTAATTCGTTTGCCTATGCTTGTAGCGGGCAGAAGTTCTAAACTTTAAATTTAGTTTTTAAATTAAATCCCCACATGTAAAAAAAAATCCTCAATTATGCGCACCCCCCCCCTTGCCAAATTTGCGCCCTAGGCGGCCGCCTAGATTGCCTATATGGACGAGCCGGCCCTGTGCAGTGTATGCTTGGTGAATGGTTAACGGGCATCTGGACACTTGCTTTTCAATCGTAACACGCGTACACTTGCAAGCACAAACACACACACAAGATCTCGAATTAGAACTAACAGCCCCATCCCTAACTTATTTGTCTTGTCAGCAGCTCTTAGGCTTACGGTCCTATTTTAAGAAGGATTGTTACAATGGCTAAACAACAATAATACTTCCACGAAAATCCTTCAATGAACGTAGGTACACACACTGATCTATAAAAATAAAATTTAATTTAATGGATTAGTCCCGGGAAACAATATTTATGACGCAAATAGCAAATAGTCCTATGCTTTCACTTACTTATAAAACTATATTTCCTAAACACGGGCCTTTAAATAGGGCCTACATTTCAGATTACTTAGTCCAGGCGTCGGCAACCTATGACACGCGTGCCAGACTTGACACGCAGAGCGATTTCCAGTGGCACGCGGAAGACCCTTTGAAAAAATACAATTCTTCTACAATAAATGGAGTGGTAGAGCAGGATGTTTTTTAGGCTGTTGGCACGCTGAATGAATTAGAAATCCTACTTTGGCACACTGTTATCAAAAGGTTGCCGTCCCTAGACTTGGTCTTCCTTTTTACTCCCTTTCTATTAACTTGTATTTTCTGTCTGCCTGCTAGCTTGGTTGTTAGCAAAACTTTGCATCGATTTTTCGACCACTTCCCGTCGTCCAATCGAGCTGAAACTTGGGTAGCAGACTTGTCCAGACTAACAATACATTCTATCAAATTTTCAGTATTATTGCCTTTAGAATAGTCACTAATACCTTCGAACAATTTGCGAATCGAAGAAAAAAAACATGGCTGCCTCTACCGGAAGAGACGGGAGTAAATAAACTTTTAGGATATATTCGTTTTTACGAAATAAATAGAATGAAAACGACACAATATAGCCGAAACAAAGCGAGTTATCTTTTTATGGTTTTTGCGGGCCAAAGCTAGAAAAAAAAAGGATGCGCAAAATTTTAGCGTGGAAATTCATAAGGTATGATATCACTTAGATCTATATTTATTTTAATCTATCAAAATATAAATAAAATATAAACTTAGTTTACAAAGAAAGGGAGTATAATAAAAACTGTGTTTTTATGGGTTAGTTTTTTTATCGTATAGATTTGCTCAATTATAGGTGATTTATTCCTACAACTCGCTTTTATGGATCAGTGAATGGTGTAAATCGTATATATAAAAAAAATGAATCTTCCGCTGGCCTAAATTTGCAAATACACATTTATTAAGGAGGCTCTACTGGGCTATCCATTCTCTTTATAGATCAAGTAGGTAACCTGGAACAGTGAGAAATATTGTTCACTGCCTATGGTGTTCAAAAATTAGCTTGTCATTAGCTAAGAGGACAAAAAAAAGCCAGAAGAGAAATGTATGTTGGTGTCGGGGAGGGGGCGCAAAGTCCATAACTTCTATATTAAAAAAAAGATATGGCGAGAGGGTAGGGAGCCAACATGTTAAATTTAGCCCTGTTCAAGGAGGTGAATGTTTTTTGACCCCCTTCCCATCTATACGATCACATGACCTGTCGCATTTCCGTAACGAATTATGTTTGACTTCACACATTCAGAAAAGTACCCGTCGGACCAAATTGATCATAGAGCCGGTTCGCCAGTGTGAGTGGCCACGGCATACTAAGGAATGGCCAGTGTGAGTGGCCACGGCATACTAAGGAATGGCCAGTGTGAGTGGCCACGGCATACTAAGGAATGGCCAGTGTGAGTGGCCACGGCATACTAAGGAATGCCAGCGCAATGTCCTGCCGCCTTTACTTTACCCAAACTAATGCCAGGTACCCATTAGAGTGGTAGGGACACCCTCGAGTCCAGGATGCAAACCCAGGACCCTTCGGTACGCCAGTCGAACGCGCTGTCGGCTCGACCACCATGCTCCATGACTTTAAACATTAGTGAATACTTTTGTTTTCTTTTAATGTCAAAGAGTTTGCAACCCTGTAACCCCCCCCCCCCCCCCTCTCCTTTTTTTCAACAAACAAAAAGAAAAGAAGAAAAAAAAAGAAAAAAAAATTAAAAGCATAGACATCAGCTGTAACGTGGACGGCTTTTAGCTTAAAACCAGGACAAAACCCGTGGCGTACTCCGCAGCCATTGACCTATTTTTCTAAATGCTTTTTGCCCCTTCTGCACTAAGGAAGACGAAGTCTGTAAAAAAAATGTATTTATAAATATCCCGCCGCCTCTCCCCACAAACACACACACACACACACTCACACCCCACGTCTTGCTTTAATAAACACGTCTATTGCAATAAATACTTTTTTTTTTTATATCTGTGTACATAGGCTGCGGGTTTTTTTTTTATGACTGTGGGTGGTGGTAACCCCGTGTGACAACCAGCATGTGTGTTACACAAGCCAAACGGGTCGGGGGGGGGGGGGGGAGAAAGAATTACAGCTGAGTTTAAGTTTAAGATCTAGATATCTGTACAGAAGAAAAAGACTTGTCGTGCACTAGGCTTACTATGTGAAGATCTTCGGGGCGATTCAATTGATGAGAATTTTTCAGATTTAAAAACAATATACGATAAAATTTGAATATACGATAAAATTTGAATATACGATAAAATTTGAATATACGATAAAATTTGAATATACTATAAAATTTGAATATACTATAAAATTTGAATATACGATAAAATTTGAATATACGATAAAATTTGAATATACGATAAAATTTGAATATACGATAAAATTTGAATACGATAACATTTGAATATACGATAAAATTTGAATACGATAACATTTGAATATACGATAAAATTTGAATAAGCTAAAGAAACAAATTGGTGTGTGTAATATGGACGGGTGGGTGGGGTGCTCGCCGATATGACGATTACGGTACACATTTTTTAATTATAACTTTACATACGTTCCTTCTACTGGTTCTACTTCTAGATAGAAGATTATTGTCCACTGTGCCCAAAACCCCCGGAGGGCGGCATGGATTGAACCCGCGACGTGATGGTTGACAGTCCGGTGAACTAACCGCAGATTGATATGGGTTTGTATGCTGTTTGTTTGTAAAGGTAATATAATGTGAGGGGTCATTTTCTTAAATAAAGAGTTGGGGAGAAGACGAAGCGTAACATTGCATTAATGAATAACTGCTGCCTGTTGAATGGGTTTCACTGCCAGATGGCACATGCGTGGCTTTTAGTCATGTTTACCGACAAATGACAGAAGTAAAAGAGTTTAGCCAACTCTATGATGTCCGAATTTCGACATTAGTGTGTGTGAGCTGATAGATAATGTTTACTGCCAGCTGTCAGACTTGCGACATTAGTGTTTTATACAGCCAGTTGAGAAAAGGTGTGTCGTTAATTAATGTTTACTGCCAGTTGACAAAAGTGTGTGTCATTAATTAATGTTTACTGCCAGTTGACAAAAGTGTGTGTCATTAATTAATGTTTACTGCCAGTTGAGAAAAGGTGTGTCATTAATTAATGTTTACTGCCAGTTGACAAAAGTGTGTGTCATTAATTAATGTTTACTGCCAGTTGAGAAAAGTGTGTGTCATTAATTAATGTTTACTGCCAGTTGAGAAAAGGTGTGTCATTAATTAATGTTTACTGCCAGTTGACAAAAGTGTGTGTCATTAATTAATGTTTACTGCCAGTTGACAAAAGTGTGTGTCATTAATTAATGTTTACTGTCAGTTGACATAGGATAGGTGTGGCGTTAATAAAATAATGTTTACTGTCAGTTGACATAGGTGGGGCGTTAATAAATGTTTACTGTCAGTTGACAGAGGTGTGGCGTTAAAAAATGTTAACATCCAGTTAACACGGGTGTTGCATTACCGTTAATTAATGTTTGCTGCAAGTTGACACATGAGTGGCATTAACTAATTAAAAAAATTGAAAGCGTATGCCTACGGTGTGCACTAGCCTGGTAAACTCTGCCTTTTCTGTACTCGTAGATATCAAAGCTGATGAATTGTGTAAACCACCGATACGTCCCCATATAAGGGTACATAAGCACACAGGCAAACGCAGACACACGCAGACAGACGTAGAGACACACAACACGCATATACACATACATATAACAACGCGCAGACACACAAACACATAGGTCTAGACCCACAGACGCATAGACACACACACACACGGACTCGACTCTCTCTCTCACACACACACAAAGCTGTTACTTGATAAAATGCGAAAAAGAGAAAGGCGAAAAAGAAAAGCTTACATTCATGCCTAACGCCTGATGGCGAAATTGAAAACGTAGGGCCACAGTGCCCTACTGTGTGCACTTGCCTGGTAAACTCTGTCCTTTCTGTACTCATGGATATCAAAGCTGGTGAAGTATGTAAACCACCGATACGTTCCCATTAGGAGTATACCGGTGGGCTAAAGCACGGGGGACGGCCCCTGTTGCGAGTCTGAGATTTTATTGCACGGCCGAGAAGTCCCGAGATTCGGTGGGGAGGAAGCAATGTGCTCAATAGTCAGTCTTACGGCTTACCAAGCCCGGTGCCTAGACGCAAAATTTGTACTACCGGGCGACAATGCAGGAATACGAGCGAGTCATCACATTAATTTGTCTTCTTCTTTTTCTTTTTCGTTCTCAAGTTTTATTTATGATTTGGGGGATTTAGACAATAGGTCCAATAGTTGTGATGAACTGCGCCGTGGCCGTCTGTTGCTCCAGTCCACCATTATTTGTCATTGAAGGTGGCTTCCTGTGGCCATAGTTGTGATGAACTGCGCCGTGGCTGTCTGTTGCTCCAGTCCACCATTTGTCATTGAAGGTGGCTTCCTGTGGCCATAGTTGTGATGAACTGCGCCGTGGCTGTCTGTTGCTCCAGTCCACCATTTGTCATTGAAGGTGGCTTCCTGTGGCCATAGTTGTGATGAACTGCGCCGTGGCTGTCTGTTGCTCCAGTCCACCATTTGTCATTGAAGGTGGCTTCCTGTGGCCATAGTTGTGATGAACTGCGCCGTGGCTGTCTGTTGCTCCAGTCCACCATTTGTCATTGAAGGTGGCTTCCTGTGGCCATAGTTGTGATGAACTGCGCCGTGGCTGTCTGTTGCTCCAGTCCACCATTTGTCATTGAAGGTGGCTTCCTGTGGCCATAGTTGTGATGAACTGCGCCGTGGCTGTCTGTTGCTCCAGTCCACCATTTGTCATTGAAGGTGGCTTCCTGTGGCCACAGGCGGACCGGGTAGAGTGGTACAGAGTTCGAAGGACATATTCCGCATTTTTCGGGAGCCAGGGGAAACTTGCAGGTGTGGGGAGAAGCAGAGTTATGCTAATGGCTTACGGAGACCGTTATACCCTTTGTTACGCGGCACGCCCTATCGGCGGGTAGCTAGTCTCGGCCAGGATCTTAGTGTGCACCCCCCCCCCCCCCCCCCCATCATTGATCCACTCCTTTACATCGTTACGCACTGGGCTTAAGACTTCCCGTACCGACCTACTTCTATCTATGCTGCATTCAGTTCCACTATATACGCGCCCGGGACTGTAAGGGTTAAGGGCTGAATGGCTCCCCCTCAGGTTGTTTTTTTTGTGTTGAGCCATATAAGATCGGTAAATTATTTGTATTGTCTAATGATAAAGAGATTTCATGACTGTGTAGGCCAGTGTAGGGCTTACTGGCACAGTTGGGGCGCTGTGAAACGTTCTGTGAGAAGATTAGGACGTCTTTAAACTTGAAGTAACTAACTTAATTACGATCAATATATAGATCTACTTATGTATCACATCCAGTACCGGTATCTCTTAGTGTCTTATCACAATTTGTCTTCCAACTAGTAGGCCTATATATAGAGAGAGACAGAGAGATCGAGGCCTACAGTCAAAAACTCAAAACACGTTTACTCAGGCATAAACATAGAGACACACATACAGATGGACACACACACATTAATACACAATGTAAACACACAGGCACACACATATATATAGGCCCTACACAGGCAATCACACACATACAAAGTGGACACACACAGACGCTACACTCTTTTGAATATACACACAAACACAATCAGACACATTCAGACAGACACAGAGACACATAATACATGTAAATAAATAGGCCTACTCACAAAGCCATATCGACATGCAAACATCAAACATACACTGACACTATTATGGACCCTACTTACAATTACACACACATATTACCTATAACAGAGATTAACACACATACAGACACAGGCGTAATGATAAGTACAAACAAAGACAAACAAAAACACAGAGAAACACATGTATTCAAACTTTAATTCAAACACACACAAACGCACACACAACACGCATATACACATACAAACAAACACGCACAGACCCACAAACAAACAAACACATAGATCTAGGCCCACGGACACACACACAAACACACACGGACTCACAAACACATGACAATGGCCAGATGTTGTACTATTGTTTGGTAAGCTCTATAAAAAAAAGAAAATTGGCCCGGGTCTGTCTGTTTGCCTACTGCACTGTAGTCTGGCTGGTTTCCAAACTGACATCTAGTGACATCCAGGCCAAAGCCTTTTCTGAACCCAGTCTAACGTCTGCAATCTGGGTCACAGTTCGACCATCCCCCACCTCCCCCCCTTTACACGTAGGCTGTTACGGCAAGTTGTGATGACAAAGCTTGTTCTTTTTTTCTTCTTCGCATTTTATCACGTAACAGCTCTTTGTGTGTGTGTGTGTGTTTGTATGTGTGTGTGCTAGCATGTGTTTTGAATACAAATGCACTTTTAGGGCCTCTGACCCCTACACTACTGTATAAAAGTTTCAAGGATATAACGCCATGCTAAAGTAAACAAATAAAAGAAATAGTAAAACTCTATAGGCTACCCTTTTCTTTTTTCTTTTATTCACTTCTGCCCAATCTTCTGTCTTCTGAAAGACATGAGCGTTTGTGTGTCCAGGACAATGCAGATACACCTTTATTGTGCCCCAACATAAATGGCAGGTAGGCGGGCTGTACAATAGCTGGTTGTCACATAGACCCTCCCTTCAAATGGGATGATGGAAGTATAATATATGCATTGTGGGTGGGATTAAATAATGGATTTTTAAAAACCTAGATCTGGATTAGTTAGCATTGTGAGCTTTTTTAAACGGGATTCCAATAACGACTCAGTAATGATGATGTAATGAAGACTTCAGTTATTTGTTTTGTTCACTTGGACAGCGTGTCCCCATCCACTCACCACAAGCTTACCACAACCGGCTGGCCCAGCGGTTAGTTCACCGGACTGTCAAAAAAAAACCAACTGACACGTCGCGGGTTCTATCCCTGCCACCGACGGATCCCTGTCGCCCTGAAAAAGTTTTGGGCCTAGTGGACGTAATAATCTCCTATCTAGAAGGAACGTCTGTAAACTTGTAAGAAAAAAAAACACACACATGCAAGCACCGCAATAAATTATATAAAGAAAGAAAACTTTGACGTAAAATGATGGTGATTGCCGAAGGCCGGTAGTTCTTCTGTGTGTAAGGGTAAAGATTCTTCCCTGATGCGCCGCCTCTGTTACGAGATGAAGATCGGAAAGAATGTCCACTGTAACCTTTCTCTCTTACTTACTTCTCTCTCTCTCTCTCTCTCTCTCTCTCTAACCCTCTCTCTTAACCTTCTAACTCTCTCCGACTATCTTTCTCTCTCTTTCTCTTTCTTTCTCTCACCAACTTTCTCTCTCTCTCTTTCTATCCCATTCTTTGCTTGGCTATTCACATGGTTAAGTTTTAGACATAACGTAAAACAAAAAAGCCTCCAAGCGCCTATGACTATTAGATCTATGATTAGAATGGTAGTTTTGAACAATAGAAAAAAAATGCCGATAAGATCTGAGTTAAATGATGAAATAAAAATCACCACTCGATAGTTTGGACATAGAATGCTAAATTCAGGCCCATTGATTGAGTACAGGAATGTGCCGACTATCAAGGTAAACTAGTGACGTCATTACATAGGTTAAATATATTATATACAACCATGAAAATAGAGCTTTTACTTAGACTTTTCCTTTTAAAGTGTTATTCGTTGTCCTTGTTTTGTCAATGTGTGTGTGTTTTAAAGCCTTTACACCTGTCGAATTTTGACATGCGGTTGTCTTGCCGGTCGACTTATTACGATTGCTGTTGTTTGTTTTTTTAATGATATTTTTGATTTTACTCGGGGTATTCCCCAATTTTCCGACTTGGAGAGGAGATGGGCGCCGCCAAGTCTACCAAGCCCAAGAGAGGACTATTGGACACCCAGTGTCCCAGTGTCCATTAGTTCCCCCCAACGACCGCCAAGGTTAAGGGACTACAAAAAAAAATTCCCCAATACAAGCTGCCTTTCTGGGCTTCAGACTAAGTTCAGACTCCACTCTTTAAGTCTAATTTGATACAATGTTTTCTACAGTCTTTCTCTCTCTCTCTCCCTCTCTCTCTCTGTCTGTCCCTTTCTCTTTGCCATACTTGGAGGCCACTGAAGCCTAGACTTCCCTTGAGTTCTACGATAATGACACACCCCTGTTGACCAGAATCTTTCCAGATGATACCAGCTTTTTTTTTATTTATAAAAGAGGATTTCCTTCCACTGCAATATGTGTCTCTAGAATTTTAGCTTTTTACTCTTATGTTGCTGTGGTGGAGAAAATGTAGTTGTGGAGAAAATGTACGTTTGGAGAAAGGCCTAACCATTGAATTATTTATGTGTAAATTCTTGTTAACTTATGATTTAATATGTTCTATTGGTATCGTGTGGCGGTTTTATTTATAGGCCCTTGCAAAAGTCCTTTATTTTAATTTATGCATAATTCCGGAAACCACCCAGAGAATAGTTATGAGAGGACCACAAACTCCTATTAATATAAGTCCTATTACACGAATAGGAATAGAATTTTCTCATGAGTAAAAAAAAAAAAAAGAAAAGGCATTGCATTTGAGAATTTGTATGGATTTTAAAGAGTTACATTAGAGATCAAGTTTGCTCAACTTGTATAAAAACGTCTAAAGTCTACATAAGTAAAGCGATTGAAGCAATAACTCCAGTGAGTAATAGAATCTCTCTAAAAAAAACACAACACCGTTTTGAATGTCTAAGGAAATAAACACGCATAAACTGCACCAAGAAAAACTAGTAGGAGCGATAGATCCATTGAAACTATACCAGTAGGCTATACACAATGGTTATAGCAACATTTCTCTTATATATTATTAAATAAATATTAAAGATTATTAAAATACTGTGTAATTTTGTTCTAAAGCTTGTCATAAACAAATTTAATTGATTGCATTATATAGCACTTCTTATATTTCAAGGAGCGCAATAACTTCGAAATTTAAAAAAAAAATGAAGGAAAAATTGTTGTGATGAAATCCTTTTTTTCCCAGTAAGTCGCTTACTAAATGGTAGAATTGCATATTAATTTGCATTGAAATTCGTGTTTATTCTCTTTAATGTCAAGATTTTTAAAATCTTGAATATTTTATCCAGTATTTAAGCCCAGCTTGTGTGTGTGTGTATGTGTGTGTGCGCGTGTGTGTGCAGCACACTTGGCACTCGCCAAGCGCTGGATATGTCGGGGCCAGCATTGTTCTGTTTTACCAAGATCTCAAAACTAACCTTCAATGTCCGAGGACTGTGGTATTTTGTCAGCGCAGCCAAATTTGTGAGCTATAAACAGGGTGATGTTCTCCAACAAAAATTCTTTGGCACAGAATCCACAGGTCAAAAAATCTGGCATATCTGGTGGTAGACACAATTTTGCCAGAAAAGTTATCTCCAGACTTACTAATTTTAATACAGTAATTTTAATGGTAATTAATTTTGATGGTAATTAATTTTAGTGGTACTTAATTTTAATGGTAATTAATCTTAATGGTAATTATGGCTAAAGAACTCTTTAAAATAATTTCTTTGTGTTATTGATTTTTTTCCTGGGTTTATAGAGAAATTATGTTTTAATGAAACGATTTTTTTAAAAATATAATTTTTTTATTAGGAAGTTTTCCTCTTTAAAAACTTCCATCCCAAAACGTATAGATTGTAGTCCTACTGCAACTTCAGTGTAAACTAGGTCAGGGATCGGCAACCTATGTAACGCTTGCCAGACTTGGCCTGCAGATCGATTTTCAATGGCACACCCTTTCCCCATTAAAGGCAACTCATGTCTTCTCTACAAGAAATTTAGTGCTAGAGCAGGATGACTTTTATTCTGTTGGCACTCTGAATGAATTAGAAATCCCACTTTGGCACTGTGTTATCAAAAGGTTGCCGACCTCTGAACTAAGCTTAGGTGTTCATTTACTTTGTAAAAAAACAAACAAACAAAAAAAAACAGATAGTTTTAAAGGATGGTAGAAATCTGGGTTTTTATTGACGTGTAAAATAAATAAAATAAACAGAATACAAGATTCAAAAATAAAATTTAAGTGAGTATAAGCTAAGCTCTAATAGAAAAATGAAGTTAAGCACTGACCTTTACAAAAATGGCCTAAACTAAGTTGTGCCATGTAGGATGACATTATTCTGGCTGCTCCAGAACCTGTAAAGATGGCGGATAGAAAACAAACTGGTATTCCATGAAACAAATACATTAGATCTTTTGTATATATATATATATATATATATATATATGTATATATAGGGGAAAGGTAGGTGATTCGTACCTATGCAGTTTTACATAATTTGACTGGTTGTAATTAACATTTAAGCCCGTTAACGCATGCCAGCACATTTGTTTCGACTTCCATAGAACAGTGGTTGACATGGACAAGAAAATAAAACGGTATGCACGATTTACCTTTTTTTTCACACTACTTGATGTTATTTTTTACCAGTGCCTCTATTCATACATACTATACAGGTCTGGTTATACATAGATTATTTATATTTGTTTTTTGTGTGGACTAACCACTCTGCTTCATTAATAAGTAACCTATATTTTGATCTGTTTTCTATTGCCGATAAAAACACAGAAGCGACAAACTTTGTTAAGTCTGAGTCGGTGAAATCGTACCTCGCTACAGAGGGCATTAGGCCTAATACGTACCGGTACTAATTAGAGCGCTAGATCATTACATTCATGTAAGAAAACAACTCAACAATACCAGTGCCAGTTACAAAACAAGTAATTATCAAATTATCAACACATACAAATACCAATAGGCTTACACGTAAAAAATTAGTGAAGAAGTACCGAGGTTGCGCCAGAAAGAAAAAAAGACAAAAAAGGTTTAAAGTCAAAATAATATAGGTCTGCAATGGTACCGGGTACTGGTTTACGTATGATGAGAACCTCTAGGAAGACATGATACAATGTTTAATCTGTAGAGCATGTGTACATCTTGCATACTCTGAATCAGTCTCACAAAGAGGGTCACTGGATAATTATACTTGTGAATCAATTATTAAATACCAATGAGATATATATATAGAGAGAGTCTTCAACTTATAAATGTCAACCTTACAAAAAAATAATATTTTCATTATTCCTTTTGGTACTTATTACCCTCCCTAGTGGTACGAATTGAACGCTGTTGAGGGTAATTAGTACCGCATTGTCTTCTTTTAACTTGTATTAATTGTGCTCTTTGTTTTCATAATAACATGTTTAGATAATGTATTTTCATTCTTTTGTCAACAATAATTGATTTAGCGTTAAAATAAACTTTTGTCTACATTTAGTTTTATTATTGTTAATTTTTTTGTCCTTAGGGGGGTACGAATTACCATCCTATCCTTCACACATATATATATATATATATATATATATATATATATATATATATATATATATATATATATATATATATATATACAAGCTACATTGCCCGGCGTTACCCGGGTGAAAAAAAAACAGGACTGTATAAGGTGCCGATAAAAAATGTATAAACTACACTTAAAAGAAAGCTATAAATCTTATATTTAAATTACTATTTTTTTTACTGAAGCCTTTTAGGAAAGTAATTTAAAATAAATATTGTAATGTGGTAAAAAAAATAGGCAAGTAATTTATTTAACAAAAATCTAAATTCCCCTTAGATTTACAATGTCTATTGTTTTTATAAGTTTGAAAAAAAATTGTCGAAAAAAAAGGTATAGTCTAACTGGAGAATCGAAACCGGGTCGCTCGCATAGGAGTACGCTACGTTTACCACTGAGCTAGCGGAGACACATATCCAATGTGAAAAATTATTAGACAGTATATTTGGCCTAGGTCTAAATAGGTCAGTGAAACAAACTCACGTGATTTCAAATTGACCAATGGGGATCCGTATGCGGACAAAAACTCTTATTTTATAGATATAGATGTATGTATATAATGTTTACTATCGACGCAATTAGTATTTGGTTGGCTAATATTTGAGTTTCATCGTAAGAAAAATGTGTGTGATTATACTCTCAATAAAGTAGGTGTCACACACTGAAATATATATATATATAGTATATATATATTATATACCTAGATCTACATGGTTGGTCACTCAGTGCGTGTGGAAATAAAGAGTGAATGATCATGAGCGGAGATTATGTGGAAAAAAATAATTGGAGAAGGATGCCTGAAAAACCTTACCGGACCTGGGCCCAATACATAGCCGTGTACTAACAAACATAGCCATTTATGCCCACACCTAGACCCCTATAAAGTTAAAAAAGCAACATATAACCACATCTATCTCTATTAAATAGCCACACGTAGCCATTTATATTCCTATAAAGCTACTTATAGTTACAAACAGTCACACGTGTCCCCCCCCCCCCCAAAAAAAAAGCCATCCATTGCCCCCATAAAGCCACACATAGCCAGTATAAAGCCACACATGTCCCCTATAAAGTCACACAAGTCCTTATAAAGCCACACATGTCCCCTATAAAGCCACACAAGTCCCCTATAAAGCCACACATGTACCCTATGAAGACATAAATACATTTATAGCAGTTTGAGGAAATCTACGAAAACAAAACCCGATAAGGCCCGCAATTCAAATTTGCTTTTCTCAACCGAAACGAACTTAAATGGCTTCAGCAACTAAACTGATTAAACTACGAGCTGGGCAGACTAAACTAATTAGACTGGCCATTTCCCCCTGTACCGAACAAACTGACTATACTGTTTGGGAGAACGAAAAAAAAACAACAACCACCAATGCAATTTCGGACAGTGTTATTTAACCGATAATGTAAAACCCTAGCTAGGTATATAGATATATCCATGGCAAAACTCGTGGTTTACTTCCAGTCTGGTCCAATGAAAACATTTTTCCAATTAGGTGAGTGGCCATTTCAGTTTGTCGGTGTTTGGGGTCATATGTATGTTTATATGAATTCCGCGGGGTTTGGTTTTCTTTTTTCGTTTTTTTTTTTGGTGGGGGAGAGGGGGGTGGGTTATTGACTAGGAATTGGGATTACCATGTATACATAAACCTAAGTGGCAACTGTGGCAACTGTGGCAAAAGGATTTCTCACCGTGTACACATTTAAGTAGTGCATAAGCAGAAAGTGGAGGCATTTGGAGAATTTTTCAAACATTCAATGATCAAATGATGATTCGTTGTGGACAGTGCACTTTTATGTTTTAAAAAAACTGGTCTTGCGGGGGCGTAAAAGTGTTTATGCATGGCACAACGATAATCCTTGAGAGATTGTTTTAGGGCGATTGCTAATACCTTTTAATGTAGTTGAACCGACGTACTATTAACCGAATTGTTGTAACAACACAAGCTTCTAGTTCTAAAAGTACCTAAGTCACATTTATGTCCAAATGAAACTACACAGTGTTTCAAATTCTCTGTTTTATCTTGACCAGGTGTCGGCAACCTTTTCATTATAGTGTCCCAAAGTGGGATTTCTAACATTACAGTGTCCCAAAGTGGGATTTCTAACATAATAGTGTCCCAAAGTGGGATTTCTAACAGTCTTAAAGTCATACTGCTTTGGCACTCACTTTCTTGCAAAAGATACTTGAATTTCCTTTTTCATAGTCTTCCGCGTGCCATTAAATTGCTTTGCGTGCCAATGTTGGCACGCGTACCGTAGGTTGCCAACCCATAATCTAGAATCTAGACTGTCAATACCGCTAGTACATATATTTATGCATAAATAACATCACAACTGGTAGTATCTTTTTCAAACAACCAATTTTCAAAAATTGTCAAACAATTAGGACTAAGAGTACTTAAGTCCCATTTTCAAACTTTCATTAACAAACATTCGATTATTCGCGAACTGTGCACTTTTTAAACCAGTTTTGCGAGCGGAAAAAAAAAGGTTTAGGCCTACACTATTTACAGGGCACAAAGATCATCTTTGAGAAATAGTTCCTCAGATATATTAAGGACGATTGTTGGTCACCCTTTACTGTAGTAGAACCGTTATACGATTTACTGAACCGTTGCCCAATCAATTAATGGTTTAAGACTTCCTACACAGTGTCAGGAAACGGGGTCGGAGGTTGAAACGGGGTCAGAGGTTGAAACGGGGTATTGAACCACTAATCGACGTTGCGAGTTTAAACAAAACGAAAAAAAAAAACAAGGTTGGGGAATTTTAAGCTCAGCGGTTCTCACATAAATAAACGATGAATCAAAGATTGTCCTCGCAATCAATCTTACAGAATCAACGGACGATGTCAGAGAAATTCTCACAATCTTTCATTAGTTTCTCCCAAAAGATATTCGACGATGTTTAATTTAATTTCGCAATGTTTGTGTTATGTTATTTGTCTCTTGTAATTACTGGACATGGAAAACTATTTGAAGTTTACATACACAGGACTAAGGCCTACTTAACTAAATGATTACTAATGAATTAGGACTTGCAAAACAAAATGCTCATAAGAGTAGTTGGGAGACGTAGATTTAGACCTATTAAACAACAATAAAAAGGGATTTCTTCGTTTCAGTGCACAACGAACGAGTGCAATTTAATAATTGTTGAACTTTTTTAAGCTCCTTGGCGTATGAATATTAAAAAAAAAAACTCCCCCCCCCTCACCACATAGACCTACATTTGAATAAACAGATACTGTAGCAACCTTTTCGTACTGGTCTGGTGTTTCATGAACCATCTGTCAATTTGAACAGAGATGTGCGAAAGCCGTGTTGTGAATTGCATTGGCTTCTGTTTCTCAGACTTGGGTAGCGTTTAACTCCCATTGAAGGGTGGCAAGATATACCAGCAAACTTGAGCTAACGCCATTTGTTTTCTTAAATTCTAGAACTGAACATGTCTACAAACAACAAACAACGTGCGAAGGAATCAGACTGGCGTTGTTGTTAGTTTGTTTTTAAAATATTTATAAATTATTTTTAACTAGCCTAATGTATGCTACATGGGGATCATCAGTACACACATTTGAGATAATCACGCCCCCCCCCCCCCCCCCCCCCATCAGCAGTTTAGGAGAATGAAGTAACGAAAAAGATGAGTAGCCGCCCATAAGGCCTAAACCCTGCCCCCCTCTCCCTCGTTTTGAGATTGACACGAGAACGAGCTAGCACGGCCACTGTCAGCATTAGTAGTCTAAGGTGATAATGACGAATGCCGCGAATAGTGTCATGTCACACGCTGGGGTGAAATGTGTACATGTCTAGTGCGCCACTGCGTGTGTGTGTGTAGGAGTCTGCGTGTGACTTTAGTTCATTAGTTCACACGATAATGACTATCAGATGTACAGTTTGATGGGCGGTACAAATTCTTTACCGGTACAGTTGATATTGAACCAACGCCAGCGGCTTCCTTAATGAGAGTTAATGTTTATCTAAATATATTATATCGTCGGATTAAATTAATCATAGAACGGTGAAGCAGCGTTCACCAGTTTCTGTAGCCAAGGCATACTAAGGGATGTGTGGCTATATAATATTATTATATAATATTATCCGAGTGGATCTGTGTGTAAACAGCTGTGTGTGTTTGGATCTGTGTGTAAACAATCAAGTCTAAATATATCCAAATACCAAAGACTTAGTTTTTCATTTTATCAACAGAATATTATTTGAAGCTAAATTGTACCAGTTTTAGTAAGGCCTATATATTTTTTATCAAACATTTTTAATAAAATCACCACACAATAAAAGTTATTTGTATAAATCTTGTTATTTCTCCTTAAATAGATAATTCGGTTAATACAAGGCACATAATTAGGTTTATAAAATAAAATATCATTGAATATTTGAATATGCTGGCAATAGTTATAAACAAAACACACTTATTTACTATATTATATGAAGAAAGAATTGTAAAAGAAAGAATTGTACGAAGAAAATCAAAGTTAACTTGTGTTGTTTAAATGCATTCAATACGTGCGTTCAATAAAGATTTACCAACGCGCTACATACGCTGTAATGAAAAAAAAAAGATTTTTGGATTCGGGTTTGAGAAGGGGGGGGGGGGCTGGGCTGAAAATTTGAAAAAATGTGTTGCCATCCTCTAAACTTTAAACGTATGTGTGCCACGTTTCAACCCGATAGGATGACGGGAAGTGTGTCAGGTCAATGAGCCATCCGGAGGTCCGATCACCAGAAACATACATAGATCTTCAAACAAACATGCATACACTTACACTGTTTTGTGGAATACATATATTTTCATACAAACATGCATACAAAGTTTTTGTGGAATTCATATAAATTATAAATTATTTAAAACATCTTAAATTTCACAAAACCCTTTTGGATGTAACTAAATAAAATCCCTTTTGGGATATACTTATTGAATTCATATTTTAACCGGACATTCATTTTCTAATTATTATTTTTTTCATGTGAATGCCTGGCCAGAAGGTGGTTGTTAAAAAAACTGCTTGAAAGCATCTTAAAACCACACAGTACACCTTGTTGTAATTTGTTTGTTTGCCAGGTTGTCAAAATGTCCCCAGTGTGTAAAGACAAACACACACACACACACATAAGCATCTCACTTGTAGATCTATAGTGTTTGGTCTAATCTGTGAGGGATTTGTCAAATGTTTAGCTTCCTTTATAACGGGGTCTTACCTTTTTTTGTTTGTTTGTTGAATAGTAAAACGAATTGTTGTATTGTTGGAAAGTTGTTTGTGACTATAGTGTTCATAGTCTATAGATTTCTCCTTCTGTCTGTCTGTGCACCTCTATCTCTTTATATGTGTATAAATATATCGCTATAGTAAATGTTTACAAAAGCCAATGCTACTTTCCCCGTTCGAGAGTTCAATTATTTTAAATAGCCTACAATAAAAAAAATTATATATATATATTATGGCAAAACCATAACATCAGAAATGGAAAAAAAATATTTTCGCATTGTACTGGCCACGCGATACACGTGTAAGTCGTGTATGTCCAGTCAGGCTACAGAAACGAATTAAGTGGCGACCTTTGCATTACCAGGCAATAATTGGGAAACACTTTTTTTTTAATCAACGCGCCCGCATTTTATACATAAGCTATATATTACCTATATGGATAACAAAACAAAAATAAAATTTGTAAGACTAAGTTATTTATAAGTCCCTTTCAATTTCACTATTAGACCTAATTCAAAACTTCATAATACTAAATTTGGGAACTACAATAAAAAAATAAACTATAGCCTAAATAGCCTATAAATGCTAAAGGCAGCTAAAGTGTAAATAAAAAGAAGGTATTTATTGTTGCTTTATTTATATTTGAATATATTTGCACTCACCTGGGCAGCCAGAAATAATTGAACTAGCAGAATTATAAAATAGCGGGGCCTTGGAGCAAAAAAAAAACAAAAATTAAAAAAAAAGTTTTGCACAACTAGATCTAGTCTAACTCTACCACCGGATGGGTCACAAAATGTGAAAGATCTATCTGCCTTCTGCTAGAACGGGAATATCAAAAGCTTTCTCGTTTTCCGCCCTACTTTTGAAACAGCCGTGACGTCACCAGGGTTAGCTAGTTGACCTGGTGGCCCAGATTTCTGTCCCGTATACTGTACTAAGAAGTATTTAAATAGGAGTGCATTCAATAATGCCGCTCTTGTTTGTTTTAGATCTGCCGGGTCCTTTGCGGTAAGCTAAGGTTTGAAATGCACACAACTGAACATTTTTTATGTGCAGAAAAGCTCTTAAATCGGGAATTAATTATTAAATTCAATCATACGATGGGTGGCCTACTTAATCAATCTATTTTTACTTTATCGACTCGATTTCAAAACCTGTTTCACGTTTTTGCACTAAACACTTACGGAGTCGCATTGAAATATTTGCCTACTGAAATAATGTCTTATCAGTGCAATGTAATTTAGTTAATTAGCCACTTTATCGGTAAATGGTCGTGCTAAATATTTATTAATACATATCTGAATTTAAAATTAGTTTATATTTGTTACTTATGGATAGATGCAGTTTGAGTTTTATACAAAATATAGTGCAGCTTTTAACTTTTTTTTTCAATATGGTGAAAACCTAGTTTTACACCGCAAGGAGGAAGTTTTACAACGAAGTACTTTAATGTAATAATTCTCTTGCATTTTTTTTCTGGCGAAAAGAAAAGGCACCAGATCTAGTCTAGGTTATATCAAGCTGTGTACTTTGAAGAACCATAAAAAGGCATAAATACAAATACAAATGTTATGTGTAAAATAATAGGCTGTTACCGCAAGGTTAACCTTTAATTATATAAAAAAGAAACACAACCTTTTTGCACTCATGACAAACATAAATAGGCCTACAAATAAAAAATGTTACGTGTAAAATAATAGGCTAGGCTATTACCGCAAGGTTAACGTTTAATTAAAAACAAAAACCTTTTTGCACCCTTGACAGACATAATATGTTTTATATTCATTATTAAGCGTCTGAAGACAGTGTAACTTGGCATTTTGAGCACTTCAACGCTCAGTCCAATTTGGGCACTGGGCTAGCGTCATGGATCCACGTTGGCTCGGTCTAATCTCCTCAGCGGGCACACCACGTCGTATCGACGGGGAAACATCGTTGAGTTGAAACTACGAGTTTTTGTGCTTTCCACGCTGTTTACAAAAATTACTGGTAGGGTCTAGCTATATATAGGCCTATGTTTCATAAGGTCGATCTGTCAACACTATCGAATGCTTTCTCTTAGTCAATAAAGTGTATGTAGCGAGGACAATTCCATTCTAGTGATTGTTCTAGGATAATGCGTAGAGTAGCAATGTGATCTGTACAAGATCTATTTTTCCTAAAGCTTGCCTGTTGGTTACGAGCATGGGGTCTACAGCTTGTTTCATCCTGTTTTTGGATTACTCTGTTAAAGACTTTTCCAGGAATGTCCACATCATCGGACCTTCCCATAGAATAAAAAAAATGAACAATAAAAAATATTTTTCATATTAGAGAGAGTTAGTGAGAACATTTTAACGACACCCTCGGATATTAAATCTCGTGTGCATAGGTTTTCAACTGGGGCGTTATAGCGCATATTTTCAATGAGCTTTCCCAAGGCGCCATCAACTAAAGGACCAAACCGAACGTTGAAGGTTAGACAATAATTATTAAGACACATACTCTATCTAGTCAAAGAGCTAAAATGTACTTGTATCATAAAGATCGCATTCGTCAAATTAATTTAGATAAAGATTCGGTTATACATTTCGTGGTTAAGCGACAAAGGGTTGGACTGACATCTCAAGGTCACAAATTCAAATCTTGTAGGGTGCGTCGCTGTTTTTTTTTTTTTTTTTTTTTTTTTTTTTTTTTTTTTTTTGAAGAAACTTTGCATTTATGCATTTTAATTGACACATATATACTGCCGATTGATCAATGATCGTATAGATCTAATTATTAATCGATAATATTCAGACAAGAGTTGTTAAGACTTTGGTTTTACATTGAAATATTTTTGAAAATGCTGTAGGCTATCATTGTTTTGACTATAGCCTTTACAGTGTCAGGGCTGTAGGCCCTATTATTTATTTTAAACAAAATTCTTGAAAGGCCTAATCATACATTTTGCCCCATGCATTCATTCCCTGGAAAATGAAAATGAAAATGTAATACATGTATTTGATCAATCAATTTTGTTAAGTTTTAACTATTGATAATTAGATAAAATAGTAGATCTTCGATAGTTTAGGGCAGGGGACGGCAACCTTATTATAACAGTGTGCCAAAGTAGGATTTCAAGTTAATTCAGCGTACCAAAAGCTTAATAGTAAATCGTGATTTAGCATCTTGTAGAAGAGACTTGAATTGCCTTTGTGGGACACTCTGTGCGCCATTGGAGATTGCTCTGCGTGCCAAGTCTGGCACGCGTGCCTTAGGTTGCCGACCACTGGCTTATGGTAAAATTGTGCAACCGCTGAGAATCACTAGCTTGCTAAGTCTCCCTTCCCTTTTCGTGCCCCATGCGAGGCGCCACATCACAGGCGACCTGATTACATTGCTCCTTTTCTTATCTTATGTTAATTATTTGCCCACCCACCCCTATCACTATATACTTCCCCCCCCCCTCCCGTGCTTACCCCTCTTCCTTCCCCAACTTCTTGCACTATTTGCCCACCCCCACCCCACACGATCCTCTAAGTACGCCTACGCCGTAGCCACTGAGAATTGTGATCGCTACATTACAGGCCATTAGAATTAAAATAGGTTCGATGGGGATACTTTAACTACGTTGAAATTTGAAGTCCTGGCAATGCTCGACCAGGCTTGTATTCAAGCTGATACAATGTATAAGGTTATGTGGTTTTGTTGTTAGACCAAGGTCATTACTACTCCTAAATGCGAGGATTTCGATCACTGAAAACAGGGTCGTGACACTTTACATATAAAAAACAAAAAACAAACAAAAGGCAATGAATCTTCAGATCTAGGCTAGAGGCTATATGGGCCGTACATAAATGACGCCAATTGAATTAGGTCATGTTTACGTTCCCCTCCTTCCTTTCGTCTGAGGGGCACGGTAGCCGAGTGACAGCGCGTTCGACTGGTCCCGGGTTCGAATCCTGGTGCAGGCTAGGATTTTTTTTCCGGGTCTGGAGGGTGTCTCTGATGGGTACTTGACATTATTTGGGGTAGAGAAAAGTCGGCTGTGCATAGTGCTGGCCACACAATCACCTAGTATGCCGTGGCCACGGAAACTGGTGAACGCTGCTTCACCGGCCCGAAGGATCAATTCGGTCCGATATGGTATACTTACCTCCCCTTGTCACAAGTGCTCACAAAAGGGCCGACCCACCTCCCACGGGCTTTTAAAAAGTCTTTTCATTTGCATTGATTTCTCTGTATTTTTTTTTTGTCGCTTCATTTTAATATTAATATTTGTGTTTGTTATTTTAAATATTGTGATTCCCTTGGCATCCCATGGAAATGTTTTTAAATACCGTAATCTAAGTTATACCGTAGAATTTATAACATTTAACTAATGTGAACTGAAAATACAATTTCAACTAGGCCTATTGATTACTCGATAAAATATATTATATTAGTTTAAAATAATGTACGATAAAATGTCCTTGCTACTGCCATACATTGACCCCCCCCCCCCCAAACACACGCACACCTTGCTCTATCTGCCCTCCCCGTCCTACGCCACTGATAATAAGAACTATTTTTTTAAAAAAAGGTCTCTTACAATAAACAATTAGTGTTTTAAAATTGTTATAAGACGAAATGTTCTTTGAAGTTGAACTTTTTGGATGTGACGTCACATTGTTTGAACACACCCCACCCCTCCCCCCTCGTCTACAAAGATTGTTTGCCCCCCACCTCTCCTGGCCCCGAGTGCGTTAGTTCATTTATGAACATCCCCTTATGCTGGCTCAGTCTACTTTTTTTTTCTAGTTTGTTTTTTTAATATCAAGAGACGCAATCAATGAATACACATAAACGGAATTGTGCAGGGAAGAGTTATTTCTCTTAGATATCTCAAAACTTGGCTACGGGGTATATTTTTGTGTAGTGAAGAGTTATTTCTCTTAGATATCTCAAAACTTGGCTAAGGGGTAGGCTTAGGCCAGCGATGGCGAACCTATGGCACGCGTTCCACAGGTGACACGCAGAGCCATTTTTTTGGGTACGCGAGCATTTACCAAAATTTTTATCTTTGTCTGAAAGAACACAAGGGATAGATATCCACAATACTGTTTATGGAAGCTTTTTTGGCACAATATATAAAACCAGAAAAAGTTGTTTCAGTTACTAGTGACGGGGCACCTTGCATGGTGGGGGACTCATCTGGTTTCATACAGTTAAAGAAGCAAAACACCCAGTCGTTCGGTTACACCGTATTATACACCATATAAGTCATATAAGCTCTTTGTGTCAGGGATAGCAGCAAGAAATTAGATGATATCCTCAAAGATGTCACGAAATGGTCAATTGTGACCTTAATAGTATACAGTTTCACGCACTTCTTGATGAGGGCAAGGCGCAGTAGGCCTACAATACACAGGTACAATAATGTCAGGTGACTGAGCAGAGGACGAGTATTGGAGAGATTTGTGGCATGCTTGAATGAAATTAGGCTGTTTATGAATCAAAAGGGGCAGGACTATCCACAGCTCACTGATATGGTCTGGCTTACCAACCTCAGTAGTTGTTTGTTTACAGATTTTACAGCACACTTCAATTAACTGAATAAAAAACTGCAAGGTTCAGGGGAAAACAGCAGAAATAATGTTTTGTGAATCAGAACATTTGAAAGAAAACTGCAGGTTTTTTTAAGAGACCTACAAAGTAGGCAGCTGAAAAATTAACAAAATTCTATATAAAATTTACCGACAATCCTACAAGCAATCAGGAAATCTTCAAGGAATTTTCTAGCATTGTAGCAGCTGCAAAGGAGAATTCCAGTAATAGATTTGTACAGTTGCGTAAGATGTAGACAAATCTCTGTTTTCTTACTTCCCCAGATAAAGCAAAATTTGAAGAAGTTGATCTTTCCTGCTTATTGTGGTTAGATTTAGGAAAATCTGGAAATGGAGCTATTGGATTTCAAGAAAGCTCTATCTGGAAATGTGCATTCTATACTTAGGCCTATCTGCGTGAAACACTTGAGAGTGTGAAAGGAGAGTGTGAAGGGATGGCAAAGGACAGCTTAGCACAGTTGGTAGCTCGGATGATGAAATCCTTAAAGTGTGGAATTCTCTGCCAAATAATTTCAAGTCAATGAAAGCACTTGGGATTGTACTTCTTACTTTTTTTGGTCATCTTATGCTTGTGAGCATGTTTTCAACTTTAAATCGAGTGCGCTGGAGAGCTGTTGTTCTTATAAGATCTTATGAGTTTACAGAAAAAAAAATTATTACGTCCACTAGGACAAAAACTCCTGGAGGACGGCATGCAGGGATCGGTCGGCGGCAAGAGTAGAACCTGCGACCTATCGGTTGACAGTCCGGTGAACTAACCGCACAGGACCAGTCGGCCTCCGTTGAGGCCCTATGTTCCACGAGGAACCAAAGGAACTATATACAAGCAAGCATAAAGGGGAAGTGTAAGTTGGGGGGGGGGGGTGAGCAGACAAAATTCGAGCTTGTGATGTCTACAATATATTATTTCATCTTAAAGGCCTGCTATCGAACAAATATATATATAGGTCTATATATATACATATATTTCTTATCTTATAGGCTTACATGGATATTATAGTTTACAGACGCTCCTTCTATAAAGGAGATTATTGCGTCCTACGCTCATGCGAGGGGGCACGGTAGCCGAGCGGCAGCGCGTTCGACTGGCGAGCCGAAGGTCCCGGGTTCAAATCCTGGTGCAGGCTAGGATCTGGAGGGTGTCCCTGAGTCTACCCAGCTCTGATGGGTACCTGACCTTAGTTTGGGTAAAGTAAAGGCGGCTGTGCATATTATAGTGCCGTGGCCACAGAAAGTGGTGAACCCTGCTTCATCGGACCTATGGATTAATTCGGTCCGACGGGTACTTTACTTTACTAACTACGCTCATGCGTCGTCCGAGTCCTGCATTTTTTTTAGTGTTTTAATTTTAAATGTTTTTTTATATTTTGTTTCGTTTTTTATTTCTCTTTTTTTTTTTTTTAAATCCAGAGAGGCAGACCCACTGAGCATGCGCATGTTTGTGTTTACAACATGGCGACTCAGCTGTTTGACTCCGACAGTGAAGATGAATTACCACCGGGGTGGGAGGAGCGCGTAACAACGGAGGGAAAAGTATACTATGCAAAGTAAGTAAGTTAGCCCACGAGTTTTTTGGAAATTTCTTTCAATTTAATATATTTTATATAATATAAGATTTATTTTTTATAAAAATAAATAGTAATAGTTTAATAGTAATAGGCCTACTAAGTACTAACTAACTACTACTACTACTAGATCTATTCTCTATTCGATTTAACTTGATTCGAATTTCAATTCAATGAATTTGTGTTGATTTTGATTTTATGCATCAACAAAATAGTCAATAGTGACTCAATAGTTCACTCAATAGGCATACTGATGATACTCATAGCCCGACTCATTCATAGGTCTATAGTCTATATAGTACCTATCTATATCATATAATCATATTCATATGACCATGACTATAGTAATATAGTATATATGAATATGATTATATCTTATAAATTATAAGCTAACTATAAGATAGGCCTAGCGGCCTAGCCTATAAATATAGCCTAGGTAGCCTAGGGCTAGGGCCTAGACTATACATCACAAATCTCTTAGTCTTATTTAATTATTATAATTAGTCTATAAAGTCTATTAGTTAGACATATTATATTATTTGCATCTTTTGAATGGTATGGGACTCATCAACTAAAGAGAACATATTAAAAAATTATAACAAATTGAAATTCAGAAAAGAGCAGTGCAAGGTTCATTACTGGCAAATATTCACAACTGACAAGAGTATCACCAATAGTTAAATCACTAAACCTAGAAACACTAGAGGACAGAAGGGCAAAGAGTAAAGTAGTAATAATTCATAAGGCATAAATTATAATTTAGAAATACAACACAAAAACAATGCTCAGATAAGCAAAGGACTATTACTATGACTGTAAGACTATAACACTTTCCTTAAAATATCTATTATCCCTTATGCAAGACCAAATGCATATGGCATATAATATAAAAGTTATAAAAGTTCCTCTTTCTTCTCGAGTGGCATCCGAGCATGAAATGGGTTGCCTAAACAAACCATGAAAACCAGTAACTTAACATCATTTAAACACTAATAGAAATGCAGGACTAGACTCTAACCATGAATGTGTGTAGGACACAATAATCTTCTTTATAGAAGGAGCGTCTGTAATGTATATACTTTTTTTATGTAGGCATAATATACTGTATATACTCGCGTATAAGTCATCGCGCCGGTGGATAAGTTGCACCCCTAGTTTAAGTTTTTTTCTTATATGTTCTCATTGACCCGCGCATAAGTTGCACCCCAACTTCCAGGGGTTACTCTGCCTTTTAACTTTTAAAAAATGCATTCCTTTTAAACATAAAAGTTGCTAAATATTCACCCTAATTTGGAAACTTTCCTTAAAAAATGGTGTCAATCGTGCATAAGGCAAACATAATCAAATACAGGCAGGGCTACATTTATTTTAAACAACTGATCAATAATTTTAAGCCTACAGACATTAGTGATAAGGGAAAGTACGAGGTGTCTGTTTCTCCATCTTTGTCCCTACTCAAGTTCTATCTCTATTGTCATACTATAGTGGGTCGACACAAAAAAATCCTTTTGAAGTGCGTCATTAGACTGAACGTCACCTAGACTGTGTGGCGCCGGTATTATACAAGTGACATAATTACCATTAAATTAACATTGTTTGTATTGATTTCAAGCGCAACTGCATGACTGACAATAAGCTTTTTTTTTTTTGCAACTCATACATGCAACCACTGAAAAATAAAACACACTATTTACATTTCACACATCGGCCCATCATAGTTTTGGAAACATTGCTTAGAAATGGCGCGGTTTTATCGGAATGCTAAAGACTGCCTTATTAGTTCCCTATAGCCTATAAGCCTAGGCCATAGGTCCTAAATATAATGCATTTTAAGCTACTAGTCTACAAGCTTATAGGCCTACCTACATTATAGGCCTGGACAGGCTTTCACACATTTACTATTCTTTCCGTACTGTAATTTGTGTTCAATCAGCCTACCAAAAAATGCCGCCTTTAAACTTACGCTTCATTTCGGCAATACTAAATCGGCCAAAAAGTTCAAAAGAAAAGGGGGGAAAAACCTAAAATATTTGTCCATTTCAATTTCAGTTACATAAAAATAATAATATTTACACATACGAAAGTTTTCTAAATGTAAAATGCAGGGCTACGCATATCCCAGTAATTCTTCATCACTACAATCAACTATAGGGGTTGTGTAGGAAACTTTATGACAGAGTAGTGATGTTTTTGGAACTTTTAAAAACAGTGTCGAGTGTATAAGTCACACCTTTACTTTTTGTAAAAAATTTTGGTAAAGAAAGTGCAACTTATATGTGAGTATATATGGTAGGATAGGCAATACAGTATATCCCCACCTAATCGCAGCCCCGCATTTTCGTGGGTTTGGCTCTTAACCCTGTCGCATTGTCTTCCCAGTATATTGAGCTAGCGTCTTAACATCATAAAAACAATGCCCGGTAAACCAAGTTTTTGTAGGTCATAGAACTAAAAGCGCTTTTTGAGGGTATGTCATTATCATTACTACATTAGTGAAATACATAACTGCATGCAATATTACTACATTATTACTGTATTAATGAGTAAGAGTGTGTTTAGATAGTGTTTGGGCAGCATTTAGTATTGTATATAATCTCATACATAGGCGTTTTAAAACTGCATCCAATATTCTCGTTTTTCACTTTTTGAGGGGAGGTAAAGAACCTAACCGAGGGTATACTGTATAGGCCTGCAATTTATGATTTATAGATTCAGTTTTAGTTATTATAATCAACTTCAGTGTTACTTTAGGCTTAGGACCGGTGTCAGTGACATCATTTAGTATTATTGACTTTACTCAAGTCCTGAGACCTGAATTTCTTGAGTTTAGTAAGTAAGCCCAATTATCTCTAAAATGTATAACTCTATAACATAACTAGCTTGATAAGTCACATAGTTAGGCGAACGCTTTTTTATTTATTAAATAGGCTCTACTCTTTCCAAAAAAGGAATCCGATTCTATATTCAATCAATCTGTGACGATGTGTCACTTAAAATAAAATGATTATATATAAAAAAACTCAGGGAATTCAGGCCTACTCGGCCACAGATACAAATTCAGGATTAAGAAAGTTTGGGGGAAATGACTTGGTTATGTGAATATCTTATCTTTACTTGACACCCTAATTGTTTTTTAAGTAATTTAAATGATATAATGCATTATAGCATTTTTTTTTTGGTCATTCCAATGTAGGCCTACAGCCTAATGAAACTTTTCTTCTTTTTTTTTCAGCCATGAAACTCAAAATACTCAATGGAAACATCCAGTTACTGGAAAAAAGAAAATTGTAAAAGGAGGTGTGATTAATGACTTTGTTTTGTTTTTACTTTCTTTTGTTTTGTTGTTTTTAATAATTTTAATTTTTTAAATTTCATTTTCATCCATATATTGAATTTCAAGAAATATAATACTATCAAAATAAATGTCTCTCATGCATATTTAATAATAATAATATTTGTATAGCGCTGCCAACAAACATAATGTAAGCTCAGAGCTTACCAACTTACTAAAAAAAAGTAACTAATATTACTATTTCTTATAGATTTGCCATATGGATGGGAAAAAAATATCACAGAGGATGGAACAATATTTTATGTTGAGTAAGTATTGGGACTAGCTTTTTAACTTCTAATAGATGATAATACAGATATAAATTAAATGGTATTGCTCGCATGCTAGATGCTGTTTTGAAGGTCCCAGTTTCAAATTCAGGTTAAAATGCAGGGATTCTGATCTAGATGATGTCACTGAGTCTGCCCCATTCACCAAGCACCTGACAAAATTAGGAAAACTAGGCACTGTACTGGCCACACAAACTTCCTTTTATGTTGTGCTCAAAGGCCCTTATAAGCTCTGTTTTACAAGCTGTTATGCGCAAACAAATTTTTAAAGTATTCTTTACTTTTTTACTGTATAACTCTATTGTGATGTTGTGTTATCATCTACAGCTAAGGTCGTTTTATTTTTACATTATAGTCATGCCAATCAAAAAACCACCTACACAGACCCCAGACTTGCATTTGCAGAGGAAGTAAAAGATAATCCAATGGATTTTAGGCAAAAGTTTGATGGGAGTAGCACAGCTTTGCAAATTCTCCATGGAAGAGACCTGACCGGAAAGTATGCTTTGATAACGGGTGCTAACTGTGGCATTGGTAGGTTGAGGAAAAGCCTTGTATACATGAAAAATAATTTGTTGGTTAAGTGCTTGTCATATCTGTACATGTTTGTCATGATACAGCTTCAAGAATCATTAATACATCACTGGTTAACCTCACAATTCTTCCATTCTAAGTATTGATTAAAAGAATAATATAGGTTGATGTTTCTTCGTCACTTTCAAGAATACAGTGGATGCATCTGTGCAATTGTGTTCTTTTTTCTATTGCATGTGTGGTTGTCACTATCACTAAGAGAAGATTATTTAAGTCTGCTAGTGTGATGTGAAACTGGGCAGTTGGACGTGTTTGGTTTATTCACACTATTAATTGCCAGTGTGATCCATCATGAATGTTTCTGTTTTAGCATCGGAGCGAGACTTATGTCCATTTGAATAGGGTCATTGAATGGACCAAGTAATTAGAGTGTAACAAAGTGACAGAATACAGCTTTGTCCCATTTCAAATGGTTTGGTATTATAGCTTGGTTTGGTTGATACTTTTATCTTGATACAACATGATAGCATGCCAAGTGTGGGATACATAGTTTGTAGTCTTGATGCAAATAGAGGCTAACAGAGGCTGTAAGATCAAATGTTCATGTTACAAAAATAGCTTTTAAAAACATATTTGGTACACTTTTAAAATCTTTTGACTACCGCTGGTTTTTAATACAGTAATTTGCTGACTTTGCATATGTTTGCAATCTTTTTACGTTTTATGACGTTGATGTGACATCTTCATTCCATAGTTAATGTACAGACCCCACAATGTCAGTTTGACATCCTTGGTATCCTTAGGGTTAAACATCTAAGTTGTAACAAATATAGTTTGTAGATCTATTTATTTCAAATATTAGTTTAGTATATCATTGTTTAGTATGGAAAGCGATTATCTTTTCATCTCTTTTAAATTAGCTGTGTGTTACAATAGTGTAGCCTGTATATATATTAGTGCATAAAGTTTTTATTGTTGTCTACTATTATTTCTTATAAAAGGAATACTTTAGCTGTGCATCAAATTTGTTTGCTTAACCTAATTGATGTTAAATATAAATGAAGAAGAATTCTAACATGAATTCAATTGCAGGCACAAAACCACAGAGTTTAGAGTTGTCTTAAAATCTTATGTTTTATGATTATTTGTATAGAAATTTTTTTTCTAATGTTATACCCTTATTGTTTATTTGTTAGTTGTCTTTCCAATAGGTTTTACTTCTTTTTAAAGCAATTAGCTCCCTTTGATGGTGAGAAGAACATACATTTTTCTCTTTTAGATTTTGCATGTATATCATTTTAAGACTATACCCTTTTTATGTACCTATCATTCACAGGTTTTGAAACAGCCAGATCTTTAGCCCTCCATGGGGCCACCGTTGTGATGGCCTGTAGAAATCTAGTGGCAGCCCATGAAGCTAGAGCCAAAATTCTGCAAGAGCAAGCCTCAGCAAGGGTTGAAGTACTGCATTTGGATCTCACTTCATTGAAGAGTGTCAGGATGCTAGCTGAAGAGTATGAGGGAAAAGGATGGTAAGTTAATACTGACCAGTTTTTTTCAGAATGTAAAATATGGAAGTTTAAACCTAGTTTAACATTTTTTTAAACCTAACTTTAAAACTCAGAATTTGTTTTTTCTTTGTACTTTGATGTGTAAGGTATTTTTTAGTTCAGTTTTTATCCTATTTTTATTTTGTTATTAAATAAATTTTGTATGAACTGATTGTGGGCGACCCCAAGTAAATAGCATGGCTCTAATAGGGTTGGATACTTTACACTTTACAGTCTGATTACGTGATTGTTTGCCTTTATGGTTGAAAAGACTGGTGCAGTAGCAACACTTCTCCACCCTTGGGACTTTAAGCTGGGGAAGTGTGTAAGCAACCAATAACTCTCCCATGCCAATGCAATTGGGACATCTCCTGTTGTGCATCAGAGTATCATTGCTCGGGTGAGAGCCCACGGAATCTTGGTGGAGAGAAAAGACTAGGCACAACAATACTACCCATCTCGCCAAGCCCTGTGTCTGGATGACCAGGCCTTTAGTCTAGCACAGGAGTCAGCAACCTTTTGATAATAATGTGCCCAAGTAGGATTCATAATTAACTCAGCGTGCCAAAAGCCTAAAATGTATCCTATTCTAGCAATCAATTTCTTGTACAAATAGACTTTCATTGCCATTTTGGAGATCTTCCACGTGCCATTGAAACTCGCTCTGCTTTCCAAGTCTGGCACACGTGCCGTAGGTTGCAGACCCCTGACCTAGCATGCATAGTACTGGGCAAGAGTGTAGTATTAAGTTAATAATCCAGGGAATTCTGTAAGAGGAGAGGGGAGTCTAGTGCGGCATGCCTTGGACAAGGTCTTGGAGCTAAGATGGCTTGACCCACCCCTTCTTACAATATTATACCCTGCACTTTTGAGTCATATAGCTCATCTGGTATAAGAGATATTTTAATACAATGCATTTGCAGCATAATGTTAACATTTTCACTAGGATTGACCAACTTTGGTGTCTTTAGCCCAGGATCCCACTTTCTATTATCTCTACTGGTGACATTTCCACGTCAATACATACATATTAAATTAAAAACCTGCCAGAGTTTTAAAACAGAAAATAAATCAAACTTCTTTTCAGCGTTTTCTTACTTCATCAGAAATGTTTACATTTATTTCTGCATTGCCAGGCCCCTTCATCTTCTCATCTTGAATGCCGGAGTGTTTGGAGCCGGCTACACCCTCACAGAAGACAACTTAGAAATGACATTCCAGGTGAATCACCTGTCTCACTTTTACCTGACCAAGCTGTTAGTGAACACCCTGATGCGGTCAGCACCAGCGAGAGTTGTGGTTGTGTCCAGCGAGTCCCACAGGTCAGTAGGAATATCATTGATGCAACTTCTTGGAATGGTATGGAAGCAAATCATGATTTATAGTCTTAGGTATACTATTCCAGCTAATTCACAAATGTATAAATTGTTGAAAAAAAAATTCAAAATCAAGCTATTAAATGGAAAGCTATGTTGCATAAATTTACAATGTTTATGTAAGGCAAGTGTTTCTGAGAAAACCAACAAATAAAACAGTACCAACTTTCAACACTTAAACATCTCAATCAATGCAGCAATATTAACCCTATTAGTAAACAATAGCCCATTACCAAGCAATTGTATAAATGCATTGATAATTAGTCAACACAAGTGTTGTTAAATTAATAAATATAAACAGAAACATTAATTTAGTGGATTTTTCAATAATTTAATCTTCAGAAGACAATTAGTTCATGAAATAGTGTTAAAAAAACACTTTCCAAAGTATTTTTTTAGAAGCAATTTTAGTATGAAAATTTCACAGATGTAAGTTAATTCAATTTAAAAAATCAATCGAAAGCTCAACTATTTACTTGGACTTTTTTTTCACATTATTTTGCTCTGAGTGAAAAATCAGTTTTGCCTTCTTCTATACCGGTTCATGGGACATCATGTTGGTTCACATTCTAAAAAACATCAAATAAAAATGTACCTATCGTGAGAAAAATGTGTAGTACTTGGTAGAATATAAATGAATAATAAATGTGATTAAAACTTAAATATATCATCTGTAGACTGCCATAAGTAATTAGCTACTATTGTTCAAAGAAAGAAAATTATCAAGCATGTGATATTAAAGTTATAATATTAAAAGTAGCAATTTTCATTTTAAATCAAGAATTACAATGCTGAATATCTTTGAATATCTAGTTTTCATAAAATTGGGAAACTTTGATGATATATCTTTGCCCTATGCACAAAATTCATCATTCTATTAGTTTTTATGCAGACGTTGCCCCTGCCCACAAGAAACTGTGGACCACTTCCTGCTTGAGTGCCCTGGGCTAACCGACCTCAGACCCACCTTTCTCCCCCCTCAACCTACCATTACCAACACACTATGTAGCAGTATTGAACAACTGAAAAAGACATGTAAATATGTTTGTCTGGCATTGACTGCAAAAGAGCAAACAGCTTTGCAGACTGGCTAATAGAAGAAGAAGAAGAAGAATACCAATTCAGAAATCATATTTAAAGTTGTTTTTATTACATATTATCAAGAATAATGTTATCTATATATAATGTAACAAGAAATTTAGTTTGATAACTAGTATCTAATATGTCATATCTTTGTATAATTCTTTATGTCCCTCCCTACCTTACTCAATAACACTGTCAATGATGCAGTACAAATCTTTGACCAAAAATGTTGATGTGAGATTTCATTGTTTACATGTGCAGTGAAGACATTATTCAACAAAATAAGAAACAACAAACTCAAAGGCTGCATGTCAAATAAGATGTTACATTTTTTGTTCAGCATAAATTGCAAACCTCTCATTTTAAATTTGTAGTTTGCGTCACTAAAGCTTTACATCATGTGCCAGAATATATAGGAATTATTTCAACAAAACTATTTTCAAAACTATGGCTTTTGGCAAAATTGTGAACATCTCTTTATTTAAATGTGCGATCGATTCTTTCAAGTTTCTGGTGTCTGAATTTTTTAAACCACTTTCCCAGTTCAATGTGCTAGGTTTAAAAATATTTTTGTGTTCTATTTAGTAGACCATTTGGTCTTTAAGACTAGTTAAGCTGGGCTCGCAGGTTTCAATGGCCAAAAAAGGGAATAGTATATTCCAATATCAGCCCAGCCAACTTTTTAGTCTTACCAGCTTGCAGTCAGGTTGCTATCTGAATAGATTCGAAGATAGATATGGAAACCTCCAGACAGAGGCCGGCTGGTCCTGCGGTTAGTTCAGCGGCCTGGCTCCGACTGATCCCTGTCACCCTGCAGGAGTTTTGGGCCTAGTGTACGTAATAATCTTCTATCTAGAACATATAAGACCTGTGGAGAGAATTCCGGCATCATAAAAATCTAACAAAGTGACATCCATAGTGGCTATCTATTGTTCTGTCCCTAGTTTGCGACACCTGATAGCAAATATGGATAATAATACAACAATCAATAATATTAACATAAAATAATATAATTCATGAATAACATATTTGTTTTAAGTCTCATCTGTGAAAATTGTTTTTTCAAATGTTTGCATTTTCTATTTTCCCTCAGGTTCAGTGATTTGAAAGAGTCCAACATGAGCCAAGACAAACTCTCTCCAAAGCTGAACCATTTCTGGCACATGGGTGCCTACAATAACTCCAAGCTTTGCAATGTTCTGTTTGCCAGTGAGCTCAACTACAGGCTGTCTCCCCATGGCATTGTTGCCAACTCTGTCCATCCTGGCAACATGATGAGCTCCAGTATCACTCGCTATTGGTGGCTCTACAGGCTTCTCTTTACACTTGTCAGACCATTTACTAAATCCATGGTAAGACTTTGTCATTACATCTTATCTTATATATTACAGACGCTCCTCTTGAGGGAGCTATCATCTCCTACCAAGCGCGTCCCCAGGTGGCGGATAGGGGAATGACCTTTAGATATAAGGGTTAGCCGTGAATACTGAATAAGCGGCCGCGGACCAACTGGTTTGCTGTCATGGAGGGTGAGGTGGGGTATCCCGTGGTAAGGATACTCTTTAAAAAAATGCCTTATAAATCCAAAGAAATGACTGCAAAAAGCGAACATAGAGCGCTCAAACTCTAAACCCGGACAGATGAGGCTGTTAGCTAGGGATAGCAATCATCTAGGAGAGAAAACTCCAAAAATAAATCAACTGCTGCCTTGCAGACGATCTTGGTTGATCAAAGGCTATGGAAGCACATCCAGAAAGAAAATCAGGCTGAAGTCGGAGTCCACGGGCCAACTGGCGCAAAACACGTCGGCACGCAAACCTCAAAATGATGGAGGAAACAGATAATAGTACATTGTTACGAGTAGATTTATTTCCATATTATATTGGTTTTGTTATTATTAACTAAAGTTAAAATGAAATAATCTTAAACCCGAAATGTTTCCGTGTTAGGAATAAAACATGCATATGTCTAGACACTACGTCATAGCGATAAAATACGTCATATGCACGAGGGTGGAATACCGTTTAGTTTAGTTCTAGTTTGGGCGCTAATGTGTGAGGACTGTTTTTGACCACTTTCTTAAAGATAGGATTACAGCTTAACTCATTATAGAAGAATCTCAACTGATTAAGTTTCATTATATAATACTGGTACATGTCTTCTGTGGTATTGTTATATTTTATCATCTCAACTTGTTGGAATAAAATTGTGTTCAATTTCAAACAGGATTGTGGATTTCCTATATAGTAAGGTACAGTTTATCTAAATCACTTTATACACAAAAGATTCATATCGCGACGAGTCAAATAAACATCAAATCTAATTCAATAACATCAATATAAATTCTTATACAACCTTGTGAGATCCAAGATGGATATGAATCAAAATAATATATAATAATACATTACTAAAAATATCATCTAACGTCAGTAGCTGATTTCGCACGTGACAAAAGATTGGGGGCTCAAGTCCTGGATCTAAAGTTTGTATGTATAAGAAATTAAGAATATACAACTGTTTTAGTGAAAACGATTTACAACAAATATTTATTCAAATTCTGTCTACGTGGGAGGCACTGTCTGTGTTCGGACATACTGTTTTCAGCTTTGTACACAATCATCTTAAAATTTATCTTCTACAAATATTAAGTGGTGTAAAAATATTTCAAAGGACTTTATGAAAGGTAAAGTTGAAATTTTTTATCTTCTTTTTACGTCATTAATATAAAACATGGCGGAAGCTAATCTTACGTTGGAGCAATTGAATATTTTTGCTATCACGTCAGAACAGTTAACTAGCATGTCACTAACCCAGTTAAAAGAGATGGCAAATTCTCTGGGAATAGCCATTACTGAAGTTACACCAGTAAGGAGTAAATTGATTCAAGATATTAAGGAATGTTTGAAAAGACATGGTGCAATGCTTGAAGAAAATACTATGAATAATGAAGAATCAGTGGTTCTCAATGTATCAGAAACCCTGAAAACAGACATAGATAACCATGAATTTAAAATGAATGGAAATGAACTAAGTGCAGACATGAAATTCCAGTTAGAAATGAGGAAGTTAGAAATTCAAGTACAATTGGAAGGTAAAAGAATAGAAGTACAATTGGAAGGTAAAAGAATAGAAGTACAATTAGAAGGTAAAAGAATAGAAGCAGAGAAAGAGAAAAGATTGGGGGAATTGGAAAAAGAAAGAATCGCTAGTAATGAAAGGATTGAATTGGCAAAGTCTCGTTCGTCAACTCATACGATTCAGGAAACAAATAATGTAGAACTATATAAGTTTAAAAAGCATGTCCCAAGCATGGAGAACATAGAGATTGATGAGTTCTTTATGGTCTTCGAAAGAAACTCGATCGATTATAAATTTCCTGAAGATAAGAAAGCAGTACTTTTACGTTCAGCTCTAACAAAAGGCAAGGCTCTAGATGTTGTATTGAATTTGACTCCAGAGGAATGCAATGATTATGAACTAATAAAGAACAGAGTACTATTGAGTTATGTTCTAACTCCAGAAAAGTATCGAAAGTTATATCGTGAGTACAAGAAGGAACCAGAAGTTTCACATGTTGACTTCCTGAGATTAGAGAAAAAGTATCTTGACCGATGGTTACGTTCTAAGAATGTGAATAAAGATTATGAAAAACTATATAATCTCATACTGATGGAGGATTTTACTGAGAAGATTCGCACTGATATAAAAGTTCATTTGGCTGATCGTGGTATTGAAATAGCAGAACAAGCAGCAGTAAAAGCCGATGAATACGTCATTATTCACCCGCATAGCCATTATTTTCAAAATGACAGAACAAGTTTGAGGACTCAAAACAGTAATACAGAGAGGAAGTTAAGATCGACAGAGGATAAAAGTAAACAAAAAGCCGATAAACAAGAGAATTCAAGTTTTGTACAAAAGAGAATTACCTGTACATTCTGTAAGAAAGATGGACATATAAAAGAGAATTGTTGGAGTCTACATAAAGAGAAAAGACCCATTAAAAACAAGAACAACGTGGTTTTATCACACATCGCCGTACAAACTGAAACTCACATAAATAAAACTGCCCACAAAAGAATTAAAGCTGATAGAAAGACATTTGATGTTAGTCATGAGGAGATGGCGAAACACGCATGTCCAAGTTGCTCAAAGTCGGAAAAAGTCTTTGAAATGAAGACCGAGGCTATTGAACATTCTAGTTTCAACTCCAAAGGGAGTGTGACAGATGAGCAATCAGTAAATAAAACGTTTACTTATGGAGGCAGTAGTGTAGCAAGAAACTCAGTAGGCAGAGAACTACCCGAGTGCATGCTATCGGATGTTAGCGAGGGCTATGTGTCACCTATAGATAATCAAGCTAGAGAACGGAAGATTAAAATTCTACGTGACTCCGGTGCTGATATATCTCTACTGTTGAAGAATACTGTACCAACGTCGAAATTGACTCATACAGGCCAGTATGCCTTGATCAGTACTATGGCTGGAACACTTACGGCACCGTTACATCGTATACAGTTGAAGAGTAATTACTTCACTGGATCTGTTATTGTTGGGATAGTGAAGAAATTTCCCTACAGAGGCATTTCATTACTTTTAGGAAGTGACATTGCCAAAAATCAGGTACATCCTGTACTTAAAGAAACCAAAGACTCTGTTCAGTGTAGGAATACTGAAAATTCAGTATGTGTTATCACCAGAGCTATGGAGAAACAGCAGATGACTAATGAATCGACAAAGAAACCAGAACCAACACCAGAGATTGACTTACAAGCAACCTTCATGGCGGATGTTCTAGGTGGTCACTCAAGTCATACTGATCAAAATAATTTGTCGCCTAGACAACTACTCATTCTTGCTCAAGGCAAAGATCCAGAGATTGGGAAGCTAAAAGAGGAAGCAAAGAATGAAGGAGAGTTAGAAACAATGGCCGCAGGTTATTACCTGAGGGACGAGTTGTTGATGAGGAAATGGAGAGGGAAAGAAAACGACGATGAAACATGCAGCGAAGTACATCAAATCGTGGTACCCAATGTTTACCGCAAGGACATACTACATATGGCCCATGATTCACCGTATGCTGGTCACCTAGGGATACAGAAAACCTTCGACAGGATTCTTCCATATTTCTTCTGGCCTGGCCTACGTCGTGACGTCACATCGTTTTGCAGATCATGTCATGTCTGCCAGATGGTCGGCAAGCCGAATCAAACCATTCCGGTAGCTCCTCTACGACCCATACCAGCATTCTCAGAACCCTTCAGTCACATCATTATAGACTGCGTCGGTCCGTTGCCTAAAACTAAGGCTGGCCACCAGTATCTGTTCACTATTATGTGTTCGGCAACGAGATTTCCAGAGGCTATTCCTCTACGTAGCATCAATGCCGACAAAATCTCTGATGCACTTATCGGATTCTTCACCCGATATGGTCTTCCGAAAACCGTGCAGTCAGATCAAGGTTCAAATTTCACATCGAAGTTATTTCGCCAAGTCTTAGAACGGCTGGGTATTCGTCATGCAGTATCGAGTGCATATCATCCACAGAGTCAAGGCGCACTGGAACGATACCACCAAACATTGAAAAACATGCTCCGTACTTTCTGTTTCGAGCATAACGACGACTGGGATCGTGGTATTCCCTTCGCACTCTTCGCAACCAGAGAGGCTGTACAAGAATCTCTTGGTTTCAGTCCCTTTGAACTGGTATTCGGACACACAGTTCGTGGACCACTAAAGCTGTTACAAGAGACATGGTTGTCATCCACTGAAGACACTGGTCTACTGACATACGTGGAAAATTTTAAAAATAGACTGTATAATGCATTAAAAGTTGTCAGATCTAATCTTTTGCAGGCACAAGACAAGATGAAGGTCTATTATGACGTCAACGCAAGAACCCGTATCTTCCAACCTGGTGATAAAGTTCTCATGCTGACGCCACTGTCTGGTCAACCCCTGAGTGCCAAGTTTACAGGACCCTATGAGGTTATGGCTAAGCTTAGTGAGGTTAACTATCTTGTAAAGACCCCTGATAGACGGAAATCGCAACGAGTGTGCCATATCAATATGTTGAAACCATACATTACCAGAAAAGAACAAAAAGTTGTTGCCTCGGTAAACACTGTTATTAAAGTCGGGAATAATTCACCCGAAATTGAGCGTGAAGTGGCAGAAAGCAAACTGCAAAATACAAAGGCTCTAAAAAACCTAAATGAAAAATTGGCACATTTACCTGATTGCGAACAATCCGCTATCAAAGGTCTAATTAATGAAAATATCCATTTATTTGGAGATGTACCTAGTAGAACTAGTGTAGTTAAGCATGATGTTATTTTAAATGAAAATACTAAAGCTATTAAACAACATCCATACAGGTCAAATCCTACCCAGTTAGAATGCATCCGTAAAGAGGTTCACTACATGCTTGACAATGACATTATTACACCTAGTAGTAGTGACTGGTCTTCCCCTTGCGTATTGGTACCTAAAGCCGATGGATCCATGAGGTTTTGTGTGGACTACCGTAAGGTAAACAAAGTGACAAAAACTGATTCCTATCCAATACCAAGAATCGACGATCTAATAGATCAAGTGAGTAATGCTAACTTTGTGACGAAAATTGACCTATTGACGGCGTATTTTCAGATTCCACTGACGGAGAGGGCTCAGGAGATATCATCGTTTGTAACCCCTGACGGACTGTACAAATTTAAGGTCATGCCCTTTGGTATGGTTAATGCACCCTCTACTTTTCAACGGTTAATAAATACCATTACTCAGGACATTCCTAAATGTCACGCATACCTCGATGATATTGTTGTTTTTAGTGACGATTTTAAATCTCATTTAGATCAACTACATTTGTTATTTACGAAATTGACTCATGCTAATCTCACCATAAACTTGACTAAGAGTCAGTTCTGCCATGCAACCATCGAGTATCTAGGTCACATAGTGGGAAATGGTTTGGTAAAACCATTAAATGCAAAGGTTAAGGCTATTCGTGAGTTCCCTGTTCCTGAAACCTGTAAACAACTCTGTAGTTTTCTCGGGATGGCGGGGTACTACCGTCGGTTCTGTCAAAATTTCTCAACCATTGCATGCCCATTAACAAATCTATTAAAGAAGAATTGCACTTTCAAATGGTCTAATGAATGCCACCAGGCCTTTGATAAATTAAAAGATGTTCTTTCTGAGGCACCTGTATTAGTAACACCCAATTACAGTAAACCCTTTAAAATTACCGTTGACGCGTGTGATACAGGGATGGGAGCGGTCATTTCCCAAAAGGGTGATGATTCACTGGAACACCCGATTAGTTTTTACTCTCAAAAATTTGATAAGCATCAAAGAAACTATAGTGTGATAGAAAAGGAACTTTTAGGATTAATCCTGGCATTGAAACATTTTGATTTTTATATCAATGGTTCTCCATATCCAATTGATATTTTAACTGATCATAACCCTTTAGTTTTCCTTTCCAGGGTTAAACAGAACCAAAGAATTATTCGCTGGAGCTTATTCCTCCAAGCATATAATTTAAATGTGGTATATTTACCAGGTAAACAAAATGTGGTCGCTGACACGTTGTCGCGCATGTAACTGGTAAACCAGAAGATGAAAGTCAGTTTCTCATTAAATGTTTTCTAATATGTCATTCATTGTATTGATTAACATTTATATTATTGTAAATATGACAATAAATAAACTATGTTTTGAAATATTGCAATATGAGACATTACAGAACAAAACTTCAAATTCTACTAGAAACAATCATACGTTGTAAGGTAAAAGGTAACTATTGCATACAGCAATTGCACACACACCGGTATTTAACTTGAATACATCCACACTTGTGTTTGTTCAATTGATTATTGATGTGTTTTGAAAATTGTTTGTTTCTATGTCGTCATGTTATAATTTGGATGTCTTATTTTATGCTATGTAAAAGCTAAATCAGCTGAGATTATAACATTTTTTTTAAAAATATTCTTGATGTCATAATTGAGACATCATAATAATCATATAATAACTGAAAATCATTAGTTAATGATACAGTGATCGGTTATAAATAAATTAAATTTTCTAAAGAATTATCTATCAATTATTAATCGGTTCCACTTATTTGGGTAATTCATATCAATTCTGTGGGAATTGGTTATTGGTGGTAATAGTTTTATGGTCAACGTTGTACACACAATAATCATAATTGTAAATATTAATTGATAAATAAATGTTTAATTAATAATCATTGATACGATAATGTGATAAGGGATTCCATAATAGCGACTTTGTTATTAAGGGGATATGTAATATATGGTTCATTTTAATCTTTAAAAGATTGTCCAATAGTCAATTAAATCTTACGAATAGTTTGGGAATTCGGTTCATTTTATGGGTACTCTACAAAGAATTCCATACTTAACGCTGTCTGTAATTCCTTTGTGTCTTAAGGGGGGGCGAGTGTTACGAGTAGATTTATTTCCATATTATATTGGTTTTGTTATTATTAACTAAAGTTAAAATGAAATAATCTTAAACCCGAAATGTTTCCGTGTTAGGAATAAAACATGCATATGTCTAGACACTACGTCATAGCGATAAAATACGTCATATGCACGAGGGTGGAATACCGTTTAGTTTAGTTCTAGTTTGGGCGCTAATGTGTGAGGACTGTTTTTGACCACTTTCTTAAAGATAGGATTACAGCTTAACTCATTATAGAAGAATCTCAACTGATTAAGTTTCATTATATAATACTGGTACATGTCTTCTGTGGTATTGTTATATTTTATCATCTCAACTTGTTGGAATAAAATTGTGTTCAATTTCAAACAGGATTGTGGATTTCCTATATAGTAAGGTACAGTTTATCTAAATCACTTTATACACAAAAGATTCATATCGCGACGAGTCAAATAAACATCAAATCTAATTCAATAACATCAATATAAATTCTTATACAACCTTGTGAGATCCAAGATGGATATGAATCAAAATAATATATAATAATACATTACTAAAAATATCATCTAACGTCAGTAGCTGATTTCGCACGTGACAACATGTAGTTGTGGCGTCCTGCCTGTGGAATCCCGCCGTGCAGGTAGGGGGCCGGGCTCTCCGCCTCGAAGGAGCCCACCCAAGCGAACTGGTGGTTCTTCCTCCTCTGCTTGTGAAGTCAGGAGCAGAGAAAAGGAAGTAAACCCTACTGACAAGAACATTAAGGAGAAAACAAAACACAATTTAGTCTTTCTCCAATGGAATGCAGAGGGCATCCAAAAGAAAAAAGAAGCCTTAAAGATCTTCCTCCATAAAAATAAAGTAGATGTGGCATGCATCCAAGAAACTCACCTCAATAGCAAACTGCGTTTCTCAATTAGAGGCTACACATGCTTAAGACAAGACAGGGAAAACAGATCTAAAGGGGGAATTCTTACTCTCGTCAAAAACAACATACCTACCTCAGATATCATCATACCAAGCTCCACACAATCTGAAATAATGGGGACCAAGCTGATTCTACCAGGGGGAAACCTAAACATAATCAATTGCTACTGCCCACCAGACAAAGAGCTAGAACTTGGCAGAATTCAAATCCCAATAAATGAAGAGTGTCAAATACTGGGTGATATGAACAGCCGCTCCCAGAGTTGGGGATATCCAGACCTCAAGCCAGGGGAGAAGAAATTGAGGAGTGGCAAGCCGAAAACAGTCTGATTCTCCTAAACCAGCCAGAAGACCCACCCACCTTTTACTCCAGATCATGGATGACTTCATCAACTCCAGACTTAGCCTTTGCTACCAATACAATATCCATAGGAAGTAAAAGAGTAGTCGCTGAACAACTAGCCATCAGTGACCACAGACCCATTCTCATCCAAATAGAAACCACTCACCTGCCCATAGAAAACTCCACCCTTCCCAGATGGAACTACAAGAAAGCAAATTGGAACCTCTTTGCACGCTTAAAAGATGCCTATGTGACACACATCAATGGCAAAACAAATCGGATAAACAAATCCTACACTGAATTCTCAAGAGCTCTCCTTAAAGCAGCTAAGGAATCCATCCCAAGAGGAGCCAGGAAAAATTACATACCAAACTTGTCTCAACACTTGGAACTCCTCCACAATGAAACCATCAAAGCAAGAAACCTAGCAGAAAAATCCCCAACGATAGAAAATAATATACAACTAAAAGCTGCAAACGCAATGTTCAGAAAGGAATATCTCTCGTCAATTAGGAAGAGCTGGCATGAAAAGACAGAAAAACTAAATGCAGACAGAGATGGACATAAGCTGTGGAAAATCGCCAAAAGTCTGAACCAAGAGGAGAACAAATCTTCGCCAATAGTCCTAGACGCAGACCAAGAAAAGCTCACAGGCCGCGAAGCTGCTCAAAAATTCATAAAACACTTTAGCAGCGTAGGAAATATTAGTATCACCGAAAAAAGAGCCAGAGAAGTCAATGACCACATAGAGAAAGCTCCAAAAATGTCCACACCACACTCTCATGGAATGACAGCAAATCTCAGCATGAAAGAGTTTGATGACTCACTGAAACTCCTCAAACCCAAACAAGCTCCAGGATCAGACAAGATCTCAAATGATATGCTTATTCATTTAGGACCTCTGGCAAAGAAAAAACTACTGCAAATATTCAATGCTAGCTGGAAGTCAGGAAAAATTCCAACTGTCTGGAAAAAAGCTATCATGATCCCTATACTAAAGCATGGTAAACCAAGAAACCAAGTTGACAGCTACCGCCCAATAAGTTTAACCAGTTGCGTCTGCAAACTAATGGAAAGAATGGTCAACAATAGGCTCACATGGCTTCTTGAATCTGAAAGTATACTAGCAGATGAACAGGCAGGTTTCAGAAAATGTCGATCAACAGAAGACCAAATAGCTTATATAGCCCAAGAAATAGAAGATGGATTCCAGGAAAAGAAACCAACGACCATTGTCTGGGTCGACCTAGAAAAAGCATTCGATAAGGTCTGGAAAGAAGGTCTAATCCTAAAGCTATTAAACAACCATATATCCCACAAAATGTTAAACTGGATTACAGAATACCTAACAAATCGAAAAGCTATAGTCAACTTGCAAGGAAAAAGGAGCAACATAGCAACAATACAAAATGGAGTCCCCCAGGGAGGTGTACTGTCACCCATACTATTTCTCATTTTCATAAATGACCTAATTCAACATATTCCTAGAAAAGTAAAAAGCAGCATGTACGCCGACGATCTTGCTCTAATAAGCACAGAAGAATATATAGGCACCTCAAAATTTAGGCTACAAGATGCACTAAACAACCTCAACCTATGGTCCAAAGAATGGGGAATGACCATAAACTCAAAAAAGACTACATACTCAATTTTCTCTCTATCTACTAAAGTACAAAGCCTCAAACTGACCCTAGACAAAACAATCCTTGAAAAAAATGACAATCCCACATATTTAGGAGTTACGTTTGACCCAAGACTAACCTGGAAAAGTCAAATAGAAAACTCACAGAAAAAGGGAATCCAAAGACTAGCTTTGATGAAAAAACTTGCTGGCTCAGACTGGGGTGCAAATCACTCTATCTTGAAAAAAACATATACCAGTTATATAAGGCCTACCCTAGAATATGGAGCCACAGTGTGGGGTACGGCAGCCCAATCAAACCTCCGAAAAATAGACAAAGTTCAAAACCTAGGACTTCGAATCATAACAGGAGCAATGAAAACTACCCCGATCAGAGCAATGGAGGATGCAACTAACCTAAGCTCTATGGAAACTAGACGAGAAACCAAAATCCTTACTCACTTCACCAAGTTAGAAGCATCAAGTCATCACCCTCTAAAACCCAAGCTACTCAAAACCTCCTCAACAAAAAGACTTCAAAGATCCAATTTTATACAAGAAGCCAAACATCTAAAAAGTAAATATAAAATAGAAAACATTGCAATTGAACCTACCCAACCCCACAGCCACTTCCCCCCCTGGGACCCAAGCCCTACTCTAAAAATCAGAGACGAACTAAGCAACATAGGGAAAAAATCTGACTACACGCCTGAAATACTAAAAGAAGCAGTAAACAACATCATTAGAGAACAATACCCCCAAAATGCATGGACCAGAGTCTATACTGACGGGTCAACTGGAAAAGATTTGAAAAATGGAGGAGCCGGCATTTACATAGAGTGGCCAAATGGAGAACTCCTAGAAAAAGCCACTGTCACAGGTAGCCTCTCAGATAGCACTAGAGCAGAAAGAAAAGCAATTGAGCTTAAATAAATATACTAACAAGCCACACTCAATCCCCCAACAGCCGGATTGTCATCTTCACTGACGCCAAAACAGTACTCCAGTCTCTAAAAAACCCAAATGCCCCGATCAACCAGTCACTCAGTACAGAACTTTTAAAACTGAGCAAAATAACTAAAGAACTGGTTCTCCAATGGATCCCTGGGCATATACAAAATGAAGGAAATGACACTGCCGACACCTTAGCTAAAGCTGGAGGCAGACAAAACCAGACAGACCCATCTCTACACCCCGAAGAAATAAAGGCAATACTCAAAAGGAATGAATCCGAAAGATGGTCTGAGCTGCAACAAAACAACCCAAAGATTGATGCTTACTACAAACTCTCCCGCCAATTTCAACACATCATCTTCAGACTAAGGACTGGTCACAACAGGCTAAAGCATCATATGTTCCGCAAACTACGAATCGGAGCAAGCGAAATGTGCCCCTGCGAAACAGCTCCCGAAAACACGGAGCATGTCCTTCAGACCTGCCCTCTGTATCTTTCTACCCGGTCAGCCATTTGGCCCCTGGGGGCTACCTTCAACGACAAACTGTTCGGTGGACTAGAGCAACTGACAGCCACGGCGCAGTTCATTACAACTATCAGACTTATTGTCTGAATCCTCCCAATCATAACATTTGAGAACGAAGAAGAAGAAGAAGAAGACAGACGCTCCTGCTATAAAGAAGATTATTGCATCCTACGCTCATCTGTGAACTGAGTCTAGTCTTGCATCTTTATTAATGTTTTAAATGATGTTAAGCTACCTGTTTGTTCAGGCAACCCATTCCATGCCCGAATGCCACTCGAGAAGAATAAGTACTTATATGCATTTTTTCTCGCATATGGATCAAATCAGTGGTGCCACTTTTCCGGATTATCCCGGAAATCCGGATTCGCGAGGCTAAATATTTTTCGGCTCCGGATTCGCGAGATTCAATTTACTTTGGTTCCGGATTCGTGGGTTAACCAACAAAAAAAAATCCATGGGTCTGAAATCGCGGTACTAAAACCGGTTTGGTGAGAATCGGATCCGCTATAAATAGACTTAATAGACCTGGAAGGTGTACTGTAAACCATGCCTACAGTATTAGTCTATAAGCTTGGTTTAGTGAAATGTCACGCTATGTGGTTGGATTATTTTTAATTCACTAAAAAAAATTTCATGATCGGAAAATAAGTTAGGCTACCTAAATTTTCCAGCCGCCTAGATTTTTATCATCATATCGGTAATTTGTAATTCCCGACTAGGCCTACTGATTAATATAGTTAATATAGCCTATATACCTTGCAGTTATATTTATTAGGCCTAATGAATGGAGTAAAACAGTCGGTGTAGTATTTAGAACTAGGACTAGTCCTAGCAGTCACTTATGCTGGTGCATATTTTTTCTAACAATATCGGACATAACAAGAAAATCATAAAATAATGTTGTTTTAAATTAATTTCAAAACGAAGTTTTAAATTGTTAGTGTCGCGCATTCGCTAATTTCCTCATTTTCATAACAAAATAAAAATACGTCATATCACTGAACTATATACCGTAAAAAAATGTGTATTAATCCTTCAGTTTTTATTTTTTCCCTCTTTTCAATTATTAGGCATTTGAAGTTACAAGCTAGATTCAATAGTTTACTAGTTAACATGTTATCCTAAATAAAGTTTCATATACCTTAGATTTAAAGTCACTAGGATTAGGATACAATATTTTAATTACATTTATTGGTAACTGACCTAGAAAATACAGAACAAAGTAAATGGGGAATAAAGAAACACATAATTATATCTTTAAAGTAGGCTAGCTTAACTTGAAAAAAACGAAAGGGTTATGATAAGACCAATAGGAATGATGTTATTAAATAGTTAAAATAACACAACTTTGTATGTTTAACTATGATTTTAGATTTGTCCAGTTTTTTTTAAAAGATTTTTCAAGACATTTATCAATAACCAAAGTAAGCTTAGGCCACAATAACACAATCACATAAAATATTTTAAAGATATAATTTTCCTATCATAATATGCAAAAACATATTGAAAAAAAAACAATGCTTATTGGTGAGTCTATATTATATAAAATTATATATATATACCGGTATATAAAATATGGTAAAAATAATATAAATTTTAGGAGTTGAGATAAATTTCAGGGTTTGTAAAATTTTGGAAAGTAGGTTTCAGGATTCAAGAAATTTTAAGAAAAGGATTTCAGGGTTCACTGCTTCAAGTGATTGGCACCCCTGGATCAAATAGTTTTTAAAAGAATATAGATTTAAAGGAACATTTAAATAATGCTAATCGCCAACAAATCACCCAGCAGCTCAAATTGAATAATTTTAGAATAAGGATTATAAATTAAGAATTTAGCAGTTTCACAAGATTTCTAAAACAACTGCTTAAAGAAATGTGTGATTAGCATAAAATAATTACAAGCTCCACATTGTTTAAAAACCCAGTTTTTCAAATTGTGCTGGGATAAAAACTCAGGTTTATAGAGAACAAACTAACATATTATATTAAAACATACTGAAGGAAATTGTATATATTCAGGGGAAATAGATACAACTGAGTGATGTAAATTATAACACTTTATGGAAGGAAACTTATAGTTGACACCTTTACTTTATTTTCAATTTTGTATTTGTTGGTTGGTCATAAAACCATATCTTTCTACTTTAATGTGACATCCTCAGCAACAAGGGGCGGCCACCACGGTGTACTGTGCTGTCGCTGAGGAGCTGAACAACGTGGGAGGGCTGTACTTCAACAACTGCTGCCAGTGCCAGCCATCCAAGCTGGCGCAGAGCAAGACAATGGCCGTGACCTTGTGGAGCCTGAGCGAGCAGATATTGAACAAGAAGTTGAAGCCCAGGCCTAAAGAGGCTATTTGACCTCTGACCCAGGCTGCCTCCTTTCTACAGGAACTGTTGACCCACCGCAATATGTCTGAGTGTAGGTAGACACTTGTTACTGTTGGTGAGATTATATTCTGGGCATAAAAGTCAAAGGTTGTAACATATCTGACGAAAACCAAGGAAGTATTAAGCTGAATGAGTTGAAAGAATTCACTCCTCCAGAGACAAAGAAATCCTTTAGGCCTAATGTGTGTTAGTGAAGCTTAACCAGAAAAATGTTCATTGGATATAAAGCAACATTCTGAGTTCTGTAGTCTCTTATCTTATATATTACAGAAGCTCCTTCTATATAGAAGATTATTGCATTCTACGTATAACTGTGGATTGACTCTAGTCTTTTTATTTTGATTAGTGTTTTCAAAATGTTCAGTTACTGGTTTTCCTGGTTGGTTCAGGCAACCCATTCCATGCCTGGAATGCCGCTTGAGAAGCAATAGTACTTACATGCATTGTCTACTCGCATATGGGATAAAAAGAAAAGTGTTTTCAACCTTATGTTTATCTGTAATAGATTGTAATTGTGTTGTATTTCTGAATTGGAATTTTCTAAATTTCTGTATTAACATACTAATGGATTGTAAGGCTAGCACATTGGCTTGGCCTTGTTGAGATTAAAATAATGTACTATTTATATTCATATATTTATTTTTTCACACATTGGTATCATAAACTGTTTTATGAAATTTTGCTGGAGTAATTGTAGGAATGATAATTAACTATTAACATCAACGAATATTCAATGGATCAGTGTTCCTGTGATGAAGCTGTTGTTTTATCATGTTTTCTGTATTACGTTGAAGGAAGAAATCTTTTATAACAAACATGAATCACATTATTGTCACTAAAAGAAATATACTTAGTGTGTCACTCATTGTGCACTGTGTCATACATATTTCATTGGTCTTGTCTGTCATCCAAATTGTTTAAAGTAAGTGCCCCCCCCCCCTCCTCTCTCGGTCCAATTTGATCTATAGAGCCCGTGAAGCAGGGTTCACAAGTTTCCGCTGCCAATCTGAATAGGGGGATGGTTTGATCAACACAATGCTCAGTTGCTTTGACTTTGGGCCCCTGGAAGGAGACCCTTGGAACAAATCCCTGGCCTTCACCAGGATTCAAACCTGGGACTTTGGGTGTGCAGTAGCCAATTCCAGGCCAGGTCTGTCATTCCATTGATTTTTAATGTTCTTAAATTATGTTTTGTCATGAACTATTTCTATGAAATGTTCTACTAAAAAAATAGGCAATAAAAGATCTAATATATTTACTATATAGTTGTGAATGTTTTACTCTATGTTACCAAATTAAAATATATTGGAGCAGGAATACATTTTTTTTATAAACCAATGTAGGTCTACACATTACCCAGGCCTTAATTATTAAAGAGACATATTTATTGAACATTGTGTAAAGTGTGATGTATTTAATATAATATATGGAACAAATCAATAAATATACTCCATAAAATAATGTGCATCGTATTGAGGTTTTTCTCCTTGTAAACTTTGGACATAATTGTATTACGGCATGTGTATTTTGTGGCCATTGGAACTTTGAGAGAATACCTGTATGAATAAGTTTAATGTCATAATGTCACTAAATGTATGTTGGTGACAAGCTTGAACTGTAATAAATTGTTTAGTTGTGGGTCCTCACTGTATGTTTGTAACGGTTGTGATTGGATGTCAGTGACAAATACAAATAGTGATTGGATGTCAGTGACAAATACAAATTGTGATTGGATGTCAATGACAAATACAAATTGTGATTGGATGTCAGTGACAAATACAAATTGTGATTGGATGTCAGTGACAAATACAAATTGTGATTGGATGTCAGTGACAAATACAAATTGTGATTGGATGTCAGTGACAAATACAAATTGTGATTGGATGTCAGTGACAAATACAAATTGTGATTGGATGTCAGTGACAAATACAAATTGTGATTTGATGTCAGTGACAAATACAAATTGTGATTGGATGTCAGTGACAAATACAAATTGTGATTGGATGTCAGTGACAAATACAAATTGCAATTGGATGTCAGTGACAAATACAAATTGCGATTGGATGTCAGTGACAAATACAAATTGTGATTGGATGTCAGTGACAGCTGTGAATTGTGATTGGATGTCAGTGACAGCTGTGAATTGTGATTGGATGTCAGTGACAAATACAAATTGTGATTGGATGTCAGTGACAGCTGTGAATTGTGATTGGATGTCAGTGACAAATACAAATTGTGATTGGATGTCAGTGACAGCTGTGAATTGTGATTGGATGTCAGTGACAGCTATGAATAGTGTCTGGATGTCTGTGACAGCTATAAATTGTGATTGGATGTCTGTGACAGCTATGAATTGTGATTGGAGTCAGTGACAGCTACAAATTGTGATTGGATGTCAGTGACAGCTGTGAATTGTGATTGGATGTCAGTGACAAATACAAATTGTGATTGGATGTCAGTGACAGCTGTGAATTGTGATTGGATGTCAGTGACAGCTATGAATAGTGTCTGGATGTCTGTGACAGCTATAAATTGTGATTGGATGTCTGTGACAGCTATGAATTGTGATTGGAGTCAGTGACAGCTACAAATTGTGATTGGATGTCAGTGACGGCTACAAATTGTGATTGGATGTCAGTGACAAATACAAATTGTGATTGAATGTCAGTGACAGCTATGAATTGTGATTGGATGTCAGTGACAGCTATGAATAGTGTCTGGATGTCTGTGACAGCTATGAATTGTGATTGGATGTCAGTGACAGCTATGAATTGTGATTGGATGTCAGTGACAGCTATGAATAGTGTCTGGATGTCTGTGACAGCTATAAATTGTGATTGGATGTCTGTGACAGCTATGAATTGTGATTGGAGTCAGTGACAGCTACAAATTGTGATTGGATGTCAGTGACGGCTACAAATTGAGATTGGATGTCATTGACAGCTATGAACTGTGATTGAATGTCATTGACAGCTATGGAATGTTAATGTTTGTCCATGACAGTTCCTATGTAAAACAGAACATCTTGTATTTCTCTTGTTTGTTTCTTATTCCAAAGAATTCCATTCAGTTCCATTAAAATCTTTATTTTTTTTAAAGATACTTTTGCCTATCGGCTGCGTTTTGGATTGCTTGGTCTCACGTCTCAGGGTTCTCCCGGGTTGCGGGTTGGGTAAGTTTGGGAAAATTGATTTGATATTTCAAGTTTGAGAAAGTTTAAAAAACTGGTGAAGGTTAGGGACAAATTATGAATAAACAAAGTAATATGCAAAATATTTATTTAAAGTATTAAAAAACAACAAAGACAATAATAGCCTAACTGTGTAGTTCAAAAGGTCCTTTAGTGGCTTATATCACATCAAGCTATCCGCTCTCATTTCTGAAATAATTCTTTAAGGAATATGAGTATTATGAGCATTCATTTTTAAAGCTCTATGAGTAATTTAAAAACACGCAAATTTCGACTACCTACAAACACGGTTAGAAATTAATATATTTCAGTCCCTCCCCCCCCCCCCCCCCCGATGGCTTTTCCCTACCCGTTGAAAGGTTTGCCCACTTTAGTGTTCCTCGCTTAACAAAAAAAAATTCTTTAATATATTTGAAAAAAAAAACATTTCTTTCTAGTTAAGAAACGAAGACAGAAGTTTTTCTATGTTTTACCCCTCCCCCCTTTCCACTGAACTCTGAAACTAGACCAAGTATAGAACGAGTTCAAGGTCAAGTTCAATAGATGTGAGGTGATTTTTACGTTCCAATGACAAATCATAGGCCGGTAAGGGAGTAGTGAAGCAGACGATGAGATTTCTAGTAACGTTTCTCAGCTAGACAAAATCGGCCCTATAGCTGCCTTTTGACCTCTCTATGGACCCCGAGCAAGAACTAAGTTTGGGTAGATCTTATGTAGTACAGGTGACCAAATTTATTTGTTGAAAGTATCGTCTAAGCTGATTAGCTGCCAAAAGGATCTTTAACCCCCTCTTACCACCCAATCAGCACCCCCCTCCCAGATCACCTGAGGGGGGTGACCCGGGTGGTATCCGCCCACATTAGGAATGTGGTGTGCCGGTAAAGATTATGGGATGTCACTCTTGTTTACCTCTGATTTTTTTTTTTACTACACAGTTTTAGTTGTTGCCCTTGTCGGTGCAAGATGTATTCTGGGTACCATTAACAGTTTCGCTTTAAATTAGAATCAAGTTGTTTAAGCGTAAGATTATCATTTGAGAAAAGAGATAGTTCTGAATTCTATTCATTTATTCCACATTTAAAAACGCTCATACAATATTTAAATTAGTTTATTTTATCAACAAAAAAGAAACAATGGAATTAGACTAACCTATATATCATATAGATCTATAGGCCTATAATTCAAGCGATTTTCAGCCAATCTTACAGTACGCCAGCATTAAAATAGCTGATACCCTTAGTGATGGTGCCGTTTGTTGCGATTTATATTTCTTAGTTGATTAAGTTGTCATTGAAGTCTACGGAAAAAGTATTATATATTTTATGTGTGTGGGCCATTCTGATGAGTGGCGTGACAATGTTGTTTACAATGCTAGGAGCATTAGGGTCATGTGGGGACCCCCCTGGGCCCCTTCCCCCATCATCATCCAACGCCACTGACACTAATTTTGTTTTCGAACGAGAAGAGTAATTCCCGACTGAGTGTACTAATAGACTTCCGGTGAGGTACTTTCGATTTGTGATTTGTGTTTGTTTTTTTCTATGGGCTGTAGGCCTATAGGCCTATGTATGTTGTGCAACACGTGTGGATGGGTATGTGTATACATTTACTCTGATGCTCCGTATAGTAGCAGCCCACCGTTGTGCATGCTCACTGTAGAGCAGGGTGTGGTACCATAAACCCTACAGGTATCGTCACACAGGTGTGAGATGTTGGTGGAGCTAAGGGCCAGTGTATCAATACTGCCCCTTAACTTTTGAACTTGGACGGAAGGGGGAGGGTTGTATAAACATGGACGACGTTCTCTTTTGATTTGCCGATTGAAATGGTTTTAATTTCAGAAAAACATAAATACATGGAGTCATCGCGTAATATGAAGTGAGAGAGTTGGTGTGTCTATCATAATGTTATAGTTCTACTGTGAGAGAGTTGGTGTGTCTATCATAATGTCATATTTCTACTGTGAGAGAGTTGGTGTGTCTATCATAATGTCATATTTCTACTGTGAGAGTGTTGGTGTGTCTATCATCATGTCATAGTTCTACTGTGAGAGAGTTGGTGTGTCTATCATAATGTCATATTTCTACTGTGAGAGAGTTGGTGTGTCTATCATAATGTCATAGTTCTACTGTGAAAGTGGATGTGTCTATCATAATGCTATCGTTCTACTGTGTTTGACAGTTGCTGTTTCTATCATAATGTCATATTTCTGAACTGCCTATGATGATGTAACACTGCAACATGTTCTGCCAACTGATGCAACCATTGAATTTAATCAATTTTTATCCAGTAGGATAACCTGCAGGAAAAGAAAAAAAGCCTCTTTTCTAGGTTGAAGTGACACGTCCGTTCGACGTTTCCGGTATAAAAAAAAATTGCATTTAGTTTGTAAAAACAACTAAAGACGAAAGTTTTAAAACTTATTTTTGTTTTTTTTTAATTCTCAAAGATAATCTTTTATTCCATTCCCATTAAGTAAATTAAATTGGCTCAATCTTTAGCTTGCCGAACAAACAGCAACGGTGGAAAATGTTTCAATGTACTCTGTTGCAACCTTTACATTTGTAAGTATAGAATGGATAGAGTCTGTCCTGATAGCGCTCACATGTGTAAGTATAGAATGGATAGATTCTGTCCTGATAGCGCTCCCATGTGTAAGTATAGAATGGATAGAGTCTGTCCTGATAGCGCTCACATGTGTAAGTATAGAATGGATAGAGTCTGTCCTGATAGCGCTCCCATGTGTAAGTATAGAATGGATAGAGTCTGTCCTGATAGCGCTCACATGTGTAAGTATAGAATGGATAGAGTCTGTCCTGATAGCGCTCACATGTGTAAGTATAGAATGGATAGAGTCTGTCCTGATAGCGCTCCCATGTGTAAGTATAGAATGGATAATAATAATAATATTTGTATAGCTCTGCCAACAAACATAACGAAAGCACAGAGCGCAGTTAACATATAACTAAGAACACGGATATTATCTCTAGGATACTACACATAAAGCTAAATGTAGCGTCACATGTACAAGTATAGAATGTAAACTATCCTGAAAGCTTCATGTGTAGGTGCAAAGTTTGGAAATGTGTGTGTGTGGGGGGGGGGGGGGGGCTTTATATTGTGGCAAATCTCAATAATAAAAATAAAATCTCAATAGTTCCCTTGACTACGTATTAAAATTTGGTGGAATAAAGACTCTGCAACACCGAATGTCCAACTAATATCCATCCAACTCCAGAACTGAACAAAAAGATTTTGTGTAAATGTGAAAAATGGTCTTTTAAATTAACTGAAAAATATTCTGAAAGAAAACGATCGACAATAATATGGGACTATAAAGTTGCTGTTTTTTTTAATTAAGAATATAAGGAGACCCCCCCCCCCTTTTTTTCCCTGTCCCGTACAATCCTCCCCCGCAGATGCAGGACAGTACTGCAATAGGTTTTGAGATGATGGACTGACATCAAGCTAGAATATATATATATATATATATATAGAGAGAGAGAGAGAGAGAGAAAGAAATATAGATAGATCGTGGATTGATAGACCGATAGATAGGTAGAACACTTGATATATCCTACTTATTTAGGTTTACCTTGAGATCGCTGAAGGTTAGTCAATAGTAGCCTAACTCTTACTCTCCCTCCTCCCCTAATCTCTCTCTGACTCTCTTTCTCTCTCTCTCTCTCTCTCTCTCTCTCTCTCTCTCTCTCTCTCTCTCTCTCTCTGGTTGCATCTTTCAAGATCTCCGTAACCTTTCAGAAAGGCTATCAAACTTTACGAACGGCTATTGACTCAGGGGTGGGGGAGATAATTGCACTCATTTGATTGTAGAGCCTGTGGAGTTATCGAACTTAACAGAAGGTCGAAATCAATACAAGCCTTTTCCATCGCTCTCTCTCTCTCTCTCTCTCTCTCTCTCTCCCCCTCACCCACCCTCTTCATCATTCTCTCTCTCTTTCTGTCTCTGTCTCTCTATCCACCCCCCAACCTATTTTTTTAAATACTATAAGCTACAGCCCTGTTTCTGTCCACGGTGAAGCTACAGCCCTGTTTCTGTCCACGGTGAAGCGTATTATCTCCCTTGCTAGGTGATTGTAATCAGGGCTGCAACTCGTTATGGTTGTGCTTTAAAAAAAAATTATTTAGGGGTTGTCCATAAATGACCTCACGCCATTTCACCAAGGTGCCTTTCTCCCCCCTTGTATGAAGGTTTAAAGTTTAAACTAGGCGGAAAAAATCTCTAGGATACTACACTGAGAAAAAATAAAGGGCTTCGAGGCTACGAATATCTCTTGTTGGTTTTTACTTACTTATGCCTTTCGCCCCACCTGGGACATATATTTTTTTATGTTTAATGTGATGTCACATTTGTCTAACACACCGCTTCCCCCTCGTCACATTTCGTCACTGGCCTAATACATTCCTTCCCCGAGGTGCCTGGTGTCATTTCTGAACGGCTCCATAAAATCTATGTTGTAGTTTGTGTTGTGTTTTTTTGTTATTGTTTCTGTCTAGTTGATGTTTCTAGGTTAGAACGCCTCAATATATGTATTTATGTTTTTTTATATATTATATATTTCTTGTTAGTGTTGTTTTTATTATGCTTTATTTTAACCCTTCCCGTACCGACCTACTTCTATCTATGCTGCCTTCAGTTCCGCTATATACGCGACCGGGACTGTAAGGGTTAAACGAAACAACACGTTTTCTGCTACACTGCTATTGTTTTTTGTGCCATGTTGTTAACCCTTCACGTACCGACCTACTTCTATCTAATGCTGCCTTCAGTTCCGCTATATACGCGCCCGGGACTGTAAGGGTTAAGATGGTCTGTATATTCAATGTATTTGTAATCCCGAGTGATCACTTTTAAAATGAAATGTAGGCCTACTAACATGGGGAATAAATAATAACTAGTTTTTATAGACGCGAATGACTACTTGTTTGAATATATATATTTTTTTTTAATATCTTTATTCTATCTTAATGTTTGTTTTATAGCCCTACTAGAAGCTTCTCCATAAAAATGTAGCCTAATTACTGGTAATTGAAAGTATACTGGAACTAACGACGATAATGATTATAGAGTATAGAAATATCTGTATATTATAATATCATATATTATATCAAATAGTATTATATTATAATATAATAACTTTTTTTTTTTCATTTTTGCGAAGTATATTAATATTGTTTATCTGACAAGCAATATAAATAAACACGGTATCAGTTATTCCGAAAGTTGCTTCAATACAAGTATAAGCATTATTATTTTAAATAATTTCCAGTTCATTTATTAAGCCTGGATAATCTTTGAATAATCTTTGGATAATCTTTGGATAATCTTTGGATACTCTTTCTGTTCTTTTGTTGTTGTGTTATTTCTTTATATTTTTTTTGAAATCTAACTTGCTCGCGTATATCCTTCCTCTAATACGCTTTAAAATCGCAGGTAGCTTAAATGTATAGTCTATATTCCTCTAATACAGTGGTTCCCAACCTTTTTAATGCTGCGACCTTTTTAAACAGCTTTTCACGTTATGGCGGCGCCCAAACATAAACTTTTTTTCGTCGCTACCTTATAACGGTAATGTGCTACTGTCATAAAATGTAATGTAAATATCTCATATAACTGTAATGTGCTACTGTTATAAAATGTAATGTGAATATACCATGTAACTGTAATGTGCTACTGTTATAAAATGTAATGTAAATATCTCAGATAACTGTAATGTGCTACTGTTATAAAATGTAATGTAAATATCTCAGATAACTGTAATGTGCTACTGTTATAAGATGTAATGTAAATATCTCAGATAACTGTAATGTGCTACTGTTATAAAATGTAATGTAAATATCTCAGATAACTGTAATGTGCTACTGTTATAAAATTTAATGTAAATATATGAGATAACTGTAATGTGCTACTGTTATAAAATGTAATGTAAATATCTCAGATAACTGTAATGTGCTACTGTTATAAGATGTAATGTAAATATCTCAGATAAATGTAATGTGCTACTGTTATAAGATGTAATGTAAATATCTCATATAACTGTAATGTGCTACTGTTATAAAATGTAATGTAATATCTCCTATGCAGGATGTATTTTCATTGTTACAAATTGAACATAATTAAAGTGATTTAATCACAAAAATACATTTGAAATTTAATTACAACACAACTTCAGTGCTAAGATTGAGATTGCGTCTTTCTCATCGGCTTACACAACGAAGATCATCTTTCACAACAAGTCTACTTCTGTATTTAGATTTAATAATAAAAAAAACTGGAAAGCCCTTTCACAAAGAAATGTTATTGTAGGCCTAGATGGAAGAAAAAGGCGAAACACAGTCTCAGACAGAATAGTATAAATATGACTGCAAACAATCTGATCCTGAATTTTGTAATTGGCATTGTAGAGAGATTAGTTGTTAATAAATTAAATTAATCTCTCTTTTGTTGTCTCGTGAACATCTTCAAATTTGACTGTGCATGACCTTCTTTCAAGTGCAAATGAAGTGTCAGATAAATTTGAAAAGTACGATGAAATTTCGTCTGCCAGCATGTGCAAGTGTTCTTTCACAAAAATCATTACCGTAAAAATCATTAACGTAATCCTATTATCTGGTTCAATGTCATGTTCCTCAAAAAAAGCAGATAAGTTAAGTTACATGTACATCTTATCTACATCCAATTATTTATGCCAAAGCTAAAGTTTTATTTGAGGGACGTCCATTAATTACGTCAACAAAATAGAGGGGAGGGGGGGTCTGAAAAAGTTTGACAATTGTTGACATGGGGGAGGGGGGAGGTCAAGAAAAGTTGACGTCAACAATGTTACTTTTTAAGTAAATAATGATACAAATTTAGTACTAAATTCTACATTTGTCCTGTTCAACTTACATAAATAACATTAAAAACATAGTTTTACGTTAATACAAATATATCAATTATGGAAACTACATTTGATATGTCCTTTTTGTGTCCATCTTGCTAGTTTGTAGATCTATGAATGAGTGGAAACTAATGCATTTGTTAGCAAGGCAAAGTGACCGACCAATTGTAGAAAACCTCACCTTCGCTGTCTAGCGTAGGGTTGCCAGACACATGGGTGTCAAAAGGAGGACACCGAGAGACAGAAATCTTTTTAACAAGTTTTAAAAATGTATTACAATTAATTAATAGTAGGGCCCTATAGACCTTTCCGTTTAAAATCTATTTTAAACATAAAAGCAGGCGTCTAAGATTGTATTACTTTTTGAGGGGGGGGGGGGGGGGGGTAACCAATTGTTGACGCAATTATATAGGGGGGGGGGGGGTCTCTGAAAGTTTGACAGTTGTTGACAAGAGGGAGGGGGGGGGAGGTAAAAATCGCCTAAAAATTGTTTACGTAATTAATGGACGTCCCCTTGGAATGATCCGATCTTTTCAAAACAAATTCAGGTTTTTTACAAAAATTAACTGGTCTTTGCAGTGATAAGATGTCAACAAAGTAAGATATTTTCTGCTTTTATCGCCATAAAGTGCTTTGAGCTGCGATCTTGCTTTCTATAAGAAATGACCATTATTATTATTATTATTTTAAAGTTAAAGAGTTCTAAGTTTATCACGAAGCTTAAAACACGTTTTTAAATTTTTCCTCTCGACAACCATCCAGTGCCCTCACAAGGGGAAGGGGGGGGGAGGGGGGAGGACAGACAGAGGGGGGCATATGTCCGGGGGCGACACTTCCAGGAGGGGGGGGGGCGGCAAATGTAGTCCAAATATAGCAGTTACTGTATGCAAGGGGGTGGCGCTGAAACATTTGCACTGGGGCGCTACATAAGCTTGTAAAGGCTCTGCAACCATCTGACTACAGTGTAAAATAGTAATTTGGTGCGCTGATGTCATCACGCGGCATTCACGCCTGGTACTCGTATGTGGATGTATCTATATGTACTGAATAAGTATAGAATTATATTTCTATTCTGTGTCTGCATGTGGGTGGACCCGCCTGTAGACTGATAAAATATGTATTTTTCCGCTGGTCTTAGGTGACCCCCATGAAATGGTTCTTTGACCCATTAAGATTTAACATATAATGTTGGTATATTATTAAAACCTAAGATTTAACATATAATGTTGGTATATTATTAAAACCTAAGATTTAACATATAATGTTGGTATATTATTAAAACCTAAGATTTAACATATAATGTTGGTATATTATTAAAACCTAAGATTTAACATATAATGTTGGTATATTATTAAAACCTAAGATTTAACATATAATGTTGGTATATTATTAAAACCTAAGATTTAACATATCATGTTGGTATATTATTAAAACCTAAGATTTAACATATAATGTTGGTATATTATTAAAACCTAAGATTTAACATATCATGTTGGTATATTATTAAAACCTAAGATTTAACATATAATGTTGGTATATTATTAAAACCTAAGATTTAACATATAATGTTGGTATATTATTAAAACCTAAGATTTAACATATAATGTTGGTATATTATTAAAACCTAAGATTTAACATATAATGTTGGTATATTATTAAAACCTAAGATTTAACATATCATGTTGGTATATTATTAAAACCTAAGATTTAACATATAATGTTGGTATATTATTAAAACCTAAGATTTAACATATAATGTTGGTATATTATTAAAACCTAAGATTTAACATATAATGTTGGTATATTATTAAAACCTAAGATTTAACATATAATGTTGGTATATTATTAAAACCTAAGATTTAACATTTAATGTTGGTATATTATTAAAACCTAAGATTTAACATATAATGTTAGTATATTATTAAAACAATATTCTTTTAATTTATTTTTTAAAATTTCAACGCGTGCGACCTCGATATTAAAAATAAAAAAATTAAACAAATGCTTACTAAATCTTATCTTAACTGTGCCCCGGATTATCTTCGCTCTTGTATGGAGCTCTACACCCCGTCCCGCCAACTTCGTTCGGCTTCTGACGCGCTTACTCTGCGGATCCCTCGTGTGAGGCTAGTGTCCGCTGGTGAACGTTCATTTTCCTACGCAGGACCGTCTGCTTGGAATCACCTCCCATTACAGCTTCGCCAGAGCCCTAGCTATGACACCTTCAGGAGCCGGCTGAAGACTCACCTATTTCGTCAGCAGAATTAGCGTATTACTACATATTTCGTTGTCTGTCTGTATTCTGTAACTGTCGTCTGCGCATAGAACTGTCACCAACGGGATATGCGCTAGATAAGCACGGTTATTATTATTATTATTATTATTACTATTAAGGGAGATAATAGTCCTAATTTAAACAATTTTTTTACTACCGGTACACAATTTGCATTTGAGAAAAGTAAAATATTTTATATGCTTATACCAGTACCGGTACTATCAAGTCTATCAAGTCTATAAAAATACGTAAATTGAACAATCAATTAATTAATATTTTTACAGTATAATTGTAATTTTTCAAACACCTTTTTAGCTACTAACTTATTTTCATTAGTATGCATTTATCTTCACAATGTCTACAGATAATTAATTTGCAGATAAATTTATTTGTATTTTTGAAAACCTTATTTTTAAGGTTTGAACAATGGAAAGAGGAATAGTCTAGACTCTCTGGACTCTAGACTCTAGAGTCTAGACCGGCGATCGGCAACCTACTGCAAGTGTGTCAGACTTAATACGCAAAACGATTGTCAATGGGACGCAGACGATTCTTAAAAGAAAGTATTGAAGTATCTTCTTTAAGAACTAAAGTGCTAAATCAGAGTGACTTTTAGGCTGTTAGCACGAGGTGGCGTAGCTAGGGGAGGGGGAGGGGGGTCCAAATTTGAAAGTCCCCTAATGTTAACGTTGAAAGCCTCATTTTTACGGAGCTCCGTTATCTTGGCGCCCGAGCTGACCAATGCCCCCCCTCACATCCCGCTAGCTGTGCCTCTGGTTACATGCTTTGTACGTTCATCATTTAGATCAGGGGTCGGCAGCCTTTTGATAATGGTGTGTCAAAGTAGGATTAATTCATTCAGCGTGCCAACAGCCTATAATTCATCTAGCTCTAGAACTCAATTTCTTAAAGAAGACAATTGAACGACCATTTTTTTTTTTGGTGAGGGGGGGGGTCTTCTACGTGCCATTGAAAAGCGCTTTGCGTGCCATACCATAGGTTGCCGACTCCTGATTTAGATAAGTTAATCGAGCACCTTCACCGTTGCATTAGCCAACATGATCACGTGACAGGAAAGACCATCTCGTGTACATAGTGCAGACGTCTCTGAGGAAAGATATCATAAACAGCTGATCAGTTCAAGATTCGAACTCGAGGCCTTAGCCCTACCCTTAACAGCCTATCCCCTATCCGGACACACTCTGAATAAACCTTGTAAATTTTTTAAAGTCTAGACAAGAACAAAATATATAAATTGTATAAGTACTATAGAGATTAGTGCAAAGTTCAGATCTTTGACAGAGTGGCCGAGTTGTGACACACATTAGAATCTAATTCATTGATGGGGTGAGTGAATCGTGAAACCCAATGGACTCTTAACTCTTAAGTCATTGATTCGATTCCTTCATCCGATGAATAATGTAAACTCTATTCTGGTCTAATGCCTTGTAGCTCTAGTGCAGGGGTAGGCAACCTTCGGCACGCGTGTCAGTCTATGCACACACATCGACTTTCATTGGAGCTCGTAAGACTCTCAACAAAGCAATTCAAGTCTCTTCTACATATGGCTGCCAGATCTCCGACAAATGGACAAACTGTCTTCCTATAAACTGTCTTCAAGAACTTGTTTTTTTATTTATACTTTGATCTTTAATACAAACTTTAAAAAAATGTAAGTACTTTAATTTTTATATAGTTGATAGAAAAATGAAGCGCCTATCATCAAAAGATGCTAAATTGTAACGTACAGGTCAATTTCTGATACGATAGTGTGTTAACTGATAGAACGGCACTACCCCCCCCCCCCCTTTTTTTTTCAAAAAAGAAATAAATAAACGAATAATACACATTTACATATTTACATTTTACAAGGTGAGTCTCCCTGGGGGTCATTGCGGGCATAGTTGAATCATAGTTCACCCCATGCCTACTCTGTTCAAAAGTCACCGAATGTCGTCAGAAAATTGATACTCAGTTGTGAGTGAAAGCTCTTCTCCATGCGCCGCTAGGATCAAATGCTTAACGATATCGTCTTAGCTTATCGCCAGATTATCACCAGCTTATCGTTATCTTACCGAGTGTAGGATAAACAGAACACAGTCGAATGTGAGATTGGTGGAGGGTGGAGCACTGAGCTATATATTCAGCTCAGTAGAGTTGAGTGATTTATGCCTTCATACAGTGATAGCATCATATCAGTTCGAACGGTTCTATCGAGCCGGTTCTATGGAGCCGGTTCTATCGAGCCGGTTCTATCGAGCCGGTTCTATCGAGCCGGTTCTATCGAGCCGGTTATATCGAGCAGGTTATATCGAGCAGGTGCTCACAATTTATAAAGGGTTTGCAAAGTGGTGGTTGGTTATTGCAGCCTTAAATGTATTATAATGGCTTCGATTTCTATAGAGATTTATTTTAAACCATGTCAAGAAATCACACACACAAAAACTCTTAAAGGCAAAATACAAGAATCACGTTAAATAACATCAACAAGTACACATGTAACATGTTCCTTTTATGCAGACAATAATTGCGTCTTACGATTTTCTTTTTATATTTAGTCTAGACTTGCATTTTGATTAGTTGTTTTTTTTTAAATGGTGTAAGGTGTTGGTTTCTTAACTGGTTGTGTTCAGGCAACCCATTCCATTCCTCGAATGTCCATTCCCCCCCCCCCCCAAACACCCCTTTGTCATGTTTTTCTCTTGTTTATTTTTTTTTCTTACTCTTGTTTACTTCTTGTTGACATTTTAAGACTAAGGTTGTCATGCAAATATTATTGGTTGGAGAATATAAAATAGTTTAAAACATGAAAGAGGTAGATTTATGGCATTTGTCAACAGCAAAAAAAAAATATATTTGTGAATTTAACAAAGTGCCAGGTTGGCTGTGTGAGTTACAAGAGAAAAAACAACTTCCATGAACATAAAGCCAAGAAGTAGACATGTAGACAACTGTTTCGGCTTTTGTTGTTTTTTTTTGTTCTTTTGGTTGTTTTTTCTCCAAAAGGTGGCAGTAGTAGACAGTTTCTGGTTAATTTGACCCGCGATTTTTTTTAGTGTTTTGTTCTTTTTACCTTTAAGATATTTTATTTTTCAAACTTGCCGGCAACAGATTAGCGTTAGGTTACGGCGACCCAGAGGAAGGAGGAGTAAGCTTGGTGAGGTTAAAGTTTTGTTTTTTTATACCGGCGCGTTAATTATTTCATTTATTTATGTTTCATTTTATGAACTTGCAAAAGAAATAAACAGCTGACTTTAAACAGTGCCGACAGAATCTTCTGCACCCCTGCAGTTTTGACAGCGCGAATCAAGGTGACACTACTGAAGTTCGAAACTGGGCGATTATGGACTGATTCCTTCTGTGGATTAGCCTCGATTTAGCCGTTGTAGATGCCGCGATACACCTCGGCCCTTGTCAGATTCGTCCCAGTCGGTCTTTGCCACCGATTTATAAATGTCTTCAAAAACAACAACTCGTGAGTCCAGGGCCGAGCTGCATCGCGGCATCTACAACACTGCCTGGATACGATCATTGGACAGAGAATGGCAAGAAGCTTGGATAAAGTGGCAGGAGATGAAGAGAATGTCCAAGTAAAATATCCCGTCTGACCAAATTGATCCCTAGCACCGTTCACCAGTTTCTGTGGCCACGGCATACTGGGTGATGGTTTAGCTGGGTAGACTCATTGACACCCTCCAGGCCCGGGAGAAAAACTCATTCTAGCCTTCACCAGGATTCGAACCCAGGACCTTCGGTACGCCAGCCGAACGCACTGCAGCTCGTCCACCGTGCCCCATACAAGAAAGTAGAGAGAGGGACTAAACATCGTCGATGTACTATGTCCAGCCACGGGCAGAGGGGAGAGGAGCAAAGGGAGGCCCTACCAACCTCGCGCAGACCCCCCTCCCTTTTTTTTCCTTTTTTTTCAAACAAAGGATTTTTTTTTATTTTTTTGAAATTAAAATCTAGCCAAAGACAGAAAGAATTATATCACACTTAGGCCGATCATTTTCTAAAGCATTATTTTTAGTCTATGTGTTAACAAAAATAAAAGAAATTTTTGTTTGCATTTGTTTTAATATTAATTGTTTTTGCCATTTTTATGCTTTTGTAAACTGTTATAACTTTGGTTTCCATAGAAATATTTTAAAGCATGCTGCGTCATGATTTTCACTGGCCATGTCAGTGTGTGTTAGTTTCAAACTTTTTTGCTTTATACATTTTTTTGTTAGAAAAAAAGAATTTAAATCTTTTTAAAAAATCTTATTATTTTTAATTTGTATGTTTTAACTAGAGTATTTATATTTTGTTAAAACGTTAGTTTAAAATTAGTTTGATGCCTTTGAAGTTACCTTGAACACTACTTCAGACTTGGACTGCTGTTCCCTCCCCCCGTTCACTATTTGCACCCATCCGTATTTTTTAAAAAGTGCTATTCCCCCCCCCCTCCCCACACACACACTATCTTTCACTATTTACACCCCCCCCCCCCCCATTGTATACTAAATCATACTTGCTATTACTCCGCCTCTTTCTTTTTTTTTCCCCTATTTTCTCCCTTCCCCATTTTATACCTGCTATTCCCCCCCCCCCCCCCCCAGCCCCTTTCACTATATACACCCTCCCCATTCTATGCTCTAAGGCCCTCTATACCAATCCTGGCTACGCCACTACTTATAACACATTTTGTTTTAAAGTTTCATTTGTACGCTCTGTCTATCCATGCATAGATTAAATGATATTTAATAAAAATATATTTGTTGCACACAGAACAGATTCGTTTGATGTGTTTTTGATGTTAAGATCAAAAGTCCTCAGTTTAATTGCTACATTTGTTTGTTTGTTGTTTTTTTTGTTGTTGTTTTTTTCAAATGAAGATTTAACTGCGCCGATTGGTTCGTTGAACTACCACGTGATACCAACAAATTAATATCAATCTCTTAAGAGTTATCCTTTAGCATTAGAAAGCAACAACAACAATACTTTATGTCTCCTGCCATCTTTTTTCTCCATCTCTTTTTTTTTCTTTTCCACTCGTGTTACCATCTCTCAGCACAACATTCATAACAACTCGTTCTCACGCCATCCGACGAGCCTGTAAACGAGGGAGCAAACAACAAAACCTTTTGGAAAAACCCAAACTTTTTTTTTCTTTTACCATCATCCCTGTGTGTTTTTATATATATAGATATATTGAATGTTTTCTAAGATAGATAGTATCTTCTTTTACTGCCACCAAAAAAAAATAAAGATAAAATAATAAAATAATAATACAAAACCAACAAAACAGAGGAATAAAAGAAGATAGGAATAATGGGAGTCAGTAATTTGGAAGAAGATAAATTAGTGCCAGCCAAAACATGCCAAGTCTTGAAATAAAAGCGTGTTTCAGGATGATGGCGCTGGTGGTAAGGGAAGGGGAGGGGGAGCGGGGAATGGAAGGTGTGAGAGAAGAGAGTCAGTCACATCAATAAAGATAATGAAAAATAATTGCCAAGGATAAATTCCAGCTAGATTTCTACTTCACGTTGATCTATTAACAATCTTTTTTGGAGCTGTTGCTTTATGTATATCTATTTACTTTATCTTACTGGAGCAGTTCTTTTATGTATATCTATTTACTTTATCTTACTGGAGCAGTTTTTTTATGTAGATCTATTTACTTTATCTTACTGGAGCTGTTGCTTTATGTATATCTATTTACTTTATCTTACTGGAGCAGTTTTTTTATGTAGATCTATTTACTTTATCTAACTGGAGCTGTTGCTTTATGTAGATCTATTTACTTTATCTTACTGGAGCTGTTGCTTTATGTATATCTATTTACTTTATCTTACTGGAGCTGTTGCTTTATGTAGATCTATTTACTTTATCTTACTGGAGCTGTTGCTTTATGTATATCTGTTTACTTTATCTTACTGGAGCTGTTGCTTTATGTATATCTATTTACTTTATCTTACTGGAGCAGTTTTTTTATGTAGATCTATTTACTTTATCTTACTGGAGCTGTTGCTTTATGTAGATCTATTTACTTTATCTCACTGAAACTGTTGCTTTATGTAGATCTATTTACTTTATCTTACTGAAGCTGTTGCTTTATGTAGATCTATTTACTTTATCTTACTGGAGCTGTTCTTTTATGTAGATCAATTTACTTTATCTTAACGGAGCTGTTGCTTTATGTAGATCTATTTACTTTATCTTAACGGAACTGTTGCATTTTGTAGATCTATTTACTGTATCTTACTGAAACTGTTGCTTTAATTAGATAAATATTACTCTGTATTTTTACTGAGGCTAAAATTCTACATAGATCCATCTACTATCTTTCTCACATATGTTGCCGCTTGTGGAGATTATTTCTTTCAGTGGTGCCTCTCTATTACTCTAGACATTGCTGAGGTTATTCCACTAAAGAAGCAATTCAAACTTAACCAGAGAATGACATCCTTAGGGGCTGTCCAGAAATGACACCTCGCCACTAATTTACTCTACCGTGTAAGAGAACAATGCGCGCTTAGGCCTTAGAGGAAAGTTTTGAGGCGGGGTAATATTACCTTGGGTGTCAGATCCACGGCCTGTGGCAAATGTCATGACAGATATACCTGGGTATATGTCAGAAAACTCGGCCAATTTGCCTCAAGCCTGTCAGGGTGTGTCGCAAAACAGCGGCGTGAGTGTCCTGTGTTAATTATACAAACGGATTTTCCCCATAGGCTAGACGGTTTACTCGCACCTATTATCGGGTCAATTATTTAGATGTGTTTCTTTTTGCTCCAGTTTGCTCAGTTACTTCTAGTAAAAAAAAAAAAATCTGCTTCTCACTAACCATCATAATTTAAAAGTTAGACTTACTTTTTATTTTTACATGCAAAATTGCTATTAAATGTGTTTGTAGGCCTATAAGAATGTAATTTATTATTTATAACTAGGAGTTATGCCCGTCATAATGACGGTGAAACGAATGATCACAATGTGTTTTGTTAAAAGAGAAAATAAAAAAATAACATTATTTATAATAATTGACAATGAAAAGCTTTGAGCCGAACGGCAAATGTCTGGATTAAGATGATGATAATGAAAAGATATAAAATACAAAACATTTCTAAATTTTGGTTGGACTTAAATAAGCACTATGGACTATGTAACTCGTTGGTCTAGTTCAGTGGTCGTCAACCAAAGGAACGTGTGCCAGACCTGGCACGCAGAGCAATGTGCAACGGCACGCGTAAGACCCCTCAAAAGGTGCAATTCAAGTCTTTTCTAAAAAAAAATTGAGTGCTTGAGCAGAATGAATTTTAAGATGTAGGCACGCTGAATGAGTTAGAAATCCTACTTTGGCACACTATCATCAAAAGGTTGCCGACCCCTGGTCTAGCGGCAGATGCATCGGTAGTCAAACATTCTGTAGGGTTTGAGCTCAAATAAAAAGTCTGGAGATGCCCCCCCTCCCCCCACCGGTGCTATAGGCGTCTGAGTGTTACGAGCTCTGATTGTAAGCCACAGTCTGTTTCTCAAAGGTGAAGAAACTGTGCCGGCCACACAATCCTCCTGGAATTCCGCGTTTCAATAAATCTGATTTTTTTTTGTCCTCATACGACTAAATAATACTTTTAACATTGAACATAATTTATACATGTGACAATATCTCTTGTAATTTTGTTAACTGTATTATGGCTAAACTATGACACACATACAACACACATTCATACATTTAGCACAGCACGTGACCAAAGTCCGTATATGCACCCCATCCCCCTTTCCTTTCAGCGCCACACCCCAAGCAAGTTTCAAACTGGAGGGGAAAATACTGCTTGCGTAAAAAAACCACCCCTGAAACGCACTGACACACACACACAATCCGCGTAAAACGAGGTAGGTTGAAGACGCCTCCGACAGATGACGACACATGCGCCCACACAAAACTCACGGACTTAAACGGTGCCTTGGCGCCTTCGACTGATAACAATTTAGTGAGTGCCGCTCTTTAAACTAAGCTACATTTGAAACCGCAGTATTGTTTATTTGGGCCCAGAGCAGTGGCGTAGCTAGGGGGAGGGGGGTCAAAATTCATAAATCCCCCCGGGCCCCTACTTTAGGGGGCCCCAAATGAGTGTCCAAATTGTTTTTTTTTCTTATGTCATAATGTCGAATGTCAAAATGCAGGGGCCCCTAAAGAGGCCAAGCCCCCCGGGCCCCCAAATCTCTTGCAACGGCACTGGTCGAGAGTCTTAAGGAATGAGTTCTTTAACGGCTTGGCGCACCAAGCTCAGGTGGTCACTAACGGAGATGTTGATTGGTACTTTTCGGATTCTAGCAATCACGTGACACACATTAACACGACACGCGCATAAGCTGTGTTTTTTTAAGTTTAACCCCACTTATTGAAAAGGATCCCCCCCCCCCCGCCAACCACCCAGTTCTCTCGTAAGGAGTACAATAATTTTGCTTTCCCTCCTCTCCCCATCACGCCCCTCTCTCCCCCTTAAGAAAATATTGTACGGAGTTCAACCCAGGCACCGCATACCGAGACAAATTTCATTTCGGGTTGATAATTGACTTCAGCAGCTTGGCGTCTGCTCCGTGGAGATCTGAGAGTCCGGGTTAATTTTAGCTTTGGAGGAAATCCCGAAGAAACATAGGAATCGACAAGGTAAGAAAATGAAACAGAAAAATCTGGTCTGTCTCTTTAATATTTGAGAACCATCGAGCTTCACATTAAACAGTGAATATTTTGAAATAGCAAGAGTAAAACTGGTGAAAAATTTTAGAATTTTTTTTTATTTACTGCAAAATATTAAATTTTAGTTTAGTTGAAACGTGTGTATCTGTTGGTTTGTTGTTGTTTGTTCGATAAGAAAAAAAACGCGTTTAAATTTTAAAAGAGAAATCGTTTTTTTAAATATAAAATGTAGATCAAGGATTCCGAAACTGGGTGAACATGCTGAGGCCCTGATAGGGAGTATGTGGACAATAACATAGATCATGACTGGAAAACTAAATCAATCGCTGATGGAGTTTGATAGAGGTTTTTTATTAGAGGTTGTTGTGCTAGAGAGTTTGATAGATGTTATATTAGAGATAGTTGTGTTAGGGAGTTTGAAAGAGGTTTTATTAGAGGTTGTGTTAGAGGTTTTATTAATGATTTTGATAGGGGTTTTTTATTAGAGGTTGTTGTGCTAGAGAGTTTGATAGATGTTTTATTAGAGATTGTTGTGTTAGGGAGTTTGAAAGAGGTTTTATTAGAGGTCTTGTTAAAGGTTTAGTTAGATATTTTGAAAGAGGTTTTATTAGATGCTGTGTTAGAGATTTTGTTAGAGGTTTAGTTACATATTTTGAAAGAGGTTTTATTAGATGCTGTGTTAGAGGTTTTGTTAGAGGTTTAGTTTGATATTTTGAAAGAGGTTTTATTAGATGCTGTGTTAGAGGTTTTGTTAGAGGTTTAGTTAGATATTTTGAAAGAGGTTTTATTAGATGCTGTGTTAGAGGTTTTGTTAGAGGTTTTATTAGATGCTGTGTTAGAGGTTTTGTTAGAGGTTTTATTAGATGCTGTGATAGAGGTTTTGTTAGAGGTTTTATTAGATGCTGTGCTAGAGGTTTTGTTAGAGGTTTGTTAGAAGTGGCGGTACACAAACAAAAGCAGTCTAAAGAATTCTGTGAATTGATAATCAACTATCTTAAAGTTATAGTTCTTTTTTTTTTTAATTTTATTTGATCTGATCAGAAATAAGTATTTGTGGAATGTGCTCTAAACGGAATTAAGATCAGCGGATGTTGAAATATCAACTCCTAAGATGATTGGTTGAAAGGCTGAGGGTCAACAGAGCTATAATCTATGTAATGAATGTAATTTCCATTGCTTCCCTAAATTATTGCGTTTGTAAGCAGGTAATTATCTGCCCCTACCAATCATTAGTGAATAGAAGACTTCCGGCTTTTGTCGATGAGGTTATTTCGTTTTTCTTTTTTTCTCAGGATTTGAAAAAAAAATTGACTACGGTACCTAAATGTCCAGTCTTACTGTTGGAGCCCGTATCACACATACGCTCATGGATAATGACTTAAGTCCAGCCGTTTTTATTTTTAGTTAAAAACCTTTTTCGAGAGCCATTTTCGGGCTTGTCCAATGTTTGTGTCACCGCCACAGACAAGCTTTGATCATTCCAGTGATGGGGAACGAAGGGAAAATTTCATTGGTTGTAAAAAACAACAACATAAAAATAGGCTACATGATATTTTCATCTGCGCTAGACATTGTTATTACGGTAAGTCCAATTATTATATAAAGAGACCAATACATTGCCGTCTGGCTGGCTGCGTGACTTAAAACAGCCTATACTCGACTTGCCCTGTTCACATTGAGTAAACCGAGTCTGAGGCCCACTTTATCCTGAAGATATTTTATACCCCTGGGGCTGGAAGTGTCTGTGAATTAAACAATTTCCTTACCCAGCACTGCTGAAGTCTAGAGAAAACTGCTTGATTGATTGATTGAAGATAGTTGTTCTCATACTTGACTTAGCACGGTGGCCGTGCGGTAGCGCGTTCGGCTTGCGTACCGAAGGTCCTGGGTTCGAAGCCAGGTGCAGACTAGGATTTTTTCCCGGGTCTGGAGGGTGTCCCTGAGTCCACCAAGCTCTGATGGGTACCTGATGGGTACCTGACCTTAGTTGGGGTAAAGTAAAGGCGGCTGTGCATAGTGCTGGCCACACAATCACCCAGTATGCCGTTGCGACAGAAACGGGTGAACGCTGCTTCACCGGACCTATTGGTCAAATTTGGTCCTTTACTTACTTTAATTGATTTAGTATACAAATTTAAAATGTTTTTGGTTTGTTAAATAGCTATAGTGTGGTCTATCCATTGCTCTCTCTATTTCTCTAGCTATAATATGTCACTTTTATCTACATATATATTTATCCATAGTATATATCAATGGATCTATTTCTCTATCTATGCATCTCTTTATATCTACAATTCCTTCAAATTGAACAAATCATTGTTGCCAGTTTTTGTTCCCTTTTTTTATTAAAGTTCCTTCCAGTTCAAAAGAATATTTGGTTGATAATTCTCTATATTCAAGATAGATACATGGAAAGTTATCTGTAAACTTCTTGATAAAACGTAAAACGTCCAATAACTTCCTTTTTTAACGGTGTGGGGGGGGGAATGAAGTGGTTTGGTGGTATGTACGGTGAGAGAAGGAGAGAGTTGAAAGTAGAAGAGAAACAGAACGATCGAGTTTTTTAAAAAAGGTACACGAATGAAATAGTAAAAAATAAACTTTATAAGATGTTATGATGAAACGAACATGAAATATCTTTCATAAATAGACACAGAGAGAACTAGTTATTTAGGCCTAATGTTTGATCTTTTGAATTTCGATGTTAGAATTTGAACTCGATGTAACAGAAACTTACTATCTGGGTTATAGTCATGTCAATGAAAGTGGACATGTTTTAAATTATTTAGGCAATACAATCACCAATATTTCATGTCTCATAATTTCGATATATAATCAGTGGCGTATTTAGGCATGTTCCACATGTTCCATTGGAACTGGGGCCCCCACAGAAAAGGGGCCCCCACACATCCCAAAAAGAAATTTGTTCGTGACATCACCATTCTTTCGTTGAAAATGTAAAATAAAATTAATTTATTACCCTACAATTTCGAGCGCTCCAGTCCAACCAAGCTAAGCGCAACATAAAATTTATTTATGATTTTACAGAATGTAACATGAATTAACGGAACTTTTCTGCGGTAGCCTATGTGAAAGGCAGGGCGAGGCCATGAGGAGCGTCACATAAATTCGGGAACAGGGCCCCCACAATCATAAATACGGCCCTGCTCATAATAACAACAACAACAGACGAGGTTTCCGACTCTTATATCCAGGACGTTACGATGTAATGAAGTTGATCAAATGGAGGGGCACACTAAGACCCTGTCCGAGGCTAGCCACCCCGCGGCACGCCGATAGGGCGTGTCTCGTAGCAAAGGATACGGTCTCCACAGTAAGTACTCTACACTTTTTGTCACCAACTGCGAAATTCCCATTGGATCAAGAAACTTGGTGGCTCGCTCATATACCTGCACTGTAGCCCGGTAGCGCAAATTCCAGACTGTAGGCCTGGGACATCCCAAACACCAGGGCGCGTGGTTGAGACGGGATGTTGCGCACGTTGCTTCCTCCCCTCCAAGTCTTGAAGCAGCTCGACAGTGTAATGATTCTCTGACGCGCAACAGGGGCTGTCCCCCATGCGTTAGCCCACCAAAGTACTCTTAATGAGAGCGTATCAATGGTTTCCACACTTCGCCGGCGTTGATGCACAGAAGTGCTCTAGACAGACTAGGGGTCGGCAACCTATGCAACGCCTACCAGAACTGGCACGTAGAGCGCTTTACAATGGTACGCGGAAGACCCCAAAGAATGGCAATTCAATTCTCTTCTGCCAGAAATTGAATACTAGAGCAGAAATACTTTCAAGTTGTTGGCACGCCGAGTGAATTAGAAATCCTTATTTGGCACACTATAACCAAAAGGCTGCCCATCCCTGATATAGACAATACAATCACCAGATGATTATGATCATTTAAAAAAAAAAAGTAATTCAACGCTATGCTTCCTTTAAACCTTGGCTCACCCACTATCCAACGTATTCTTGGGGAGTGGAGGGGATTCATTTAGCTTCACCCTGACAAACGTACCCAGAACATTCCTAAACAATCCTGTTACACTGTTTAGCTTTCACTTGTTCTTATTTAAAATAACAACGAAACACTGATTATTAAATAAATATCCCCATACATTTCCACCCCCGTTTTTTTTTTTTTTTTTTTTTTTTTTTTTTTAAAGGATTAAAAGCCGAATATTGACAATATTAGTTTCTCATTTGGTTAAAGATTTGACTTATGGGAAATTTAGATTCAAATTTTACTGTCGCTCACAATTTCAGTTTATTTTAATAAATAAGACAAAAAATCTGCCAAACGTGGCTTGTGAACAAAAGGATCTGATTGCTCATCAACATCAGGGCAATGCAGTAAGTGAGTCAGAGAGAGAAAGAGAGAGAGAGAGAGAGAGAGAGAGAGAGAGAGAGAGAAAGAGAGAGAAGAAAAAGAGAAGAAATAACCTATGAAAAGTGAAGGAAGAGGTAAAACAGTAAAGAAAGAAAAGATAAAATGATGGTGCGTAATATTTCGGTAATTTTGTGTAAGTGGCATTAATTTAGATGACATCATTTTGATATTACAGTCTGGGAAGTATGGTACCTGGGTAGGCCAATTGTTGAGCAACTCCTGAAGCAATCAAGACCACGTTGTAATGCTTAGTTCAGTGGAACCCTTTAAGAGGAATTGGCGTTAATAATAAAATAATAAATCGTACATAGTTACTGACGGTCACACATATTAAGTGAACATAAATTATAGACAGAGTTATCCTAAGAAATCGCTCATACAAAATTAACTATATTGTAAGGTCGTCTTTGTGTGGATTTTTTTTTTGGATTAAAAGAAAAAAATAAGTATCCCGTCGAACCAAATTGATCCAATGGTCCAGTGAAGCAGCGTTCACCAGTTTCAGTGGCCACGACATTCAAGGGGATTGTGTGGGCAATACAATGCCCAGCCGCCTTTATTTTACCCCAACTAAATCAGGTAGACCTACCCGTCAGAGCTGGGTAGACTCTAGGACACCCTCCTGACCCGAGGAACAAATCCTAGCCTTCACCGGGATTCGAACCGAGGACCGTCGGTACGCCAGCCGAACGCTCTGCTGGAAACAAAATGTTTAAAGTCTGAGCAGTATAAAGCAAACAGGGGCGGAAGGGAACAGCTCGCAGCTGTTTTCGCGCATCAACACGGGCGCCGGCAGCATAGGTCAAGACGCCCTCCACCTCCTCCTGAAATTACTTAATAATTCTAATGAGCAAAACAAAACAAAATGACTGAAGTCAACGTGACTTAGCGTAATCTCTATGCTAGGACCAAGTCTCCGGGCTCTGATTGGTAGAATGATCCCGCAACCTTCTCTCTCCCCGCCCCTTCCCCCTCCCTCCCCAATGCCATCATTCCCAAAGCGAAAAAAATCCTACCGGCGCCAATGTGTATCAATCAGAAATGAGACAGTTAAGAACGTGTTTTCCCCCCCTTTCAATTAGACGGTACCAGCAGAAAGCACAGTGGAATCAAATGTCGTACCAGAGGTGTGGCCAGATTTTCAAGGGGGGTGGGGGTGGGGGTGGGGGGTGGGGGGTGGGTGGGGGCACATAGTGTAGGCCTAAGTGGGGTGCAATAGTGCAACTTAACTTGTGTATGTGTAGGGGTAGTGGTGTCGGATAGTGCACGGCAGGACGGTAGGCCTATTGAAAGTAAATTCTGAACTAGTGCACTAGTTCCCACTTAAACTATTGAATAACTAATATAGTATCTAAGTAGCAATAGTGATTTATAATATGAAAAAGAGATTCATTAAATATTTCTAGCTTAAATAAATAAATGAAGAGATGTACAAATCCTCGGTTTGAAAAAACAAACACTTCCCCTATAGAGGTGAGAAATCTACTCCACATTAAACTCAAGCGAACAAGTTTAATTGTTACTTTTTAAAAAAAGAACTTAAAAACTCATTATTTCAATATTTATCTTAGATAACATGCTTTATACCCTACTGTCTTACTTATATTTTAGGTCGGCTTATGCTTCATTTATTGCATTTTTCCAATGTTTGTAAAGTTTTAAATCATCAATTAGCTTTAGCCTAGAGATTATATCCGTGTACTTGGATGTATTTTAAATTTTAAATGTGCTCTGAGCTTACATTATGTTTGTTGGCAGTTCTATACAAATATTATTATTATTATTATTATATTCAAGATTATCTTAAGTCCTGGATTGTCCATTTATTTTGGCTACTGTATTCTATGTCTGCTTTACAGTTTAATCTTCTATAAGTTACAAACGAAAAGTTTAAAAAACATACATCACGCCCCCTTCCCTCCCACCTCCCCAAACGGTGTAGGCCTATTGGTCTGACCTAGCATGTTGTTAGATCACCATGACCTGGGCTATGTAGGTCAGGTTATTTTATTAAAAGCCTTTTTCTTTTTTAATGACAGACGTCCGAAGCTAAGTAAAATATATCAGTTGAATGAGAACAGTTGACGGGAAATGGGAAAAAAAAAATCTGGGTCAAAGATCTTTCGAACGAGGCGACCTAGTTTTCCCCCGCCTATCTCCTCCCCAAATCTTTGTTTGGAAATTTTCACACAATCTTGTATGTATTTTTATACTTCCTAACATGTGAACCGAAATGTGAATCTTTTTTACAGTTAACACTCACTAACAATTATACGAGCGAAAACAATGTTAATTAGGCCTAGACCAGGGTTCGGCACCCTAAGGCACGCGTGCCACTTGGCACGCAGAACGATTTTCAGTGGCACACGAGAGACATTCAAGAAAATTATTTAATGCAAGTCAAAACAACGTAAGTCAGCATAACTAATTGGTGCTGCGTGGCGAACTACATGAGAATCACACTGGACGACGTCTGTTTCAGCAATGTTTGTATGCAAAGTACCCATACTTGGACTTGCGATCTGTGATTGAATCTATTGTTAAGATAGTTATAGTTTCTTTCTTAAGTCTCTTCTAGAAGTAAGCAATAAGAAGTATAGGTAATGTCTTGGATAGATTCGTTTCTGGTCTAGAAGCAATTACGCTGTATATTGATAAAAAAAAAAAAAATCATGTATTGAATGAGGAGCATTGGCTGTTGACGCCAATGTTTCTGAATGATATGGCGACAAATTTCAGTGAATTGAACTTGCATTTACAAAGCTGTGGTCTCAAAAAGCACTTGACGTAAGGGATATTGACATTTTTATTTTATTTTAAACATCCTAAAAATTGCGAAATGTACTATTTGCGGGAAAATCTGAAACGAATAGCTGCTTAGGAAAGTCATCTGTTGTCAACTGCAAGACATTCGCTCTATTTTCAACTTTAGGTTTAATTTACACTAGTGAACATATTTTATCTAACATGAAAGCTGTGCTAATCTTACCAAGTGGTCACTTAAGCTTGACCACTTATAAGTGACTAGATATTACCTGACATTGAACAACTAGCGAAGAGTATTCAAGGAAAAGGCGCTCATCAATTGATGCATGCTAATTACATTCAAAAGCGTGTTTGTAGTCATCTCTCTTAAATAAGCATAAATACAATTATTTCTAAACAAAAATTGTTTGTTTTATTATTGCAATAAATAAAACAGGTTTATATACTTGCATTAAAAGCTATTTTGTATTTGTTGTAATTATTAATGTTTAAAAAATAAACTCCTTAAATTGACTTTAATAATGCAGAAAATCTTTATTTACAACGTAAATTAATCTTATGCATCTAATTACATAATAAAAAGAGCATAATGCTGAATTTATATAAAAAATAATAATTTAAAAGCAAAACTAGTTATCTTTTTAAAAAGTTAACTCGTTTAGCATCACTGGCATAAAATTGAGAGAATTTAATTAAATGGAAATAATTAAACCGTTTTCTTTGAGTTTATTCTATATTTTTAATAATTTTTTTTTTTTTTTGGGGGGGGGGGGGGGGGGGTCCTTTATTTTAAAATGGCTAACAATTTATAACTTTATAACTAATGAACATTTTTAAGCATCGCGTTAACTACTCAGTTTTTATTATTACTACGTAACTATACCGCTTAACTCTAATTACTTCTCAGTAGCTCACCAGTGATAATATATTGGCCTAAATCTCAGTATGCTGTAAAGAATGTATAGCTATTACTAGAATATCTTGACCCTTGACATAATATGACAACTAATTTCAAATGTTGTTACATTAACCTTTAATGTGTAAGTTGAGAAATGAAATTATGTTTTAGCTGTGAATGGATTTTTTAAAAAAAACGATGATATTAACAAACAAGTTAATTTGTTATAAAATATAAAACGCTTTAATGATATTCTCTTTAACGCAACTTTTCTTTTTGTCTTGGTCTTGCTACGGCACTAAATAAATTGTCTTATAAAAATAATATAGTTGAGCAGTTTGACTTTCACGCTGTTGAATGATTTAGAAATCCTAGTTCGGCACACTATAAGAATGAGGTTGCTGACCCCTGGCCTAGACTATCGTTATAGAGATTTTGCTTGAAATGTTGCTTTTTCGGATTGCCGAATATTTAGATTGAATAGATTTATACAACTTTAAATTCACATGTATCAATGCAATTCGATAGTGAATAATATAGTTGCTCAACAACAATACTTCTCTTATCTCGTCTGCAAGAACGAATTCGTATTAAATTCGCTTTTTTTTTGTTCCGATCGGCATACGATCGGCATACGATCGGCATACGATCGGCATACGATCGGCATACGGGCATGGAATGGGTTACCTGCACTGTTCAACCAGAAAATAAACAACATAGGTATATGGTAATAATGGTATATCTTAGACTCAACCCATAAGGATGAGCGTAGGGACGAAATAATTTCATGCCACGTGTCTTTTCTAAGCATAATATATAGAGTGACTATAACCCACACAGGGGCATGGCGGTCGAGGGGCAGCGCATTCGACTGGCGTTCCGAAGGTTCCTGGGTTCAAATCCTGGACTGGAGGGTGTCCCTGAGTCTACCTGAGTCTACCCAGCTCTGATGGGTACCTGAAATTAGTTGGGGTAAAGTAAAACCGGCTGATCATTTTGCCTGCCACACATCCCCTAGTATGCCGTGG